>CM056737.1:50926980-52126980 GCA_029844215.1 Przewalskia tangutica
TATCTCTCTGGCATGATATGTGTGAACTATGTAGTACGGTAGGCGTCATGTGCTAAATGTGTTTGAATGGTTTAAAACACAAAGTGTTATAACGGCTTTATGGGAAGTTGGTTATAACGACTTTATGTTAGTAAGAAAATACATGTGGTTTTTAAGAGGTAAGCGATTTGAACTATAACCGGCTTGTTATATGATAAGAAAGAACTTGAAGTATTTTCAAAAGATTTTTGAATCATTTTGAAAGGAGAAGTAATACTGTGTTTGAAAACTTAAGAGTTATACTAGCTTTATGGGAAGTTAGGTATAACTGGCTTAATAATGCTTTATGATTTGGAAATCGAATGTGTATCGACAAACCACCGCAATTAATAAAAGGAAATGTTTTGAATAATTAAGTATTATGAAAACAGTAGAAACTTTCCTGACCGCATGTAAGCTAAGATGAGACAAAATGATATTTCCTAGATCATGGGCTGTAATAAGATTATTATAAACAAGAATATCCTACCACATATAAGGCATGTTTCTCAGTTGGTTAAAAGAGAATTATATTCTTAAATGAATAAGACTATGAACTACGAAACCTTTCTAAAAATAAGAAACGTGAACATTTGAAATTAGGCAAACTTGGACGTTTGAAAAATAATGTTGTTACTTGATTTTACAAAGAGAAGTAATTGATTTACTTTAAAAGGATAGTCACTCTATTTTATACTACGTATTGTGTGACATTGTGAAATGCGATATCTTTTAAAGAGTTGATGTATGAAGTACTTTGGGGATAAAAACCCGATTTTGTTAATCATATAGTAGAAGGTACCTTGTGTGAACAACTTGATTGTATTGGTTTGTGATAGCCTTGTAATACTTTCTTGATTGCGTTGATAAGTAAACGCGTGTTGGGATCTTCGTGTGTTGAAGTATCTTGTGATGTTTGTGTGAAGGGTTTCCGCGATTGCGCTTATTAACTATCACCGTTATGATAAGTATTGCGGGCATTCATCTCTGAGATGATTCAGAAGTTGCCGCCTCCGACGCGGGTAGACTGAGCGGTCGATGGACTATGATTCGAGAATACCTCACGCTGGTCGAGGGCTATCGCGGAACTACGAGAGTTCGGGGTTAGTGCACGCCCTTTATGGGCACGCTCGCCTGGGCCATGCGGAGCGAAGTCGGGGCGACGCCGGAGTAGCTACCGATGCGGGGATGCCTCATGCGGGCCGATGAGATTGGCCTACGCGGAGTCATGAAGTTCGGTGACTAGACGCGACATTAGATCTGCGGGCAGTGGCGGCTTTGATCATGCGATGGTCTAGGCAGATCTTATGATCTGATTCGCTGACCTTGTTAATGCTATGGTGTTAGTAGACGGCTATGCCTTACACTTACCCCGTACGGTGTTATTATGGCACAGGTGGGACCGGGTGTTCATGTGTGGTCCTTGGAACTTTTATATCATAAAGCTAAGATGAGGAAATGTGTCCCACGCGCACGATTGATGTTAGGCGTGAGACTCCACCGATATGTTCTTGGTGATGACTTGAGGCGTGAGTACGCGACTTGATATAGTTGCTTAGTTATTGTAAAAAGCGTAGTTTGGTCATCATACATGTCTCCCGCTATAGACTATTATGATTTCATTTGCGCATTTTTAGTTTCACATACTGCACTGTAATCGACCTCGCTTGAGGCTGCGTTCATGCCGCATGAGTTGAGTACACCGATGTTGATCTAGCTCGTGGTCATGATTCGGCGTTTGGGAAGCCGTTTCTCGGAGGCTTATCGATGGTGTAGTCCGCCGTAGTAAGTGTTTACATTGGGGGTTTGGCGGGCCCCGTCCCGCCATTGTTGTCATATCATTCTTAGAGGTCCAGAGTAATCTTTGTCAGGCGGGGTTTGTAAAAGGATTAAACTGTTCATGTTAAAAGTTGTCATTTATATATATATAGAAAGGCAAGTTTTCTGATTATTGTTTTATACTTCTGTTATCTCATATTGTTGTGTTTGTTCCGCTGATTACTCTGATGTATGTCTACTTGGGTGCCCGGGGTAAGGCACCAGTCACGGGCCCCGGTTCGGGTCGTGACAGAATATTCGAGACTTCTCTTCTCTTATCTTCCTCAGGAAGCTTCCTCATCTTCCTGAGTACTCTTCTCTGTAAAAGCTTTCTCCTCCATTAATGGAGATGATGAATATGTTCGACCCTCTATTCGGTAGCCTTCTCTTTATGATAGAAGTGTCCTCTCTGAAAAACAAGAGAACAGGATCTTGAGAAACATCAAAAGAACATCACAGATATCACGCTTCGCGTTAGTGATTCGTTAAGCGGTGTCAGATTCGACATGGTATCGAGCCGACTATCTGCGACTGCGTATTGTGCGTGCGTCGGATCTGAGTAAATCATCAAGTGTTATGTGTGTCTCGACCGAGGTATCTTGTACTTTGAAATCTTGTTCGAATCTTGTTTGTATCTTTGGTTCTTATTCTTTGGTTTACAGATCGCATGTTCTTGTTCACTCTATATGGTAACACTATCTTGATAAAACTATTAAAGCGTGGTTCTCAGAACGATGGTACAGATCCTCACAGTGAGAGTAGTTCCTCCGAAGATGGAGGAACTGCACTATTTCTAGGGGTTTGGTGGCTAGTACCTCTAAATCCACTACTCTTGACCACAACCATCCTCTATTTTACAAGCCTACGATGTTAGTGGTGCCTCCTTAATATCCTTTCCGATTACTTGGCTCAGAAAATTATCTGGAGCAAGTCAATAAGGATTGCTCTTCTTGGAAGAAATAAACTAGGGTTTGTGAATGGAAGCGTACTAAAAATCGGTATGGGATGGAATGGTGGGAGCAGTGGAGCGAGTCGATGTTGTTATTCGGCTTGGCTAATGAATCTTGTCTCACAATAGCTTATTGTGTGGAGTACTATATCTGAGACATATGAGATATGGGAAGACTTAAAAGAAAGATTTGATAAAATAGATGGTCTAGGACCCATGACTTGCATAGGGAAATTGCTACACTTTCACAAGGGAACACTAGTGTGGCAGAATACTACACTAGACTTAAAAATCTCTGGGTAGAATATCAAGCCATTGTGCCCCCACCTAATTGTGGATGCCCTACCTCTAGGGACTTTACTAACTACCTTCAGAGACAGAAACTGTATCAATTTCTTATGGGCTTAAATGAAAGCTACATGCAAGCTAGGAGCCAAATTCTCCTCATGTCACCTCTTCCAACCAGTGATAAAACACTCTATGATAGTGAGTGATGAAAATCAAAGAGGATATCTGCCAAGAATGTGGGAATCCTTGGGTGAGTCCTACTACTCTTTGCTATGTACTCTAAGACTGGAAATCAGAGGCCAAAGAGGAATAACCTTGTTTGTGAAGAATGTAAGATGAGAGGCCACACAAAGGAATCCTGCTATAGATTAGTTGGATATCCCCCTGGCTTCAAGTCCAAAAGGAAAGAATATGCTGCTCATAATGCCCAAAATAAAGGATCTGAATCCTCCTCTGAAGCATCTCAAACTAGCTGGGAAGTTGAAGGAGCACCAAAGTTCTCCAAAACACAGTATGAGCAGATTGTACAACTGTTGAACAACAATCATACAGCATAGTGCATTTGGAACTCTCAAGGTAGTCAAAATTCTGCAAATATGGCAGGTATTTCTGAACCCAAAGCTCTGCATGTTTTCAATACTAACAAAAATTGGATAATAGATACAGGTGCTACAAACCATATGGTGTCTGACCTAAATATGTTAGATAAAATCACCGGTAATGATGAGTCTACTATGTCGAAGAAGGTATTCTTACTAATGGTCGATCTGCCCGTATTACACACACCGGTATCGACACTCCCAAACAAGAGTACATTGGAAAATGTTTTCTTTTTACCTCAATTCAAGTATAATTTACTATATGTTTCTCAACTAACAAAAGAGCTGAAATGTACAGCCATCTTCTACCCTGACTTCTGCTTATTTCAGGATCTCTACAGTGGGAAGGTGAAGGAGATTGGTAGACTCCAGGATGGGCTATATGTGCTAACTAATCATACACAGGACTCAATAAAGACTGTCCTAAATGTGCAAGCTACTAAGCCAAAGACAATCATGACAAAAGAAGATATTACCTGTCACGTAAAGGTGAGTCACACTCTCCAAGAAGGTACTCAGAACCGATCAATGCTAGTAATGATAAAGTTCGAGGCAACAAAAAGCGTAATGTGTGCCGCGTGCCAAAAGAATAGATTACCCTTCTCCACAGCACTACTTATAGTAACAATGCTTTTGATATTATCCACGTGGACCTATGGGGTCCTATAAGATCAAAACATACAATGGAAAGAAATTTTTCCTCACCATTGTAGATGACTACACCAGATGACACGGATTTACTTACTCGGACTCAAATCAAGTTTGTGTTGTTATTAAAGACTTTCTTAAGTACATTTCTACCAGCTTTAATCAAATTGTCAAAATCATTAATCCGATAATGGAGCAATTTGTCAATGATCTTATCAAAGTCTGCTTTGAACTTAGGGATCATTCATCAAAGAAGTTGTGTTTATGCCCATGTGAGAATGGTGTTGCGAAAGAAAACACGTATATATTCTTGAAATAACCAGAGATAAGGATGCAGGCCAATATTCGCTTTAAAATTTTGGGCTTATGCGAGCTGCTTTGTCTGCTTAATCAATAGACTACCTTCCTCTGTCGCTCATATTACACCCTATGAGGGCCTCTATCACAAAAACCTTCCTAAGTCATCTAAGAACTATGGGGTGTTTATGTTTTGCTAATGACTTATTCACGATAAGTTACACATCCAAAGTCAAAAGATGTGCTCTTATGGGTTATTCGAGACTGGAAGGGTATATCTTGTATGACACGGAATCCATGTCACTTGTGGTTAGTAGAGATGTTACTTTTAGAGAAGCGAATATCCTTTTAGAGAAAATATATCCGAGAATCTAGTCTTCCGTAACTTGGTTGATAACAATGAATACCAAAGTATACCCCAAGAAAATCTTGAAGAACACCGATTCGAAAGGAGGTGTGTTGATGTTACTAATATTGAATCATTGAGGACATCACCTCTTCTCATAATAGTCAGAAGAGAACACCGATACTACTCAAAACTACTGATCACTCAACAAGAAAGTCCAGCAGACACAAACAACCTCCTATATGGCTCAAAGACTTTGTCACCACCAATGCCAACAATGTAATCTACCCTATTAGCAAATATATTTCCTATGATAATCTGAAACCTGCATATCAAGCTTTCTTAACTTCTGTATCAGAATTGGTTGAACCAAAAAATTACTTGGAAGCCTCAAAAGATCCTAGATGGGTAGATGCTATGAAAGCTGAAATAGATGCCTTGCAAGAAAACCATACTTGGGAAATTGTTACATTACCAAAAGGAAAAAAGCCCATAGGCTGTAAGTGGATCTACAAGATAAAATATAAAGACCTTTGGAGAAATAGAAAGACTGAAAGCTAGACTTGTTGCTAAAGGCTATAGTCAACAAGAAGGCATTGATTATCAAGAAACTTTTTCTCCTGTTGTTAAAATGGTTACTATAAGAACTATTCTTTCTATTGCTGCTTCCAGAAGATGGCATATCCATCAAATGGATGTGTATAATGCTTTTCTTCAAGGGGATCTGTTTGATGAAATTTACTTGTCTTTGCCCCAAGGCTTGAGCTGCGAGGCGAGAACTTTACTGTAGACTTACTAAATCTCTGTATGGGCTGAAACAAGCTCCAAGACAGTGGAATTTCAAACTTACTGAGGCACTAATTCAGATGAATTTCAGACAATCTGAATTTGACCATTCTCTATTTCTTAAACAAGGTAAGCAGGATATTATTATCATTCTTATCTATGTGGATGACATGTTAATTACAGGGAACAATATCACCCATAAAGGATACCAAGCGATCTCTTCATAATATTTTTAAATGAAGGACACGGGGAACTAAGGTACTTTCTAGGAATAGAATTTGCTAGATCCCCCAAAGGAATTGTTATGCATCAAAGGAAGTATGTCTTAGAACTTATTTCTGAACTTGGCCTAGCTGCTGCCAAACCTTGTAATACACCTACTGATGCTAATGTGAAACTCACCACAAAAGAGTATGATGAGTATGTAGAAAGCGAGTTCTAATCTTGAAAACAATGATCGCGATGAACCATTAAAAGAAATCAGTCCTATCAAAGGATAATTGGTAAGTTGCTATATCGACTCTTACTAGACCAGATATTGCTTATAGTGGCAAACACTTAGCCAATTCCTACAAAATCCAAAGAAATCACACTATGATCCGCACTCGAATTGTAAGATATGTAAAAAGGTAATCCAGGCAAGTTTTGCTATTATCTAGTAACAAACAAGAGACTTTAACTAGTTTTTGTGATGCAGATTGGGCCATGTCCACATACAAGAAAGTCTATCACAGGTTATTTAATCAAGCTTGGAGACACTCTCATTTCTTGGAAATCAAAAAAACAGAGCACTATTTCTCGGAGCTCTGCAGAAGCAGAATATAGAAGTCTTGCCAATATCGCTGAAATTACATGGCTTAGAATCTTGAAAGACATTGGTATAATCGTGCAACCAACATCGTGTACACCGATGAAGTCGCCTATACAAATGGCAGCCAATCCTGTGTTCCATGAAAGGACTAAGCACATCGAAATTGATCTTCACTTTATTAGAGAGAAAATTCGACAAGGGATGATTCAAACAGAGTATATTCAGACTGCAGAGCAGCCGGCAGATATTCTTACAAGTGATAATGATGACTAGTACTAATATTTGGTGTTTGTAAAATTAGGCTATGGATTAGTGTTATACCACGTGATTATGATAATGGGTATGTGAAATATGTTAAAATAATTCGTTATTTTAGTAAATTCTCATTTAGGAATTAATTGGGATTGTTGGAAAATTATTATGTGGACATGGTCCACACGTGTTACGCACAAATAGCAACAAGTGCACGTAATTACCTACACATAAGGGTGTAATGTGTCATATTTAGTGATGAGTAATTAGTAGGGTCTACTAAGGAGTGACACGTGTAAGGACATGATAAATATCTTGAACACTTTATTTTATATAGGCTTCATATAGTGGAATTATATATATATATATATTGTGCAATCTACAAGATTTAGTTGGTAAGGGTGAAAAGCAACGTGATTATATATATATTGATGGGGCAGCAAGCTTTTCAACATTATTAGCTTTCTAAAAGAAGAAAGTGGACAGAAACGTTACAATTCATACCAAATCAGTAACGTGAGTTCTTATTTTGGGTGACAACTTCTTTTTCTATTTAAGTGGATCAAAGATTTCATTGTAGTGAAGTAAGGTGGAGGAAGAGGGTTTCTTGAAAAATAAGACTGAGGTGCATCACGGGCTGTTTTAGTTGAATTGTGGACACATAATTGCTAAGATATATTAAGACAAATTCTTCTTTCTTTTGGTATGTTCTAAGTATGAAGCGTAAATGTAATATTGTCCCATAAATGATTATACTCTTAGTAGTTAAGGATGTTCATGTTATTCATTCCTATTGTCAGAGCATGTCTAAATATGTTTCTAAATTCCTGTTGAGGTATATAGGAAAGATGTTAGTATTCATAATGTTAATCGGAGGTGTATCGATATTACATCACTCCGACAAACTTATAGTGTCTTATTATCAATCATTCATGAATTACATTCATGTACATACCTTGACCTCAAAAGGAGTTATATACTCTACTATATGTATCATTATATATATGTGACATATGGGGAAAAGGGAAGGTGTTATATATGCACACCACCTACAATTGAAATAAATATACACGAAAATAATTATGAATACAGAGGTCGATATGATATGATGGGGTTCCCACAGAGGCTTGATGACGTTATATATGCAGATGTATATGCATGACCGCATTGTGCATGGAATTTAGGCATATTATGGCCCTCTGAGGCATTCTACGCAGACATGATACTTATGCATATTATGGACCTACGAGGCATTCTACACAGACATAATACTTATGCCTATTATGGCCCTCATAGGTATTTTCTATTGGTTGGTTATTTCTTGTCTCGTGTTACTTTCAGGTCTCTACTATGCTATTCTTCATGTCTGACATACTCGGTACATCAGTTGTACTGTTGTCCCTTTTGTTGGGGATGATGTGTTTCATGTCCGCATGCTCAGGTAGACAGAGCGATGGTTCGCACTAGTAGGTTGTTGATTCAGCTGATGTTGGAGCACTCTATTTATTCCATAGTTGCAGTCTAGTCGTGGTATGATATTTTTGATATACATAGGGGTATGGCGAGGCCCTATTCTGACCTCAGTTACATACTCTTTAGAGGCTTGTAGACAATTGTTATGTGTATAGTAGTCATATATGGTCTTGTCGGCCTTAGTATGTATATATGCATAGGTTGGATTCTTCTGTTTTCCAGAGTTTATGCAGTACCTTTCCAATTATAATTCCCATATGTTAGTAGGTTACCTCGTGAGGGCCCTAGTGGAAATTCTTAATTACAGTTAACTGATAAATATGTGATCAGTGGTGCCTGACAGGTAGGGTCCGGGTGTCCGTCATGACCCTCCTGTTTGGGTCGTGACAATTCTAGTATTAGTTACTCTTCTTTCTAATTCCAAATTATGCAATAGAGCTGAGTCATAGAAACTTAATTCCATTCTGTACTCATAGCAAGTAAACAAAAGGCCCCTACCAGATTATGTATGCACTAAAGGTGCGAGTATTAAGTTTCAGAACGTGAGCATTTGTCTCACCCATTCAAAATAAGGTAATGCAAGCCTAAAAGGTAAAGTGAAAGTTTAGAATGCAAAGAAAGTAAAGCAAAAAAGGTACAAAGTTCCTAAATAGAAGATATTGTAAAGTAATTGGTGCTCAAATAGCGCGACACATGCAAGAGATTGCTATAAATATAAGTGGTTTATTAATGATGCTTTTACTATTAATAGGGGAAGCTCATCCTGATTTCAACTACTTCTGCTTGAAAATATAATGGAGGTTATTATGGTTAAAATATGTCACACCTGTTGACACCCAATTTTGACCCATCTTTTAGTCATTTCTTGCAATTTTAAGCATTTTAGGACACCACATTTTATCACCATTTTTGACATTTTTGTATATTTTTTACCTAACATTCTATGTTGTTTTATTTTTTGTAAATTGACATCATGTTTTTACTTTAATTAGGTATTAAACATTTTTAAATATTATGTTATTATTGTTGCGCGATCATTTTGTTTTATTAATTTTGCATCTCTTTAAATAATTAACTGACATCCCGTCTTTACTTTTAATCAGGCATTAAATATTTGCTAAATATTGTATTTTATTATTATTGCATCGGCATTTGCATTTTAATAATTTTGCATCTTTTTAAATAATTTTTCTTTTTAATAATTAACCCGTTTTGCATTTCATCAAACCAGTCCAGTCCAAGGCACAATCTGGACCAGTCCAATCCGTCAAAACCGAAGCCCAAACTGAGGCCCAATACACCTTTCATCTTTTCCCTCCAATACCCAATACCCAATACCAATACCCTAAACCTAATCCCACACTATAAATAAAAACCTTACCCCCCCTTTTTTAAATCTACCCTCAGCCGCAACACTCCTCATTCCCTAAGTCCCCATCCGTCTACCCTCTCTGGACCTTTATCTAAAACCCTCAGAAGCCCCCCCCCCCCCTTCAAACACCAACTACCAGCCGCCCAAAACTCTCGGCCGGGCCACTATTATCCTCACGCCCGCCGCGGGATGGCCGCGGAACCTCTCATCTCTACTCCCATTTGCTCCTGCCGCCACCATCCGAACCACCACATCGCTTTCCCTCTCACCCCATTCCTCGAACCTTCGCCTCCCAACACCACTACCAAGAAACCCACCGACAATCCCTACCTCTCGACCAATTGCTCCAATGCTCGCCACCGTCGAACACCATTACACTATGGCGGCCGCCGACATCTTGCCGAGGCAAGGCGCCGACACCGCCCTTTATCTTGTGGATGATTATTGAGTGATTTTTTGCATTTTTCGATACCTTGCGGAGTACTAAAACTCCGGCGGCAGTATTGTATTCTTCTATTTACATATTTTTTGTTGTTGGACTAAGATTGTTCTATTATTGGTTATTTTTGCTATTGCGATTATATTTAGCCTTGTTGTTTTTCTAAAATCGATCCATTGATTTCATTAATCATCGATTTTGTGTTTTTCCGGCGATATTGCGTCCACCACGACCATGTTTATCACTGCTCTTGATAGTTATTGATTTTGGCGGACTGATTTTGCTATGTTGCTACTGATCTTTTGGCCATCTGACTACTGATTTTTAGGCTATTGTTTGCTGCTGATTTTGATTTATTATTTGCTTTGATTTTGGCTATCTGTGTCTTTGACTGATTTTTAGGCTATTTTGCTCTACGATTTTCGGCTATTTACTCACGATTTTCAACCGCTTCCTCACCGATTTTGGCTATGATCTCGACTGATTTTTAGGCTATTTTTGATTTTAAATTTAGGTTTTCTTGATTTTGAACAAGATACTACACTTTTGGTTATGGATTTGAACAAGATACTACACTTGGTATTTTATTGATTTTGAACATGATACTACACTGACCGATGAAGGAATCTCCGTCTGATTTCCAAGGCATCCCCTGTACAAAAGACGGATTTATTTTTGGCTTTATTTATTAATTATTGCTATCACTTTAAAATTATTTATTTTATTACTAACACTTTTACTAAGTGTTTATGCAGGTACCCGGAGATCATCTTGTGCAGAAGGCCTAAAAAGGGCTAAAGATATCCCGAAGTTTTATCTTATGTCGCATTTAAATTTTAGTTTTACTATTTTTGTATTGTATTTTATTTTAATTGTAAATTATGTAAAAATGCTTAGAATAGGTAGAATAAAAGTCAATATATAATTAACATAGGTTTGAACGGATAACCGTAAGTTAGCGGATCTTAAAGGATGCCTAACCCCTTCCCTTTAGGATAGTAAAGAACCCTGATCCAGAATCTCATTAATTTCGCAGACTACTAAATGAAGATTAATTGCAGTATTTTTATTGCAATAAATCAAGTGTCCTATTTCACTTAATTAATTAGGTGGCGACTCCTTTAAATACATTTAGGAATCAACCATACGTAGTACTCCCGTTTTCGACCACGGTTGAAATAGGGTGTTACAGAATGGCGACTCCACTGGGGATAATCAGGTTCTTGACCATTGCAAACCTAAGTTTATTATTGCTTAGCTTTATTTTTATTTGTTTTAAATGCCTTAAAATTGCTTGCTTTAATTTTGTATGCTTAACTGTTTTAATTGCTACTTGCTTTTATTGTTTTCCTTAAACTGGCATTCCGCTCATATTTCCTCCACTCTGGAAAATTCACATTGTCACACACTACACGCATTGGTGTGCTTCGCACACCCGCGAATTTCTTTCAAAAATATCCAAAATTTAGGAGAGTTGGCGCTTGCGCGGAGTTAGATCGGTTCGTCTGATCAGCCGCGTAGCCTTCTCACTCGAGTTGTCCACTCGGGAACCTTGCGTCTAGTAAGCCAAATCTTAGAAAACTTAAGATAGAGCTATACCATTTTTTTAAGTCATGCATGCATAAACCTTAGGTGGGTTAATCCTTGGTATTAACGCCACAATTAGAAATCCACCAAACTTGTCGACGAGTTTCACAACCCAACGACCCATTAGCATACTATGTGTAGCGTGATGATGATAGATGGATCCAAGCTCGGCTGACACAATCGAAATTGGAAAAAGTGCATCGTCATTTGGTCGCCATTTCCAATAAAACATTGCAGTTTAACGACTTGGACCTATTTATCATAATCTCGCATATTTGGCGTTTAGGCCGACCTCTGGCATAAGAGAGGTCCCATGCATATTAGGCGCGCGCTTGATTTGCATGCTTTTGTTTACTATTGTTGTCACTAGCAATTCTGTACATATTATTTAATGCAATAATTACCCTTTTAACCCCTGTACATATCATGCTTATAATGCCGGCCACTAGCATTTGCATTTTTGCACTTTTGTTGTCACATTGCAATCAGGACTTCTACTGCGTAAATCGCTCTTGAACAACACGATTTGGGCTTTGTGAAGCATCAACCACCAGTCCAATCAAACCAAGCAGGGGAGTCTTTGACTATATTGCCACGCCCTTACATTTTATTATTCTTGTGGCTTGCCTACTCTCACCCATTTGTCATATTTTTGCAGGAAGGCCGTCCTCGCAAATAGTCGAGGGCGGACAACAACAACAAAAAAAAATCATCCCAAGAATGAGTTGAGTTATGTTGACGGAAAGAAGTCAGCTTATACCAGATTCAACGAAGCATCGCTCTGTGTCTTATATTTTGCATTTTTTATACATATTTGCAAGTTCAATTGATATGTCTAGTGTTGATTACATAATTCTTTATCATGCATTTACAACATAATCATCCCGAACTACGCGTGTCTGATTCTCACCATACGGTGTGATACGTAGGCAACTCATCTAGGGTTCGACACCACCACATAAAAAAAAAAGGGAGACATATTTTGTTCACCCATTCATTGCATTTATCCAATCACGGACATTCATTATTGCATTTCATTCATTATATCACAGCCATTCATTTTTTTCATTACATTCTTTTACTTTGCATTAGTCTTATAGTGAACAATCAGTTGTTTTGTACAGCTTTACTTTTGCATTTCTTTCATGAATAAATTCTTTTAAATCATACGTTTTATAACATATCTGAACGAACTACGCACACCTGATTCTCGTCAAAGATGAGATATGTAGGCAGCCTTATTCGGGTTCGGTATCATTTATTCAAAAAATACAAAAAATATTTTATCCAAAAAGCATTAAAAAAAATCAAAAAGTAAGATCTTTTAAGTATCATTGTTTGATTTGGTTGATACCAACACAGTTAGAAGTGTGCATAGGAAAGAACAAGTAATAATTAATATGGGTTGACTTCGTGGTAAACCATAGATTGTTTTGGTACCTCTTATTCACCCGTAAATGACATTGCCTTGCATGCTTTCAAGATAAGAACGAAACCAACCTCATCGTTTCATGTGCATTGTGTGGTGAGTTTTAGAATACATTCAATTGCATTGCATTGTGATCTAGAACTTGCCCGAATGTTTGTTGAGGCGAAATTCTGAGTAACACTCGGTGTAGGAAGTGATCGTAGGCTTTCTTTGACCCGTTTGAGCCTTTTCAGCCTACCAAATAACATTATCCGTAGTACACCCCTTTTGAGCCTAAAGCCTATTCTTTTGACAACCACATATTACACCTATACCATTTCTGAGTGCGTATGCACTATTCCTCTCTTGGTCCGACCTCCTTGAGCGCTTTAGAAATGTGCAAGTGGCTGACAAATTCCGCGTCGAAGTTTGCAAAGGCAAAATTGTCAAAGTCCCAAAAGGAAAAAGAAAACACAAATGACGACTTCACAAAAGAAGAAATCAAAAGCCCCGGCATTATAAACAAAAAATGAATGAAATGAGAGAATAACTTTGGAAAAGCGGGCTCCAAACGAAAGATTCAAAAGAAGTCAGTACAGAAAAACTAGAACAAAAAAAAAGCAGGTCAGCATTAAAGCACACAAATATCAAACACGGACGTAGTTCAACGCTCGAGAAAGGATTAGTCACTTTTACCCAAATGATATCCATCCCTTTCCCCAAACCTACATTACAAGCCCGTGACAAGCCCTACATGATCTTATACTGAGAGTTCTCACATTAGTGGATTTTTACATGACAGCCAAGCCTATGGTATCACAATTGCATGCATTGAACATCTGATCGGTGTATTTTATATACACCTTTTGAGTCAGTTTTAGTTAGTCTTTTGTCCCGTTTTGCACATATAAGTGTCGTATTAGGATAGTTTTCCTTTCTTTTGAGTCAAAGTGGTTAAAATGGCCAAATGGCGGAAAAGGAGCTAAAAGAGGGCAAAAGAGGAGATTCAGAGCTAAAAACAGAGAAAGTGGCGAACGAGGTGAAACCAGGCCGGCGCGCCTTCTGGATCGAAGCGTGGCGCGCGCCACTATCGAGAGCTGCGAAGACTCGCGCGCGGCTCGCAAGACAGTGGGCCGGCGCGCCAAACATCCGGTACGAAGTTGCTGCGGCGCGGCTCATGCGAGAATCGGGGCGCGGCGCCAAATCATCCGGCAGACAGCGAGTTCCGCGCGCTGTCACATGGTCGCAGCGCCGACGCAGAAAAATTAGGTTTCAGACGGATTTTGGGCCAGCTGCAGGAAAAGTTGAGGCGGTTTCATTTATAAAAGGAGAACCCTAGGGTTTTATGGGTTCCCTTCGCACAACACACTGCTTCTTTCTTAGAGATTGAAGACCATAGTCTAGTAATTTCTTTTCCTTGTCTTTTCTTTATTTCAGTTGTTGTATGATGAACATGGGATTAGTTCTTGTCATGTCAATGGCTAGGAACTAATTCCTCTATAGGCTTTCCATGTTGAATCTCTAGAAACTTATGTTATGATTTAATGACGCTTATGGTTATTCTTCTTCTTGCTGAGATCTATCCAATATTTGAGTTGATTTCTTGGTAATTAATTGACAACTAATTATCACTATATGATTTCTAATCGATTAGAAAGGGGATTGTGAATATCTTTGTAAGTTGGGTAGACATTCTTGGATCGGGGATGAAAATACCTCAATTATTTATGTAACGTTAATGAGGCTTAAAACCCTAATTTTGCGCATTGCGTGACGTTAACTAGGTTCTTGTTCTTAATCCTCCTAGAGTTATCCTTATCACCGAAAGGTAGGTAAGGTGCAATCTTTGGGTTGAGTGTTTATATAACCAACGGAGTATAAAATGATTTAGTGAACCCGATTTCTCCAAAGAAGTTAAGACCATAAGTTATTGCATTAATAAGTAGCATAAGCGGATAGTGATGAGACGTGGAAGCCCTATTCTCATCATCACTGAAGTAAACCCTTTTAGTTAAATAGCTTTTATAATCCTTAGTTAAAAACAACAAATCTAAATATCAATTTACCAAATAGATACCAAAAAATAGATAGTTGGTAATTGAACCATAATCCTTGAAGACGATATTCGGTCTTATCAAGACTATACTACTTGTCACGATAACGTGCACTTGCGTTTAAAGTGTGTGCATCTTACCGCGCATCAAGTTTTTGGCGCCGTTGCCGGGGATTAGGCATAGTTCAATATCAAATTTGTCTATTTTTAATTTCTAATTTGGTGTTTAATTGTTATTTTTAATTTTTACATTTTTATTTATATTTTCGAAAAGTTCAAGGTGCCGTGATTCTTTGTTGGTTTTGATTTATCTCAGGAATCTTTTAGATATGGATTTTTACTGTCAATATGATAGAGAACCAACCATAGAGGAAGAGAGGGAGGAATTACGAGAAACTATACTCAGTCTCACGAGGTACCAAAATCAGTTCATAGACGAAACGAGAATGGCCATGAAGAAGTTGGAAACGCAAATAGTAGAGCTCGCGATCATATTCAACAGCGAAACACATGAAGAGCAATCTGCACCTGGGGTAGGCAATGAGGAAACACAATGTCAGGCAATTGACTCAAGGATGCCGAATCGTGGAGATAGAGAGTTCAGCAGCAGGCAGCCGCGCCGATGCGAGCGTGGCCGCCAAGATTTCGAGACAATGCAAGAGGCGGTGCAGAAGTGGCGTGGCGCCAAGATCGTGGTCGCGCCCTAACCTAAAGCGAGACTTTGCGAAGGTAGCAATGCACGGTGATAATACCATATCCCGTGGTTAAAAACATGTACTCTTGACAAACAATTCTCTAGATTCGTGGAGGTCCTCAAACAATTGCAACTCAATATCCCGTTTGCTGAAGCATTAGAGCAAATGCCGAGCTACGTCAAGTTCATGAAGGATGTGCTTAGAAAAAAGAGGAGGATAGAGGATTACGAAACAGTGATGTTGACTGAGGAATGTAGTGCCATCCTACAGAGACAACTGCCTCAGAAGTTACAAGATCCTGGAAGCTTCACCATCCCATGCACCATTGGAAAGTTTGAATGTCAAAAAATATTGTGCGACTTGGGAGCAGGCATAAATCTGATGCCTTATCTAGTTTTATGCAAACTAGAAATGGGAGAAGTCAAACCTATAAACATCACTTTGCAGTTAGCTGACCGCTCAATTGTTCACCCGAGAGGAGTCATCGAAGATGTACTAGTGAAGGTGGACAAGTTCATCTTTCCCGCCGACTTCCTTATCTTAGACATACAAGATAACGATGGAATCCCCATCATACTTGGTAGACCCTTCTTAGCCACGGGACAGGCGCTCATTGATGTTCACAAAGGGGAGTTGAAGCTTCGAGTAGACGAAGAAGAGGTGATTTTCAATGTTTTTCGAGCAGCAACTTTTCCAGAGGCCAAGGATAACTGCTCAGCCATTGATCTTAGCGAAGAAGCAGTGTCAGCCAAAGAGTTCGGATATGATGATACGCTTGAAGAAGTACTGACCACATGGGATGATGATAGTAGAAACGATCCAGATCTGATGGAGTATGCAAATTGGATGAATGCTTATGAAAAATGGGATACAAGGAAGTATGAAGAGCTTGGACAGGTACCAGAAAGATCATTACCATCCACAGGCTCCAGAGTTAGAATTAAAAACCTTACCCAATCATCTACAATACCAATACCTAGGTGAAGAAAAAACCTTACCAGTGATCATTTCATGCCACCTATCCACCGAAGAGATTGATAAACTGCTAAGAGTACTAAAAAATCACAAGCGGGCCATTGGATGGACATTAGCAGACATAAAGGATACGCCCATCAATCGGTAATGCATAAGATCCGCCTAGATGAGGAGAGCAGACCATCCATCGAAGCCGAAACGACTAAACATGAAGGAGGTAGTAAGAAAGGAAATCCTAAAATGGCTCGATGCAGGAGTAATCTACCTCATATCTGACAGCACATGGGTAAGTCCAGTACAAGTGGTGCCGAAAAAGGGTGGAATAACAGTGGTGACCAACGAAAAACGAACTCATTCCTCGAACGATACCGGATGGAGAATCTGCACGACTATCGAGTTGAATAAAGCAACTAGAAAAGACCACTTCCCGTTGCCATTCCTAGATCAAATGTTGATGCACTTGCAGGGCATAACTACTACTACTTTTTGGATGGATACTCAGGGTATCACCAGATTGAAATAGCCCCAGAAGATCAGGAAAAGACAACATTCACTTGCCCTTTTGGTACATTTGCATTCAGAAGAATGTCATTCGGACTCTGCAATGCACCTGCAACTTTTCAGAGGTGTATGATGGCAATTTTCTCAGATATGGTAGAGATAACTATAGAGATCTTTGGATGACTTTTCGGTTTTTGGAGCATCATTCGATGAGTGTTTAAGGCATCTAGAAGCAGTGTTAAGACGGTGCGAAGAATCTAACCTTGTGCTAAACTGGGAGAAGTGTCACCATGGTATGATGAATTGTCTTAGGACACAAAATATCAAGCCAAGGTATTGAGGTGGACAAGGCAAAGATTTCAGTGATCGAAAATCTACCACCTCCAGTATCAACAAAAGGAGTCAGAAGTTTTCTTGGACATGCAGGCAGAACAGCGGCAAAGGTACTGCAATGCGGATTCTATTGGCCAACACTTTTTAAGGATGCCCATACCTTTGTGAAGAGATGTGATAATTGTCAGAGAACAGGGAACATCTCAAGACGAAAGGAAATGTCTTCGCAAGGGATATTGGAAGTGGAACTCTTTGATGTGTGGGGAATCGATTTCATGGGGCCATTCCCACCATCCTTTGGAAATCAATACATCCTTCTGGAAGTAGACTATGTGTCCAAATGGGTGGAAGCAGTGGCCACAAAAGAAAACGACAGTAAGACTGTTCAAAAATTCCTTCAAAAGAATATTTTCACAAGGTTCGGCACTCCAAGAGCTATCATCACGTGGCGAAGTCATTTCGCCAGCAAGTGAACTCATTGCTTTCCCGATATGGAGTTTACCACCGACTACAACCGCTACCACCTCAATGGGCGGAAGTGTCAAATAGAAGTAAAGAGCATATTAGAAAAGACGGTGAACGGCTCGAGAAGAAGTCTATCAAATTGGATGACGCATTGTGGGCATACGGACAACATTCAAAACACCAATTGGTATGTCACCTTATAAATTAGTTTTTGGTAAAGCGTGCCATTTGCGTAGAGTTGGAACACAGAGCGTCTCGGGCAATGAAGAAGTTAAACATGGACGCCACGGCAGACGGATGGAGGCTACTACAACCGAGCTTAATTAGATGAATTCACAATGCCTATGAGAATGCAAAGATCTACAAGAACGAAAAGCAATGGCACGAAGAATTTGATACCAAAAGACTTTCAAGGACAACAAGTGCTTTTATTCAACTCAAGGTTGAGATTGTTTCAGTAAGTTAAAATCACGTTGGACAGACCATACGGTGGTAAGAGTATTCCCATATGGAGCAATTGAAATAAAAGGGAGAGAGGCGCCTTCAAGGTAAACTGACAGAGATTAAAACCCTATCGATCAATGAAATGGAATAGATGAACTTGGTAACTTCTCATACCTTAGAATAATAAGGAACTTGCGTCCGCTAAAAGACGTTAAAGACAAATACTTTGGGAGGCAACCAACGTTTTCAATTATGTTATTTAAATTCCTATCCTTAGTTTATTTTATTTTGTCTTGAAAGTCTCACGGTCTTGGGCTCTTGTGTTTGTGTTGTGTTGACAGTGAAAGCCAAGGATTTGGAAGGCGAAACCAAGAGAAGCAAAGGATCTCCGAAAATCGCGAGGCCGTGGCTAAAAATCAAGACGCCATAACTGAGCGCCACGGCTCATTTCAGGGTGCGCGCAGAAGTTCGTAACCAAAGACAGAGTTCAGCCGGCTATTTCCATTTCTGTGCGTGGCGCCACAACGACAAATATGAATTCTGGAAGACACCCTGATCCGAAGGCCCTATCGCCAAATCAAACACCAAGAGCTCTCCTCCCCTCACGGAATTCAAAGTATTATCCACCGCCATCACCACCATTTTTAGCCAAAGTATGTAAGTGTCTTATTTCTTTTATTGTCTTTTGAGTCTACACACATTGGGGACAATGTGTGATTTAAGTTTGGGGGTGTTTTATTTGTGTCATGTTATGTGTTATTTAAGTCTTTTTATTGTTTTGTTTTATTTGTGTCATGTTATGTTTTATTTAAGTCTTTTTATTGTTTTTATGTATTTTTGAGTCACAATTTATTTTTTTTGAGTCATAATTGTCTGTCAAAAGATCATGTATGTTGTAGTTGCTAGAAACATCTAGTGAAGTAAGGTAGAATAATGTAACGGAATTAAAGCAACCATCTAAACACCTAAGTTAGATATGCCAAAACTCACGTAACTGCCTAGTTGAGTTTCTTGCTTGAGTTATGCATGCTAAATGATAAATACTTATGTGTTATGATTACTTGCTATTTGAGGCTAAATAGTTAGGATATGCATGTTAGAGATGACTCAGCATTTCCTTGATAGTCAATTCTTACCATTCTTTTCTATCCCGTTTTAAAGTATCCTAGTCACCCCATTGAGCCTAAATTTGAAACTTCTTTGACACCCTATATTCCCACAAATTGTACCATAAGTGAAAATATGAAATAGTGGAATACATTGTGTTAAAAAGAGACAAAAGAGTGAATAAGTCTGTTGCACCCCAATACAAAAGTAATAAGAAATAGGCAAAAGCCTAAGTTTGGGGTGCTTGTCATCATTATATACTTCACTCTCCCAAACAAAAGAGGAAAAGATAGAATCGTGAAGGAAAGAACAAAAAGAAAAGGAAATCTTGAAAAGTCAAGAGCTTATGGTACTAAATGAGCCTAAATTGCCTATTTTTACCTACTATACCTAAGCCTACATTGCAACCCTTAAAGTTCGAATATCTCTTTTATGCATATCCGTGATTAGTGGAGAATAGCAAGTAAGCATGCCATAGATTTTTGAATTTATATGCATGATTTAGTATATTGACTTCCATTAAAGCATGATGAATATGAGTTTGCGAAATATCTAGCTTAATGTCTTTGAAATGTCATGCTATATGTTCCTGCGTATTATTTTGCTAACCTTCATGTTTTTCTAGTTAACACTAATGCAAAGAAAAGTAATCAATGTCAATGAGTCTTTTATTTTCGTTTCTTTGAGTCTTTTATTTCTTTCTTTCTATCTTTGTTCGAGGCAGCAAAGGTTAAGTTTGAGTATTTGATGGTGTATTTTATATACACCTTTTTAGTCGATTTTAGTTAGTCTTTTGTCCCGTTTGCACATATAAGTGTCGTATTAGGATAGTTTTCCTTTCTTTTGAGTCAAAGTGGTTAAAATGGCCAAATGGCGGAAAAGGAGCTAAAAGAGGCAAAAGAGGAGATTCGAGCTAAAAGCAGAAAGTGGCGAGCAGGTCGAAACGACCGTGGCCGGCCTCGCGATCGAGAAGCGACGCCACTATCCGCAGAGGTCGAAGACTGGCGCGCGCTTCGCATAGACAAGTGCGCAGCGCGCGCTAAACATCCGAGAAGCTCAGAGTTCTGCAGTAGCGCGGCGCCTGATGCAGAATCGGGCGGCGCCAAATCATCCGACGGATTGCAGAGTTCAGGCGCGCGCAGCTAAAATTAGGTTTCAGACGGATTTTGGGCCAGCTGCAGGGAAAAGTTGAGGCGGTTTTCACTATAAAAGGAGAACCCTAGGCGCTTTTAAGGTTCCTTCTTGCACAACACAAGGCTTCTTGCTTAGAGATCAAAGACCATAGTCTAGTAATTTCTTTTCCTTTTCTTTCTTTATTTCGCTTTTGTATGATGAACATGGGATTAGTTCTTGTCATGTCAACGGCTAGAACTAATTCCTCTATAGGCTTTCCATGTTGAATCTCTAGAAACTTATGTTATGATTTAATGCACGCTTATGGTTATTCTTCTTCTTGTTGAGATCTATCCAATATTTGAGTTGAATTCTTGGTAATTAATTGATAACTAATTATCACTATATGATTTTTAATCAGATTCCGAAAGGGGGGGATTGTGAATATGTTGTAAGTTGGGTAGACATTCTTGGATTGGGGATGAAAATACCTCAATTATTTATGTTAAGCACGAGAGGCTTAAAAACCCTAATTTTGCGCATTGTGCGTGACGGTTAACTAGGTTCTTGTTCTTAATCCTCCCATAGAGTTATCCTTATCACCAAAGGTAGGTAAGGTGCAATATTGAGGTTGAGTGTTTATATAACCCTAACGGAGTATAAAGCGATTTAGTGAACCCGCTTTCTCCAAAAGAAGACCATAAGTTATTGCATTAATAAGTAGCATAAGCGGATAGTGATGAGACGTGGAAGCCCTATTCTCATCATCACTGAAGTAAACCTTTTTAGTTAAATAGCTTTTATAATCCTTAGTTAAAAACAACAAATCTAAATATCAATTTACCAAATAGATACCAAAAAATAGATAGTTGGTAATTGAACCCTAATCCTTGAGGACGATATTCGGTCTTATCAAGACTATACTACTTGTCACGATAACGTGCACTTGCGTTTAAAGTGTGTGCATCTTACCGTGCATCAACATCCTTTTGAGTGTGAGCGTACTTCTCTAAACGTCCCAAAATTCAAAATACTGGAATATATGTGAGAAATGAGACTTTCTTTCAGTGAGGGCATTCGAAACGTGAGATTACGTGTAGTTCGAAACCTTGGCTGCAAGCATTTGTGTCGATACTTAGGTGTCTGAGGTACCATTTGAAACTATAGGAATTACCCAGAAGTCAGTCTTGGTTAGACTGGAAGTGAATGACGAAATTCCTAAGCACAATACTAATTGTTGGTATCAACTGAAGTCAGAATGTGATGCTGTCTTTCCACTTTTCAAAAAAAAAATGCATATAAAATAATCATTTTTTGCATAACGAACTACGTCTTGAACTGATTCCCTCGACGAGATACGTAGGCGGCCACATTGGCTTCGGTCCACATTGTTTGAAAACCCATAAAAATCGTCATTCTTTGCATCACGAACTACGTCTTGACCCGATTCCCTCAGTGGGATATGTAGGCGGCCACATTGGCTTCGGTCTCATTTTTGAAAATTGTACAATCATTTTTGCATCACGAACTACGTATTGACCTGATTCCCTCAGCGGGATACGTAGGCAGCCACATTGGCTTCGGTCTCATTTTTTGAAAATTGTACAATCATTTTTTGCATCACGAACTACGTCTTGACCTGATTCCCCCATGAGGATACGTAGGCGGCCTAAGTCGGCTTCGGTCACACCATTAGAAATCTTCTCATTGGCTCGCGTGCGACAAATGCGTTTGATTATTCTGAAAAGAGATATGAGCAATTTCCGCCAGAGTTAAGTCTTGCCCATGCGCCCCGCATAACGAAAACTGGGACAATTTTGGGAAATGCACCATGAAGAGATCATAATAAGGATTCCAAAAGCAATCAGCAATCGCAACATTCAGCAAGCATTCGCAGCATTCAGCAAGTCCGCACAGAGACTGCATCAGCACTCGCAGCATTCAGCAAGCACACAACATTCAACACGTCCGTGCAAGGACGAAATCTCAGCATTTGCAGCATCACATCAATACAACCGCCATCACATTTTACATGATCTTCATATCAGCAAAGGCGGGAGCACAACAAAGCCCATGCGGGTTACAAACGCACAACGTCTATGCAATGACGTTATCTCAACCCAGGCGAGTCACAAAGCAGGTACGTCCATAAAATGACACCATTTCATTGTAAGCCTATGCAACAACTTCATCTATGTCTCGTCCATACAAGACGATAACGCCCACACAAGGCGTCATTTGTATTTCTTCCATACAAGACGACAACGCCCATACAAGGCGTCATTTGCATTTCGTCCATACAAGACGACAACGCCCACACAAGGCGTCATTTGCATTTCGTCCATACAAGACGATAACGCCCACACAAGGCGTCATTTGCATTTCGTCCATACAAGACGACAACGCCCATACAAGGCGTCATTTGCATTTCGTCCATACAAGACGATAACGCCCACACAAGGCGTCATTTGCATTTCGTCCATACAAGACGATAACGCCCACACAAGACGTCATTTGCATTTCGTCCATACAAGACGACAACGCCCATACAAGGCGTCATTTGCATTTCGTCCATACAAGACGACAACGCCCATACAAGGCGTCATTTGCATTTCTTCCATACAAGACGACAACGCCCATACAAGACGTCATTTGCATTTCATCCATACAAGACGACAACGCCATACTGGCCATTTGCATTTCGTCCATACAAGACGACAACGCCCATACAAGGTATCATTTGCCTTTCGTCCATACTGAGCGACAACGCCATATACAAGGCGTCATTTGCATTTCGTCCATACAAGACGACAACGCCCAAACAAGGCGTCATTTGCATTTCGTCCATACAAGACGATAACACCCACACAAGGCAACATTTGCATTCCGTCCATACAAGACGATAACGCCCACACAATGCGTCATTTGCATTTCTTCCATACAAGACGATAACGCCCACACAAGGCGTCAGTTGCATTTCGTCCATACAAGACGATAACGTCCACACAAGGCGTCATTCGCATTTCGTCCATACAAGATGACAACGCTCATACAAGGCAACATTTGCATTTCGTCCATACAAGACGATAACGCCCACACAAGACGTCATTTGCATTTCGTCCATACAAGACGACAACGCCCACACAAGGCGTCATCTGCATCTCGCCTATACAAGACGGCGTATCATTACATCTACAAATACCATGTCTTTTCCAGCACCACATCACCTGCAACCCAGTGTCAATCGTACTTCGACACTGGGACAAATTTTGAATTTGCGTCGGCATTGTCTTTAATTTTGCAGCATCACAGCAGCCCAGTGTCATCATGATTCGACACTGGGACAATTTTGAATCGGCGTCTGCCCGCTTTAATTTTGCAGCATCACAGCAGCCCAGTGTCATCATAATTCGACACTGGGACAAAATATTGAATTTGCATCAGCTTTTGTCGATTCATTTTCTTTATCTTTGTTTAATTCTGACGATGAGAACAAAATTGGCTACAAGTCAACGTCTTTGTCCGAAAACTCTTTCATCGTCTTCGGTCAAAGAGGGACAACTGTTGACACCCGATTTGACCCATCTTTTAGTCATTTCTTACAATTTTAAGCATTTTAGGATACCGCATTTTATCACCATTTTTGACATTTTTGTATATTTTTTACCTAACATTCTATGTTGTTTTATTTTTTGTAAATTGACATCATGTTTTTACTTTAATTAGGTATTAAACATTTTTAAATATTATGTTATTATTGTTGCGCGATCATTTTGTTTTACTAATTTTGCATCTCTTTAAATAATTAACTGACATCCCGTCTTTACTTTTAGTCAGGCATTAAATATTTGCTAAATATTGTATTTTATTATTATTGCATCGGCATTTTCATTTTAATAATTTTGCATCTTTTTAAATAATTTTTCTTTTTAATAATTAACCTGTTTTGCATTTCATCAAACCACCACCTAAGGCAATAACTGACCAGTCAATCCACAAAAATCGAAGCCCAAACTGAGGCCCAATACACCTTTCATCTTTTCCCTCCAATACCCAATACCCAATACCAATACCCAAAACCCAAACCCTAAACCTAATCCCACACTATAAATAAAAACCTTACCCCCTTTTTTAAATCTACCCTCAGCCGCAACACTCCTCATTCCCTAAGTCCCCATCCGTCTACCCTCTCTGGACCTTAATCTAAAACCCTCAGCAACCCCCCTTCAAACACCAACTACCAGCCGCCCAAAACTCTCCAGCCGCACAACATTACCCTCAGCCCCCTCAAACCCTTTTCCAGCCGCCCCTCTATTATCCTTACGCCCTGCCTCGCTGGAGGTGATGACCGGCGGGAACCTCTCATCTCTACTCCCCACTGCTCCCGTCGCCACCATCCGGTGAACCACCACAACTGTCTTCCCCTCTCACCCCCATTCCCGTCGAACCTTCAGCCTACCAACACCACCAAGAACCCCACCGACAATCCCTACCCTCTCACTGCGACCCCATCGCCCTCGCCACCGTCGAACACCCTTACACTATGGAGGCGTCGCTCAGGCATCTTGCCGACAAGGCGACGTCGACACTCGCCTTTATCTTGTGGATGATTATTGACCGATTTTTGCATTTTTCGATACCTTGCCGAGTACTAAAACTCGCGACCAGATTGTTTCTCTTTCTATTTCGGCATATTTTGTGTTTGTTGGACTAAGATTGTTCTCTTATTGGTTATTTTGCTATTGCGATTATATTTAGCCTTGTTGTTTTTCGTGAATCAGATCCATTGATTTCGTCATTAATCTACTGATTTTGTGTTTTTCCGGCTATATTGCGTCGACAGCGGCCATGTTTATCACTGCTCTTGATAGTTATTGATTTTGGCGGACTGATTTTTCTATGTTTCTACTGATCTTTTGGCCATCTGACTACTGATTTTTAGGCCATTGTTTGCTGCTGATTTTCGGTTATTTGCTACTGATTTTGGCTATGGTGCTGGACTGATTTTTAGGCTATTTTGCTACTGATTTTCGGCTATTTGATCGATTTTCGATTTTGAATCGCTTCCCACTAATTTTGGCTATGATGTTGGACTGAATTTTAGGCTATTTTGCTACTGATTTTAGGCTGGTTTTACTGATTTTGAACAAGATACTACACTTTTGGTTACGGATTTGAACAAGATACTACACTTGGTATTTTATTGATTTTGAACATGATACTACACTGGCCGATGAAGGAATCTCCGTCTGATTTCCCAGGCCTCCCCTGTACAAAAGACGGATTTATTTTTGGCTTTATTTATTAATTATTGCTATCACTTTAAAATTATTTATTTTATTACTAACACTTTTACTAAGTGTTTATGCAGGTACCCGGAGATCATCTTGTGCAGAAGGCCTAAAAAGGGCTAAAGATATCCCGAAGTTTTATCTTATGTCGCATTTAAATTTTAGTTTTACTATTTTTGTATTGCATTTTATTTTAATTGTAAATTATGTAAAAATGCTTAGAATAGGTAGAATAAAAGTCAATATATAATTAACATAGATTTGAACGGATGACCGTAAGTTAGCGGATCTTAAAGGACGCCTAACCCCTTCCCTTTAGGATAATAAAGAACCCTGATCCAGAATCTCATTAATTTCGCAGACCATTAAATAGAGATTAATTGCAGTATTTTTATTGCAATAAATCAAGTGTCCTAATTCACTTAATTAATTAGGTGGCGACTCCTTTAAATACATCTAGGAATCAACCATACGTAGTACTCCCGTTTTCGACCACAGTTGAAATAGGGTGTTACAACACCATATCTCAAATGTGTGCTTACTGTTGCCAATCCTTAAGTCATGGTTGAGAAACTTTCTTGGTTTTCCCAATCACTCTTTAGCGTAGAGGATCTCATTTCCTTATTCATTTTGAATATGCTCATTACGATTGTATTAACTTTTCTTAGTCTTGACTAATCTGGATATCCTTATATTTATAGTCCCAAGTAATACTTTGGGTTCTGATTTTGTTCTTTATTAACTAGCATAGCTAACAATAAGTTGTTGGCGTACCTCCTTATTGGATACATACCCGTGTTCTAAAGGGACCGACGTTATTGGTCAACTTGTATTCTTTTTTGTATCCCACACTTTAAACCACTATACTCAGAGTGAATTATCCTCTCTCGTCTCTTAGCTAAAATCTTTTAGCAATATACTTTTAGAATGAAACTACTCGTTCATATTAAGTTGCAAGCTCATTGTTATATATCCTTGTAGGATCTTAGGCATCCTTAAACTGCCCACAATTATTCTTAAATACTTTCACTTCCATCCCTACTCTGATAGTATTGTACACAACCTTTAAATGTTTGCATTAATCTTAGGCTTTATGCCCTTTTTACATCTAAACTGTTGTGCAATAGATTTTATTTGCCATTACTTCTGTCTAAAATTCTTTCTGAGAGTTACGATCATTTATTTACAAAACTGAAATTCTAAGTACAAGGACCATTCTATAAAGTATAATTTTGATCATTTAATGGCTCATCTGGCCTCTTGACTAGTCTCTCTCTAGGATTTACATAAATTATCTCTCGATTATTAAGCCGACTTTCCTTTCATTCATTAGTTCTAAATAACCTATCTTGAGCCTATATATACTTGTGTCTTTGTTTATACCTTGCACAATTCTTTTCTGAGCCTCATATATCTAGATGCTCTTATTGTTACTTAACTATTCTAGCTAGGAGGTTGCTACTGTTATTATCTTAGAATTTATACTCACATATTATTCCAGTGTCAACATTGTAGAATCTGGATAACACAATCTTATTCGCCTTGAAACCATTCATTGTAACCTTTCTTACTTTCTCAATCACTAATCCTAACATGTGATTCTGTTCTGATACTTTATCATACTATCTCCCCTTTTGGGAGTATGGCCACACCTTACTATCACAAATTTCATTCTAGAGAAGTCATATTATTACCTCAACACCTTTCGCAACTGTGAGTACTTACCTTAGAACAATCCCTCCTTAGTAGGGATTACTGAATTATTTACATGGATAGAATGACATGTACTCATAACTGACATTATCAATCTTGGTAATTTTAGACTCTACTCAAGTCGCCAATCATAGGAGGCTTATTTCTTAATAACCTTCAAAAGTCGTCCTTCTCTAGTTCATTCTCTTACTGCTTAATTGATTACCCTACAATTTTCACAACACCCACTTTTACAGAAATCATTCAAGTTTCTAACTCGTATTCGATTTATCTTATCTAGAGTTTGTGTATATTATTGGGTCTTCCTAAGAATGTCGCCAATGAAAGGTATAATGAGATTTACTAAGAAAGGCCAACACAACTCAAAGTTACATCAAGTCGTAGAGAATTTTTCGAGGAATAGGACAAGTGTCCTATGAGTTAGAGTTGCCTCCGAAATTGGAGTCTATGCATCCAATATTTGTGTATCAATATTACAAAAGTGTTTTTATGATTAGAGGACATTCGAGTTGAAAAGGTATGTATATGAGGTAAGTTACAGCTTTGTGATATTTTTATTAAAGTTGATGGTTATGTAGAGCCAAATGTTATTGTGGATAGATTGTGTGTATATATATATATATATATATATATATATATATATATATATATATATTGTGTTTTCAGTAGCGTGACATGTTTGATATAGTCTAGTATGCAGAGTAGACTCTGTCGAAAATTTCATAAGACCCTTAAGAGTTAGTTTCTCTCTTATACCCCTTTACATTCAAGGACAAATGTTCCTAAAGGAGGAAGGATGTTACATCCCATATTTTTTTCTCGTGCTAGTAAAGTAACGAAAGCCCGATGAGGCTAATATCCCATATTTGGATGACAATGAGTTTAAACAAGTGTTAAGTTTGTTTCGGAAGAGTTAGGGGTTAAATGAATCACAAAAAATACTTTTCACTAAGTTCACAAAGGAAAATGGATTGTAATATGCATATCTGTGGTAAGAATAAGAGTTCTTAATATGATAAAAGGTCTTTTATGATGTATTTTAATCATACAATAGTTGTATGATAAATCTTCAATTCAAGGAAGTTGTAAAATAAAGTTGGCAAAGGTCATCTGCAGGTTACGTTCATAAATGCGCTGAAATTTGGGTCAAATGTAATAGAACTGTTCTCTCAATATACTAAGAATTTTAGTGCCCTATGAAATGGAAGGTCTACAATTCTATTTTCCAATGCATTAAAACGTTCATCCATACAACATTGGAGCATATATATATTCACGTTTTCATTAGACTATGCAGGCAATCCCTTTGGGACCCACTTAAGGCAGTTGATTTTATTTTTATATATATATATATATATATATATATATATATATATATATATATATATGTCAATAGGATGAGTTGCTTATCTCATTTTTCATCATACACAGATCCTATACACCTAAAAGAACCTATACACCTAAAAGAACCAAATGTCCATATATAACCTAAGAGCTAAATCAAAGATGAACAACGTGAATCAACTGTCGGGAATCCTGTAGTGCTAGTAAGATCATGTTCTTCTTCTTTACCATTGGGTTAGAGGTTTCCTTGATGTAAAGTTATCTCACATCATAGTTAATTCTTTTTGCTTAAGGTATGAATTATGTGAACATTTAGAAGTTGTAGCGTGCCTATTCGATTAGAAATCCACAAAGTAATGCACATAAATCAGAGTTATGTTGTTGTCGATTATTCGACTATTTAGGAGGTGTTCTTGCAGCATTTTATGACTCAAAATTAAAGGGAATAACTTGAGTATATTGTTAATATTGACATACTCTTTAAGGAGAAAAGAAGGGTTTGAAAATATGGTTCTATTAGACATGAACCGACCTTGCTGCTCGATCTATCGTTTGTGCTGGTTGTATTTCATATAGATACTAGTTGTTGTTCCGTTGTTGCTAAAATATTGAACATGGGGAAATGTAACAAAATCAGGGGAGGTGGGCATAAAGCTTCAGAGCCCTTATCAATGATGTTTCTACATCCAATTTCCCATCTTCTTATTTCAAGGTGATCTTACAATCCCAAATAGATATAATTAACATCATTCTTCATCGCCCATATGATAACAATAACCCTAAGTCAACAATTCAACTCATACAATAGTTCATACAGTTTTTCTCATCAAACCCAATAGCTTATCTCAAGAATCTATTATTTATAATTATTAATCCAATACTATAATCAACTAAGGGATGAAGATAATACCTTTTTGATGTTCAAGAAAATTGAATTCGAAATCTAGGGATGCTCATCCGATAATAACATTTCAATCGTAATTCTATGGATTAGAAAAGGTTTTAATGAAGTTTGAAAAGTACTAAGAACTTGAATTCATTCTAGAATCATTGGAGAACTTACCTTGGAGGGTTATTGAGGCTTGGGACTTATTCTCTGCCTTTAGGGTGATATTTTGTGATTAGAGATGTTAGGAAAATAAACCACAAGCTTAAATATAAGAATTAACGTGAAATATGATGTTTTAACCCAAAGCCCAACCCATTCATGATGGGACCATGACACAGGGCCACCGCGAGACCCCACTACATCTGAAAAGTCCAGAGAGTGCATTTTTGTGTGACCAGCCCGCGATGCGGGGCAAACACACGCGTCCACACGCGTGGCACATGTGCATTACGTGTCACCCATATCGGCTTCTGCGCAGTATTTTTGTAATGCATATAAAGTTTTGTAAAGAGTTTTGTTCGGCCCCCACAATATACCGCTGGAAAGTTATTTCAAATATATACAACTTTCATGAGGAAGTATTCCCAAATTCCTTATAGATATTGCCTAATAATCTCTTGAAGTGAGACCTTGTGCAAACTCACTTGAAAACATGGCTTGTAGAGTAGCTTCCGACTATAATTTTTCCAAAGACTCTTCTTATAACTTGGTTAGTTTTCAAAACACTTCCTACACTCTTTATCTCGGTTCCATTATGTTCCATTGTACGGGTCAAACCTTAGCATGAAGGTACGAGGTATTATAATAGCTCTCTCTTGGGATCATTCGAGGATGAATGACGGTTCATGGTTATAAAATATGGTTAACGTTGGATCTTAAACGTGACTGATGGAAATGTGCGGGTTATGAACTACCGCAAACACATGAATACTGAACTGAATGAATAAGCTGAATGAGTACTGAACTAAATGAACATTGAACTGACTGGATACTAAACTAAATAAATACTAAACTACACAAATATTTAAGTGTTGACTAACATTAATATCTGAGTACTGAGATAATATGAATATCTGAGTGTTGAACTGGCATGTATATCTGCGTATTGGAACATTAATGTTATAATACGAGATCTGAATACTAGAAACATGAACGTTATAACATGACACTAAGTGTACGACGACATGCTCTGGTGGTAATCTTTTTAACTCATATGGCGCTGGATCGAACCCTCTTAAGATCTTGTATGGTCTAATTATATTTGGGACTAAGCTTCCCTTTCTTTTCAATTCACTTGATGCCTTCCATAGGCAAAACTTTCAAGAAACTCCCAATCATTAACATGAAACCTTGAATCTCTATGTTGCACGTTCGAATGGGACTTCTGCAACCCTTAGCCATTTTCAAATGCTACTAAATCAATTTAACTTCTTCCATAGCCTGATGACTAATTTTAGCCCTAAAAAATTCTATTTCGCCAACTTCATACCAACCAATAGGTGATCTACACCTTCGCCCATACAAGGCTTCAAACGGTGCCATCTTGATACTGGCATAATATCTGTAATTAGAAATAAATTCAAGTATCTGAATAGCTCATTCTGCCTGTACATCTATTTGAGGATGAAAAACTGTACTGAGATTAACCATTGTGCCTAATCTCTCCTGTAAATATTTCTAAGACTTTGTTGTGAACTGAGCACTATGACCTGATATAATGGACATTGGAGTCCCATGCAACATGACGATTTCTTGAATACACAACTTGGTGTAGTTTGCTGCTGAGTTTGTAGTTTTTACGGGAAAAAAGTGTGTTGAGTTAGTGAGTCGGTCTACGATCACCCAAATCGAATCGTGCTTACGAAAAGAGTGAGGTAAGCCTGTTATGAAATCCATATTGATCATCCTTCATTTCCAAATAGGAATGTCTATGTTCTGAGCCAAACCATTGAGGCTCTAGTGCTCGAGTTTTACTTGTTGACAATTTGTACACTTAGTCACATAATATGATAAATTCTTTTTCATTTCACATATAGTTCTTCCAGGATCATGATACATTTTCGTGGAGCTTGGGTAGGTAGAATATATGAATCTGTGCTCCTATGCCATAATCCTCTCTTTACATCTATGTAGATTTGGGGCGCATAATTTTTCTTGGTACCTTAAAGTACCATCATCTCCCTCTTGTTCGAAATCCATGGTTTTATGCATGTAAATCCCTTTTTTAAGCTACAATTGATAGGGATCATGAAACTATTTACCTTTTTTTCTCAGCCACTAATGAGGATTTAGCTCTGTTCTATACAACAACTCTACCATCTTTAGATTCCGAAAATTGAACTCCTAGATTTTCTAAGTAATGAACTTCTCTATCCATGATTCTCTCTATTTGTTCAACATGAGATAAACTCCCCATACTTGATTTCTTTGATATAAAATTTCTGAAATTGTTATAGTATCATTATGTACTAAGTCTTTGACTAGCACCCTAATGATTAGAGTCTCGTGCAATGGCACCATCCACGTATCACATGACTTGACATGATCTCATATCTTTTCTATGATCTCCACTGAAAATAACTGAGTTTGACACAAGTCGATTGATAATCATTCTATTCACTTCGAATTTCTTATACACGCAGGGCACATTCCTTATGTAGACTATCTCTTTTTGCTCACATTACTGAACTGGTTTCTTATACATGTGGGGAATATTGAACTGGGGTTCTTCATATCTACTGCTACCCCTTCGAGTTTTAAATTTCCAATAGGACTTTCTACTCATTTACGGATCTCCCTTTGTCCAAAGGTTAATGTCCTATACCCATAACTCATTCTCTCTCGTTGGGATCCAACTAACTTTCTTACTCTTCAGCAATTTTCGTACTTTAGATCAATAACGACACATCTTTTGACTCACTTCTAAGAAATCTACTAGAGAAAAACTAAATTACTTACATGACCGATGTGCTAACATATTCATAACTGGCATATTCTGTCTTAACGACTTAACTTTGCTAATAATGTCAGTCTTAGGGAAACCTCTTTTTGATAACTCTTAAAGGCCATTCCTATGTAGTTTGCTCTCTTACTGCCTATATGATTTTCTTTTTCCAATGTCACGGTACTTCAGGTTTAGCTAAAACTTCATTAGGTTCTATCATGCATTTAGTGTATTCAAATTGTTACCTATTCGCTAGTATTCATCTGAATAAGGAAATCAAGTTGTACCTCTACTATCTCTACTGAAATTGCTAATTCACTGTATTTACTTAAAACTTACTATTCTTCTACTAACCACTAGCTAGCATCTTATTCTCTTATCCTGCTCTGAATAACTAAAGTGAAGCAGAAGGTTATTTCTAACTTTCCTCATCATTCAACCCTATTCTACGGTCGTATACTATATCTTCATAATTAAATACATTGATCACACTTAGGGAAATTACGTCTCTCATATACAAAATATCAAAATACCTAACTCCGAACTTTCTATACACTTCAACATCATATCAAGCTATACACATCCGAGGTAAATAATGAATTACATAACTTACGAGGGAACCGTCACACCTTCTTATCTCTTAATAATATTTCCTCCTCATAGTAACTACCATCATACTCTCTGGTTCTGATCTGACTAAACTTAAACAAACTAAACTATTCTTAGAAATTTAATATCATTTGCTCATGGTTCTCATGTCGTACACTATCTCTTTTTTTATCAATGTGTATGGATAGTATGAAAAATACACTTCCTCTGAAAAATCATATCACTTAAGAATCATAGGTAATTTTCCCTTGTGTAACATGATACTCAGTGCTTTATTTCATATGACCAAGTGAACCAACTAGCTGGCTAAATCAACATGTTGTATACAAAATGTGGAATGTAATTGATAAACATGACGAGGTTCTAAAAAGTCAAACTGATAAATCAGAAATGTGGTGTCACGACCCGACCTCGGATCTGTGACTGGTGCCTTACCCCGGGCACTCTTGTGATACAACATCAGAGAAAACCAGCGGAAATAAACTCACAAACAAGAACTATATAAGATAAGGCTAACCCAAAAATGGCTACCTTTCCGTAACATAAATAAAAAAGAACTGAACAGTTACATCCTTAATAACCCAATTTATAACCGGACTACAGGCCTCTAAGAGTTTGTAACAACCATGATGGACAGGCCCCGCCATACCCCGAATGTACACAAAACCTACAATGTCGTGAGAGAACTGCACTAAAATCAAGTCAAGCCTCCGAGAATGAGCTTGACACCGAGCAAAGATCCTAAGAATGAGGATCCACCACCGCTACTTACCGCGGCATGAACGCAGCCCCGAGCGGGGTCAGTACACAATATGTACCAAGTATGTAAAACTGGAAAATACTTGTAATAATATCATAAGTCAAAAATAAGCTGGAGTCATAGGTAAAAATCAATTTCCTTGCACTGTGCCTTACTAACAATGAGAGTAACAAGTATAAATCTTACTGCATAAAAATAGGAGGCTCGTGATCAAAACAGGGTACCTCGCCCGTAGTATCATTAAGCAGTCCTACTCCTGGGACTATTTCACCCGCATGGGTCCTGTGGACCCGCATGAGGTCATCCGCCTCGTCATGGGACTATTTCACCCGCATGGGACTATTTCACCCGCATGGATCCTGTGGACCCGCATGAGTACCATCGCTGCATCGCACGTGGACTATTTCACCCGCATGGATCCTGTGGTCCGGATCCGCATGAGTACAAGCGCCGCACTCGCATCATGGGTAGCAAATCCATGGCATAAGTAATAACTCGGGGTTTACCCCGTAATAATATATAGATATAACATAGCTCATCCGGCTATCATACATAACATAAGCACTACCGGCCTATCATACATAACATAAGCACTACCGGCCTATCATACATAACATAAGCACTACCGGCCTATCATACATAACATAAGCACTACCGGCTTGTCATAACATAAGCAAGTTAAGAAATCCCCTAACTTCTTATTAACATTATTAATATATCCTCTCATTTTAGTATACCTAAGGCACCAACATGTCTTTTAATAGAAAATCCGGGAATTCAACTCAAGTACCATGTACTTCTAACCTTTTAAGAAATAACTCTTTTTATACAAAAATTCCAAGATACTAATCACCATAGTATCAAGTTACGATTTCTTTTCAAGACAAGTCACATTTTCTTTTAGAAATATAATAGGCTTCTAAACCAAGTGACTTCATTTCCTTTTTAAAACCTTAGGCAATCAATGTCTAAAAATCAATTCACCTTCCATAGTTTCAAATCATTTACCCGTACTTGTTTTACTTAGAGTAAACTTTTCTTTGTTAACCTTTCAAAAGCTAATATAACCAACTTCCCATAAAGTCATTATATTTGCGTTATTCCTTAGTCAAATACATTTTCCCTAAATCCAAGGGACTTATACTTTTAAAATGAAACAAGTATCATATACTTTAAAACAAGTGAAAGATATCAAATCTTGTACGTCTACCGTACTACATAGATACAACTACTCATGCTCAAGAGATAGGAAAGTTCCACATACCTCTTCGGTTAATCCACTTGCTAAGTCCAAAATACCGCACGTAATATGTCAACCTATAATGACCATAATACGTTTATTAACCTCTAGTTTCAACATAGAATTATTCCAAGTGTAAGTTACTAATTTCTATGGAAAATTGGACAGCGTTTCCTTTGTTTCTACACACTTTGCCACCTTTTTCAAGGCCGAATTCAATATCCAAACGCCACATTTAAGGCCCAACAATCCAACATTTCAAAGGGGATTACACAACCAAACTTAGGTGTGTAAAATTCTTCCCCATAAGGTAAAACAATACACTTAACAATTCCAAAGTAGTTCTTAGGCTACAACATGCTGACTTAACCCTTTTTAACCAATCCTTTCATATCCAAACCACATTTCTTACATGCGATGAATCTAAGAGCATTATTTACTACTACAAATTCCTTATTCTTCACATGCAACACAAACTAACTACAAGAGAGGAATTGTTACCTTAGAGCTTTAGCCAAAATTATTCCAACAACCTTGCTAGCCTCCTTTCAAAAAACACCACTACAATAACCTCCACAAGCTTGCAAATAACTTTCCTTCTTAACACACTTTTCAGATTTTCCTTAAGCTTGGAGTTTCTCTTGATTTTCTAGAGAGAATGGAGAGCTTTTTAGCTTAGAGAGAGAGAAGAGTTTTGAAGATGACCAAGTCTTCAAGACTTGGTCAATATAAAAGACATGCAAAATCAGATGGGGTGGGACACTTGTCACCCACCCACGACCTCTTTAAATTTCACTAATAAAAATTTCCACTAACTCGCAGCCCGCTTCGCAAGCGCTGAAATAAACTCGCCGCTTTTCAGACTTTCCGCGCCCCTGCTTCCGGCCATGCGCTGAAACTTCAAGACTCTTCAGATCTTCCGGCGCGCCCTAAACTCCGCCTTGGCTGCGCTCGCCATGGCGCCGCGACACTGAGGCCCCGATCGCGATCCGCACCAACCACGGTATAACATTCTCTCTTAGAAACATTCGTCCCGAATGTTCCTTCTAGGCTTACTCGAATCACAAATTGACATAGACGCTCTTAACTACTCCTTTGCAAATAAAGATGCTCCACGAGCCACAACAATACTCTAGCAAAATCGCTAAATCAAAACTAACAAGCAGGAAAGTGGGTTACCTGGAGGTGTAGGGAATAAGTGAGGATATTTCTTCATCATGTCCTCCTCCGCCTCCCACGTCATCTCTTCCTCGCTCGCTCCGCCATAAGACCTTGACTAAGCCACATCCTTTGTCCAAGTCGCTTAACTCGACGATCGAGTATCGCTATGGGACTCTCCTCATACGATAACTCCTCTATCACCTGGACATCATGAATCGGGTGCACTCTAGATGGATCTCCAATACATTTCTGCAACATCGACACATGGAAAACTGGATGTACCGCCTCCAAATCGGATGGCAGATCTAACTCATAGGCAACCTTGCCTACCCTACGGATAATCTGATAAGGCCCAATGTACCTTGGGCTAAGTTTTCCCTTCTTCCCAAATCTCATCACACCCTTCATGGGTGATACCTTCAGGAAGACCCAATCATCTACCTCAAACTCCAAGTGTCGACGCCGATGATCCGTGATACGACTGGCCGACTCGAGCCGACAATAACCGTTTCGGATAAGATTCACCTTATCCACCGCCTGCTGTACCAAGTCTGGCCCGATTAACTGAACTTCTCCCACCTCAAACCAACCTATCGGTGACCTACACTTCCTCTCGTATAAGGCCTCATAAGGCGCCATCTGAATACTAGAATGGTAGCTGTTGTTATAAGCAAACTCCACAAGAGGCAAATGATCCTCCCAGCTACCCCTAAAATCAATAACACAAGCCCGCAGCATATCCTCGTTGTCGGATAGGCCGCTCGTCTGTCCGGCCGAGGATGAAACGCCATACCGAGACTCACTGTGTCCCTAATCCTTCTCGAAAGACCTCCGAAGTTAGCCATAAACCGGGCTCCTCGTCAAATAATCGATATAGAACTCGTGCGCCTCACGATCTCTCTGATATATAGTCTAGCATAATCCTCGGCCGAAAAAGTCGTCCTAACTGGAAGAAAATGGGTTGATTTCGTCAGCCTGTCGACGATAACCCAAATGGAATCATGCTTCCTCTGAGTGGAAGGTAACCCTATAATAAAATCCATATTTACCACCTCCCACTTCCAAGTCGGGATATCAATACCGCAATGTACCCCACCGGCTTCGTGCTCAACCTTAACTTGTCGACAATTAGACATCGGCAACAAAACTCGCCACGTCCCTCTTCAGGCCATCCCACCAATACACGCGTCTGAGGTCATGATACATCTTAGTCGACCCCGGATGAATAGAATAACGAGCACTGTGTGCCTCCCCCAGAATCTGCTAACGAAGTCCTGACACATCGGGAACACACAACCGGCCCTCAAATCTTAGCACCCCATCCGGCGCTACCTCAAATAGACTATTCTCTTTCTGAAAAGCGGCATCTCGATACCGTACCAAAATCAGATCCTCATACTGTCGCCTCTTCACCTCCTCGACGATGGAAGACTCGGCAACCTCTCGAACCCGAACTCTCTTACTATCAGAATCAACCAAACGAACCCCAAGGCTCGCTAGCTGATGTAACTCTCGGACCATATCCCTCTTCCCCGATCAGACATCGACATGTGCTACCCATCGACCGCGACTGGGCATCCGCAACTACATCGCCTTCCCCGGGTGGTATAGAATATCAACATCGTAATCTTTAGCCTTCAACCACCGCTCGCCGCAAGTTCACTTCTCCGTCAAGATATACCGAGACTCTTGTGGTCCGTAAATATCCACATGAACTCCATACAAATAGTGTCTCCGCATCTTCAAGGCACGAATCACCGCGCCAACTCTAAGTCACGCGTGGATAGTTCTTCTCATGCTTCCTAAGCCGCCGAGACGCGTAGTTATAACTCGCTGTCGTCCGCATCAGACGCACTCCAAGCCCGACACCCGACGTATCACAATAAACCACATATCCGCCCAAACCTTCAGAAGAGTAAGAATCAAGGCTGCCAATTTCTCCTTCAGTGACTAAAAACTCTCCTCACAAGCATCCGCCCACCGAATATACCGCTCGAGTCACCTAGTCAAAGGCGCCGACAGGAAGCAAACTTCCACAAACCTCCGATAATAACTGCAAGGCCCAAAAGGCGCACCTCCGCTTGTAGTGGTCTAGGCCAAGTCTTGATCGCTTCAATCTTTCCGTATCAACCCGAATACCATCGGCCCCGATAACATGCCCTAATAAAGCCACTGAAGCCAGCCAAAACTCGCATTTCGAGAACTTGGCATACAACTGTCGGTCCCTGAGGACTCCCAATACCATCCTCAAATGATTTGTATGCACCTGCTCTGTGCGCGAATATACCAAGATATCATCAATGAACACTATAACGAACATATCCAAGAATGGCCTGAACACCCTATTCATCAAATTCATGAATACCGCTGGAGCGTTGGTCAATCCGAAAGACATCACCCTGAACTCATAGTGCCCATACCGGTCCCGAATGCGCCTTTCGGATATACGCCTCTCTAACTCGTACCTGATGGTAACCAGATCGCAGGTCTATCTTGGAAAAGCATCTCGCACCCTGCAACTGGTCAAACAAATCATCAATCCTGGGGAGGGGATATCTGTTCTTGATAGTTACCTTGTTCACCGTCAGAATCGATACACATACGCAGCGCCCCATCCTTCTTCTTTACAAATAACATCGGGCGCTCCCGGTAAGCACTTGGCCCGATAAAGCATTTCTCCAAAGAAATCTTTCACCGTCCTTCAATTCCTTCAACTCGGCAGTGCCATCGTATGGCGAATAGATATCGGCCGAGTGTCCGCGCCAACTCAATGCAAAACTCAATCTCCTCTCGGGAGGATACCCTAAGCTCGTGCGGGAATACGTCTTGAAATTCTCTAACAACCGGACCGATCAAGGTCAGATCTCACCTCGATGTCGAATACCCGAACTAAATGGTAAATATACCCTTCCGCACCATCTTCCTAGCCTTGAGGTAAGAAATAAACCTACCCTGGCGACGCAGATTCTCCACTCGATAACCGGCTCACCGGGAAACCGGAACCGAACTAACCTCTCTCTATAGTCCACATTGGCAGAGCAAGATGCTAGCCAATCCATACCCATAATCACATCAAAGTCCGTCATATCCAACTCTATCAAGTCGTCTAGAGTCCGACGATCAGATATAGTCATCGGGCAAGCCTTATACACTCGCCGCCACCACCGAATCACCCATCGGGTAGCTACCTCAAAAGGTTTTATGGACTCTGTTCTATCTCTATTCTACCAAAGAATATAAGGAGATATATAGGACAAGGTAGAACCCGGGTCTATCAAAGCATAAACATCACAAAGAAGAAACCAATAATGTACTCGGACGACATCGTGACGCCCCGTCCCGGGCGGCCGACATAGCATAAATGCGGTTCTGAGGACCGCTGAATCGAACCCCGCCACGACTTCGCCGCGCGGCCTGGCCGTGAACACCGCCTCCGGCGCACAACCATCAAGATGAAGACTCAAAGAATCGAATCGGTTGAGCCATAGCCTTTCCGCCGCTCGTCGGACAATCTTCTTCAAATGACCTGCGGCCACAAGAGTAACAAGCTCCCGGAGGAACACGACACCCCATAATGGCAATCACCACATCGACCACACCGAGGCATAGGTGGCCTCATCTCGACCGGAACTCGTCCTCCGAAACCCGGCCACGGGACCTCGCCCCGCTTCGAATACCTGCACGACCGAGATGGTGGAGGAGCGCTCTGAACCGGATATGATACAAATCTGGTCTGCTGCTGAGGCTGTCTACCTCGAGAACTACTAGAGGACGCTGCTGTCCTGGCCCTCTTCGCCGATACCTATCAATCCGCTGCCTGCGTTCCTCACACCCAAGTGCATAGTTCGCATGCGGCAATGTCCATGCCCGGTGAAGAGCTACTCCTGCATAACTCTCGCCAAATAGTCATCGAGCCACGCGACGTAGCGGTGCACTCGTCCTCCATATTCGCTACTAAAGTGGGTACATATCGAGCCAACGAGTCAAACTCGGCGTTGTACTCGATCTGGACCGTCCGCCCACTCGTCTCAATGTCGAAATCTGCCGGCGTGCCCTCATCCGCGGAGGCAAGAAATGACCAAGAAATGTCGCCGAACTCGTCCCATACGGTGGAAGCGCATGCTCCCGACAGCTCCCATGAATCAAACTACCAATCTGCGGTATCACGCACCGACGCGAACTCAATACAATCGACTTCGTATCCGAGGCCTTGATCACCCTCGATCCGTCAGAATCGCTTGATAAATTTACGAGGATCATCTTCGCCTCACCCATAGAACTCGGAGGCTGCAGCTCAAAAAGTCCCGAAGTCTCATGCTATCGGATCTGGGAGGAACCACGCTATAGCCGGAACCATTGCCTCATGTCTCGCCCTCATGCTTCAGCCACTATCTCCGCCAATAATCGGGCCATCTCCTCGTTGCCATATCCTCTCGCTGTGCCGCGTGAATCGAGGCTCAGTACCGTAGTCTCGATGAGCCGCGATCTCGCTCCTGCATCTTTGGGGTTGACGACGTCGTGGAACTCGCCGCCCTAAACATTATCTCAGGTAAGGACTGGGCCAGTGCCCGGGTAACCCTCGGTGTCCTACTAGTAGTCCCCTCCGCTGCCTTGCCCTTATGGGCCGCGGTTGCCTTGCGTGGAGGCATAACTGATACATACCAAATTCACGTCAGAGGAAATTCAACCTATAACACGGCTCTATTGCACGATCTTAGAGTGAAAGAAATGGAAACCAATCCTAAATATCATGTAGCCTCCTGATTATAGATGTGGTGCACAACACACCGATAATCAAGACTCTACTAGATAGGCCTGTAGACCCTTTCCGAGGATTAACTGCTCTGATACAACTTTTGTCACGACCCGACCTCGGATCCGTGACTGGTGCCTTACCCCGGGAACCCTTGTGATACAACATCAGAGAAAACCAGCGGAAATAAACTCACAAACAAAAACTATATAAGATAAGATAGGCTAACCCAAAAATGGCTACCTTTCCGTAACATAAATAAAACAGAACTGAACAGTTACATCCTTAATAACCCAATTTATAACCGGACTACAGGCCTCTAAGAGTTTGTAACAACCATGACGGGACAGGGCCCCGTCATACCCCTGAATGTACACAAAACCTACAATGTCAGGGAGAACCGTACCAAAAATCAAGTCAAGCCTCCGGAGTAATGGAGCTTCTGACACCTGAGAAAAGATCCTAAGAATGAGGATCCACCACCTGCTTACCCTTACCTGCGGCATGAACGCAGCCCCCGAGAAAGGGGGTCAGTACACAATATGTACCAAGTATGTAAAACTGGAAAATACTTGTAAAAATATCATAAGTCAAAAATAAGCTGGAGTCATAGGTAAAAATCAATTTCCTTGCACTGTGCCTTACTAACAATGAGAGTAACAAGTATAAATCGTACTGCATAAAAATAGGAGGCTCATGATCAAAACAGGGTACCTCGCCCGTAGTATCATTTAGCAGTCCTACTCCTGGGACTATTTCACCCGCATGGGTCCTGTGGACCCGCATGAGGTCATCCGCCTCGTCATGTGACTATTTCACCCGCATGGGACTATTTCACCCGCATGGATCCTGTGGACCCGCATGAGTACCATCGCCAGCTCGCGTGAGACTATTTCACCCGCATGGATCCTGTGGTCCGGATCCGCATGAGTACAAGCGCCGCACTCGCATCATGGGTAGCAAATCCATGGCATAAGTAATAACCCGGGGTTTACCCCGTAATAATATATAGATATAACATAGCTCATCCGGCTATCATATATAACATAAGCACTACCGGCCTATCATACATAACATAAGCACTACCGGCCTATCATACATAACATAAGCACTACCGGCCTATCATACATAACATAAGCACTACCGGCTTGTCATAACATAAGCAAGTTAAGAAATCCCCTAACTTCTTATTAACATTATTAATATATCCTCTCATTTTAGTATACCTAAGGCACCAACATGTCTTTTAATAGAAAATCCGGGAATTCAACCCAAGTACCATGTACTTCAACCTTTGAAGAAATAACTCTTTTTATACAAAAATTCCAAGATACTAATCACCATAGTATCAAGTTACGATTTCTTTTCAAGACAAGTCACATCTCCTTTTAGAAATATAATAGGCTTCTAAACCAAGTGACTTCATTTCTTTTTTAAAACCTTAGGCAATCAATGCCTAAAAATCAATTCACCTTCCATAGTTTCAAATCATTTACCCGTACTTGTTTTACTTAGAGTAAACCTTTCTTTGTTAACCTTTCAAAAGATAATATAACCAACTTCCCATAAAGTCATTATATTTGCGTTATTCCTTAGTCAAATACATTTTCCCTAAATCCAAGGGACTTATACTTTTAAAATGAAACAAGTATCATATACTTTAAAACAAGTGAAAGATATCAAATCGTATACGTCTACCGTACTACATAGATACAACTACTCATGCTCAAGAGATAGGAAAGTTCCACATACATCTTCGGTTAATCCACTTGCTAAGTCCAAAATACCGCACGTAATATGTCAACCTATAATGACCATAATACGTTTATTAACCTCTAGTTTCAACATAGAATTATTCCAAGTGTAAGTTACTAATTTCTATGGAAAATTGGGCAGCGTTTCCTTTGTTTCTACACACTTTGCCACCTTTTTCAAGGCCGAATTCAATATCCAAACGCCACATTTAAGGCCCAACAATCCAACATTTCAAAGGGGATTACACAACCAAACTTAGGTGTGTAAAATTCTGCCCCATAAGGTAAAACAATACACTTAACAATTCCAAAGTAGTTCTTAGGCTACAACATGCCCACTTAACCCTTTTTAACCAATCCTTTCATATCCAAACCACATTTCTTACATGCGATGAATCTAAGAGCATTATTTACTACTACAAATTCCTTATTCTTCACATGCAACACAAGTAACTAACTACAAGAGAGGAATTGTTACCTTAGAGCTTTAGCCAAAATTATTCCAAAAACCTTGCTAGCCTCCTTTCCAAAAACACCACTACAATAACCTCCACAAGCTTGCAAATAACTTTCCTTCTTAACACACTTTTCAGATTTTCCTTAAGCTTGGAGTTTCTCTTGATTTTATAGAGAGAAGGGAGAGCTTTTTAGCTTAGAGAGAGAGAAGAGTTTTGAAGATGACCAAGTCTTCAAGACTTGGTCAATATAAAAGACATGCAAAATCAGATGGGGTGGGACACTTGTCACCCACCCATGACCTCTTTTAAAATAAAATAGTGCAGAAATTTCCTAACTCGAGAACCCGCCTCGCCGCGCCGCTGCGCGGCCGAGGCGGCGCTTCAAACTGTCGCCTTCAGGACTTTCGTGCGCCACGCTTCCGGTGCGGCCGCTAAACCAGCGACCCTTCAGATCTTCCGGCGCGCCTACAATCACCGCCTTGGCGCGCGTACGCCCGTGGCGCGCGCGACGAGGCCCCGGCCGCGATCGGACCAACCACGGGGTATAACATGTGGAGTAAGTCTGACGTATAGAAGTGTAGCCGACATGGCTAATATAGAAATCCTACTAAGTGTTGACCGATTGTTGTTCTAGTCTACGAAGCCTCTAAGAATAATAAAGTATTGACTATTACTGAGACAAAGCCCCTGACATACCTGACTGTCTGAACTAAATAAATATTGTAAATAAGATAACGCCCTGAAAGACTGAGGCTTACCAAATCAGCTGATATCGGAACCTAGCGAGATGAGTCATCAACCTGTAAATTGTTACCTGTATCACCATATGCAGGCTTTGAGAAAAGAGACATTAGTACATTTGAATTGCCCTAGTATGATGAATAAAACACTCACACGTTGGTAGCGTTTATAGCAAGACCTGGGAGGAGCATCTGAAACACGTAGAGACTGTTCTAGAAGCTCCGCGTGAGCACCAGCTGAAGGGCGTAGTGATAGAATACAGTCTTATACGTCCTATCTTGATATAAACCTAAAGGAGATACAAGACAATGTTATCTAACAGCAGATAATGTTGAGATTGTCTTATAAAGAATTGAGCAACGCTTAACTTACAGTTCATGACATAATAGAGCATCTTAGACAAGATGAAATTGAGGATATATGTTTGCGCGCTTTGGAAGAAGTGATCTATTACCGAGTCGTCTTATTGGGAATAACAAGAGCATATCTCAATACTCAAAGTGTCATATCTGAAGCGAGTTTTCAAGAAACTGCTCGAGTTTTAGCAAAAGCGGCTCTCCGGGGTCATATCGATTGGTTAAAAGGCCTGACGGTTTGACCCCGTCCTTGGCCTCGAGGAGTGGTGAGCAGCACGGAACTTGTTTCAATCAAATGGCATAGTATTTTGGTAACCAGAATTGAACTCTATGAGATCGAATCTCATGTTGTTCCTCAGTAGCTCAGTGGTAGAGCGGTCGGTTGTTAACCGATTGGTCGTAGGTTCGAATCCTACTAGGGGAGATTTGATTGATTCTGAATTAAAGAATTCAGAATAAAGGGGCTCGCTTTGCCCGTTAAGAGTAGGTAACCCGTTCCCTGTCTTTGTTTCTATTGCATTCTATCTCATTGTATCACATTCTGTTCTGCGAGAAGCGAGAAAGGCCATTTCTATCTTATTAGTCAAGCGTGCTAGCTGCAATAAAAAAACAACGCTAACTAGAAATAGAAAATAAATAAACAGGTAATAGATACTGAAACTATAACTGTAATGAACAAGAGAAGTGAAGTTATAAGTACTTTCGATTATGCATCTGAAGCATATGTTTATATGTATTTAAATGTGTGGAGCCTTGGCCTAATAATGAATGCACAAACTATGGCCTTACCCAAGTAAGCACGCCAGTCAATGGCAAGTATACGTATACATGAGACTTTGCCTTTATTCACTTTTCCGCTCAAAGTCGTGGTAATCAATATATGCCCGATGTGGCTAAAATCATAACATATTTCCTCGTGGGGTCTTACATTATATTTGAATAATTGTAGCTATGGCAACATTTGGGTATGAATCTAAGCACCGATGACTTGCTAAAGCATACACGCGGTTCTGATGAAGGTTTGTATTAGCAGACTTAGTTGCATTACTCGTGACTTGGTCTTGTGAAGTTGCGCGAAGCTGCTGAATTTTTAGATTGAACCACGTTACCTCTGGTACCCTATCTTACATATGGGCAATCCCTCAGTTACTGAACCTGCAGGGCACATCCAAAAACAACCATCTATAACCTAACGACACTCTCACCACACTTGTTGCACATAGGATTCTGAAAACATTTGTGGCTCACACTGTCCTATGACTGGGAGTCAGGTGCTCTAAAACTCTATCTCTTGCTGAACTAAACTCTATGATCATATTTGGATCTCAGGACTGTGCACTGGCTGCAGATGGAGTGCGTCCTGATGACCTTCTATTGAAACACTGATTGGCTCCACCTCCCTAAGATCCTGGATAATTCAAGTTTCCTGTAGGCTTAGCTCTTTTGCTGACTTCTCTGTCTTTTTGTTGTTTTTTATCTCTCTTCGTGTCCTCAAATCTCTTCCAACTTATTCCAATGGAACCTTCACATTCACCTTCTTAAGTACATTATTATTCAATTTCCATAACATAATACAACTTCCCCCTCTCGGGCGACATCAACTTTATTCCACTTTCAATATCATCTCAAGTCTCATTCATTGTTATTTGAAACTTCATAATTATTCCCCATTGGATAATCATCCTTACTCAGACCTTTAATTTTTTGCTTGTCGTTAGCGCCTTCGATACATACAATATTTGATAGGAAGTGAATGTACTTATTGTTGTAAGTTTCATGACACGATCGAGAGTAGAAACAAATGAGACAATCCTCAATGTCTGGTAGTCAATCATTTATATGCATGGTTGGCACACACATATAAAAGAAACTCCACTACACATGGCTTCATAGACTCCATAGGACACTTAAACCTAATGCTCTGATATCAAGCTTTGTCACACCCCGAACCATGGCCTAGACGTAATACAGAACTCGGTGCCTAGCTACATCTGACCGAGCGAACCAACTAGTGTTGCGATATTTCTAAGTGCTTACGCAAGTGTACGTATCGTTCAAGTAATAAAGATCTGTAAGACCGAGTTTATCATCCACAAAGACTGGTTTATTAAGTACCGATTATATATCCTATGATATCTATTTGGTTGACGTTCTTTAGTTTGAGTTTTAGACTAAGAATTAAAACTAAGTGCAGAAATTAAACTAAAGATGATAATACTTTGGGTTTATAACAGTTATGAAGAAAATAGGGCTTCCAATCTCCTCAACTATCCACTCTTTCACGTGTTAATGCAATGCTAATGATTCTTCTTCTTATTAAATAGCAGGTTAACTAATCTGTCATTATATTCCAGTTAGAACATACAAGAGCTCAACCTAGTGCAGAAATCTTCTATATTTCTATGATAAGTTTTACCACGCAGGAGGATTAAGAACAATAACCTTAAATACTACACAAGTATCGGGGTACTTTCGTCCACGATTTTAACCTATGTCTAGACTTACAGCATATTCAAATCTCACCTTTCAGACTTTTGATTCGAAATCATATAAGTGATGATAATTAGTAGCTAGTTAATTATCAAGAAATCATAACAATATTGAATAGATCTTAATACGCTGAAGAAGAAATCAATAACTAATGCATTAACTATATGAAAGAGCTTCAAGAAGATTCGATGGAAACCCTACTAAAGTATTTAGCTCCTAAACATTGTCATGTCAAGAACTAAATTACAATCCAACATAAACTGAAATAAAGTAAATGAAAGAAAAAGAACTTAAACAGGAGTCTCCAATGTGTCTTGCCTCCCAAAGAATGATTTTAGGTTCTGGTCTAAGGTCTCGCAGAATGAGCAGGTTTTTAGGGTTTTATAGCTGGAAAAAGTTGCTCTTTCGGACCTTGAAAATGTGTCAAATTCGGCCCAAAATCAAAAATTCCGCGTCGGCGTCGTAGCCCTGCAGGCTGGCGCCACGGCGCTAAAACTCATGCAGCAAATCTGATTTTTCAATATAATTAGCGTCGCGGCGCCGTCGATTGCTTTGTTCCAGTTTTCTGATTCTGTCCTTTTTTCGTCCGGACTTCGTCAGATTTCCTCTATGCTTCCCGGGACTTCTTAGGATTCATTTCTTGGCCTTTTTAGTGTGCAATTCCATCTGAATTAAGCTCATATCATCCTCGATTATGTATTTCCCCCTTTATGATCGTTGTGACACAAAATGTAAGAAAAATACACCTAACATTATACTAAACACAACGAAATGAGTAAAATACTAACTAAAAATGACTCAAAAGTGTCTACAAACTCCACTTAACAACCCCCAAACTTACACTTTACTCGCCTCGAGTAAAACACTAAACAAACCAAAAACAAAATCAAATAAAAGACTCAATGAACTGGATCAAGTAGCTATAACAATGCTTCTTCAAAATTATGGTTGAAAGTTGGGATAATATGTTAGAACATATATAACATGAATATTTCACAATCTAGAATTTCAAGTTAGATATTTCGCAAATTCACTTAGATCAAGATCAATGGAAATACAAACACCTAACCTATGCATGTCAATTTCATTCCATCTTTTCCAAACGCTATAGACCTGTTTACTTGTTATTCTCCACTAATCATAGATATACATATTAAAGATCATCAGGACTTTCAAAGTTTGTAATGTAGGCTTAGGAAGAGGTATGTAAAAGTAGACATTTAGACTCAATTACGTACCATAAGCATTTTTCAATCAACTATTTTTCCTTCTTTTTGACTTTCTTTTTAATCTCATACTTATTGTCCTCCCTCTTTTCTTTTGAGAGAATGAGATGCATTATAAATAACAAACACCCCCAAACTTAGATTTTTGCATATTCTTCATTGGGGTGCATAAAATTTTCACTCTCTTTTTATTTCTTTTTCAACACTTTTCATTCTAAGAGTTTTCAATTATCACTTATGGCACAACAAAGAAATCATAGGGTGTCAAAGAAAGATCTTATTTTAGGCTCAAAGAGACTGACTAGTGATACAATTTATGTCAGGTTAGGTAATGAACGGTAAGAAGGGCTATCAAATAAATGCCTGAATCATCGCCCTAAACATGTACATCTTAACTATTTCGCCTCAAATAACAAGCAAACAGATTTTCTAGACATTTTTCAACATTTCTTTCCATAACTGACACACATAGGCAAAGCACAAATATCCCAAATAATTAGATGTCATGAATTTTTGGCATATCTAACTTAAGTACACAGATTGTCGTTTTAATTCCATTACATTATTCCACTTTATCCACTCAATATCTTTAGCAACTACAACATGCATGATCCATAATAAAAATATTTACGACTCAAAAACACATAAAACAATACAAAGAAAATAAAAAAGACTCAAAAACAAAACAATTAAAACAAAATAAGACACCTCCCAAACTTAATCGACACATTGTCCCCAATGTGTGAAAACTAAAAATAAAGGGACAACTTACTGACACAACAGAGCGGTCATAAAGGAGGTTTGAGAGGAAAAATTCTGGAGTTTGCACGACTTCTGGGCCCTCTGAAGTTTCAGCATCGTGGCCCTGCATGTTGGCGCCCCGGCGCTGCTATTAATGTTTTTCACTTTTCAGCATTTTTGCTCCTTCTTCCACTTTGGGACAGTCCCTAGTCCACCTGCCATAAAAAAAATAAGACAAAAACCAAGACCGTGAGACTGTTCTAGAAAAAATAAAACAACTAAAACAAAAATTGAAATAACATAATTAAAAACATTGGGTTGCCTCCCAAGTATCGCAGTCTTTAACGTCTTTTAGCCGGATGTAGGTTACTTACTAAATCAAGGGGGTAGAGTATCTCATCCGCATATCCATTTCAGCACCATTCCCTTTCTCCTCCTCCTCTTCTTTTTCACAGTTCTGATTTCAGAGGAGTTCAATTCGTTTTCATCGATAGCTAGTTCAGAAATCTTACCCTCACGCTCTTCATGCTGCTTTGGTGGTACCCCACGAGCATCAGTACTTGTGAGGCTTTTCTCAAGCATAACCTTGTCAACTACCCCAATAGCAAAACATCTAGCATCGACTTGAGGTTCAGTGGGCTGCTTGAAACCTTTGAATACCATTTCCTCACCTTGGACTCTGAGTTTTAACTCCACCTTTTCAATATCAATGAGGGCTCTCCCTATGGCTAGGAATGGTCTCCCTAGGATCATGGACATATTTTCATCTTCATCCATGTCTAAAATGAGGAAATTAGAAGGAAGGATGAATTTACCCACTTGTACCAACACATCTTCAATAATTCCTTGGGGATGCACAATCGAGCGATCAGCTAGCTGCAGGGTGACTGTGGTTGGTCTCGCTTCCCCCAAACCAAGTCTTTAGAACACATAGAGGGCATAAGATTGATACTTTCCCCCAAATCACATAAAGCCCTTTTGCATGTAACACTCTTTATGGTGTAAGGTAAGGTGAAACTCCCTGGGTCTCTCAACTTAGGGGGACATTTCTTCTGCAATATAGCACTTCACTCCTCTGTCAACACTACTGTCTCATAATCTTCCAGCTTCCTCTTCTTAAACAGAATGTCTTTCATGAATATCACATAAGTTGGCATCTGCTCCAAAGCTTCAATGAATGGAAGATTGATATGCAGTTTTTTGAATACCTCCAAAAATTTCGAAAACTGCTTATCCAAAGTCTTCTTCTGCAGTCTTTGAGGGTAAGAAATTTTGTCTGTATACTCCCTCACAACTGCGGGTGGATCCTTCTCTAAAATAGGGCGGTTATCAGTAACCCCCTCATTTTCTACCTCAACTGTCTTCCCCACATCCTTCTCCTTTTCAACCACTGGTTGGGGTGCCCTCAGCTCTAACTGCTTCCTACTTCTCAAGCTAATAACCTGACAATACTCCCTTGGATTCATCACTGTGTTGCTGGGAAGATTACCTTGCTCTCTATTATTCAACGTGTTCGCCAACTGTCCCATCTGTGTTTCCAAACTCCTGATGGATGACCTAGTCTCGGTCATGAACTGGGTGATCTCCTTCATGAATTGAGTCTGGGAGTTGTTGGATTATTTCTGGGATTTAGCCAAGGTCATCAGTGCTGCTCTTATTTCTCTTATTTCATCTGACTTCTCTTGTGGGTCTGGTGGGCTGAACTGATGTGAAGATGATGCCTGAAATTGTGGTTGTTGCCCTTGTTCATTCTTCCATAAAAAAATTGGGTGATTTCTCCACCCCGGATTATATGTGTTGGAGAATGGATTGTTGTAGGGCCTCTGAAAATTCCCCACTGCCTGAACCTGCTCCACGGGCACATTATTTGGGTCTACTGCTGTACACCTATCAAAAAAATATGGACCCCCACAAATTTCGCATCTCACTGGTGTCTGAACTTCGTTAACTGACATGGTACTCTGCTGCATCTGCTTTGTCAAAGTGGCTACCTGCGCAGTCAATTCAGTGATAGCATCTAGCTCATGAATCCTAGCCATTTTCCTACTGTTCATTGCTCTCTCATCGGCCCTCTGATGGTTGTTTGTGGCCATATCCTCTAGCAAATCATGTGCCTCATTGCCACTCTTTCTCATGAACGTACCTCCTGCTGCAACATCAATAATGGTACGAGTTGTACCACAAAGCCCATTGTAAAATATGTGGACTAGCATCCACTTCTCAATCACATGATGTGGGCACTTTCTCACAAGTCTTTAAACAGCTCCCATGCATCATATAGTGATTCTCCCTCTAGCTGATAAAAGTTATTCAACTCACCTCTGAGCTTCGCTGCCTTAGTTGGGGGAAAGAACTTGGCAAGAAACTTCTGGACTAAGTTTTTCCATGTAGTGATGGAGTTCGCCTGTAATGAGTTCAGCCAGCACTTTGCTCTATACCTGAGTGAGAATAGGAAGAGTCTCAACCGAATGACATCATCAAAAAAACCATTGTATTTGAAGGTTGCACACAACTACAGGAAATTTGCTAGATGCATATGGGGATCTTCAGACGGTAATCCCCCAAATTGAACTGATCTTTGAACCATGTGCAATATGGCTGGTTTGATTTCAACATTATTGGCTTCAACGACTGGAAGCCTGATGCAAGTCTGCACCTCTGTGATTGTAGGAAACACATAGTCCCCCAAGCTCCTTTCTGTAGGGACTTGTCTTAAGACAGGTGGTAACTCATCATTCACCAAGTTATTGTTTCACTGATCTCCCATTGTTGACAAATCACCTGCTCTTTTCTCTTTCTTGTTTTGTCTGCACTATCTCTCAATCTCAAGGTTTAGAGGGATAGGAATGTCAACTCATCTCCTACTTCTCCTAAGTTCCTGAGACTAATCAAAAATATCAAGCAGATCACGGCAAACAACACTAAAGCAAAATAAAAATAAAAATAAAAAACTGAAAATAAAAACCAAATTAGAAATAAGAATAGATAAATCGATATTAACGGTATGTCAGTTCCCGGCAACGGCACCAAAAACTTGTTGTAGTATAGTGGTAAGTATCCCCTCCTGTCACGCGGGTGACCCGGGTTCGATCCTCGGCAACGGCGCCAAAAACTTGTTGCGATATTTCTAAGTTCTTACGCAAATGTACGTATTGTTCAAGTAATAAAGATCTGTAAGAACGAGTTTATCGTCCTCAGAGACTGGTTTATTAAGTACCGATTATCTATCCTATGGTATATATTTGGTTGACGTTCTTTAGTTTGGGTTTTAGACTAAGAATTAAAACTAAGTGCAGAAATTAAACTAAAGATGATAATACTTTGGGTTTATAACAGTTATGAAGAAAATAGGGCTTCCAATATCCTCAACTATCCACTCTTTCACGTGTTAATGCAATGCTAATGATTCTTCTTCTTATTAAGATAGCAGTTTAACTAATCTGTCATTATATTTCAGTTAGAACATACAAGAGCTCAACCTAGTGCAGAAACCTTCTATATTTCTATGATAAGTTTTACCACGCAGGAGGATTAAGAACAATAACCTTAAATACTACACAAGTATCGGGGTACTTTCGTCCACGATTTTAACCTATGTCTAGACTTACAGCATATTCAAATCTCACCTTTCAGACTTTTGATTTGAAATCATATAAGTGATGATAATTAGTAGTTAGTTAATTATCAAGCAATCATAACAATATTGAATAGATCTTAATACGCAGAAGAATAAATCAATAACTAATGCATTAACTATATGAAAGAGATTCAAGAAGTTTCGATGGAAACCCTACTAAAGTATTTAGCTCCTAAATATTGTCATGTCAAGAACTAAATTACAATCCAACATAAACTGAAATAAAGTAAAGGAAAGAAAAAGAACTTAAACAAGAGTCTCCAATGTGTCTTGCCTCCCAAAGAATGATTTTAGGTTCTGGTCTAAGGTCTCGCAGAATGAGCAGGTTTTTAGGGTTTTATAGCTGGGAAAAATTGCCCTTTCGGACCTTGAAAATGTGTCAAATTCGGCCCAAAATCAAAAATTCCGCGTCAGCGTCGTAGCCCTGCAGGCTGGCGCCACGGCGCTAAAACTCATGCAGCAAATCCGATTTTTCAATACAATTAGCGCCCTTGGCCGATCGCTTTGTTCGATTTTACGATTACATCCTTTTTTCGTCCGGACTTCGTCAGATTTCTTCTATGCTTCCCGGGACTTCTTAGGCTTCATTTCTTGGCCTTTTTAGTGTGCAATTCCATCTGAATTAAGCTCATATCATCCTCGATTATGTATTTCCCCCTTTATGATCGTTGTGACACAAAATGAAAGAAAAATACACCTAACACTATACTAAACACAACGAAATGAGTAAAATACTAACTAAAAAGGACTCAAAAGTGTATACAAAATACACTTAACAAACCCCCTCAAACTTACACTTTACTCGCTCTCGAGTAAAGCACTAAACAAAACAAAAACAAAATCAAATAAAAGACTCAATGAACTGGATCAAGTAGCTATAACAATGCTTCTTCAAAATTATGGTTGAAAGTTGGGATAATATGTTAGAACATATATAGCATGAATATTTCGCAATCTAGAATTTCAAGTTAGATATTTCGCAAATTCACTTAGATCAAGATCAATGGAAATACAAACACTTAACCTATGCATGTCAATTTCATTCCATCTTTTCCAAACGCTATAGACCTGTTTACTTGTTATTCTCCACTAATCATAGATATACATATTAAATATCATCAGGACTTTCAAAGTTTGTAATGTAGGATTAGGAAGAGGTATGTAAAAGTAGACATTTAGACTCAATTACGTACCATAAGCATTTTTCAATCAACTATTTTTCCTTCTTTTTGACTTTCTTTTTAATCTCATACTTATTGTCCTCCCTCTTTTCTTTTAAGAGAATGAGATGCATTATAAATAACAAACACCCCAAAACTTAGATTTTTGCATATTCTTCATTGGGGTGCATAAAATTTTCACTCTCTTTTTATTTCTTTTTCAACACTTTTCATTCTAAGAGTTTTTAATTATCACTTATGGCACAACAAAGAAATCATAGGGTGTCAAAGAAAGATTTTATTTTAGGCTCAAAGAGACTGACTAGTGATACAATTTATGTCAGGTTAGGTAATGAACGGTAAGAAGGGCTATCAAATAAATGCCTGAATCATCGCCCTAAACATGTACATCTTAACTATTTCGCCTCAAATAACAAGCAAACAGATTTTCTAGACATTTTTCAACATTTCTTTCCATAACTGACACACATAAGCTAAGCACAAATATCCCAAATAATTAGATGTCATGAATTTTTGGCATATCTAACTTAAGCACACAGATTGTCGCTTTTAATTCCATTACATTATTCCACTTTATCCACTCAATATCTTTAGCAACTACAACATGCATGATCCATAATAAAAATATTTACGACTCAAAAACACATAAAACAATACAAAGAAATTAAAAAGACTCAAAAACAAAACAATTAAAACAAAATAAGACACCTCCCAAACTTAATCGACACATTGTCCCCAATGTGAGAAGACTAAAAATAAAGGGACAACTTACTGACACAACAGAGCTGTCATAAAGGAGGTTTGGGAGGAAAAATTCTGGAGTTTGCACGACTTAGGCCCTACGAGTTTTCAAAGATCGTGGCCTGCATGCTGGCGCCCAAGATCGCTATTAATGTTTTTCACTTTTCAGCATTTTTGCTCCTTCTTCCACTTTGGGACAGTCCCTAGTCCACCTGCCATAAAAAATATAAGACAAAAACCAAGACCGTGACACTGTTCAAGAAAAAATAAAACAACTAAAACAAAAATTGAAATAGCATAATTAAAAACATTGGGTTGTCTCCCAAGTATCGCTGTCTTTAACGTCTTTTAGCCGGATGTAGGTTACTTACTAAATCAAGGGGGTAGAGTGTCCCATCCGCATATCCATTTCAGCACCATTCTCTTTCTCCTCCTCCTCTTCTTTTTCACAGTTCTGATTTCAGAGGAGTTCAATTTGTTTTCATCGATAGTTAGTTCAGAAATCTTACCCTCACGCTCTTAATGCTGCTTTGGTGGTACCCCACGAGCATCAGTACTTGTGAGGCTTTTCTCAAGCATAACCTTGTCAACTACCCCAATAGCAAAACATCTAGCATCGACTTGAGGTTCAGTGGGCTGCTTGAAAACTTTGAATACCATTTCCTCACCTTGGACTCTGAGTTTTAACTCCCCTTTTTCAATATCAATGAGGGCTCTCCCTATGGCTAGGAATGGTCTCCCTAGGATCATGGACATATTTTCATCTTCATCCATGTCTAAAATGAGGAAATCAGAAGGAAGGATGAATTTACCCACTTGTACCAACACATCTTCAATAATTCCTTGGGGATGCACAATCGAGCGATCAGCTAGCTGCAGGGTGACTGTGGTTGGTCTCGCTTCCCCCAAACCAAGTCTTTAGAACACAGAGAAGGCATAACATTGATACTTCTCCCAAATCACATAAAGCCCTTTTGCATGTAACACTCCTTATGGTGCAAGGTAAGGTGAAACTCCCTGGGTCTCTTAACTTAGGGGGACGTTTCTTCTGCAATATAGCACTGCACTCCTCTGTCAGCACTACTGTCTCATAATCTACCAGCTTCCTCTTCTTAAACAGAATGTCTTTCATGAATATCACATAAGCTAGCATCTGCTCCAAAGCTTCAATGAATGGAAGATTGATATGCAGTTTTTTGAATACCTCCAAAAATTTCGAAAACTGCTTATCCAAAGTCTTCTTCAGCAGTCTTTGAGGGTAAGAAATTTTGTCTGTATACTCCCTCATAACTGCGGGTGGATCCTTCTCTAAAATAGGGCGGTTATCAATAACCCCCTCATTTTCTACCTCAACTGTCTTCCCCACATCCTTCTCCTTTTCAACCACTGGTTGGGGTGCCCTCAGCTCTAACTGCTTCCTACTTCTCAAGCTAATAGCCTGAAAATACTCCCTTGGATTCATCACTGTGTTGCTGGGAAGATTACATTGCTCTCTATTATTCAACGTGTTTGCCAACTGTCCCATCTGTGTTTCCAAACTCCTGATGGATGACCTAGCCTCGGTCATGAACTGGGTGATCTCCTTCATGAATTGAGTTTGGGAGTTGTTGGATTATTTCTGGGATTTAGCCAAGGTCATCAGTGTTGCTCTTATTTCTCTTATTTCATCTGACTTCTCTTGTGGGTCTGGTGGGCTGAACTGATATGAAGATGATGCCTGAAATTGTGGTTGTTGCCCTTGTTCATTCTTCCATAAAGAAATTGGGTGATTTCTCCACCCTGGATTATATGTGTTGGAGAATGGATTGTTGTAGGGCCTCTGAAAATTCCCCACTGCCTGAACCTGCTCCATGGGCACATTATTTGGGTCTACTGCTGTACACCTATCAAAAAAATGGGGACCCCCACAAATTTCGCATCTCACTGGTGTCTGAACTGCTTTAACTGACATGGTACTCTGCTGCATCTGCTTTGTCAAAGTGGCTACCTGCGCAGTCAATGCAGTGATAGCATCTAGCTCATGAATCCTAGCCATTTTCCCACTGTTCATTGCTTTCACATCGGCCATCTGATGGTTGTTTGTGGCCATATCCTCTAGCAAATCATGTGTCTCATTGTCACTCTTTCTCATGAACGTACCTCCTGCTGCAGCATCAATAATGGTACGAGTTGTACCACACAACCCATTGTAAAATATGTGGACTAGCATCCACTTCTCAATCACATGATGTGGGCACTTTCTCGCAAGTCTTTAAACAGCTCCCATGCATCATATAGTGATTCTCCCTCTAGCTGATAAAAGTTATTCAACTCACCTCTGAGCTTCGCTGCCTTAGTTGGGGGAAAGCACTTGGCAAGAAACTTCTGGACTAAGTCTTGCCATGTAGTGATGGAGTTCGCCTGTAATGAGTTCAGCCAGCACTTTGCTCTATCCCTGAGTGAGAATAGGAAGAGTCTCAACCGAATGACATCATCAATAAAACCATTATATTTGAAGGTTGCACACAGCTACAGGAAATTTGCTAGATGCATATGGGGATCTTCATACGGTAATCCCCCAAACTGAACTGAGCTTTGAACCATGTGCAATATGGCTGGTTTGATTTCAAAATTATTGGCTTCAACGGCTGGAAGCCTGATGCAAGTCTGCACCTCTGTGATTGTAGGAAACACATAGTCCCCCAAGCTCCTTTCTGCAGGGACTTGTCTTAAGACAGGTGGTAACTCATCATTCACCAAGTTATTGTTTCGCTGATCTCCCATTGTTGACAAATCATCTGCTCTTTTCTCTTTCTTGTTCTGTCTGCACAATCTCTCAATCTCGAGGTTCAGAGGGATAGGAATGTCAACTCATCTCCTACTTCGCCTAAGTTCCTGAAACTAATCAAAAACATCAAGCAGATCACGGCAAACAACACTAAAGCAAAATAAAAATAAAAATAAAAACTGAAAATAAAAACCAAATTAGAAATAAGAATAGATAAATCGATATTAACGGTATGTCAGTCCCCGGCAACAGCACCAAAAACTTGTTGTAGTATAGTGGTAAGTATCCCCGCCTGTCACGCGGGTGACCCGGGTTCGATCCTCGGCAACGACGCCAAAAACTTGTTGCGATATTTCTAAGTTCTTACGCAAATGTATGTATTGTTCAAGTAATAAAGATCTGTAAGACCGAGTTTATCGTCCACAGAGACTGGTTTATTAAGTACCGATTATCTATCCTATGATATCTATTTGGTTGACGTTCTTTAGTTTGGGTTTTAGACTAAGAATTAAAACTAAGTGCAGAAATTAAACTAAAGATGATAATACTTTGGGTTTATAACAGTTATGAAGAAAATAGGGTTCCAATCTCCTCAACTATCCACTCTTTCACGTGTTAATGCAATGCTAATGATTCTTCTTCTTATTAAGATAACAGGTTAACTAATCTGTCATTATATTCCTGTTAGAACATACAAGAGCTCAACCTAGTGCAGAAACCTTCTATATTTCTATGATAAGTTTTACCACGCAGGAGGATTAAGAACAATAACCTTAAATACTACACAAGTATCGGGGTACTTTCGTCCACGATTTTAACCTATGTCTAGACTTACAGCATATTCAAATCTCACATTTCAGACTTTTGATTCTAAATCATATAAGTGATGACAATTAGTAGCTAGTTAATTATCAAGCAATCATAACAATATTGAATAGATCTTAATACGCTGAAGAAGAAATCAATAACTAATGCATTAACTATATGAAGGAGCTTCAAGAAGATTCGATGGAAACCCTACTAAAGTATTTAACTCCTAAACATTGTCATGTCAAGAACTAAATTACAATCCAACATAAACTTAAATAAAGTAAAGGAAAGAAAAAGAACTTGAACAAGAGTCTACAATTGTGTCTTGCCTCCTTCTTGCCTCAAAAAGAATGATTTTAGGTTCTATTCTAAGGTCTCGCTGAATGAGCAGGGTTTTAGGGTTTTATAGCTGGGAAAATTTGCCCTTTCGGACCCTGAAAACGTGTCAAATTCGGTCAAAAAATCAGAAATCTCGCTTCGGCGCCGTGGCCCTGCAGGCTGGCACCACGGCGCTGAAACTCCTGCGGCAAATTCGATTTTTCAATATAATTAGCGTTGCGGCGCCATCGACGGCTTTGTTCCGGTTTTCTAATTCTGTGTCCTTTTTTAGTCCGGACTTCGTCATATTTCTTCTATGCTTTTCGGGACTTCTTAGGCTTCATTTCTTGGCCTTTTAGTATGCAATTTCATCTAATTAAGCTCATTTTATCCTAGATTATGTACTTCCCCCTTTATTATCGTTGTGACACAAAATGGAAGAAAAACACACCTAACACTATACTAAACACAACGAAATGAGTAAAATACTAACTAAAAAGGAATCAAAAGTGTATATAAAATACACTTAACAACTGGCTGGCTAAATTAACATGTGATATCAAAACATAATGAAAAAGGAATTAAACTAAGAGATATTGATGAATTAAAAGTCAAACTGTATAATCATTAAGTGCGGAAGATAGTGAAATTTTTTGAACACATTAAATGTGCCAACACGGCAAACATAAAATCTAATTAACTATATCTAACTACTACTCTAGTCTATGAAGCTTCTGAAGAGTACTGAGATACTAACTATTTGCCTGGACAAAGCCCCCGACATACTTGAATGCCTATAATAAACTATAAAGACTACAAAAATGATAAGGCCTCGAACTATTGGGGCTCACCAACTCAGCTGATACCAGATATCCTAGTGTGCAGATGCGTCATCCTGAAAGTCATTACCTACACCGTGAAGCGCATGCCCTAGGCAAAAGAGACGTTAGTACATTTTAATTATACTGTATGCAATGAAACTGAAAGAATGAACTGTAAGCAGGATGCTCGGGAAAGGGCAACCTAAATAAATAAATAAATAAATAGGTAATAGATACTGAAACTGAAATTGTAACTGTAACTAATAACTTTAATGAACAAGAGAAGTGATGTTATGAGTACTTCCTATTCTACATCTGAAGCATCTATTTATATGTCTTGAAAAGTGTGGGGCCTTGGCCAAATAATGAATGTACAAATTATGGCCTTGGCCAAGTAAGTATGTCATTCAATGGCTTTGGCCAACTATACGTATACATGAGACTGTGTCCTTGGGCAAATCACATATGTTTAATATTCATTAATTATTATTAAGGAATTGATATTACTGGAATAATGAACATTATTGAGTTGATACATGTATTCATGAACTGAGTATGAGACCTGAAGCCTTAACAATTTCTAAACCTACTAAGTTTCTCGACTAAGACTCGTGAATATCAAACATGAGTCTATATTGATTATGTTTTGAGTTCATAATATTCTAAATGAAGATCATGAATGAATTATGAAACTAAAGAATAAAAGTTCTGCAACTATTTATGAAACTAAGGCATAACTATGTTTTGAGGCAATTCGTGATAGTCAATAAAGGACGTGGCATAGGGAGAATTATGAACATTCCTAAACATATAGAGTTAGCCCCATACACCGTAAATTCCTACTCTTGAGCGCAATACAACATTAGCAACAATTCTCATGTTTTGGTCATCTAGGTATTTTATCAAACACTTGGTAGACATAAATCTTCATAGCCTTTATCAATGGTGTTTCTACATCCAATTTCCCATAGTTTTGTTTCTATGTGATTCTATAATCCCAAATAGATATAATTAACATCATTATTCATCACCTATTTGATTACAATCCTAAATCAATAATTCAAACCATACAATAGTTCATACGGTTTTCCTCATCAAACCCAATAGCATATCTCAAGAATCTATGGTTTATAATCATTAATCCAATACTATAATCAACTAAGGGATGAATATAATACCTTTTTGATGTTCAAGAAGATTGAATTCAAAATCTAGGCTCATCTTCCGATAATAACGTTTCAATCATAATTCCATGGATTAGAAAAGGTTTTAATCAAGTTTAGGAGGGTCCTAAGAACTTGAATTCATGCTATAATCATTGGGGAACTTACCTTGGAGGGTTCTTGAGACTTGGGACTTGGGACTTGTTCTCTTTGTCTTTAGGGTTTTATTTCGTGATTAACGATCTTAGGAAAATAAACCTCAAGCTTAAATATAAGAAAAATGCGAAAATATGAAGTTTTGACCCAAAAATCGACCCATTCGCGATGGGCCCATGACGCAGGGCCACTGCAGGACCCCCTAAAGGCCAAAAGTCCAGAGAGTGCAATTTTGTGTGACCAAGCCACGCTGCGGCCGCGCATGTCGCCCGTATCGTCTTCTACGCAGTGTTTTTGTAACGGTCATAAATTATTGTACAGAGCTTCGTTTAGCTTCCCTAATATATAGTTGAAAAGGTATTTCAAACATATATACAACTTTCATGAAGGAAGTATTCCAAATTCCTTATAGATTTTTGCAAATACTCGCTTGAAGTGAGGCCTTGTGCAAACTCACTAGAAAACATGGCACGTAGAGTAGCTTCCGACTATAATTTTCCCAAAGACTCTTCATATAACTTGGTTAGTTTTCAAAACACTTTCTACACTCTTTATCTTGGTTGCATTATATTCCATTATATGGGTCACACCTTAGCCCGAAGATATGAGGTGTTACATTAGGATTTTTAGCAATTTTGGCAGTGTTTCCTCTATAAATAGGACTATCAAGAACCTGTCAAGCAGCTAGAATACATATCCAATGCCACACAGGGCTATATAAGAAAATAATATAATAATATCAACCATACATAACCATCTATCAATCCATAAATAAAAAAGGTTAACAATAACTCACCTCAATTATCAAATGTGAAAGTTTGGGTTGTATTTGTCACCTCTGCACCAACAACATTTCCTATACAAGGCACATAAGATAAGTTTGACATATATAAAGTAGGAATAAGGAAATCTTACTGCACAAGTATCGATATAAGCCTTCCATACCATTTATTCCACACTATTGTTTCTTCACAATAACTTAACGGAGACTACTTCTTTGGTCCGTAGTTTGTGGGTCTGACGATCTAAGACAGCAACTGGAGTCTCTTTGCACAACAAGGCATATGTAACTTGAAAATCCACTATAGGGGAAATACGGGAGGGATCTCCTATACATTTTTGAAGTATTGACATATGAAACACCACATGAACTGCCTCCAACTTCGGGTGTAGTTCAAGCCTATAAGTAACCTGGTCGATCCTCTGAACAATCTTATACATTCTAATATATCAGGGGCTAAGATTTCTCTCTTGTTCGAATCTCATTACACTTTCTATAGGAAAAAATCCTCAAGAATACTCAATCATGAATGACATTCTATAGGTCCTGGTGTTGCACATCTGCAGGTGGTTCCTGCCAATCCTGAATTATTAACATTTACTCCTACCGTCTGGTTGGTTAACACCGATCTACACCAATCATATTTCTTCATGTCGAATCAATTAATGGATTTTTTTGCTTTTGAACGTACAAAGTCTCAGAAGGATCTATCTAGATGTTAAGATGATAATTATGATGATATATAACTATTTTGTGCGGATAAGTGATCTTCCCACTCTCCTTTGGAACCTAGCATATTTTCCTGCAACATGTCATTGAGCGTCTATATCGTGCTTTCGGCTTGGTCACTTATCTAAGATAAAATTATAATAGGGTTTTCCTATGCTCCCAACCTTACTGAAGAAGTTGCTAGAAGTTCACTGTAACTGAGCTCCTCCGTTTGAGATAATATACACTATAATGTCCTGAAGTTGTACGTTCTTCTATATTTTTTATTTGTATGATCTTCAGTTGTGTGAATAACTCCTTCTAGCGAGAAATGGGTCCATCTTATGAATTTGTCATCCGTCCATCATTTGGGTAGCATTTCAGATAAAGGCAGGGTGACCTCATACTAAACTTTACCTTTTAGCTACCTTTGTATTCTATCATCGGGAACTCTATTCTCTGAATTGACCCTCTAATTCTTGATATTCTATCTTTTACCTGTTGACCATTGGGTTATTAAGACAAACTTGGCAATACTCATTTTCACGTTATTACATCAATATGTACATTTAGAACCCTAGTACATCTTTATCGAACTAAGTGAAATAAGATAGCGGCAATAATGCAACTCAATCATGCTCCGGAAACTAGTTAAATCGGGGACACATAATTGACCTAGGTATCGGAGAACCCTGTCTTCCTTTAACTCAAATATTAGCCCCCTTATCCACGAAACTTTGTTTTCCGATGGTACTAACTCTGAATTCTCATATTGTTACTTTACCATTGTCACAAGGGCAACGCTGCTACCTTCTACATTATAAACTTATTATCATTAGAGCCTTGAGATTGGACCGTAAACTTACTAATTGCTAAAGCTCTTTAGCTACCCTTCTCTTTCCCCGATCTCTAGACATGTTAAGTTATTCATATATCCTTTCTTATGTTGCTCTGAAGGCTGATGTTTTATTATATTAATTCTATCTTTTAACTGTAATAGGACAGAATCCCTATATTGTTGTTCTTTCACTTTGACCACCAAAGGGCCATTGCAAAGTTATGATTTTTAATAATGTCTTTTGAACTGTTTTATTTAAAGAAGGACCTTATTCTTCTATATCATCTGCTCTTGCCTTTATTTAACCTTTTTACTCCCAAGAAACATTACTCTCCTTTAAGAAGACTCATATGTCTTTGTATCATTGTAACTTGTCCTGGAGGTGTCTTTACCGTTAGTAGGAGAAACTCATCTCGATTTTTGGTTATTGTCGCCTCATGATATCACATTATATCTCTAATGCATGCTCGCGTGTTGATGGCCCTGAGTTATGGGTCCAAAACTTTCCTTGGCTTTCCCAACTATTCTAAAGCATAATCGATCTCATTTCTCCATCCATTCTAGGTCTTCGCATCACAATACATTGATTTTTTTCAACCTCTATCATCTAGGAGTTTCTCTTATTTACCTTGTCCTTAAGTTCCAGTGTGGGTTTTATTCTTGGTCCCTTATTCAACCAACACATCAACTGGTAGTTGTTGACTATTCCTTATCAAATGTATATGTTACACCCCGTACTTTCGCGCCCCCTAATGTTGTTGATGGATTCGGTGTCCCAAGAAGAGGTATGACCTTACGGTAATGAAGGTTTATAACTTATTTATGAAAGTTAATGGATCGAAGAAAATACCTTTTGATGAATCAAAAAACTGTGCAATTTGACTGGGAGGTTGACAGACCGTCAACATGTTTAACGGTACCGTCAAAATGCATTTTGAACCGTCAATTTCCAAAGAACCTGATTTGCAGATCTAGTTTGACGGTACTGATTGACGAACTGAAAAAAGTTTGACAGACCATCAAATTGACCGTCCTTTTGCGACGGTGCAGAATATTTTTGGGTTTTAATTGGGTCCTTTGACTTGGAACCCTTATTTTATCCCCAAACTAGTGCCAAAACTTCTCCCAAACCCTATCTAACATATTCTAACACCCTAAGTCAAAATCAAAGGCTAATTCCGCGAGATTAACGTATTAAACCAGGTAATTATCATAAGAATTGTCTTCTCCTTGAAGAGTTGATTTTGGAAAATCTTGGAGGTGAGATAACCTACTATTTTGGTGAATATTATGATGTATTAAGGTGAGTTTTATCCTCATCTACTTATGTTTATGATTAATTGATGATTTGAATAAAGTTGTGAAAGGATTTTTATAATCGGAATTCATAAACTTATGAAATCTTCGTAGTACAAGTTGATATATTTTACTCTAAGTATGAGTTGAATTGAATAATTGAACTGATTGTGTACATTATGGATTAAGGAAAATATGGGTTAAAGGATTGTGGGATTGAATTACATAAATTTCCCATATAAGAGAAGCCTAAAGAATCATATATGCTTAAGGTTGTCGAAGAACATCGAAATGAGTTTTCTATGGAATTAGGATTTGATATTGATATCAACTTTTTATGTGATAGATGATCATCCATAAGAGGACTTGTAAAACGATTGTTGCATTAAAGATAAGGTATGTTAAGGCATACTCTTTTATTCTTTTGGTATGATCGATGAATAAGTGTAAACATAACTGCGTCCCTTAAAAAAGAACTATACTCTTGAAGTTTAAGCTTGCAATTACTTCTGTATCATATTCTTACAATTAATAACTCTTGTTGTTCTGCTTCAGAAGCATTTTTCCCGACTTAATAGTCACTTGAACCCAATGTCTTCTTATGACTCTTAATTCATCGATACATATACAGTTACATAATAGTAGTCAGAGGATAATGACCATGAGTCACTCTGAACAGATATATAAGGCCCTTCTGAGTCATGACATGCATTATATATATATTACGATACTGCACCGCTCTATAGTCAATTGGGTAGACACTTATATGTGCGCACCACTGCAGTTGGGTAGTTAATGATGATAGCCCCAAGAAACGTCTTAAAGAGAATAAAGTCTGATATATATATATATATATATATATATATATATATATATATATATATATATATATATATATATATATATATATATACTTAAGTACGTATACAAATAACTTTAAAGCAAAGTATGCATATTCTGGCCCATAGAGGCACTCTGGGTACAAGTTGTATTTCCACAGTTTTACCTTACAGTTATACATTCAGTTATAGTTTTAGCTTATGTTTTATTTACAGCATTGTACTTATTTACAACTTCAACCTTACATATTCAGTACGTCTTTCGTACTAATGTCTCTTTCCGGAGACACTGAGTTTATGCCCGCAGGTACATATATAGATGCAAATGCTTTCCTCACAGTAGGACTTGACTCAGCTGGAGTTTGTCACACTCCTTTCTTCCAGAGTTGTATAGTGAGTTGATAGGTAGGATAGATATGAATATGTATATAGTTGTGTCATGTATTGTAATTTGTGAGTGGCCTTGCCGGCCCTTTCAGTAGACTAGTTATGTTCATGTCGGCCTTGTTGGCCTTGTTATATATATGTATATATATTTATGTATAGGTTGGGACTTTTCTGAGTATAGGTAATTATGTCTTGATTCATCAAGTCATTTATCAAAGCTTTGTTGGCTGATAAATTATTGAGTATGTCCCAGATATCAGGATTGGTATGCTCGGGGCTTAGGGCGTCGGGTGCCGTCCACACCCCCCAACATTGGGGTATGACAATATACCTATTCTTAAACCATTGTATAGAAGTAAGTTCTCATTTTCCACCTCTTAGCTAACACATTTTAACAATATACTTTTAGCAATCCCATCGTCGTATATCCTTATAGGATCTTGGGCACTTTTAACAATATACTAGATTTGAGTACTATGTTAATTCCTTACGTTCTCTTCCGGGTTTCCCAATACCTTATACTGATTCACTTCGTGCTATCCCATTTTTGTTATTATTTTCTATTTGAATTATTTCTCGAGAGTTGTCATCACTTACTGGTGAGGTTAAAACTTCAGGCTCTTAGACCATTCCATACTGTAAAATCTTCTATCGACGGATTGCTCTTGCGACCTCATGTCTAGCCTTCTTCTAGGTTCTATATGTATCATCTTTCATCTTAACTCAATTTACTCCTTTCATTCACTAATTTTGAATACTCTTTTGGGCTTATATACCTTTGTCTTTTCTTACTAACCATGTTCCTCTTTTTTTAGCCTTATATATCTGTCGGCTCTTACCGTTGCTTAATTTCATTAACCATGAAGTTTCTATTGTTCCTTTATTAGTGTTAATATCTACATATCATTTTATAATCATGACACATTCTTCAATTTGAATAACACTATCTGGTTTACCCTAAAACGTTTTTGTCATAACCTTATCGTCTTCTTATTAAACCTATCATGAGAGTTCTACATTAACCCATTCACTATACTATCTTCCCTATAGGAGGAGGACCACTCTCTGCGATTAGAGATTTCCGTCCTGAAAAGTTATATTGTTGTCTCAACTCATTCCATACTTCTGTGAGCTTTTAACAATTTATTATTTGCCCCAACATTATTTCCTCTTATTATGGATTACTAAACTATTTATATGGATAGAACGTCATATGTTCATAACTGGCATTCTCAATCTCAATAGATTCTTTATCTTCTAGTTAGAACATTTAATCTTTAGGGCTTCTTTTTTGATGACCTTCAAGGATTACCACTTTCCTTTGCAACTTATTCTCTTACTATTTGATTGATGTGCAACTTCTAAATGTCTTTCATTATGGCAATCTTCCAAGGTCCCAACTCTTATTCCGTTCAGTCGAGAAAATTTCCCAATATCGATACTTTCTAAATTAGAGAGCTAAAGTATCTAATCGGTATGTTCTGCTGACATTTGGCTATCCCATCCTCATAGTAGATACTTAATCTCACAATATACTCATCTCCTCAACTCAACATCCATTCCTTCTTGTCTTCTGAGTTACTTTGTGACCAATCTGTCATGTCACTATCGTATAACTCTCTGTTATTCCTCATATTGCTCACATATCCCACTTATACCTATATCATACCCTTTCTATCAATCACATTTCTTACCTTAATCCAGGTATTTGTAATGAAATGCCCTCTTCTTTAATCGATCTTATCTTTAAGGTACTTACTATTTCCGCTCGACATTTAAGCACAAGCCTCTCTGAGGGAAAACATTTTTCGTGCATGCCAAGATTCCAATAGTTGGCCCCTAATTATTCAAGATCTTCAAAGTTCATATCCAACTAACAGTTCTCGAGCACATCCTCTATATATATATATATATATATATATATATATATATCCAAATCTTTTCAAAGAGGGGGTGGCTTTAACGTAATTATGACATTCTCCAATACTGCCCATGCTGAGATTATTCTAACCTTTACTAACTTCGGAGATATCATTCCTTTCTAAGACTGTATTTTTTTACGTCGGTAAATCACAAGCTAGAATAGACATTTCTCATTGTACTTTTACCACTACTGACGGCAAAATGGAAATACTTACATCATTTTAACTGAATATCAATCTCGTTACAATCCCATGCGTTCAGGTACTCAGTCTGTACTTCCTTTAATTTACTCTTTTTGTATTCCAAAACTATCACTTTACCTTTCTAGGCTTTCATTATCTCTTCTACATATGAGTGAGACAAATGCACACACTCTGAAACTTTAACACAATATTCACACTTCTGGCGTACCAATAGTTTGGTAGGGTTCTCTCATTTATTGGCTACAACACATGAACTAACCAAAGTCTTTTTATTAGTCGGTCTTACTGGAATAGTATAAAGCACAAATTAGACTTGAATTCTTAAAACTCAGCTCTACTACACAATTCACGAGATGAAAGAATGAAAATCCGTCCCTAAATACCCTATAGCCTCAATTTTATAAGTGTGGCGCAAAATACACCCATAAACAAGACTCTACTAGACACGGCTTGCAGACTCCCTATGATAGACTTGCCCTGATTCTAAGTTTGTCACACCCCAACCTTGAAAAGTGTGGCCGACACCCGACATCCTAAGGCCCGAACATACCAACTATAATACCTGACCACATGACATGAGACTTGGGCCGACAAGGCCTCAAAATTATAATAATAAGATAAAAGGCAACCATAACCTGCACGTAGAAAAGGCCCAACAAAAAATATATATGTACATAAATTGAGGCCGATAAGGCCGTCACAAGTGTACCAACATCTGACAAGGCCCGACAAGGCCACACACAATATATGTACAATAACCTCTAGTCTGCAAGCCTCTAGGAGCACTAACATATGTCACAAGTCAAGACAGGGCCCCGACATACCCAAAATAACCATATATATAAATAAAAATCCCTACCAACTTTGTGCAGCAACTCCGAAAAAGTGGGGTGTGACAACAATAGCTGAATTTAATAACCTACAAAGAATATGGGTTTGTCTGTCTAAATGCATCTGCGGGCATGAACACAACACTCTAATGAAAGGACGTCAGTACAAAAGAATATACTGAATATGTAAGGTAGATAAATACAAGTAAGAACAATAACAAGAGTACTGAGATGTAAAGAAACAACCTGTACCTCTGGAAGCTATTGTGGGCATATTCAATTCATAATATCACTGAATACTAGTTATGTGTATATATATGTATAGCCACACTTTGGGGAAATATCAATATCACATCGTACCCGGTCCTAAGTGGGACTCTGTGTAATTGTACCCAGCCTTAATAGGACTCTATCATCATAACCGACTACAGTGGTGTGCATATATATGTGCCACACCCGGTTGACTATAGCGCGGCTCGATGTCATATGATAGATACATAAAAATACATGATACATGAATAACCTCAGGAAAAACTAATAGGAATAGAACAGGGTGACACAAGGTCAGTAACCCTATGTCAAATGTTATGGAACTCATTTACAACAACCATTACAATCCATCATGAACTCAGAATTAATAGTATAGTAAAGACTATCAAAAAGAGCGTTAAACAATCTCAACAAAGGAACAAGTCTAATAATCTTAATAGAGTACAAATAACACTTTTGAAAAAAGACGTATGCGATCAAGGAGCCAATTTCAAGAGTAACGAATAAACACAATATCAACGATCAAGGGAAATCATACTTGTATCTTCTAAGAATAGGAGTTTCTTACAAAACATTCAATTTCATAACGTTTACCTTTAGATCATGATAATAATGAAAAAGAAGGTAAGCCTTACATACCTTGTTGTCAAAGCTATTTAAGTTCCAAGCTATTTACCTTCTGCTGGTAGTTTGCACAGTCTGACAAAAATGTGAATATCTGTCAACTCCGATATTGTATTGATAAACTGTTTAATGTCCTAGAAACTAGACTCATAGACCTTCAATTTCATGAGGTGTATCACCCCATAATTCTTAGTCTATTGAGAAAAAATCATTGTGACATCTAACCTAAATTTCAGCAAACTTCTTAGTCTAACTTATGTTGACTTTTGCCAACTTTTGATTTATAACTTTCTTGACCTCAAGGCTTAACATGTGACTATTGTATGATACAAATACCTTTTAAAAATACCTTCTTAGCATATTATGTACTCCTAGCCTTATCCCAGAAGTATAACTATTATAATCTACTCATTTAGTTAACTTCATCGAAACTTATTTCATTCGAACTGATTAGTCTCAAACTTTTTCGAAACTTACTTAGCATTTTCTTATTTCCTTTATAACCTCAAAAATAATCCATCCCTTGAAATTATGTTGATTAACTTTGATGAATCCAACATACAAAAGTATGGGATGTAACAACCACGGTATTGAGGGAGACATAAATATGATGTTAATAGGGGACGAGATGGGAAAAGAGGCAGAGGTAGACCCTTTGAAGATTGGGGTAGGAGGAAAGGTCAATATGACCAGGCACGATGGAAAGCTCATGATAACCAGGCAAGATGGCAAGGTCGAGAGGATATAGGTGACCAAGATCGCAACCTACATACCATCAAGGTGGAACTTCCCAAGTTCAAGGGTGGAAGTGATCCGGAGGAGTTCATAGAATGGAAGTTTCAAAGTGAGTATCTTCCTTACCAACAATATTTCAGATGCCTTAAAAGCGAAATATGCCCTTGCACAATTTGAGGGATATGCATTTACTTGGTGGGAATCCAAGAAGCGAGAGCGAGCTCAACGATACATATTTTATGTTCCGACTTGGCAAGAGTTAATTAAGTTCATGGAAGTATGATATGTGACACCTGATTTTATCAAAGTGTTCTCAAGAGGGTATACGCGTTGACACAAGGTAGTAAAAGTGTTGAAGAGTACTTTGATGAATTCGAGAACTTGAGGTTGAAATCCAAGATCGAAGAGCACTTGAACTACACATTGATATGGTTTGTATCCAATTTGAACTATGATATCTCCAAACCCAGGCTTTTTATGATGCAATTAAGGTTGAAGCGAATTTAAAGGCGGAGAAATCTTAAAAGACTAAGTGTGTGTCATCCTCATCATAGAACAAGAGCAAAGATAAATGGGAAAAGCCCAAGGCCGATACTTAAACTTCCTAAGCCAAGTTCGACTACAAGGCCAAAGTTGAAGACAATGCTAAGGAAAGTAACAATACTAAATCCAACTTTCCTCGTCCTTCTACCAGTCAATGTTTCAAGTGTCAAGGTAGAGGACATATTGCAAGTGAGTGCCATAATCGAAGGTGGATTGTGGCTTTATTTGATGGGCATCATACCAATGGGGATGAGGAGAGTGGAGGTGAGAGTGCGGAGGGTGAACTAAAAGGTGAGCATGAGGGAGAAATTAAAAAGGATGACGATGAGCGAAATTTAGAGGAGAATATAAACTTGGCTTGTGTTTTGTGTAGGATCATGGGTTCCATGAATAGGGAGGAGCTTTACCAATGGGAAAAACTTTTCCATACTCGATGCAAGATCTTGGATAAAGTGTGCTCATTAATAATTGATGGTGGGAGTTGCACAAATATAGTTAGCACGACTTTTCTTTATCATATGAAGTTTCTCACCAATAAATATCCTACCCCTAGAAGCTTCAATGGTTTAATGATTGTGGAAAAGTGAGGGTAACCAAGCGGGTGGTAGTGAATTTTAGCATTGCAAAGCACCAAGACGAATTCGTGTGTTATATGGTGCCAATGTAAGAGTGCCATATGTTGCTTGGTAGACCTTGTCAATTCAATAGGGATGCTCAACATAGTGGGAGATCTAACAAGTATTCATTTGTCTTTGGGGGTAGAAAGCATACTCTTACCCTATTGACATCCTATCAAGTGAGTGAGGACTATAGAATCATAAAGGAGCTCTAGGAGAGAATTCAAATGAGCAAGTGGTGATGAAGCGGATATATAAGATATGTGTACTTTCCAAGTCAAGCAAGTGTTTGAAATGACTTCATGAGGGCCATTTTATAGTGTATCTTTTCAACAAAGATCTCTTGTTACATGCTAACCAATATACTAGAACTTTGCCTAGTATTGTTATTCTCTTATGATGGCCTACTTCCGGAGAAAATATCCAAAGGATTGCCTCCATTAAGGGGTATTCAACATCAAATCGATTTTGTGTCGGGGTCCCAATTCCTAACAAACTGGCATATAAGAGCAATCTGGATGAAACTAAGAAGTTGCAAAGGTAAGTTGAAAAGCAACTTATCAAAGGGCTAATGAAAGAGAGTCTTAGCCAGTGTGTCATAAAGTGGTACTTATTCCCAAAAAGATGGAACTTGGAGGATTTGTATTGATTGTAGTGCGATTAAAAAAATAATGGTGAAGTATCGACATCCTATCCCTAGACTTGATGATATGTTGGATGAGCTATATGGATCTGTTTTCTCTAAAGTTGACCTTCTAAGCGGGTATCACCAAATTCGCATGCACCCCGGTGATGAGTGGAAGACGGTCTTCAAAACCAAGTTTAGGCTATATGAGTGGCTTGTCATGCCATTTGGTCTCACCAATGCACCTAGCATCTTTATGAGATTGAAGAACTATGTGTTGAATCCTTTCATCAATAAGTTTGTCGTCATTTATTTTGATGACATCCTTGTCTATAGCAAGACTATTGAGGATCATGTGTTCCACTTGATGCATGTTTTTGATGTCTTATTGCGTGAGAGGTTGTATGCTAATCTCAAGAAGTGCTCCTTTTGTGTTGATCGGGTGGTATCCTTGGATTTTTTGGTGAGTGTGTATGGTGTGGAGGTTGATGAATATAAAGTTGAATCTATTAGAACTTGGCCAAGTCCTAAAAATGCAACCGATGTAAGAAGTTTCCATATGTTGGCATGTTTCTACAGGAGATTTGTGAAGGGGTTTAGTACCATTGCTACTCCCTTAATCGAATTGATCAATAAAGATGTGACTTTTGTTTGAGGAGATGATCAAGAGAAGGCCTTTTATGAGTTGAAGGCAAAATTGAGTTCTTCTCCATTGTTGCAATTGTCGGATTTTGAGAAGACATTTGTGATCGAATGTGACGCTTCGGGTGTTGGCATATGCGGGGGGTAAAATCTTATATCCTCTTTACTATTGGTGATCAAAACTATGGCAACTATTCCATATAGAAGAAACCTCATCCTTTTGTCAACTCTCGATTACTAATTATCGACATTTTCATGTAATCTCTAGTCAAAATAAATCTACTAACATACTTGTGAAGCTCTATTGGTGGTTGTTATGACAAACAACAACTATCACACATTAGAGTGATCTTATTCTCTTGCTACATATCGATTATCAAATATAGAACCTCTCACAGGGTGCCACTAATACTTGTATGCACTACTTTGGTAGGAACCAAGTTATTAACTCTCTTATAACTCGACTTGTTGGCAAGTACAAGAAGTACATAGGAGGTTGTGGAACATCATAGTGGAATAACTTTTACTAACGGATGTTATTTTACATAAGTTACTATGCATGAGTTGTGGTGACTCATATACTCTTTCTGATTTCTGTACTAATTGCGAATAGACACAAGGAACTTGAATCATTGGGATGGTGTCAATAGGAAGCTCATAAAGCCATTGAATCATGAACAGATCTCTAACAATTTTGTTACCTCCTCAACTTAAGGCTGGGGGTATGAAGAGTTAGTGCGGGGCTTTTTAAATGAGACCCGCACTCCAGAACAGGAATTAGAGCAGCAAGCGACGAAGGGCTTACCCCAAAAACATATTTGAAAAGGTGAAACTTTCTGTTGATTCATGCCAAAGAAACGTTAACATATAGCCTTACATAACTTTAGCTTGTCCTTCCACAGCGATGACGAAATCAGCTCCTTCCACAAGTTAAGATACAACCAAAAAAACAATACTACTATTAACATAAATGAACGTACTAAGTAACCAATGAACGATAATTTTGCTCTAATATGATTCTACGACATACATATTTGTCTAATCTCCTTTAACCATGCAACACTAACAATATAATACACGTTCATACTTCCAACACCTAGGCATGACATGAACAACCCCTTCTACACATAATATAACACTCAACACATCATATAGCACATCTATAACTCAAGTCTATGATTCATCTATCCTCCAACTCACAATCTAAAACAATTTAACATGCTAATACATCTAACATGTCCAGCACACAAAATAACATATATACATGATTTCCAACTGATTAACCATCACCAGAACACCATTAAACAACCCAGCAAGGTGCAGCAACACTACAAACAATTTCCGAGTGAAATCCCGCAACTTCTCAACTAAATAACTTGGCTAGGAATTAGATAAGCTGAAGTACATCTAAGAGGAGAGAAACCTTACCTTAATCCAGCAAGAACTACCCTTTATTTAGGCCTACTTAAACTTGGAAGAATCTCCAATACTACAACAAGAAGAGAGAGATGAGTCATCCGACCTCTACAAACTTTCCGAGGGTAGATTCTCGTTATAACCTCGTATATCTTTGTCTAATTAGTAGGGGAACCTTTAGAGGGTATTTGGGAGTGTTTTGGGTCATGGGCGAATGAAAAATGAGTGAGGAAAAGGGTTTCACCGCCTAAATATATAATTTGGAAATTCCACCACCTATATGGGTCCCAAACGGTTGTTTGTGCAGTCTCGTGAAAACATGAATATCTCTCTACTATAATGTTATATTGATGAATGATTTGACGCATTGGAAACTAAACTCGTAGACCTTAAACTTGGTAGGTGGATGACCTCGTTAATCCAAGTACATTGAGATAAAAGCTCTACTATATCTGACCTAAAATTTAGTACATTTATAAACGAAACATGTGATAACTTTTGCCGACTTTTGTTATACAACTTGCTTGATCGCAACAGTTAACATACAAATATAATATGATTTAAATATCTCATAACAAGACCTTATTAACATGTTAATAATTCCTAGTACTATCCTAAAATTACGGGTTATAACATAGGCTCGTACCTCTGTCATGCCCTGAACCATGATCTGGACAAAACACGACACGCAGTGCCTGACTGTATGTGACCAAGAAAACCACATGGCTTGTTGATCAATATGGCATCAAAACATTCTATTGTAATGGTTTAAAACATGTAAAAATATAATCTTATATTCGTAGTCTGAAATAATCATAGCGGAAATAATCTGAATATAATAAGTCTAAAAAGTCAATGCTTACATGACATACTAAACTAGTCTATGAAATCTCTGAACATGAGTTTGAATGCAACAATGTTTACCAGGACAAGGCCCTGGCATACCTCTGTCATGAAATATAATCATAAAAGTAACTAGACTGACACCCGAATGAGATAGGCTCACCGAATAGCTGATACTGAAGCGATCCTACTGAGCAGATCTGTGGTCCTGAAACTCAACACATGTACCGTGAAGTGCATGCCCCAGTTAAAGGAATGTCACTACATTTGAATTGTACCATATGTAAAGTAATTGAAAAAATAAGTAGGCATATGAAATAATAGGAATATGAGCTGAAACTGAAACATGAACATGACATGTGCAAATCTTTAAGATGTATATATGTGGGAAAAGCATTAGTAAAACTGACATGAACCACCATGCGTGAACAAGGAGTCTAATCGCTGCCTTATCATCTAAGTCATCTCGTACCTTACCGGAGTACGAGACATGAATATGAACATTATGTATCCAATAATTCCATAAGGGGTAATAAGAGAGTATCGTACTCTGGCAGAGCAACCCTTATCTTATGATGGCATACGTAGTTTCAGGCTGTCTAAGCCTTCTCGGTAATATCTACAACTCCCAAAATATGTACTTGAAAATAGTTGTCTTAAAAGCTCATGAATTTCTTGAAATAACTTGTAAATATAACTTGTAAGTTTATAATTTACCATGTAAACAAATACATAATATAACTTGTATAAATCATGAGAAATATAAATGACTTCATGAAACTAGGGGTGGCCAGTGGGACAGGCCGAGACGGGATGGGACGGGATTCTGGGGGATGGGGTGGGGGTCGAGATCAGGACTTGGCGGGCCAGGAGGGTTGGGATAGAGGGACGGAAAGAGGTCTTGTCCCATATCCTGCCGGAATATGGGACGGGATGGATCGGGTCGGGTAGGGGGATTTGAGGGGATTTTAATTTTTTTAGACACTTAATTTAAAAAATATATATAATTAAACACTTAAATAATTGAACAAGATAGTGAATGTTGTTTTTGTGCCTCTTGTATTATTTAATAGAAATATGATTTTTTTGTAATACAATTTTAAAATTGCAACTTTGTTTTGTAGTTCAAATGTTTCAAATCACATAGTAAAATTGTCATTTAAAAATTTACATATTCAACCATACTCTTTCTAATTTTCTCACAATCTCTTGAGGATCTCCTGTTGGAATTGGAAGTTGTTAGTTAAATTATTCGACGTCGCTCTCTGCTCCCTCAGTTAAGATTTCATTGTAGTTGTAGTCGTCTTCTTCGTTGATCTCTAGTTGACCGCACCTTCTACGCTCCGCTCTAATCTAATCACTGAATAAAACTGCAATCTCCAAGTTGTCTCTCACCAATGAGTGTTTGTGCTCTCCTATTTGAAACCTTTCATCAGAAAAAGCGCTTTCAGAAGATGTTGATGGCGCTTGAATATTCAACACATCCCGGGCCATCTTTTATAGTGTCGAAAATGTCTTCTCATTCTGCCTCCAGTATTTCAGCAAGTCTTCACATCCATCTTCATTGACAATTGATTTGTACGGTACAACACCCTGCAAACCATAAACATCAAACTCGCTAATTTGTGAAGAACTTGAACCACTATACATTCTATTTCTAAGGTCTTGAATACTAGAAGTAGAAACATCATGTCTTTTATTAGGTTGCAGTGAAGTAGAAGAAGATGGAACAGAAGTCGGTTGATATATATATATATATATATATATATATATATATATATATATATATATATATATATATATATATATATATATATATATATATATTTGCATTCAATGTGTATGATAGACATAACTTATTCTTTAGTTGATTATTCAGTTGGGTCTGTTGGAAGTATTTCTAATCTTTCATAATCGTTTCAACAAGTACTTTACAACCTTCTACTTTAATAGTGGGATTTAATACAACACCAATAAAATAAATAGTGGGAATAGAAAAAAAAAACTATAAACATTTTTTAATAGCTGGCACATAAGTTGGTTTTTGCATATATTCATTAAGTAACAAACATATTAGAGCTATATAATATTACATAGATGAAATAGTAGGATAATAAATTCCCGAAAATTCTTTAGTAGCTAGAAAAAAATTCTCTAAAAATACTATAAGTTTCAAAATTTTATCCCAATCATCATCTATAAGCATATCCATTGGATTTTGATTATGGGAGTTAAATAATAAAGTTATATGTCTTTTATACTCATGAGCAACAAGTAATTGTTCATACAAAAATTCCACCTAGTCGCAACTTCTTCTACAATTTTTCTATAAGGTAATCAACAATCATGATAAATTTTTTTATACTCTTTACGTCTTTATATTTTATTACCTATGAAAATAAAGTTTATAGCAAATTATAATTCATCAAGGATGTCTTTAAAAAGTTTTAGGTCATCCTATAGCGGACATTATGCTAATATTTAAACTTACACATTTAAACACTTAGCATATATTTCGTATATTATTCAAATATACAATTAATAATAATCATGGGTTAATTTGTCTAAACTGTAAAATTTAAGTCTAATCCAAAAAGTCCCTTAAATATTTTCTGATTTTAAAAACTAATTTTCAGGATGTTTCTGTAAATTTCAAACTTTCGGAATTTACAGTTTAGTCCCTCAAAAATTTAAAATTTCAATTTGAACTCCTTTATATTCAGAAAATCCAATCTTAATTTTAAGAAAATATTTTCAGTTTTCAGGGGCCTGTCTGCAATTTCCAGAATTTAAAAATGTGATTTTCAAAAACTTTATTTAATTACAGATTCACCCTAAAGGACTAAATCTGTCTATTTGAAAAAGTTTTAATTTCAGATTCTGAAACTTTTAAACTTCAGAATCAGAATCTGAAACCTTTAAAACTTCAGTTTCTGATTCCGAATTTTTTTTATTATTGGAGCCCCAGCGTCGCGGCCCTAATTGGGTGGCGTCGCGGCGCCCTAGAGGCAATGACTAAAATTTAAGTGGGATGAACAGATCTGCAGCTCCTCGTCAAACCTTAGGCATAGTCGTAGCGCTGCCAAAAACCCCTAGAAGGTCGCGGTGCCTCTGTCTCAGAAACACAAAATCACATTTCCGAAACTCTAAAACTGGTTCAGGATCAGATTTGCAGATTCATTCTCGTTACCCTTCACCATCAAACAACACGTTAATCGACCATCATTCAATCATTTCTCGTTCTTCACTTCAGTGCACCATGCTCGGAATGAACTAGTTACGCACATCAACTTAGAAAAGTTAGATTGGAATGACTTCTTCGATTACATCATTGTTTAACAATTCGGGAGACAAGGATTATGTGTTCTTAAGATATTAGGTTTTCAAGCTTTAAAACACATAAATTCATAATTAAACAAATTCCAACTCATATTATCATTAATAATTACTACATAATCACACAAAACAACCCAGGCTCTGATACCACTGTAGAATTTTGTTGGGTTCGTGTACGCAGCGGTATTTAAAAATTTGTATTTCAAACCCAACAAACGACGAACTGTAGGTAATAATGTAAAACATGAAAATCACATAACATGTTTGTAACCGTAATAATCGATAGAATACTTACAGTTTGATATATCTGAAGTCTTTTAGTGTAATGTCTGAGGGTGCGCACGCAATTGATCCTCGACTGCAAGTTCCTAGAACTCCGATGTAATCCTCTTTTGAACAACTAGGAAATTCACCAGAGGTTCGAGAGAATACTTTTAATTCTAGGTCTCTAAGACTTAGAATAATATAAATTAATTAAGTATTTAGAATAGTGAATTGAACCCCTATTTATAGTTGTGTTTTAGGTTCAAAAGACAGCTAGGGTTTCATGTGGGTCAGGCGCAGAAAATGAGGTGCAGTGGATCAGTCAGATTGGCCCACTGCCTTGGCGGCGACGCGACTTAAATAGAAGGCGTCGTGGCCCTAGTCCAGTGTAGAACGTCGTCTCACTTTCATTTTATTTTTATATATACCTTTATCTCACACGTCACTCTATTTTCACGTTCTAAACAAGACATCAGCTCCCATTTTTCTCTTACCACTGCGGCCACCCCACCATATCTCAGCCTCAAGCCATCAACAGTGGTATATCCCCAAAAGTGGTAATTTCTCTCTCTCTCTCTCTCTCCCATCTTTGTTGTTCTATGAGTTCTTAATGACTTTTAATTTTTATACTATTGATTGTATTGAGGACGAAAAGCAATGTATCTCATTGATTGAGAATCAAATATTTTTGAAAACAAATAAAAAATCGATGAAATTCACTTGTAGTTGTCCCACATCGATTTCAAGAAGAACTTATGAGGTTTTGGAGTTACATATTTTCTACTAATTTAAAAACCCTTACAAGTCTCATTTTCGAGCATAGAAACTCTAGATTTTGAAATTACAATATGGAATTTGTCTTTTGCCAAAATTCTAACTATTCTTTTATTTTTCCAAGGTTTCTCCTAGTCTAAAATTTTCTTTTTGTGTGTGGCTGAGTTCGTGAGATTGGGAAAACTTTATGTTTGTTTCATCATATACGAGACTATTTTGGGCTTATGGTAGTGGAATTAACAGATTAAGGTAAAAGCTAAATTTCTCTGACTTAGTTCTATTTTCAGATTTAGATGATATCTTTGATAATTAATTTATGTATTTTTTGGATCGGTATGATGATCCAACTTAAAAAAATTGATGCGCTTTTCAAAAGGAAAGCTTTCAACAAAGATGAAAATTATATAGCTTCAACATCGACAATTGAAAAGCATCATTCTGATGATCAAACAGTTCAACTGGATGAGCAACCTTGCAAGATTCAAAATGTCACCATGGATGAATTTGATGTCAATTGTTTAGAACGTGACCCCGGAAAGCGTCCCCAAATTTGGCGCTTTGAAACGAGCTGGAGATACTCGTTGGAGCTCACATTTTTCTTCTGTTTGTAGTATGATAAATATGCATGATGTAACTTGTGTGGTTCTTCAAAATATACAGAAAAATTGTTCAACTTACTCTCAACGAGGGGATGCTAATGTTGCTTATAAGATTATGAATTCATTTGAGTTCATATTGATTTTGCACATGATTGAAGAGATTATGAGAATTACAGATTGTCTTTGACAAGCTTTACAACAGAAATCCCAAGATATACTTAATGCTATACATTTAGTCAGCACTACAAAAACATTAATTCAGAAGTTAGAGAGATGAAGGATGAGATCAATTATTGAAAAACGTGACATTATCTTGTGAACAACATGATATTAATTCTTCTAATTGTAATGATGTTTATATAGAGCGTCAAGAAAGTGCTCGTCCACATCACAGTGGGTCAACATTTTAGAGTGAATCTATTTTGTGTTACTATTGATCAACAATTGCAGGAATTGAATCACATGTTTAATGTTCAAACAATGGAGATTTTGAGCCTAAGCAATAGTTTGATTCTTAAAGATATTTATGAAGCATTTAATATGGATGATATATGTTCTCTTGTAGAAAAATTATATCCAGTGAATTTTAGTGAGCAAGAGAAAATAAATTTGAGATTTCAACTTCAACACTTTATTCTTGAGGTTGTTAGTCATTCAGAATTGAATAACTTGTCAACTATGTATGAATTATGTGAAGCTTTGGAAAAAACAGGAAAGACAAATACATATTATTTGATTGACCGAATAATCCGTCTTCCGAAATTGGCATAAACAACAGAATTTGGTGTTTTGGAATCTAGCCATTCAAGACACTTTGGATCTTCTTTCCAAAGATTGGATCCCAACTCCTCCAAATTCTTGTCTTCAACATATTTCACAAGCAAATGCAATGGTCCAATTGCATACACCGGAGGAAGAAGTGTGAAGTGATTCAAAAACTTCCTTCTCAAATGTATTGACAATGATCGCAGAAGCATTTTTCGATCTCTCTGTTTCTTGGAGGAGATATTTAATCATGTAATCGTCTGGATTCACAGTTCTAATAAAAGCTGGAAGATCCCTCAAACATATGTCTTTCATGCTGGGTATCCAATCCAAATTCTTCTCCAAGTAGTCATTTGTCAAGTAACTTTCATCTACAAGAATAAGAATGCAATGAGACCGGATACATAAAAAAATGCAATTGAAACATAACATTTTAAAATAGGAAAAATTAAAACATGTATACCTTTAAGGAGTGTATCCTTTTTCAACAAGATTACAGTAATTCATGTAGCCTAATAAACCACAAGCACTTGTCGTCAAAAGAAAACTTCAGGGATGCCCAAATCTTGAGCAGCAGAGAGATTGAAGCTCATACAACCATCGGAAATGATACACAAAACGGGTGGCACATTGGATGAAAAAGTAGTATTGAGCTTGGCAAGTAACTCTTTGAAAGGACCTAAACAAGTAGTGGTAAGGGATTTAGATAAAGCAACAATATCTTGGGTGACATCTCCATCACATGGCGGGAGGCCATCAGGAATGGTCTCGAAACGAAAGGATGGCAACCCTTTGAGAGAATCAGGGCATCGAGACTTAAGGAAACGTCTATGGTTGTATACTGTGTTGACAAAGGTAATGTGAAAGCCTCTGTAATGGATGATTTTGGCTAACTTTTACATTGGACTAATGTGGCCTTGAGCAGGGCATGGTATGCATACAGCATGAGGCTTGTCAAGTACATCAGCACCCTTGGTAGCCGTTCTATTCTTATTGTTTTGGAAAAAGGGAAATTGTGTATGGTTTTGGAAGCGGAACAATTGTGGACTGGCCAGTGGCGGATTTCAAGATTTTCACTCGGGTTTGAATAAAATAACAAAAACTAAATATAAAAAATGATGTTGTTCCTGAAAATTGAACCTATGACAATACATATAATTTTAAACACCCTGAACTGCTTGAACTAAATTTTTGCATTTGTTCAAAATATTCAAAAGTTAATATATGTACATAAACACATAAAATCTACCCTATATATACATTGTAATTTTTTACCGGGTGCCCACCCTCTGAATCCGCCCCTGTGAATACTGTAACCCTTTGTTTGGATAGTTGTTTCGCGTGGTTCATTAATGTAATTGTATGGTGTTGTATTATATTGTATTGTAACATATTGTATTGTATTAGTGAACACAATGTTTGGATAGACTGTATCGTTTGTTGTGATTTAATGATATTTTTATTATTTGGTTTAACTTTACTATATAATATGTAAGTTTACTAATCTTAACTCTTAATTACAAACTAGTTTTTATATATTAACAAAATTAAGGTAAAGGATAAATTGAAAACTTAAAAAATTAAATAGGTGGTGGGTGGTATTTGGTGTTGGTGGTGGTGAGGGGTTATGGGTTATGGGTGGTGGTGGGGTGGGTGGTAGTGGTGAGTGGTAGTGTGGGGATGGGTGCTAGGGTGGTGGTGAGGTGGGTGTCGGGGGTTGGGTCGATTTGGGTGTGATAGAGGTGGGTGGGGTGGGATATAATGGGAAAATAAAATACATAACCACGCAAAAATCATCAAATCCGTGGTTATAAAAATTGAATTTTTTGATAGTTATTTAACCACGAGTTTACAACAGGGTTACAACAACATACGACATAATTTAAAAAACAATGGAAACAAACATGATTTAATTGAAAATAACACAATAATGAACCACCGGAAACAACCATCCAAACAGGGGGTAAGTATCATACTTATAGATAAGTACTTGTGTCAAATTCTTCTATTCTTTCATAAATTTCTCCAACCAGACAATGCTTGAAAAAATAGAAACATAGGGTGTGTAAGTTTCAGTTTTCCTTATACCCAAATGTGACAACTATAGTGGACCGGAGAAAACACTAATGTTCAAAGGATCGACCTGTTTGACTGTCTGTAATAATTATGCGCTGCATAAGTTGTTGAATATTGGCATCATTTTAGTTAATTGGTGTGAGTACAGGATTATATAGCTTGATTTGAAGTCTCATTCTATCATATTTTATGTCATTATACACGATTTAATCTACTACAGAATACATATCTCAGAGAGCGATATATTCGACAATCGTGGACGGAATATACACTTAATGAGACAAAAGCCTTGGGAAAAGCAATAACGACATACGGCTCAAAGTGATTAAAAATTGATACTATTTTAAGAGTTGTTATGCGTCTAGTTGTGGAGCCTAATTCATCGTCGACACTATAAAGATTCTATACATAGTGTGAAATTTTAGTGCAGGGCATTTTGAGAATTTTAGGCTTGTATTATGTTTGCCCTAATTTTATATATATAGACTAGGCGTAGTTTTCTTTCTTTGAGGTCGAGCAAGAGAGAAAGGGAGAATTGTAAACTCAAACTCTGTATTTAATTATAGTAAAATCTGCAGCGGCAAAGTGGACGTAGCTCTCGCATTGAGGATGAATCACTATAAATATGTGTGTGTTATTTGTTCTTCACTTATTTACTATTTTCTGATTAGGTAGGATTTGAGACTCAAATCCTAACAACTGGTATCAAGAGCGACAGGTTGTGTTGCGATTCAGAAAATGATGGGAGGCGAAGATGGTTCGACGCACGATATTAGGAAATTCGATGGTACAGATTATGCATTTTGGAGAATGCAGATTGAAGATTATTTGTACGGAAGAAAGCTTCATCAACCGCCGAGTCCAAAGTCAGAGGAGATGAATGATGCAGAGTGGAATCTCCTTGACACACAGGTTCTGGGAGTCATTTGATTGACGTTGTCCAAGAGCGTTGATCATAACGTGGCGAAGGAGAAGACCACCGCTGTCATGATAAATGTTATGTCCGACATGTATGATAAACCTTCGACAAACAATAAGACATTTCTCATGAAGAAACTCTTTCATCTAAAGATGGAGGAATGTACTCTTATTGCAACGCATGTGAATGAATTCATCACGATTGTCAATCAACTGTCATCTGTTGCAATCGAGTTTGACGATGAAGTGTAAGCCCTAATTTTGTTGGCGTCTCTACCGAATAACTGGGAGCCGATGAGAGCAGCGGTTAGTAATTGTGTTGGCAGTGATAAATTGAAATATCAATGATGTTAGAGATCGTATCCTCGCTGAGGAGGTTCGCATGATAGATTCTGGTGAGACATCGACGAGTTCTTCTTTGAATGTTGATAACAGAGGCAGAAATTATGACATAAACTACAACCAAAATAAGGACAAGTCAAAGTCAAGAAATGGAAGGAGTCAATGCAGATTTGGGCAAACACTTGAGTGTTGGAACTGTGGGCAAATAGGTCACATAAAGATAAATTGAAGGGCACTGAAGAAGGAGGACAACAAGAGGGTGGAGTCAATGCTGCCACTGAAGACATTGATGATGCGATGTTGTTGTCTGTTAACAGCCCGATCGACTTTTGTGTGCTTGACTCAGGAGCATCTTTCCACACCACCCCACATCGTGATATAATGATGAATTACGTTGCTGGAAATCACGAGAAAGTCTATTTTGCAAATGGTAAGTCTTTAGACGTTGTTGGTAGTGGAGACATTAATTTAAAGATGTTAAATGGAAACGTATGGAAGATCACAAAGGTCAGACATGTGCCGGATTTGAAGCGTAATCTGATCTCAGTGAGTCAGCTTGATGATGAGGAACATGATCTTAACTTTGGTAATGGTTCCTGGAAGGTGAAGAAAGGTGCTATAGTTGTTAGTCGATGTAAGAAAACTGGTACTCTTTATATGATGACGAGTTGTCGTGATACAGTTGTTGTTGACAACACAAAAAAGACAGAGTTGTGGCATTGCAGGGTTGGGGCATATGAGCGAGAAAGGGATGCAACTTATAGTGACTAATGACATGATTTCGAAGCTGAAGTCGGTGGATCATCATATGTGTGAGAGTTGCATTCTTGGAAAACAGAAGTGAGTAAAATTTTCATGTGCAGGTTGAGAAGTTTGAATTGGTGCACACTAACGTGTGGGGACCTGCTACTGCCCCCTCACTCTGACTTCGAGTTTGGTTATCGATTCTGGGATGACCAAAATCGGAAGATCATCCGAAGCTCAGATGTCGTCTTCAATGAACATGTGTTGTACAAGGACAAGTTGCGAGAGAGTTCAGAATCTAAGAATAAGGAATCGAAAATAGTTGATTTGAGAGAATTCTCGGCACCCGAGCTACAACTAGGTACTACTGCGGCAAAGGAACAAGCTAGTGATGACGAGGTTGATGAAAATGCTGATTCTGAAACAAATCATCGGATGCCGATCACAAAATTACGCAGATCATCCAAGATCAGTAAGCTGGTTCACAGGTTCTCTCCGTCCCTCAACTATATTTTTCTCACTGATAGAAGGGACCTAGAATGTTATGAAGAAGCTACGCAAGTTGATGAATTGATCAAGTGGGAGCTGGCAATGAAATATGAGATGGACTCACTTTTGTCAAATCATACATAAGAATTAGCTAAGTTACAGAGGAGAAGAAGACATTGCGGACCAAATGGGTCTCTGGGATAAAGGAATCAAAAATAGTTGATTTAAGAGACTTTTTTTTGAGCTCTGACCAGGTACTCTTGCGGCGAGAAACTAGCTAGTGATGGTGAGGTTGATGAAAATGTTGATTCTGAAACAAATCAGCGGACGCCGATCACAAAATTGTGCAGATCATCCAAGATCGATGGTGGTTCCACGAGTTTTTAGTCCCTCGATTGCATTACGCTTTTTGTGAGAAGGAGCGAATGTTACGAAGAAGCTATGCAAGTTGATGAATCGATCAAGTGGGATCTGACAATGAAATATGAGATAGACTCACTATTGTCAAATCATACATGAAGTTAGCTAAGTTACTAGAGTTGAAGACGGCATTGCAGACCAAATGGATCTACCGGATAAAGGAAGAACACGATAAAAGTAAGCGCTATAAAGCAAGGCCGGTTGTGAAGTGATTTCAACAAAAAGAAGACATTGACTATATGGGGATATTCTCTCCCATAGTCAAATTGGTGACAATCAGAATTGTTCTTGGGCTGGTAGAAAAGGAAGATCTACATCTTGGCGGATGGGCGTGAAAACTTGTTTTTTCACGGTGACTTAGAAGAGGAAATCTACATGAAGCAACATGAGGGATTTGAGGTCAAAGGGAAGAGAAGCTGGTTTGCAAGCTTCAAAAGAACATGTCCGGACTGAAACAGGCTCCAAGATAGTGGTATAAGAAGTTTGACAACTTGTTACACCTCGTGAGTTTAAGGCGATAATTAGATAACGTAATTAAGAAAATAGATTCAAGTGTTTGAAAAAATTTGTTACATTTACGTATACTAATAAGGAAATTAGTATACAAGGAATGCGATCCTGAAATAATTTTGGATGTAACCAGTGTGACGATGAGGATTAATAATAATTATATATTCCAAAGGAAGTGACGGGCTAATGTCATATTACAAATTATAACATCGAGTATACGAAGGTCTTATGAGTTTTTAAGATTTAAAAAAGTGGAATCTAGAATTAATTATGTATATATACATGTCACTTAATTAATTAATGCATGAGAATGATACGTGGCAAGGACAAAGGTCACCACCGTTTTTTTTTGGCACATGGGAGAACGTAGTACTTGGATTTTTTTTTGGCAGAAAAAGATAGAAAGCAATGTTTTACTTTCTCTGTATATTCACTTTCATTTCTTTAGTCGAGTGACCAACAAATCTTAAGACAAAAAAAAAACAATCTTCAACCATCCATTTTCTCTCCGGGTTATATCTTTTGATTCCTTTCTCCATTTCAGTAGCCCAACTTTGTGATATAAACAAAAAGAAGAAGGCTATTTACGTTCGGCCATAAAGATTCCAAATATTTTCCTACTCTGTGCTACTGTTGTACCGATTTTCTGCAATTATCCATTTTAAAAGTTTGGAACCTTACTTTAAGCGAACGTATGTTAAAGTAAATTATTTCTTTCTTTTGGTATGTTCTACGTATGAAATATAGTCGTGATATTATTCCATAATTTATTCCACTCTTAAAAGTTAAGGAATATTCTTGTTATTGTTGGTATATGGACTGTTTTAGGGGTTGTTTTGATATAGATTAAGAGGATGGATTAACATGAGGAATAGGTGTATAAATAATCTTTGTTGTTGTAGTTGTTGTCTTCCATGAACGTAAAGAAAATGAATGGATTATGATGGCATATATGGAGTATTTTGGATTGTTTTGATTATATCTTTAAGTTGCATCTTGCTATTGGTATTGTTGGCTTTGTTTGTAAGATGTGGATGTGCATAAAAATAGGGGAAGTGCTGCCCGAATTTTGGATGCGGGATGTAGCTGTAAATTAGTATGAGTCTTGGGAGTTATCTAGAGGCGAGGGTGCTCCTCCGACTGTATGAGATGAGTTTACAGAGGCATTTCTTGGCCTTTCGCCTCGAGAGATGAGGCAGGCAGTCGATAGATTCTTACGATTGAGCGGGGTGGCGGAGCGTTGGGAGTATAGTCTCGAGTTTGATTCATTGGCTAGATATTCTCCTACCATTGTGACTGATATGGCGGATAGAGTGCACCGCTATGTGATGGGACTAGATCGCTATTTGATTGATGGTTGCGTGAAAGTGGCTTTTCAGCCCGGCATGGATATTGCTCGGACGCGGCGTATACGCGAGGTAGAAAGCGACCACGGGGGCGTCGGCCGGATAGGGATCACGCAGCGAGCGGCGTAAGAGGGCTCGGGTGGGTTTTCGGGTGAGTCTCGAGGCGGGCAGCCTCAGCAGCATGATATATATTCTTCCCCGGCCTGAAAGTGCACCCTGCTGATTCCAGTAGGAGGTTTGATCGCGAGGTATCAGGAGTGGTGAGCTCGGGGCTTGAGTTCACAGATGAACAGGGGTTCTAGTCAGTCGAGGCCATCTTTTCCTCAGTGTTCCCGGTGTGGTAGGTCCCATCCTGGGAAATGCCATCTGACTAATGGTGCTTGTTTTTCCTGCGGTCATAAAGGCCATATGAGGAGAGCATGTCCTTATGTAAGTGGTACAGGAGGTATGGCTCGACCTACCGGGTCGGTTGCTGGTTCATCTTCTTCTATAGATATGCGCCCCGCAGGGCAGGGTGTTCATATGCCAGCAGGCCGTGGTAGAGGTCGTGGTGGAGTTTCCAGTTCTAGCGGTCCCTCCAACCGCATATATGCTTTGGCTAGTAGGCATGATCAGGAGGCGTCGCCAGATGTGGTTACATATATATTATCGATCTTTTTCCGAGACGTATATGCATTGATAGATTCAGGTTCTACTTTATCATATATATCCCCATTTGCTGCTAGTAGTATCGGAATAGAACCTGAGTCAATAGAACCATTTGAGGTAGTTACACCGGTAGGAGATTCGGTCATAGCTAAGCGGGTGTATAGAAATTGCTCGGTGGTTGTATATAGTCGTCATACCATAGCAGATTTGATAGAGTTAGACATGACTGAATTTGATGTTATTATGGGTATGCATTGGTTGACTTCTTTTTTTGCTAAGTGTTTTTCAAATATAGACTTGCGGTCAAGTTATCATCAGGTGCAGGTAAAGGAGGCAGATATCCCGAAGACAACATTCAGGACCCGATCGGACATTATGAGTTTAGAGTGATGTCTTTCGGGCTGACCAATACTCCAGCAGTATTTATGGATTTGATGAATCGAGTGTTCAAGTCATTCTTGGATATGTTTGTCATTGTATTCATTGATGATATTCTGGTTTATTCACGTTCAGAAGAGGAGCATGCAGACCATTTGAGGACGGTGCTTAGGGTACTTCAGCATCAGAGGTTGTATGCCAAGTTTTCTAAGTGTGAATTCTGGTTGACTTTTGTTATACCGTGGTTCGAACTGGACATGATCGGGTCTCAGCGCATGGCCGGGCGAACGCGCGCGCCAGCAGTGATTGTAGGGCGCGGCAAGTCGGGCGCGACTCGAAAATCTTGGTCGTGAAGTTTCAGCCTTGTGTACAGGGAAGCGCCATGGCGCAAGGCCAAAGATCCGAGGAGAGAGCGGCGCGCGGCGCCGGAGAGGCAGCGCCGAAGCGGGAAATTTGGGCGAACTTAGAAAGTCGATTTTGTTTTAAAAAAGGCCATGGGAGGGTGACAAGTGTCCCGTCGATTCTGCACGTCGTTATATTGACCAAGACTTGGTCATTTCTTTCAACATTTCATCTCTACACTCCATCTCTCTCTAAGTTAAAAGCTCGTCCTTCTCTAAATTCCCAGAGGAATTCTAGCCTAAGGAAAAATCTGAAAATGTAATAGGAAGGAAAGGTTATTACAAGCTTGTGAGGACTATTGTGGTGGTGTTCTTGGAGAAAAGGCTAGCAAGGTGTTGGAATAAGTTTGGCAAAAACTTAAGGTAACATTTCTTCTCTTGTAGTTGGTATTGGGTGTTGCGTGTTTAATAGGAAGAACTTGTAGTTGGAAAAATGCACTTAGAGTAGTTGCGTGTAAGAAATGGGGTTGATTATGAAAGAATTGGTTAGGGGATATTATGGCGTGTTGTTGCCTAAATACTACATTAGACTTGTTGGGTTAGTTGTTGTAACTTGTGGGGCTGAATTTTACACACCAAAGTTTAGCTGTGTAATCCACTTGGTGTTGGTTGGTTGTTGAGCCTTAAACATTGCATTTTAGCATTAAAAATCTACCTTGGAAAAGGTGGCAATGTATGTAGAAACAAAGGAAGCTGCCCGATTTTCCGTAGGAAATTGGTGACTTTAACGTGGAAATTCTGCATTTGTAATTAGAGCTTGATAAGCGTATTGTGGTCATTTTAGGTTGACATACTACGTGCGGTAACTTGGACTTAGCTTGTGGATTGACCGAAGAGGTATGTGGAGCTTTCCTATCTCTTGAGCATGATTAGTTGTACACATGTAGTGCGGTAGGCGTCTGAGATTTGAAAATCTTCGTTTGTTATAAGCATTTGATACTTGCCCGTTTTAAAGAAAAGTATAAAAATCCCTTGGACTTAAGGAATGTGTTTTACTATTGTTTAACTCTAATATAACGGCTTTATGGGAGTTGGTTATATTAGTTTGTGAAAGTTTAATGGAGAAAGGTTTTGATGTTTTGAACTTGTGAAAGGAACATGGTTTTAGGGCATGAATTGCCTAAGGTTTTGAGAAATGAAGTCACTTAATTTAGAAGCTTGAGATAGTTTTAAAAGGAAATGTGACTTGTTTGAAAAGAAATCGTAACTTGATACCATGGTGATTAGTATCTTGGAATTTTGTATAAAAAGAGTTATTCCTTAAAAGGTTAGAGGTACATGATACTTGGGTTAAATTCCCGGATTTTTATTAAAAGACATGATCGTGCCTTAGGTATACTAAAATGAGAGGATGTATTAAAACTATTAATAAAGTTAGGTGATTCTTAACTTGCTTAAGTTATGATAGGTCGGTAGTGCTTATGTTATGATATGATAGGCCGGTAGTGCTTATGTTATGATATGATAGGCCGGTAGTGCTTATGTTATGATATGATAGGCCGGTAGTGCTTATGTTATGTATGATAGCGGATGAGCTATGTTATATATATATTATTCTGGGTAAACCGGGTTATTATTTATGCCATGGATTTGCTACCCATGATGCGAGTGCGGCGCTTGTACTCGTGCGGATGCGGACCATAGGATCCGTGCGGGTGAAATAGTCCCGTGCAGTGCTGCGATGGTACTGTGCGGATCCACGGGATCCATGCGGGTGAAATAGTCCCGTGCGGGTGAAATAGTCCTATGGCGAGGCGGATGACCTCATGCGGGTCCACAGGACCTATGCGGGTGAAATAGTCGGGAGTAGGATTGCTTAATGATCTACAGGCGAGGTACCTGTTTTGATCATGAGCCTCCTATTTTTATGCTATAAAATGTATACTTGTTACTCTCATTATTAGTAAGGCACGGTCTGACATAATTTGGTTTTATCTATAACTTTAATGTATTTTGGACTTATGATATTACTACGGTATTTTCGATTTTACATACTTAGTACGTTGTGTCTTGACCCCTTCCGAAATTTGCGTTCATCTGCGAGTAAGGAAGCGGCGGTAGATCCTCGTTCTAGGATCTTGTACTCAGTGTCGGGAGCTCGTTTCTTGGAGGCTCGACTTTTGGTATGGTTCTCACAGGTTGTTGTTATTTTGTACATTCGGGGCATGGCGGGGCCTGTCCGTCATAGTGTTATTCATTCTTAGAGGCTGTAGTCTTGTCGAACTTGGTTCGTTAAGGATGTATTGTTATTCGGTTTATGTACTTTTAGGTTGCTTGATTTAGGCTAGACTATTCTATATCTTAATGGTTGTTTATCTTGAGTTTACATTCCATTGGTTTTCTCGATGTTGTGTCACTAGGGTGCGGGTTAAGGCAGTCACGAGTCGGAGTTGGTCGTGACAAAAGTGGTATCAGGCGATTAATCCTCGGAAAGAGTCTACAGCCGTATCTAGTAGAGTCTTGATTATCGGTGTGTTGTGCACCACATCTATGTCGAGGCTGCGAGATAGTTAGGATTAGTTCCCTTCTTTCACTCTAGATCGTGCAATAGAGGCATGTTATAGGTTGAATTTCCTCGGCGTATTTTCTGTATCGATTATGTCTCGCAGGCAACCGCGCGGCCAGGAAGAGGCAAGCGATGAGAACTACGGTAGGGCACGAGGTCACGAGCCTGAGCAGTCCTTACGAGCAGTGTTTGGACGGCGAAGTTCTCTGACGTCGCCAACCCAGTGAAGCGGCGGCGGCAGCTGCGAGACCGCGATACACGAGCCTCGATCCAGCGGCGGAGGATATGGGCTACAAGAGATAGCCCGATTCTTGGCGAGATCGTGGCGAGCGGAGAGATAGGTTGAAAGCGGCGATTCCATTGCTGCACATGAAGTCGCAGCTGCTAGCTCGAGGCGAAGATTTTGAGTTGTAGCCAGCGGAGTTTCTGGTGAGACACGAGATGATCCTCGAGTTTATCAAACGATTCTGGCGGATCATGGCGGTGTCCGGGGCTTGAGACCGAGTCGATGGTCTTGAGTTCGCGTCGGTGCGAGATCTGGCGATTGGCCGTACGATCGTGGGGCCCATCCGGAGAAGCATGCGGCTTCCGGCCGTTTGGGGCGAGTTCTGAGGCATTCCAGCCATTTCTTGCCTCCGCAGATGAGGAGGGCTCGGCGATAGATTTTTGGCCCGAGAGCAGAATGGGAGGCGGTCAGAATACAACGTGAGTTTGACTCATTGGCTAGGTATGTGCGCATTGGTAGCGAACATGGAGGGCGAGTGCACCGCTATGTCACGAGACTCGATGATCACTTGGCGAAGTTGCTCGGGGTGGCTCTTGGCCGGGCATGGACATTGCCGCGTGCGAGCCGTGCCCTCGGGTGTGAGAGCGGGGCAGCGGATCAGCAGTATCAGCGAGAAGAGGCGGGGCGGCGAGGTCCTCTGGTAGTTTTAGGTAAACGGCCTGTGGCGAACCGAGGTTGCACTGCGGCGATTGAGCACTCCTCCACCATGCCGGGGCGTCTGAGTATTCGGGAAGCGGGGCGAGGTTCGAGGCCGGGTTTCGGAGGACGAGTTCCGGTCAGATGAGGCCACATGCCTCGGTGTGGTCGATGTGGTGATTGCCATTATAGAAGTGTCGTGTTCCTCCAGAGCTTGTTATTCTTGCGGCGGCGAGGCCATTTGAGAGAGATTGTCCGTCAGGTGGCGGGAATATGATGGCTCAACCAAGCGAAGTCGATGTTGAATCTTCATCGCCGATGGCGATGCGCCCGGGGCGGTATTCACAGACGAGCAGGCGCGGCGAGGTCGTGGTAGAGTTCGATTCAGCGGTCCTCGAGAACCGCGTTTATGCTATGTCGGCCGCCGAGGACCGAGGCGTCGCGATGTCGTCCACGGTACATTGTTGGTTTCTTCTTTGTGATGTTTATGCTTTGATAGATCCAGTTCTACCACTGTCTATATATCTCCTCATATTCTTTGGTAGAATAGGGATAGAGCAGAGTCCGTAGAATCCTTTGAGGTAGCTCTGTGCAGGTGCCGGTGTTAGCCGGCGGGTATATAAGGCTTGCCGGTGACTATAGATGGTGCGTCGGACTCTGGCGACTTGATAGAGTTGGACATGGACCGATATGATTATGGGTATGGATTGGCTATCGTCTTGCTATGCCAATGTAGGCTGAGAGAGAGGTTAGTTCGATTCGGTTTCTGGTGGCCGGTTATCAGTGGAAGAAGTCTTGCATCGCCAGGGTAGGTTTATTTCTTACCTCAAGGCTAGGAGGATGAGTGCGGAAAGGGTATATTTACCATTTGGTTGGGTATTCGATCTGAGGTGAGATCTGGGACCTTGATCGATCCGGTGGTTAGAGAGTTTCGGACGTTTTCCCGGGCGAGCTTAGGGTATCCTCACGAGAGGAGGTTGAGTTTTGCATCGATTTGGCACGGACACTCGACCGATATCTATTAGCCATCTGAGAATGGCACTGCCGAGTTGAGGCGAAAGACCGGTGAAGGACTTGCTAGAAAAAGGCTTTATTAGGCCTAGTGTTTCTCCCGAGGCGCCCGGTGTTGTTTGTAAAGAAGAAAGATGGGGCGTTGCGTATGTGTATTGATTACGAGCGGTGAATAAGGTAACCGTCAAAAATAGATATCCCTCCCGAGTTGATGATTTGTTTGACCAGTTGCGAGTGCGAGATGTTTTCAAGATCGACTGCGATGCAGTTATCATCAGTGCGAGTTAGAGGCGAATATCCGAAGACCGCATTTAGGACGGTATGGGCACTATGAGTTGAGGTAATGTCTTTTGGATTGACCAGCGCTCGTAGTATTCATGGATTTGATGAATAGGGTGTTGAGCCATTCTTGGATATGTTCGTTATAGTGTTCATTGATGATATCTTGGTGTATTCACGTGAGCGGGCATCTGAATCATTTGAGGCGGTGTTGGGAGTCCTCGAGGGGCGGTGATTGTATGCCAGTTCTCGAAATGCGAGTTTTGGTGGATTGATGGCTTTCTTAGGACATGTTATCGGGCGATGGTATTCGGGTTGTCTACAAAGATGAGGCAGTCAATACTTGGCCTAGACCAGCTACAAGCAGTGCGCGACTTTTGGGCCTTGCGAGTTATTATCGGAGGTTTGTGGAGAAGTTTGCTTCTATTTCAAACCTTTGACTAAGGCGACTCGGAAAGCGGCTATGTTCGATGGACGGATACTTGTGAGAAAGTTTTGATTGCTAAAGGAGAAGTTGGCGGCCGCGTTCTTACTCTTCCGGAGGTTTAGATGGATATGTGGTTTATTGTGGCGCGTCAGTGTCGGGCTTGGAGTGCGTCTTTGATGCGGCCGCGGCAAGTTATAACTTATCGTCCGGCGGCTTAGGAAACATGAGAAGAACTATCCACGCGTGACTTGGAGTGGCGGCGATGATTCATGCCTTGAAGATGCAGGCATTATTTATATGGAGTTCGTGGACATTTACATGGACCGCGAAGTCTCGATACATCTTGACGGAGAGGAGTGAACTTACGGCGAGGCGGTGGTTGGAGCTACTTAAGGATTCGATGTTGATATTACGTACCACCCAGGAAAGCGATGTAGTGGCGGATGCCAGTCGCGGATCGATGGGTAGTCTATCGATGTTGAGCAGAGAAAGGGATATGGTCAGAGCTACACGATTAGCAAGCCTTGGTTCGTTTGGTTGATTAGTTAATGCGAATTCGGGTTCGAAGGTCGCCGAGTCTTCCATCGTCGAGGAGGTGAAGAAGCGGCGATATGAGATCCGATTTTGATGCGATGCATCGAGATGCAGCTCTCGGGAAGAAGTGTCTATTTGAGGTAGCCGGATGGGGTGCTAAGATTCGAGGCGGTTGTGTGTTCCGATGTGGCGAGGACTTCGTCAGTGATTCTTGGGGAGGCACGGTGCTCGTTATTCGATTCATCCGGTCGACTAAGATGTACCATGACCTCAGTGCGTGTATTGGTGGGATGGTTTGAAGAGGGGCGTGGCGGTTTTGTTGCCCGGTGTCCTAATGTCGGCGAGTTAAGGTTGAGCACGAAGCCGGTGGGCTATTACAGTATTGATATTCGATGTGGAAGTGGGAGGTGGTCAACATGGACTTTATTACGAGGTTACCTCGCACCTGAGGAGACATGATTCCATTTGGGTTATTGTTGTGGTAGCGAAATCAGCCACTTTCTCGATCGGGGCGGCGTTTTGTGAGACTATGCGGGTTATATATTAGAGATTGTGAGATTGCGGAGTCGGTGTCGATTATATCGAGATAGAGAGCCGATTCACGGCTAAGCTTACGGAGTCCTTCCGAAGGATTAGAGACACTGGTGAGTCTCGGCGCGGCGTTCATCCTCGAGACGGACGGGCGAGCGGCGCTATCGAACAACGAGGATATGTTGCGGGCTTGTGTTATTGATTTCGGGGTATGGGAGGATCATTTACCTCTTGTGGAGTTTGCTTATAACACGGCTACCATTCTAGTGTTCGGATGGCGCCTTATGAGGCCTTATACGGGAGGAAGTGCAGTCACCCATAGGTTGGTTTGAAGTGGGAGAAGTGCGATTAATCGGGCGATTTGGTTGTGGCGATGGATAAGGTGAAGCTTATCGAGGCGGTTATTGGCGGCCAGTCGGCCAAATCATATGCGGATCATCGGCGTCGACACTTAGAGTTTGAGGTTAATGATTGGGTCTTTACGAAAGTGTCACCCATGAAGGTGTGATGAGATTTGGGAGAAAGGAAACTGGCCGAGTACATTGGGCGTTTCGAATTGTCAGAAGAGTGGGCAAGGTTGCTATGAGTTGGATCTGCCGTCCGATCTTGTGGCGGTACATCCGGTTTTCGCGTGTCTATGTTACGGAAATGCGTTGGAGATCGTCTAGAGTACACCGATTCGGGATGTCGGTGTGAGAGAAGTTATCGTATGAGGAGAGTCCCATAGCGATACTCGATGCGTCGAGTTAGACGACCGGACGAAGGGCGTGGCCGTCGAGTCTTATGGCGGAGCGAGCGAGGAGGAAATGGCGTGGGAAGCGAGAGGATGACATGATGAAGAAGTATCCTCACTTATTCCTACACCTCCAGGTAACCCACTTTCTGCTTGTTAGTTTTGATTTAGTTGATTATGCTTGAGTAATGTTGTGGCTCGGGAGCATTCTTATTTGCAAAGGAATAGTTAAGAAGATATGTTTATATTGTGTTTTGTGTGAGGCTAGAAGGAACATTCGGACGAATGTTTCTAAGAGGGAAGAATGTTATACCAGTGGTTGAACTGGACCGCGATCGAAGTCTCAGCCTTGTAGCCTGGCGAGGCGCGGCCAGTGATTGTAGGCCGCGGCGCGGGTCGTGGCGACTCGAAATCTTGAGTCGCTGAAGTTTCAGCCAGCGCCTGCAGGAAGCGAGGCGCGTAAAAAGATCAGTCGCGGGAGTTGCGGCCATGGCCGAAGCAGACGCGCCGAGGCGAAATGGGCGGAAAAACTTAGAAAGTCGATTTTTGTTTTAAAAAAGGCCATGGGAGGGTGACAAGTGTCCCCCCCCCCCCCGGTGTTTTCTGGTACATGCCTTATTTTGACCAAGGCTTGGTCATTTCTCTCAACATTTCATCTCTACACTCCATCTGTCTCTGAGTTAAAAAGCTCATCCTTCTACAAATTCCCAAGAGGAATTCTAGCCTAAGGGAAAAATCTGAAAAATGTAATAGGAAGGAAAGGTTATTACAAGCTTGTGAGGACTATTGTGGTGGTGTTCTTGGAGAAAAGGCTAGCAAGGTGTTGGAATAAGTTTGGCAAAAACTTAAGGTAACATTTCTTCTCTTGTAGTTGGTATTGGGTGTTGCATGTTTAATAGGAAGAACTTGTAGTTGGAAAAATGCACTTAGAGTAGTTGCGTAAGAAATGGGGTTGATTATGAAAGAATTGGTTAGGGGATATTATGAGCGTGTTGTTGCCTAAATACTACATTAGACTTGTTGGGTTAGTTGTTGTAACTTGTGGGGCTGAATTTTACACACCAAAGTTTAGGTGTGTAATCCCCTTGGTGTTGGTTGGTTGTTGAGCCTTAAACATGGCATTTGAGCATTAAAAATCGACCTTGGAAAAGTGGCAATGTATGTAGAAACAAAGGAACGCGGCCCAATTTTCCGTAGGAAATTGGTGACTTTAACTTGGAAATTCTGCATTTGTAATTAGAGCGATAAGCGTATTGTGGTCATTTTAGGTTGACATACTACGATGCGGTAAATTGGACTTAGCTTGTGGATTGACCAAGAGGTATGTGGAGCTTTCCTATCTCTTGAGCATGATTAGTTGTACTATGTAGTGCAGTGACGTACAAGATTTGAAAATCTTCGTTTGTTATAAGCATTTGATACTTGCCGTTTTAAAAGAAAAGTATAAAAATCCCTTGGACTTAAGGGAATGTGTTTTACTATTGTTTAACTCTAATATAACGGCTTTATGGGGAGTTGGTTATATTAGTTTGTGAAAGTTTAATGGAGAAAGGTTTTGATGTTTTGAACTTGTGAAAGGAAAATGGTTTTTAGGGCATGAATTGCCTAAGGTTTTACAAGAAATGGAGTCACTTAATTTAGAAGCTTGAGATAGTTTTAAAAGGAAATGTGACTTGTTTGAAAAGAAATCGTAACTTGATACCATGGTGATTAGTATCTTGGAATTTTGTATAAAAAGAGTTATTCCTTAAAAGGTTAAGTACATGATACTCAAGTTAAATTCTGATTTTTATTAAAAGACATGATCGTGCCTTAGGTATACTAAAATGAGAGGATGTATTAAAACTATTAATAAAGTTAGGTGATTCTTAACTTGCTTAAGTTATGATAGGTCGGTAGTGCTTATGTTATGATATGATAGTAGTAGTGCTTATGTTATGATATGATAGGCGGTAGTGCTTATGTTATGATATGATAGGCGGTAGTGCTTATGTTATGTATGATAGCGGATGAGCTATGTTATATATATATTGTTACGTAAACCCGGGTTATTATTTATGCCATGGATTTGCTACCCGTGATGCGAGCGCGCGCTTGTACACGGATCCGACCATAGGATCCATGCGGGTGAAATAGTCCCACGCGGTGCGATGGTACTCGTGCGATCCACAGATCCGTGCGGTGAAATAGTCCCACGCGGGTGAAATAGTCCTATGGCGAGGCGGATGACCTCATGCGGGTCCACGGGACCTATGCGGGTGAAATAGTCCTGCGAGTAGGATTGCTTAATGATACTACGGGCGAGTACCTGTTTTGATCATGAGCCTCCTATTTTACGCTATAAAATGTATACTTGTTACTCTCATTATTAGTAAGGCACGGTCAACATAATTTGGTTTTATCTATAACTTTAATGTATTTTGGACTTATGATATTACTACTGATTTTCCGCTTTACATACTTAGTGCGTTGTGTCGACCCCTTCCTGGGGCTGCGTTCATGCTGCAGGTGAAAGCGGCGGTAGATCCTCGTTCCTAGGATCTTGTACTCAGTGTCGAGCTCCATTTCTTGGAGGCTCGACTTTTGGTATGGTTCTCCACGAGTTGTTGTTATTTTGTACATTCAGGGCATGGCGGCCCCGTCCGTCATAGTGTTATTCATTCTTAGAGCTGTAGTCTTGTCGAACTTGGTTCGTTAAGGATGTATTTGTTCGGTTTATGTACTTTTAGGTTAGCGATTTAGGCTAGACTATTCTATATCTTAATGGTTGTTTATCTTGAGTTTACATTCCGCTGGTTTTCTCTGATGTTGTGTCACTAGGGTGCCCGGGTTAAGGCACCGGTCACGGGTCCGGGTTCGGGTCGTGACAACTTTAGTGGCATTATTGGGGCATATCATTGGAGCAAATGGTATTCGGGTAGATACGCAGAAGATTGAGGCGGTTAAGACTTGGCGAGCCCACGACACCTCGAGTGCACGCATTTTTGGGGTTAGCAGGGTATTACAGGAGGCTTGTAGAAAAGTTTGTCTCGATTTCAGCGCCTTTAACAAGGCTAACTCGGAAGCGGTAAGTTCCGGTGGATCGACGCTTGGAGCGAGCTCAGTTGTTGAAAGACAAGTTGACTACAACTCCAAGATCGACTCTTTCCGAGGACGGAGGGTTATGTTATCTATTGTGATGCTTCGGGTGTTGGACTAGGTTGTGTGTTGATGCAGCATGACAGAGTTATAGCTTATGTCTCCCGACAGCTGAGGAAGCACGAGAAGAACTACCCTACTCATGATCTGGAGTTAGCAGCGGTGATTCATGCCTTGAAGATATGGATACATTATTTGTATGGTGTTCATGTGGATATTTACACGGATCACAAAAGTGTCAAATATATCTTTAAGCAGAAAGAGTTGAATCTGCGACAGAGACGGTGGCTAGAGTTACTGAAAGATTATGATGTTGATATTCGGTACCATCTCGGGAAAGCAAATGTGGTGGCAGTACGCCTTAGTCGTAGATCCACGGGTAGCAGCGGATGTGCAACCGCAGAAAAGAGATGGTTCGTGAGATACACCGATTAGCTAGTCTTGGTGTGCTTGCTCGATTAGAAGATAGTGGAGTTGTTGTTGAGTCGCGAGTCATCTATCATAGAAGAGGTAAAGAGATGTCGGTATGAGGATCCTGCTCGCACAATATAGACGATCTCTCCGAAAGGAGAAGACCCTATTCGAGTTGCACTGATGGGTATTACGGTATGGCGATGAATTATGTATCGGATGTTGCAAGGCTACGACGACAGGTTATGGGAGAGGCACACTATGCCCGTTATTCTGTTCATCCAGGTTCGATAAAGATGTATCATGACCTCAGATGCTTGTATTGGTGGGATGACATGAAAAGAGACATAGCAGAGTTTGTTACTCAGTGCCCGAATTGTCAACAGGTTAAGGTCGAGCATCAGAAGCCTGGTGGTTTATTGCAGGAGATGGAGATCCCAACTTGAAAATGAAAAGTGATTAATATGGACTTCATTACAGACTTACCTCGCACTCAGCGGAAGTGTGACTCCATATGGGTTATTGTAGATAGGCTTACGAAATCAGCCCATTTTCTTCCAGTCAGACTACTTATTCAGCGGAAGATTATGCGAGACTATATACATCAGGAAAATAGTGAGACTTCATGGGGTTCCCACATCTATCATATATTCATATCGGACAGATGAGCTCAGTTTACAGCTAACTTTTGAAGATCGTTCCAGAAGGAATTGGGGACTCAGGTGAGTCTTAGCACAACATTTCATCCTCGCATCGGTGATGGGCGGTCGGCGCATATTCAGCATAATCAGAGGATATGTTGAGATCCAGATATTGACTTCAGAGGTAGCTGGGATGATCATTTACCACTCACTGAGTTTGCTTATAATAATAGCTACCATTCTAGTATCCAGATGACACTGTATGAGGCCTTATATGGAAGGAAGTGCGGGTCACCTATTGGTTGGTTTGATGTAGGCGAGACTAAGTTAATCGCCCGATATGGTTGTGAAGTTGTGGATAAAGCTTATTCGGGAGAGATTATTAGCGGCCAGTCGCATGTGTCATACGCAGATAATCGACGTCGACACTTAGAATTTCGTTGGTGATTGGGTATTCTGAAGAAGTCACCCGTGGGTGTGATGAGATTCGGTGAAGGGAAGCAGCGAGATACATTGGGCCTTATCAGATTATTCGTAGGATAAGCAAGGTTGCCTATGAGTTGGACTTACCATCTGATTTGGAAGCGGTACATCCAGTCTTTCATGTATCGATGTTGCGTAAGTGTATTGGTGATCCTTCTAGAGTATTCCTGTAGATGATGTTCGGTGTGGAGGATTGTCTTATGAGAAAGCCCCATAATGATACTTGATCGATTGAAGGTTGCGTACGAGGATGTGTCTTCTCCAAAGTATCAGGCGAAATAATAATAGGAAGAGATGACTTGAGAAAGCGGCGAAGATGAAATGAAAAGAAGTATCATCACTTGTTCCTGTGCTACAGTAATTCCATCTCCTACTTGATTATGTTGATTGGTGCATAATACTTGTGTTATATTGTGGCCCTGTGGGGCATCTATGGTTTGCTGCATATAGGTTGATAGGCATAGTTATAAAGGAGACTCTGCCGAAATTTTTGTAGCATAAGACCTACTATGAACATTCGAGGACGAATATTTCTGAGGGGGGAAGAATGTTACACCTCGTGAGTTTAAGTCGATAATTAGAGAACGTAATTAAGAAAATAGATTCAAGTGTTTGAAATTTTTTGTTATATTTACGTATACTAATAAGGAAATTAGTATACAAGGAATGCGATCCTGAAATAATTTTGGATGTAACCAGTGTGACGATAAGGATTAATAATAATTATATATTTCCAAAGAAGTGACGGGCTAATGTCATATTACAAATTATGATATCGAGTATACGAATGTCTTATGAGTTTTTAAGATTTAAAAGAAGTAGGATCTAGAATTAATTATGTGTATAATTGATAAATTATAAAGAGGCAGGTCATTAATTAATTAAGCGACCTGAGAATGATACGTGGCAAGGGATAAAGGCCACCACCATTTTTTTTGGCAAATGGGAGAACGTAGTACTTGGATTTTTTTTGGCAGCAAAAGATAGAAAGCAATGTTTTACTTTCTCTGTATATTCACTTTCATTTCTTTAGTCGAGTGACCAACAAATCTTAAGACAAAAAAAAAACAATCTTCAACCATCCATTTTCTCTCCGGGTTATATCTTTTGATTCCTTTCTCCATTTCAGTAGCCCAACTTTGTGATATAAACAAAAAGAAGTAGCCTATATGCGTTCGGCCATAAAGATTCCAAATATTTTCCTACTCTGTGCTACTGCTGTACCGATTTTCTGCAATTATCCATTTTAAAAGTTTGGAACCTTACTCTAAGCGAAGGTATGTTAAAGTAAATTATTTTTTCCTTTTGGCATGTTCTACGTATGAACTATAATCGTGATATTGTTCCATAATTTATTCCACTCTTAAAAGTTAATGATATTCTTGTTATTGTTGATATATGAACTGTTTTAGGGATTGTTTTGATATGGATTAAGAGGATAGATTAACATGAGGAATAGATGTATAAATCACCTTGGTTGTTGTAGTTGTCTTCTATGATGGCATATATAGAGTATTTTGGATTGTTTGGTTATATCTTTAAGTTGCATCTTGTTATTGGTATTGTTGGCTTTGTTTGTAAGATGTGGAAGTGCATAAAAATAGGGGAAGTGTTGCCCGAATTTCTATAGAAAAGAGAGTCATCATTCGATACATATTAAGTATGCTAGTAATCATAGAATTGACGGGCATGTTGCTACTATTATAGGTCGAGGTGTTAATCGAGACGAACATTAATTATAGAGTTGGTTAGTTCGACAATAAGATACTTTCTTCTTTTGGCATGATTTACATAAATGAGTGTACGACGTACGTACATAATTCTATTGAATCCTAATTCCTAGTGACACTGATATGATAATTTCTTTGATTTTTCAAATGATAATTTAAAATGATACATGACATGATAGTGCCTTTTATTTATTCCATGGAGAGTCAAATGATTATTTAAGTTGCATATGGTTTCTCATGATACTCTATTCGTGCTCGATGTGATTATATCATTTCACCGAGTTCCGCCGTCATGTCAGATTCACCGAGTCCCTCACTAGAGGGTCGGGACACGTCATATGTATATATGATAATTCTGTGGACCATGATGATGATGAGCTCACTGAGTCCCAGAATGGGCCTGGACACGTTATGTGGACATCTATCCATGATATGATAATTCCACCGAGTCCCTCACTAGAGGGTCGGGATACGTTATATGTATATAGACATGATGATTTCCTCGAAGTGCGTTTCATGCCCGCAGGTACAGGTACTCAATTTGGTGATCCTCCGCCTAGATTCCTGCTCATTGTTTGAGAGCTCAATTGATTCAGAGCTTAGTCATTTTGGTACAAAATCTTATTTTTTACTTATGCATATTTAGGGGCACGACGAGGCCATGTCCCGTCTTAATTCATTATCGTACTATTAGAGGTCTGTAGACAGTCGTGGGTGGTAGATGTGTTTTTTTGTATATGTGTACAGTTGTGAGCCGTTTTGGATATCTCTATGTACAGTGACGACCTCGTCGGCTTGCCTATTTTGTTATATGAATTAGTTGTGACTCCTCAGGAGACAGGTTATTACCGATGTTTACATTATCCTTGGTATATGTGTGATTATATGTGACAGACGAGTATAAAGGTGCCCAGGTAGGGCACCGGGTCGCGGCCCGTCGGGTCGTGTCGTGACACAGCTTTACGAAGAAAGTTGAATTCCTAAGGTGCATCACTGTTGTTACTTCAAGAGATTTGAAGACTCCTACATGATATTACTCATATATGTTGACGACATGCTGATTGTAGGAGCAGACCTATATGAGATTCATAGGATGAAGTAGAAACTGTCAGAAGAATTTGCAATGAAGGATCTAAGAGCCGCAAAGCAAATTCTTGGGATGAGAATCATCAGAAGTAAGGATGGCCTCAAGATCTCACAAGAAGAATACATGAAGAAGGTCCTTAAGATGTTCAACATGGATGATGCCAAGCCAGTCAGTACTCCCTTGGTTGGACACTTTCGTTTGTCAAAGGATCAGTCGCATGTGACCGAGGACGAGAAGGAGCATATGGACAAAGTACCTTATCCCTCTGCTATTGACAATCTTATTTACGCGATGGTATATACGAGGCCAGATATTTCACGTGTAGTGAGAGTTGTTAGCAGGTTTATGTGAAATCTGAGAAAGCAACACTAGGAGGCTGTGAAGTGAATTTTCATATATGTGAAGGGCAGCTCAAATTCAGCTTTGTGTTTCTGAAAGTCAGAAGACACGATTGGAGGGATATGTTGATGGGTGGTGATGTTGATAGCTAAAGAGCACATCTGGGTATGTTTACACCTTCTGAGGTACTGCGTTTTGCTGGGTTTTAAAATTGTAGAAGATAGTAGCTCTAGTTGGTGGCAGTACGTTGTTGTGACGGAGGCCATAAATGAGATGATGTGGCTACAATCTTTTCTGCGGGAATTGAATCAGGACCATGAGGGGAGTGTGTTATACTGTGATAGCCAGAGTGCCATTCATTTGGAAAAGAACTCGATCTACCTGCTCGCACGAAGAACATACAACTCTAGTACCATTTCATTAGATTAGCTTTGGAAAATGGAGTATTAGTGTTTGAGAAGATCCTAGGAAGTCAGAATCCAGCAGACATGTTGACGAAGGCTGTGTCAAATGATAAACTAAAGTTGTCTGCAACTTCAGTTGGACTTCTTGGATGAGGATCGGAGTCGCCGCTGCAGATGGAGACAGATGCTTGAAATTAGTCTCCAAGTGGTAGATTGTTGAGCTGTGGAACCTAATTCACCGCCGACGCTATTTAGTGAAGGCATTTTGAGAATTTTAGGCTTGTATTATGTTCTCCCTAGTTTTCTCTATCACTACAAGGAATTTTCCATATACCAACGGCAGAAATCCGTAGGTAACGGTCCAAAAACCGTTGGTATAGGTCATAAAACCTATACCAATGAAGTTTAGTTAACAACTTTGATTCTCTATACCAACGACAAATTAGCCATCGCAATAGCCTATACCTACGACAGTTTCAATCTATTGGACAAAAGTTTGGAGCTATACAAACAGCTAATGACACCTATTTAATAACTTTACCCACCACTTGTTTTCGTAGGTATAGGACCACATTATCCGTTGGTATAGGTCTGATTTCTTTTATAAATAATATTTTTGCCTCAAATAATTTTTTTTAATAATAAAAGTTTAAGAATATTTTTTATATGCACCACACAAAATTTAAAGCAAAATAAAAGAAAATTTCAATTATATTATCAAACTAACAAGTCTTACAAATATGTAAAACTTACAAGTCTTACAAACATATCAAACTAACAAAGTAATGTTAATTATAATAAACACCAAAACAACTTCTACGACATCAAAAACACACAATACAGTAGATGAGCAAAAACCTATTTAAGATAAAAGCAGTTTCTAATCTTCCTCTCTTCCATTTTCATCAGTGTATGGACTTGGAGAATTTATTTGGTTGGGGACACTAGAAGCATTTGAAGCCTATTGAAAATAAAAGAAAATAAGTTGCAAACTCAACTTAATAGATGCTTTCATAATATTCGAATATGAACTCGAAGAGTAAAATATAATATACATGTCCGCACGGAGAAATTATTTTGGAATTTCTGATTTTTATTTTTTTTATTTCGGATTGACCTACAGAAAACCCAAAACATAAACTGTAAAAAAAGACGAAATTTGTGTGTTTTCCGACCCTAAAATGTGAAGAACAAAAGAGAATTTTTTGAATATTGAAATTAGTATTCAAAGGGATTTTTGTATTGAAAATTATGAACCAAGAGAGTATTTTTCAAACCCAAATTAAGAACAAATCAGACCTGTTTTTTTTTTTCGATTTTCGACCTCAACTTCTTTTCTTTCTCTTTTGGATTTTTTCGGACCCAAAAAGATTTTTGTGCTCTTTTTCGGACCCCCCTAAATGAAGAACAAAGGGGTATTTATAGATGGATTTCGCCCCCGTAAACAGAATAAAGAGTTGACAAAATAAAATCCTACTCTACATTTTATCATAAATAGTGAAAAACTAATCTTTACTCGACGAAGAAGGTGCAAACTGCAGGGAAAACTACTGTTGATGAAGATTGAATAACTTTTGGGGTGAAAAAAATGGGAGTACACGATTTGGGGTTTAGGTCGTAGGAGTAGGATTTGGAATTTTGGGATTTAAGATTTAAGAAAGAGAGAGAAGAACTTGATTTAATAAAGAGATAGAGAAAGGATTTCAGATTTATGAAGGAGGGAAAATAAAAAAATTAAGGGAATGAAGATGAAAATTTTAAAAATAACACTGAAATAATGTTAAAAAATTGGGGCTCACTGAATCTTATACCAACGGAACTCATGTCAATAAACATAGGTATCTACATAACCATATACCAGAGGAACCGGTATATTGTTGTATGATTTACCTATACCAACAACCAAAAAATTCAGTAGGTATATGCTATCTATACCAACGGTTTTGTTGGCAGTCAATAAAAGTGTCCGTTGGTATATGAAAACTTTCTTGTAGTGTATATATAGACTAGGGTGCCGTTTTTATTTCTTTGAGGTCGAGTAAGAGAGAAATAGAGAATTGTAAACTCGCTCCCTATTTGATTATAGTAAAATCTGCAGTGGCAAAATGGACGTAGCTCTCGCATTGAGGGTGAACCACTATAAATTTGTGTGTGTGTTATTTATTCTTCGCTTATTTACCGTTTTCTGATTAGGTAGGATTTGAGTCTCAAATCCTAATATTATGCAATTTAGATATTATTCAAATAAGCGGTTAAAGGATGGTTAACTTATAAATAATTAATTTCACTTGTCTAGGACTAATGTTGTGAAATCCAAAAAGTTATTAGGATGACAATAACAATTGAAACGGCATTAGATATGTTACTTTCTCAAAGAAAGTATCAAGAGGATCTGAGGATGGGGTGTCAAAATAATATTCCCTCCGTTTCAAAATACATGATTGTCTAGAAAATTTTTATTTTTTCACAATAGTTGATTATTTGCAATTTTAATGTAGTTTTAATCTTATTTTCTCTATTTTATCCCTAATTCATAGTACTTTGAAAATATTTTTTATGAGATAAATATGTAATGATTGATTTGCTTTTAATTATTGTAGGGTATATTAGTAAACTATTACAATTCCTTAATAAAACACTTTATTCCTAGACAATCATGTATTGTGGAATAGAGGAAGTAGTAAACTCACAAAGTACTCATTATTGAAAGGTAAGAAAAAGTATCATAACAAATACTCCTTCCGTCTTGTTGAAGGAGTTGAAAGAAGCCTAGAAGAAGTTGAGAAGCAGTTAACAATCAGTTAGGTTTGTTTCTGTGAGCCTCTCGATGATTTTCATTTTATATATACAGTAGAATGTAAATTGTAAAAGATATTTTTTATAAATGAAATACAAGAGACATTTCATCTTCTTATCTCTCCATCGTCTCCTCCATTCCCCAATTTCTGATTTTCCCCTCTTTCTGAGCCTCGAGTATATCGAAGAGGCTTTTACAGTTGTCAAGCCTCGAACTTTGAAGCCCACACGTATTTACATTAACAACATGGTATCAGAGCCTCCACCAGCAAGCTGATGATCTTCTTCTCTGTATTCTCTTTCTTTATGTTCTGTGATATGAATTTCTGATCTTCTTCTCTGTAATTTTTTTCTTCTTTCTGTTCTTTGTGATCTTTAAGAACATTCTTCTATATTGATTTCTGGTCTGCTCATTTGTGTTCTTCTTCCTCTATACTATTCTTCTATACTGATTCTTTCTAAGGGGTTTGTCTGTGAATTTCTCTGGTTGACATTTATTTGTATCGTGAAGCCTTCTTTGATTCTTGATATCTGAAATATTGATTCTTGAAACTCAAAAACCCAAGAAAAGTGAACTGTGTTAATATGGGAGATACTTCAGAAAATCAACATAATACCACAACTAGAGTCACAGTTACTCCCACCACAACTACATTGGTTTTCGATCACAACCACCCATTGTTTCTACAGGCCTCTGATGTTAGTGGTGTGTCTTTAATTTCTTTCAAATTGCTGGGGTATGAGAACTATGCATTATGGAGTAAATCGATGAGAATTGATCTTCTAGGAATGAATAAAATAGGCTTTGTCAATGGTAGCTGCAAAAAGGAACTTTATAGAGAAGAGCTATGGGATCAGTGGGACAGAGTCAATGATGTAGTTCAATCTTGGCTCATGAACTCAGTTTCCAGTGGCTTGTTGAGTGGAGTTATGTATGCTGAAACAACATATGAAGTCTGGGAGGATCTCAAGGAAAGGTTTGATAAAGTGGATGGTTCAAGAACCTATGACATTCATAGAGAGATATCTACTCTTTCCCAGGGAACTTCCAGTGTATCTGAATACTTTACAAAATTAAAAGGTCTTTGGGTAGAATTCCAATCTTTGGTTCCTCCACCTATTTGTGGGTGCCTAAGTCCAAAGATTTTCTGGAATATCTTCAAAGGCAACAGTTGTACCAGTTCTTAATGGGGCTAAATGAGAACTGCATGCAAGCAAAAAGTCAGATTCTATTGATGACCCCTCTACCCTCTATCAATAAGGCTTATTCAATGATAACAAGTTATGAGAGTCAGAAATTCATCTCTGCAAGGTCTGCTGGGCTCTTAGGAGTAGGACCTGGAAAGTTCATTCAGAGGGTTGGACATGATCCAAGTGCTACGTACTCAAAAGGAAGTTATAACTCTGCTGGTTCTAACTCCAACTCACAGTGGAAAAGAAATAATTATAATCTGTACTGTGAGGTGTGCAAAATGAAAGGGCATACAAAAGAGAAATGCTATAAGGTGGTAGGATATCCACCAAATTTTAAATCCAAAAGAAAAGAATATGTTGCTCATAATGTTAGTACTGAAGAGTTTGGAGTGACTGAAAAGAAATACAAAGGGGACATGAAGGATGGTTCTACATGTGAAAATACAAGCTCAGGTAATTGGCAGGTCAATGGAGCTCCTAGATTTTCCTCATATTAGTATGATCAAATAGTAAGGTTGTTGAATCAAGGCTTAGCACAAAATCAGAATAAGGAATTGCCATCTTCATCCTCATATGTTGCTGCTGCTGCAGGTATATCTAATCCCAAGTCTTTTAGTCATAAAGCCTTGCTGGTAGCTAACATAGTGAGGCAGTGGATAATTGATATAGGGGCTACTAATCATATGGTCTCAGATATAAAACTCATAGACAATGCTATTAAAGTACAAGATTTTTCTGGTTCCAAAAAAGTACATCTACCTAATGGGGAGACAGCTAAAGTAACACATACTGGTTCAAGTAACATTTCAGACAGAAGTACACTGCACAATGTCTTATATTTGCCACAGTTTAAGTTTAACTTAATGTATGTGTCTCAACTAACTAAACAACTCAAATGTGCAGCAAGTTTTTATCCAGAATTCTGTATTTTTCAGGATCTTTACAGTGGGAAGGTGAAGGAGATTGGTAGAGTACAAAATGGACTATACATACTAGTGAATCAGCCTTCATCACAACTACTAAATGGACAAGTGAAGTTAGGCTTAAGTGTAAAAAAAAATACTGGGCTTGAAGAAATCTCTGAAGAAAAGATAGAGTTGTGGCACTAAAAGACTTGGTCATACTTCTAGTACTGTATTGAGTAAAATACTTAGAGCAAGATCTGATTCTATAGCTAGAACTATAAAAAAATGTAATATATGTCCATGTGTAGAACAAAGTAGGTTGCCTTTTCATTTGAGTGAGAATAATAGTAATAAAGAGTTTGATCTTGTTCACATGGATGTTTGGGGTCCTTACAAAGTACCAACTCATGATGAGAAGAAATATTTCCTTACAATAGTAGATGATTACACTAGAATGACTTGGATATATTTGCTAAAACTTAAGTCATATGTGTATACTGTCCTGAAATATTTTATGGTTTTTGTTCAAACTCAGTTCAATAAAACAGTAAAGATAGTTAGGACTGATAATGGTGCTGAATTTGTCAATGAAATATGTGTTGATATGTTACTTGAATTAGGGGTTATACATCAAAAATCTTGTGTATATACACCTCAACAAAATGGAGTAGCAGAAAGGAAATATAAACACATACTTGAGATAACAAGAGCTTTAAGATTTCAAGGACATATACCAATAAAATTGGGTGCAAAGTGTTCAGTGTTGGGCGGTGTATATAATAAGCAGATTACCTTAATCTCAGAATCGGTAAAATTCCCTATGAACAATTATACAATAAGAAGCCTATCATGAGTCATTTAAGAATCTTAGGGTGTTTGTGTTTTGCTAAGGATTTGTCTGTTACTGATAAGATGCAATCTAGGACAAGGAAATGTGCTTTTATGGGATATTCTGAAACTAAGAAAGGGTACATTCTATATGATATAGAGAGGGGGTTATTTCTTGTTAATAGAGATGTAATATTCAGAGAGAATGAATTCCATTTTACTTTAAATACATCAGAAAAAGCAATTTTTCAGGATAACTCTAGCAACTATCAGTTAACTGAGGTTCCTATACAAGTACCAGTGATCCATCAGCACAATAACAACACTCATAATACATCTAATAATCACATGAACAATAACAACATTATGACTATATCAGAGAATCTTAGGGATACTAATACTACTGACACCACAGTGCAAGATATCTCTCAAAATATACTACAGGGTCAAGAGATGAATCAGTCTGAAAGAACAGTAGCTAGAAAATCCACAAGAACAAAACAACCTCCCATTTGGCTTAAAGATTTTGTTACAAAACATAATACAACATATCCTATAGCTAATTACATTTCTTATAACAATATCAGCCCAACATACAGAGCCTTCCTTACAGCTAGTTCAGAAATAGTTGAACCAAAAACATATAAAGAAGCTTCACAAGATCCTAGATGGATAGAGGCTATGAAAGCTGAAATTCAAGCTCTACAAGATAATCACACATGGGATATTGTTACTTTACCAGACAATAAGGTTTCTATAGGTTGTAAATAAGTGTATAAAATAAAATATAAGGCTACAGGTGAAATTGAAAGGCTCAAAGCTAGACTTGTAGCAAAAGGATATAGTCAAAAAGAAGGAATAGATTATAATGAAACATTCTCTCCAGTAGTTAAGATGGTCACTGTAAGAACTATTATATCTATAGCAGCCTCCAGGAAATGGCACATACATCAAATGGATGTATACAATGCCTTTCTTCAAGGAGATCTACATGATGAAATCTATATGGAGTTACCACAAGGATTCACCAGCCAGGGGGGCAGACAAGCATGTAGGTTGGTTAAATCCTTGTATGGACTAAAACAAGAACCTAGACAATGGAATTTTAAACTTACAGAGGCTCTAATGCATATGAAGTTTAGACAATCTCAGTATGATCATTCACTTTTTATAAAACAGTCTGAACAAGGACTGGTTGTAGTACTAGTTTATGTAGATGATATGCTTATAACAGGAGATAACCTAAGACTAATAGAGGAAACAAAACAGTCTTTACAAAAGGCATTTAAGATGAAGGATTTAGGAGAATCAATGTATTTCTTGGGAATAGAGTTTGCAAGATCTGATAAAGGAATTTTAATGCATCAAAGAAAATACACTCTAGAACTTATTTCTGAATTAGGACTAGGTGCAGCTAAACCTATCAACACACCTATGGACTGCAACATAAAATTAACCACAAAAGAGTATGATGAATATACACAAACTCAACAGAAAGCATGAAAGGAAAAATTCACATCTGAAGATGATCTAATAAAAGATATAAATTCATATCAAAGGTTAATAGGAAAACTACTATACCTCACAATAACAAGACCTGATATAGCCTATAGTGTTCAAACACTTAGTCAATTTTTACAACAACCAAAAAGATCACATCTTAATGCAACACTAAGGATAGTAAGGTACGTAAAGAATCAGTCTGTGCAAGGTATTCTTATGTCCAGTAATAGACAAGAAGCAGTAACAACCTACTGTGATGCAGACTGGGCTGCTTTCCCACATACTAGAAAATCAGTTACAGGCTATATAATAAAATTTGGTGATTCTCTTATATCATGGAAGTCGAAGAAACAAAGTACAATCTCTAGAAGTTCAGCAGAATCTGAATACAAGAGCTTAGTGATGATGGTCGAATTAACTTGGATACTTGGTTTATTGAAAGATATTGGAACTAACATTGAAAAACCAGTAACCATTTTTTCAGACAGCAAATCAGCAATACAGATTGCGACAAATCCTGTGTTCCATGAAAGAACTAAACATATAGAGATTGATCTACATTTTGTAAGAGAAAAAATTCAAGCAGGGATGGTGAAGACAGAATATATACCCACAACAAACCAATTAGCAGATCTACTTACAAAGGGCTTGAACAGAAGCCAACATCAACACTTATGCTCCAAGCTTGGGCTACTGAACATCTTCCCAGCAGCCAGCTTGAGGGGGACTATTGAAGGGGTTGAAAGAAGCCTAGAAGAAGTTGAGAAGCAATTAACAATCAGTTAGGTTTGTTTCTCTGAGCCTCTCGATGATTTTCATTCTATATATACAGCAGAATGTAAATTATAAAAGATATCTTTTTATAAATGAAATACAAGAGACCTTTCATCTTCTTCTCTCTCCATCGTCTCCTCCATTCCCCGATTTCCGATTTTCCCCTCTTTCTCAGCCTCGAGTATATCGAAGAGGCTTTTATAGTTGTCAAGCCTCGAACTTTGAAGCCCACACGTATTTACATTAACAACACGTCTCATATTACTTGGCCACTTTCTCTTTTACACGCCTCTTAAAAAATCATAAATAAGAAGGATATTTTTACTATATTATTCTTATATCTCTCCAATTAATTGCACTATAATCAGTATTGATTACTTTAAAAAATAATTAATATTAAAAATAAAGTAGAAAAATAATTCATTAATTATAATTATATCTTTTTTTAAGAAAATGATCAAGTAATATGAAACTGAGTGAGTAGTAATATTAGTTTAGTGTTAAGTAAATTAATTAGAGACTAGAGTTAGAATATTGATTTTTCGAATACTTAATACTCCTACTAACTGCGATCGAATCTAGTGATCGGTGGTCGGGAGCCACCGGTCGGGTTAAGCGGGCTCGGGCGGGCTCGGGCGAAAAGGGCTGGTTGGTAGGCGGGCTGGTGGGTCAGTCGGGCGGGACCATGCGTGTCCCGTCCCGGTCCGGCCCCGTTGGGTGGGACTGCCTGTCGGGACTGTGCAGCGTTTTTGATTTTTTTAAAATTTTTTTTAAATTTTTTCACAAAATTAAAAATACTAAATTACTAACAAAGTAACATTAACATATACTTGTCATATAGTCATATACATATACTATAATATTATAGACTTATAGTATTATAATTATAGTATTATACTCATATATATAATATATTTATAAACTATAAAGTATAAACTATAACAGTATAATAAACTATAAACTATAAGTATAAACTAAATAATTAAACAAAGACAAGAAGAGTGTAAAAAAACATCCCAATGCTGTTTTTGTGCCTCTTATATTATTAATTATTTCATTTAAATATACAAGATTCAAAATTACAACATTGTAGTGTACTGTTGTTGAAAAAAATTGCAAAAGACATAGAAAAATTAAAAAATTGCAATGAAATAAATTATCAATTTGAAAATATTTTTTCTAGTTTCTTTATAATTTCTTGTGGTTCTTCGGTTGGAATTGGTATATCTTGGTCAAATTGTTCCACGTCGCTACTCATGCCTTCATATAAAATGTCGTTGTAGTTGTCGTCTTCTTCGTTATCTACAGTTGCGCCTCCTTCGCTCCGCTCGTATCAATCTCTGAATAGTACCGCCATCTCCAAGTGTCTCAGGCTAATGAGTGTACATGCTCTCCTATTTGAAATCTGCCTGCAGAAAAAGCGCTTTCAGAAGCGATTGATGACGCTTGAATGTTCAAAATATCTCGGGCCATCATTGAAAGTGTCGGAAATGTATTCTCATTCTGGTTCCAATATTTCAGCAAGTCTTCCTTTCCTTCTTCATTGATAACTGCTTGGTAAGGTAAATTACCCTGCAAAACAAAAACATCGAACTCGCTAATTTGGTTAGCACTGGTACCGCACATTCTATTTCTGAGGCTTTCAATAGAACTAATACTACTAGCCCCAGAAACAGCATGCCTTTTTTAGCCTGTGTTGAAGAAGAAGAAGAAGATGGTACAAAAGTCGGTTGGTTACTAGCACTTTCTTGCTGGTAATGCCGATATACTTTTTTGCATTCATCTTCTACGCTATTCAACAATTCTTCTAGCGTTAGTTCAATAGGTGGCTCAACATTTAAATTTTTGGGAGTTGGAGGTGGTAGTACGTCCATACAGTTATAAATATTTTCAATAAGACTTTTACAACCCTCTACTTTAATAGTCGGGTTTAATACAACACCAATAATATAAATAGGGGAAATAGGAATAAAATATTTCTTTAATTTCATAAACATTTTTTTAATAGCTGCAGTATAGGCAGATTTTTCCATATATTCTTTAAGAAGTAAAAATATTATAGCTATATAAAACAACATAGTTGAAATAGTAGGATAATATAAAGTAGAAAATTCTTTTGTTGCTCGTTGAAAATTTTCTAAAAATACAATAAGTTCTCTAATTTTCTCCCAATCATTATCCACAATCATATCATTTGGATTTTGATTATGAGAGTTAAAAAATAAAGTAATAGGTTTTCTATAGTCATAAGCAACAACTAGTTGGTCATATAAAGAATTCCACCTAGTTGGTACTTCTTCGGGATTTTTTCTGTAAGATAGTCCACAATCGTGGCAAGTTTTGTTATCGTCTTTTCGTTGGTGTCTTCTATTATTTTTAAGAATAAAGTGTATAACAAATTGTATTTTTCAAGAATATCTTGAAAAGTGAAAGACCATCCTTTACAACTAAGTTATAAATATGGCATACCATTATTTGATATGAAAATGTTTTGGAAAAGACGAGTTAAAACATCTCTTAAAATACTAATAGCGAGAATTGTTAGAAGATGCATTATCTAATGTAATACTCATAACTTTATCGCTTATTAAATAATCGCAGATGAATAAATATTTTCAAATAAACTCACCATTATGTACTACTATCTATATATCTATATGCTAAAATACGTTTTTGCATAGGCCATTTATAATCTATCCAATGACAAGTTACCGTTAAATAATCATGGCGTTAGTACTACGACCTATATCGAAGTTAGGCGACTTTGCAATTTAAATGATATAATGCATAACGTAAATATTGTTGATATTCATGTGCAAATTTAAATACATCTCTTTTAACAGTTGATCTAGGAAAACCTTTATAAGAAGGATTATACATATCTCTAATATAATGAATAAAACCAGGAGATTCAGGAAATGAAAAAGGCAAACCCTCCACAACAACTAATTTTGCTAGTGATTCCCTATCTTTATGTTTATCGTATTTAGGGCCTACAACTCCCCCCGTCATAGGGTTAATTTGACCCTGTACTTTTTCCGAAACAGTATGTGAACCTTGTTCCGATTGAGAGGACGCTTTCTCACCATTTTTTTTAATCATGTATTGGGCATGCAAGGCTTTGTGTTTTTGCAATATGTGTCTTCCTAAACCCCCCGTCCCACCATGACCTTGTCCAGTTTTAAAAGAATAAACATTTGTACAAGTTTTACATACATCTACTTGATTAGCTACGTCCCTGTCAAAATATTTCCATACAACTGATTTTAATGGTCGTTTTGCCGGACCTCGTCTCATAGTAGGGGGGATAGGAGGCATTTCACTAGTGGGTGTATCATCTTCATTAGTAGGTGTATCATCATCTAGGGTGTCATCTAAATTAAAATCTTCTTCAATTTGAGGATAATCATTTGTGTCAAGATCATATGGTATTTGAAACATTTCAGATCTATAAAATCATCTTGTCTAGGAATAAATTTGGAACAGAATACTAGAAGAAGTACCCTTGCCCTTGTTACCACCCCTACTAGAAGAAGCCTGACCCTTACCCTTACCCAACATGCCTCTTAGTCCTTTCATTTTAATTATGCTAATAAATAGTTAAAGATAATGAAATTAAATGTGCTAAATGAAATAAAGACAAAATAATAATTTAATGAGAGAACGAATGTACCAAAGCGACGTAAGTCGACGTGTGTCGAAGGTTGAAAATTGAAACTTTGCTCGATAGATAATCCTCGCTAGTTGCCAACTTCACTCCCAATTCTCAAATTAATAAATAGATTGAATATGTAGACAATGTTGTATAGAGATTGATTGATAATTGATTGAGAGATTAGAGTAGAAAGATTTGTGAAAATAATAAGAAGAGGAATGAGGTATTTATAGTTGAAAAATTAGGTTAAAGTGTAAATATAATAACTTAGGGGTTAAAAATAAATATAAAGGGGTAGGGGTTGGGGAGGGAGGCCTAAAATGGCCGTTGTCAACGACTAAAATGTAAAATGGCCGATTGACAACCTATTTTCTCGCAGGGCTGAGGCGGGGCGGGGCGGGTCGGGCGGTCGGGCGGGATCGAGGCTGTGGTCGGTCGGGCGGAACTGTCGCCCCGCTCGAGCCCCGATCCCGCTTTTTTTTTATACGGGTCGTGGACCGGGCGGAGTCGGTCGGCCGCCACGCGCCTAGTCGAATCTAGTTCCTAAGACATTACAGAAACTCACTAGCCGCCATACCAAGCTAGTGACCAAACTCCCTAACAATAGCGGCTTTGACTTTCATTTTATTGGTTATTAAAAGTCGGTGATATTTAATGTGAGTTGCAATTCAGTCGGTCACAAATAATGTACTTATCGCACTAACGAGAGATGGTGTTAGAAATGGAGTCAACCAGCCCGTATAAGCGTAGCTCAGTTGGTTCTAAGGTGATAGATTGCCCCAAGAAATGGAGGCAACCTCTTGCTAACACGCGATTTGATGTGCTTCATGAGAGTCTCAAGTTTATCCGAGATAATTCTTTCATGACTTCTGCATCCTTCATCCTTCCCCTAAGTTCTTATCTTGAAATTACTTTATTCCAAGAGTTCCGTCACAGTCACAGTTGAACTCTGAGATGAAATATGTCCAATAGATCTGATTCATTCGTCTAGTTCATTCATTTTGTTAATCATCAAAACATGTAAAGTTCAACAAATCGCTATTAGGGTAAATCTCACAACTAGCATAACAGCACGCATATTAATAATTTTGCACATGACCTTTAGCAAATTGATTAGGCTAATAAACATAAACATTAATTTAATAGTCAAAAGCACATGACTATGGCTCTGTAGATTGGAGATGATTAGAATTTTCAGACAAAAAAAGTAAAAGCAAATATTAGTTCTCTACTTGACCATTTATTAGATGAGCTTTTTTTTTAAGAAAGTGCAACAGAACCTGGGATTTTTGGTTATTTTCATATTTGGGTATCAGAAAATATCATGTGATATTTTGATGAGATCTTTCGTGACAGCATGAAGTCCACTTGTTTGGACTATGGAGTAGTAAGTTCACTTGTTATGGAGTAATAAATTAATAAAAACAATGCACAATTAGACAAGCAGCACAACTTGATATATTGGAGTTTGAACAATTAGCTAGGTAGTTCTTGGACCACAAAATTCGTTATTAGTATTCAACTTTAACCAAAGCCCGCATCAGAAATATAGAAAACACCTCATACATGACAACTAAATTAATACATTTGCGTTTCTATGATTATTTTTTATGATCTAGACAGCTGCTTTATTCTATGGACGCTATCTCCTACTTCTCTTGATATTTTGAGGAAAAATATCTGAAAGTCTTTGCAAGTTTAATGAAGCAAAGCATCTGTCTTTGAAACCCCCGCCCACGACAGCACGAGATTTGCCTTCTGGGTCGAGCTCGTCGCACAAAGCTTGTCTAGTGCGGGTTATATTTCCGATATAGTTTGTAGGATTTTGTTGGGTTCAAAACATCTAAATAATGCACAACGGAAGTTTAATATTTTATTTACCTACTCAATAATCCCTTTTGATATGGTTATATAACAATCGAAACCTGTAAAGACTTAAACAAGAATACTTACAGGTTGCTAATCTGGATTCTTTACTTAGGGTGTACACGCGATTGTCTCTTTGATTGCAAGCACCTTGCTGTAGTGTATTCCTCTCTCGAGAAAGTCAGAAAATCTTGACAGAGGTTTGAGAGAGTTTTATTCTAAACTCTAAGTCTAGAATTAGTGTATAAAACTTGTATTAAGAACAATGGGTAGTGTTGTTTATATAGGAGATATTATGTCAAAATTCATATTAGGGTTGGGCTCTAAGTCTGGCCCAAAAACTGAGGTGTAGTGGGCCCACTGTCTGTTCAGCGCCGCGGCTCAGCCTAGTAGGCGCCGCAGCTCCTTACGTCTCGTTTAGTTAATATATATTCAGCATGTTTACTTTAATTAAATCCAAAATTCAATTTTGGCTTAATTAAATAATTTTCATCAAATGGAAATTATCCATAGTTATTATCTATTTAAATATCTCGATTCCAAATAGAATATTTAATATTTTCTTAATACACTCTTATATCGAAAGGACAATCAACATAGTGTGACCCTATAAGCCTTCACATATTGACACTAATCCAATTAAGGTCCATACAGAACTCCTAGATCAATACTGCATTTACTAACTCAATATTTGAAGTACGTTTACATGAATCCAGCAAACATAACATTTATGTGAGATGATAAATTATTTTCATTCGCGACACACTCGATCAATATTAGGATTTGTCATGTGTCTATCCAAATGGCTTGATCACTTTATCTCATCTATATTAGTCAACAACTAGATCATATTCTAAATATGTCTCTTGTATTGGCCAATGACTTTGGTCGACCTAATATCACTGAGAAGTTGAGTGTTCTCTCGAATATCCAATCGAGGAATGAATTCTATTCTTGGCTCAACTACCACCTTAGTTTACATCATAATGTACCCAACACAAGTCGTATCTTATCCTATAAGGAGTTTAAGCTTAGGACATGATCAAAATACATTACTCTGTAAACAAGATGTGTATTGACCTCAAGTCAAAAGACTTTTATCTTCCACACGCTGATAACACTCTATACATGTATACAAAGAGTTTACCAGCAGGGTATACCAATACTTTTCAAAAGTATCAATGTGTCCATCACTAGTAACCATTACTAGTAGCAGGTGAGACATACTACATTCTCCAAGAATGTGATGCAGACCACATGTCGACTTATAACATATCATCGATATCCCATTCTCGATGATCATTAGTCGATGCTACTTTGAGAGTTACGATCTATCATCAATATTTCACTCTATTATTGACAATGTAAGCTCAAGGGATGCACATTAATGAATAATTATAAATAATCAAATAATAATTTAAGAATCGCAAATGTCATAAATGTATTAATCTTATTAATAATATGAATGTGTTCAAGTACATTTGTCTCTAATAATGATTGTCTCTAGGACATACATACTTTCATAGTTTGCATAGGATATACGATCCAGAATGAGACGACCTTCTGTCTCATCAACTTTCATAATATGACACATTCGAGATAATTGAGAAATACAAAGAGTAATGACTAATGAGGATGTCTTATCAATGAGAGCTACCTCTAGTGTTTGATAATACAGAAGCAGAACAAGTTGGAAATTTTGCTAGCGACCAAAAGACTTCGATGTAGCACGAGATATATTTAGTTTATCATTATACCATATTATATAGGGGAAGACTGCATAGGGTATCCAGATACCCGACCAAAACCGACACTAATGGGTAGGTTCCGGATAGATATATTAGAATAACGGGTAGGTTTCGGGTAGCAAAAGTAGGAACATATCAATGTCGGGTCCGTTTTCGGTTTCGAAAAATAGAGACCGGGTACCCGGAACCGATACCCGGACCCTGTGAACCCACCCCCCTTTAAATTTTTTAGTTTTGGGCCAGTCCGTTTTATACACAATTGATAATACATATCCTATTTTTTAGGCCCAGTACGCATTACTTTTCTTTTCTTTTCCACACCCTAATTTCATTAAGCAGTAAGTGTTAGGCGTATATTATATACACCTTTTGAGTCATTTTTAGTTAGTCTTTGACCCATTTTTGTACAAATACGTGTCATGTTAGTATTGATTTTCTTTCTTTTGAGTCACAGTGGTTTAAAATGGCACATTGGCGAAAAGAAGCAAAAAGAGGGCAGAAACAGAGGTTCCAGAGCCAAAAAGAGACGAAAGGTCGGCACCCCGGACGAAGTACAGGGCGGCGCCGTGGCGTCACTCTAGCAGTGAAAGCAGCGCCACGGCGCCCAAAGATTTGACGAGTTGCAGGAGTTTCGGCGCCACAGCGCCGGTCTCAGGGTCGTGGCGCCGACACAGATTTTCAGCCAAATCTGAATGGAAATGGGCCAAGACCAAGAGGGAAAAGTTGAGAACAATTTTGGAGGATATAAAAAGGCCTTAGGGCATATTTTTGAAGGGTTCCACAATCCCTAACTCTACACAACACATAGTTCTTGAAAGCTTCAAGATTGGAGGCTTGTTCTTGAGTAATTCTTTTTCTTACTTTATTTATTTTTCAGTTTATGTTGGATAATCTTTTAGGTCTTAGCATGTCTATGGCTAGGAGCTAAACTTTTATTAGGATTTTCCATTCGAATCACTTGAACCTCATTTTATGATTTAATGCATGGTTTTGGTTTCTTCTTTATATAGTTGAGATTTATTCAATAATTATTTTGATTGCTTGGTAATTAATTGATCACTAATTATCATCACATATATGATTTCTAATCGAGATCCGAAAGGGGAGATTGTGAATATGCTATAGTTGAATAAACATAGGTTAAAATCGTGGATGAAATACCCCGATACTTGTGTACTCTAATAGGTTATTGTTCTTAATCCTCCTTTGTGGTAAATCTTATCATCGAAAGATAGAAGGGTTCTGCATCGGGATTGAGTGTTTATATATCCTAACCGGAATATAAAATGGCTTAGTTAACCTGCTATCTCAATATAGAAGAAGAACTTTTATCATTGCATTAAAGATTAAAGCGAGCGGATAGTTGATGAGATTGAAAGCCCTATTTCCACCATATCTGATTTAAGTAAAGTAATTTAGTTAACTTTTATAATTATTTAGTAGTCATAGATACAAACAACCATCAAAATATCGATCACCAAATAGATACCATAGGATAGAAATTGGTAATTGAACACTAATCTCTGATGACGATATTCGGTCTTACTCAGACTATATTACTTGTCACGATACGTGCACTTGCGTTAAGCGTGTGGATAAATCGCTAACAAGTTTTTGATGCCGTTGTTGAGGATTGGCGTAGTTCAATATCAATCTATTTATTCTTAATTTCTAATTTGGTTTTTATTTTCTTTTACTTTATTTTATTTGTGGAACCGTGCTCCGTGATCCGTTTGTTGATTTTGATCTATTTCAGGTATCTAGTTTATGCGAAAAAGAAGAGGAGCAGATACACTTGTTCCCTTCAACCCTGAGATCGAGAAGACTTGCAAGCAGAACCAGTGAAACAAAAGAATCTTGGACTTAATAGCCATGGGGGATCGACAAAATAATAATGAGATGAATGAAGAGATGGGTGATCACTAACCCAACCAAAGAATACCCCCAGGGTTGCAGAATGATGAAGAGGAAAGAGTTCAGGTCCAGGAAGAAAGGAGTCTGGGAGACTATGTGCTACCAAGAGTGAATGCAAAGACAACATTTATAAGGCTCCCAAAGAATAGGAGCGAACAATTTTGAAATAAAGCTGCGATCATCGAGCATGGTAGCATACGATTCAATTTGGAGGTTACCATCGAAGACCCACATATGCATTGCAAATTTCTTTGAACCGTGTGCAACGCACAAATATAATGGTATTCTTGATGACGTCATCCGGTTGAGGCTTTTTCCCTTCTCACTCAGGGATAGAGCAAATGTTTGGTTGAATTTCCTGCCTACAGATTCTATATTTACATAGCAGGATCTGGCACAGAAGTTCCTGGCAAAGTTCTTTTCACCTTCCAAAGCAACAAGCCGAGAGAGAGTCGAACAATTTCTACCAGATCGATGGGAGTCACTCTATGAGGCTTGCGAGAGATTTAAAGATCTGCAGAGAAAGTGTCCGCATCATAGCATTGAACTGTGGAATTTGGTCCATATTTTCTACAATGGGCTAAGTGGGACAACAAGAACCATCATTGATGCAGCTGCAGGTGGAACCTTCATGAAGAAGACAGCACATGAGGCTCATGATTTGCTAGAAGACATGGCCACTAATAACTATGTGTCAGATGATACAGGGGTAAGTGGAAGGAGAACGATAGGAGTTCAAGAGATCGATGCCATTACAGCGTTAAATGCAAAGGTTGCTCTCTTGACCAAGAAACTTCAGCAGAACACAATGTCAGTGAATGCAGTTCAGATGCCAATGAATTGTGAGATTTGTGGGGATCCTCATACTTGTGATAGGTGCCCATCAGCAGACCCCAACAACATCCCTATTGATCAAGCAGAATGTCAGGCAGTGGGAAATTACCAGAGGCCCCAGAACAAACCTTATTCAAACACTTACAATCCGGGGTGGAGGAATCACCCAAACTTCTACTGAGGTGACGAGGGCGCAGAATCAATACAGAAGCCAATACTAGAATCAACAACCATTTAATCAGGCCTCATCTTCACAACAATTCAGTGTACCTTGCCCACAAGAAAAGCCAGATGAATTGCGAGCAGCCTTGTTGACACTTACAAATTCACGCACCCGCCGTACGAGACAAGGTCATCCATAGGAACTTGGAAACCCAAGTTGGACGGTACCGGCAAAAATGGCAAATAACAGCCGTGGCACTCTTCCCGAATACGCAGATAAATCCTGCAGAGCGCGAGGCAAGCATAATTGAGAAGTGGACGCAGATTAGAACCGATTGCTCCGAACTGCAGCTGGGAACTAAAAAGGAAGCTGAGATTGAGAAGGAGGGGGTTACTGATGACCGCCCTATTTTATGAGGCTTCACTTGCCCAGAAGGGATTTCACAGAAGATCCTATCCTCAGAGGCTTCAGAGAAAGACCCAAGATAAGCAGTTCTCAAAGTTCCTAGAGGTTTTCAGGAAATTGCATATCAATATCCCCTTCATTGAAGTGTTTGAACAATCGCCTACCTACTTCAAATTTATGAAGGAGATCCTTGGAAAGAAGAGGAAACTAGTGGAATATGAGACCATAGCACTAACTGAAGAGTGTAGTGCCATTTTGCAGAAGGTCGCCCTGTCGAAAGATCCGGGGAGTTTCACCCTACCTTTCACGATAGGGAATGTGACTTGCAACAGGGCATTATGTGATCTAGGGGCTAGCATAAACTTGTTACCCCTATCTGTATTCAAGAAGCTGGGATTGAGAGTGATCAAGCCAACTACAGTGAATCTACAACTAGCAGACAGATCAGTGGTGCATCCTTTAGGCATCATTGAAGACGTGCTCATCAAAGTGGGGAAGTTCTTCTTTCCAACAGACTTTCTCATCCTCGACATGGAGGAAGACGATGAAATTCCCATTATTTTGGGACGGCCATTCCTCGCCACTGGGAGAGCATTAAGGGTGAGCTAAAACTGAGAGTTGAGGACGAGGAGATGATATTTAAAGTATTTAAATCCTCTATTGAATTCTCAGTCATAAGCAAATTTCTCGCAGTCAGCACAGCTGACACATCATTTGAGCCAACACAAGCCAAAACCAAGGAGAGCGATCCACAAAGACAGTAAGTATTTCTAAACATCCTCCGAGTAATAAAAGAAAATACAAATAATGCTAAAAGAAAGATGATCATGAAATTGATAGCCGTGGGTGAAGTTAAATTACCTGTGCTTCGATGATAAGGAACTTGCATCCGGCTACAAGACGTTAAAGACAGCGCTACTTGGGAGGCAACCCAAGGTTTTAAATTTATGCATTTTTAGCTTAATTAGAACAGTCTCACGTCTGGTATTATTTTTGATGTTGTGATGCTAGGTACAAGGCCAAAAATATGGAGCAAAATCAGCGCCACGACGCCCAATCTCAGGGTCGTGGCGCCGGAAAATCAGAGAGCCGCAAAAGTTTGAGCGCCACGGCGCCTAATCTCAGGGCCGTGGCGCCGAGTTCTCAGACCTCGCAGTACTTTGGGTGCCACAACGCCGACATGCAGAGTCGCGGTGCCACCCAGAAATTATCTGTCATGCATTACCCACCTCCACCATTTTAAACCACAAGTCTGTAAGTTGTCCCGTCTTTCTTTTATTTTTGAGTCTTGCACACATTAGGGAAAATGTGCGATTTAAGTTTGGGGGGGGGGTCTTAGTTTATTTTTGTTCTTAGTTTATTTTTGATAGTTTATTTTTGAGTCTATTTTTGTGTGTTTGAGTCTTGTTATTGTTTATTTTTATGTCTTATATGAGTCTAATTTTTCTTTTTATGATCATGCATGTTGTAGTTACTTGAAACGCCTAATGAAGTAAAGTGGGATAATGTAATGGAATTAGAAGCAAAAAATCTGAACGCTTAAGTTAGATATGCCAAGAATTCTTGAAATCAAATTATTTGGGGTATCTTGCTTGATTTATGCATTTGCTAATGATTAAGCCTATGTGTCTGCTTACTTGTTATTTGAGGCGAAATAGTTAGGATATACATGTTAGGGATATGACTCAGACATTTCTTTGTTAGCCCTTTCTTATCATTCATTGTCTATCCCTCACATTAAAATTGTATCCCTAGTCAGCCCCTTTGAGCCAAAAATAAGATCTTTCTTTGACACCCTATAATTCCATAATTGTGCCATAAGTGGAAAATTAAGATGTTTGGAATGAAAAGTGTTGAAAAAAGACAAAAAGAGAAGTGATTTTTTTTATGCACCCCAATGGAAAAAAAATGCAAAAACTTAAGTTTGGGGGTGCCTGTTATTCACAATGCACCTCATTCTCTCTAAACAAAAAGAGGGGAAAGATAGGTACGAGATTAAAGAGAAAATCAAAAGAAAAGGGAAAAATTGAAAGAAAGAGAGCTTATGGTACGTAAGTAGAGCCTAAATGCCTAATTTTTTTTTACCTACCCATGCCTAAGCCTATATTACAACCCTGAAAAGTCCTGAAGATCTCTAGTATGTGTACTCATGATTAGTGGAGAATAACAAGTAAACAGGCCATAAAATTTTGATATTGACATGCATAGGTTAAGTGTTCCTACGTCCATTGAGAATGATTGAATTGAATTTGCGAAATATCCGACTTAAGAGTTTTAGAATGCTAAAAATCCATGTTATATGTTCCTGCATATTATCCTACTAACCTTCACGCTTTTCTAGTGGCAATTGTGCAGCAGATTGATCAATGTCTTTGAGTCCTTTTATTTTCTTTTCTTTCGTGTCTTTGTCTCTATTTCTGATCTTTACTCGAGGGCGAGCAAATGTTAAGTTTGGGGGTGTTTGTTATGCGTATTTATATACACCTTTTGAGTCATTTTTAGTTAGTCTTTGACCCATTTTTGTACAAATACGTGTCATGTTAGTATAAATTTTCTTTCTTTTGAGTCACAGTGGTTTAAAATGATACATTGGCAAAAAGAAGCAAAAAGAGGACAGAAACAGAGCTTCCAAAGACAAAAAGAGACGAAAAGTCGGCACCCCGGATGAAGGATAGGGCGGTGCCGTGGCGCCACTCTAGTAGCGAAAGCAGCGCCACGACGCCCAAAGATCTGACGAGTTGCAGGTGTTTCGGCGCCACGGCGCCAGTCTCAGGGCCGTGTGATCGGTGTATTTTATATATACCTTTTGAGTCATTTTTAGTTAGTATTTTACTCATTTCATTTATGTTTAGTATAGTATTAGGGTCGTTTTCCTTTCTTTTGTGTCACAGCGGTCAGAAATGGAGAAATGGCGAAAAGAAGATGAAATGAGCATAAATGAGATGAAATTGCACACTAAAAGGACTAAGAAATGAAGCCTAAAGAGTTCCGGGAAATATAGAAGATATCAGACAAAGACCAGACAAAAAAAGGATGACGAAATGAAAATCCGCCAGAAAAACGCCTCAGGCGCTACCTGAAGTTCAGGTCGCAGTTGGGCGTCAGCGCCGCTACAGTTGCGCGCCGACGCGGGATTTCTGAGTTTTGGGCCGAATTTGACACATTTTCAGAGTCCAAAAGGGATAACTTTTCCTACCTACATATTCCTTAACCCTTTTCCATAACTTTTCCTAAAACCTTTATCTAAAAGGATTCCATAACCTTTCCTACCTACATAATCCCTAACCCTTTACCTAAAGGATTCTTGATCTATAAATAGTCTCTACATCATAAGAATAATCCCATCATTCATCTTACATCCCATTCTCCATCCATCACCCATCCCATTCCACCATCCACCATTCCATTCCATTCCATCTTGTAAATTTTCCACAACACAATCATTGGATGCTAGAAGGCTTGGAGACTCGTTCTTGAGTATTTTCTTTTCTTTCTTTTTGCTTTAATTATTTCAGTTCATGTATGAAGATTGTATTAGTTCTTAGCGTGACTATGACTAGGAGCTAATTACTTTATTAGGGATTTCCTTGTGATTCACTTGAAACTCTATTCATGAATTAATATATTAGTTTGGTTTCTTCTTCACTTATTTAAGATTTATTCAATAGTTGTTTTGATTGCTTGATAATTAATTGATCACTAGTTATCATCACTTATATGATTTCTAATCGAAAGCCGAAAGGGGAGATTGTGAATATGCTATAGTTGAATAAACATAGGTTAAATCGTGGACGAAAGTACCCCGATACTTGTGTAGCTTAATAGGTTATTGCTCTTAATCCTTCTTTGTAGTCAATCTTGTCACCGAAAGGTAGAAGGGTTCTCCATTGGGGTTGAGTGTTTATATTACCTTAACAGGAGTATAAAACGGTCTAGTTAACCTGCTATCTTAACGCAGGTTAAGTTAGTCTAATTGTATTAAGGATTGAATAGAGTGGATAGTTGATGATCTTGGAAGCCCTAATTCTCCATCATAACAGATTTAAATCAAAGTATTTTCATAATTAGTTTATTTCCTGCATTATTAGTTTAGAATTCCAATTCAATTAACGTTAACCAAATAGATACCATAGGATAGATAATCGGTACTTGAAAACCAGTCCCTGAGGACGATATTCGGTCTTACCTAGACTATATTACTTGTCACGATACGTGCACTTGCGTAAGTGTGTGCATAAATCGCGCACCAAGTTTTTGGCGCCGTTGCCGGGGATTGGCGTACTTTCAATATCGATTTATCAATTCTTATTTCTAATTTGGTTACTCCAAGAACAAGTTTCTGAGCATCTTTTTATCATATTTTGTTGTTTTCGTATTTTGCATGTAAAGTTCGCGTGTTTTATCCACACAAAAAAAACGAATAAAACGAAAAAATAAAATAAAAAATATACAGGTCCATGGACTACTACTTCTATCAGGGGGCAGCAAAAGCACCCTAACCCACAGGTTCTAGAGGAAGATCTAGATGAGTTGCAGGCAGGCATACTCAGGCTCACCAAGTGCCAGGCTCAGTTTATGGCTGAGACAAGAGTGTCCCTCAGAAATTTGGAGACACAAATAGGGCAACTGATGGATAAGATGAGCAATACAACTCAAGCAAATCTGTCTAGCGACATCATTATGGGAGGTGGTAAGCAAATTGAGGAGCTTGAACCACGCCCAGCTAGTGAAGAATTTGGAGAGAAAATTGGTGTAGAGAAGGAAAAGGTTAATGAGATCCAATCATTCATCTTTTTGGATTCCTTGGAAAATCTTTTTCTTGTACCTATTGCAGAAGAAACACCACCAGATGTCACTGTTGATCCCCAAATAGAAAGTCCATACCTTCAAGGGCACCCCCTAGAGTTGAGAGATGTAGGGAATTTCACTGATCTCTACATTATAGAGAGCCTAAAAGACAAGTCTGTCTTGTGTACTTGGGGGATAATTTTATGTTTGAGGCCCTTGTTTGAACAGATGGTTGTAGGAAAAGTGAGACCTGCAACAATAACTCTGCGGATTGCAAGCAGTTCGCAGAAGGATCCAATGGGCACTCGTAAAGGTTAATTGCGTCCGGATAAAAGACGTTAAAGACAACGCTTGTTGGGAAGCAACTCAATGTTTTTAATTATGTTATTTTAATTTATGTTTTTAGTTTGTTTTATTTTTGTCTTGAACAGTCTCACGGTCTTGGGTTCTTGTTTTGTGTTGTTGTATGACAGGTGGACTGAAAGCTAAATCCGAGGAAAAAGAAACAAAAACGCTGAAAAAAAGGAAAAGTCGTCGTCAGCGCCACGACGCCCAAAATCAGCGTCGTGGCGCCAGAACTTCAGAGAGCCATATTCCGTGCAAATTCCAGAATTTTTCTTCCCAGACCTGCGTTATGACCGCTGTGTTGTGTCAGTAAGTTGTCCCTATTTTTTTTTTAGTCTTGCAAACATTGGGGGCAATGTGTGATTTGAGTTTGGGGGGATGTTTTATTGTTTTTGAGTCTTTTTGATTTGTTTTGTGTATTTTTTAGTCATTTTTGAGTCATAATTTTTTTTTTAAGTTCACGCACGCTGTAGTTACTGGAAACGCCTAGTGAAGTGAGGTTGAATAATGTAATGGAATTAGAAGCAAACATCTAAACACTTAGGTTAGATATGCCAATAATTCATGAAATCGAACTATTTGGAGTATTTTGCTTGATTTGTGCATTGTTTATGATTAAACTTATGTGTATGCTTGCTTGCTATTTGAGGCGAAATAGTTAGGATATGCATGTTAAGGAGATGACTCAGACATTTCTTTGTTAGCCCTTTCTTACCATTTTTTGCCTATCCCTGACAGTCAAATTATATCCCTAGTCAGCCCCTTTTGAGCCTAAAAATAAGACCTTTCTTTGACACCCTATAATTCCATATTTGTGTCATAAGTGAAAAATTGAGGTGATTGGAATATAAAGTGTTGAAAAAGAGACAAAAGAGAGTGAACAATTTTGATGCACCCCAAATGAAAAAGTAATAATAAATAGGCAAAACCCTAAGTTTGGGGGTGTCGACTATTCATAATACACTTCATTCTCTCAAAACAAAAGAGGGGAAAGATAGGTATGAAGTGAAAAAGAAAATCAAAAGAAAAGGGAAGAGTTGAAAGAAAAAGAGTTTATGGTACGTAAGTTGAGCCTAAAAGCCTATTTTTACCTACCCATGTCTAAGCCTACATTATAACCCTGAAAAGCCCTGAAGATCTCTAATATGTGTATCCATGATTAGTGGAGAATAGCAAGTAAACATGTCATAGGATTTTGAAATTGACATGCATAGTTAGGTATTCTTACTTCCATTGAGCATGATTAAATTGAATTTGCGAAATATCTGACTTGAGTGTTTAGAATGATAAAAATCCATGCTATATGTTCCTACATATTATCCTACTAACCTTCATGCTTTTCTAAGTGACAATTGTGCAAAGAAAATGACTGTCTTTGAGTCATTTTATTTTCTTTTGTGTCTTTGTTTATATTTTTGATCTTTGCTCGAGGGCGAGCAAATGTTAAGTTTGGGGGTGTTTGATCGGTGTATTTTATATACACCTTTTGAGTCATTTTTAGTTAGTATTTTACTTATTTCATTTATGTTTAGTATAGTATTAGGGTCGTTTTCCTTTCTTTTGTGTCACAGCGGTCAGAAATGGTGAAATGGCGAAAGGAGATGAAATGAGCATAAATGAGATGGAATTGCACACTAAAAGGACCAAGAAATGAAGCCTATAGAGTTCCGGGAAATATAGAAGATATCAGACAAAGACCGACGAAAAGACGATTTAAACGAAAATCCGCTGTAAAAACGCTCAGCGCGGCAAGACTGGAAGTTCGTATGTCGCAGAGCTCAGCGGTGCGTGCACAGGCGCGCGCCGACGCGGGATTTCTGAGTTTTGGGCCGAATTTGACACATTTTCAGAGTCCAAAAGGGATAACTTTTCCTACCTACATATTCCTTAACCCTTTTCCATAACTTTTCCTAAAACCTTTATCTAAAAGGATTCCATAACCTTTCTACCTACATAATCCCTAACCCTTTAACTAAAGGATTCTTGGTCTATAAATAGTCTCTACATCATTAGAAGAATCCCATCCTCCATCCTACACCCCATTCTCCATCCATCACCCATCCCATTCCACTATTCCATTCCATTCCATCTTGTAAATATTCCACAACACAATCCTTGGATGCTAGAAGGCTTGGAGACTCGTTCTTGAGTATTTTCTTTTCTTTCTTTTTGCTTTAATTATTTCAGTTCATGTATGGAGATTGTATTAGTTCTTAGCGTGACTATGGCTAGGAGCTAATTACTTTATTAGGGATTTCCTTTTGATTCACTTGAAACTCCATTCATGAATTAATATATTAGTTTGGTTTCTTCTTCACTTATTTAAGATTTATTCAATAGTTGTTTTGATTGCTTGATAATTAATTGATCACTAGTTATCATCACTTATATGATTTCTAATCGAAAGCCGAAAGGAGAGATTGCGAATATGCTATAGTTGAATAAACATAGGTTAAATCGTGGACGAAAGTACTCCGATACTTGTGTAGCTTAATAGGTTATTGCTCTTAATCCTCCTTTGTAGTCAATCTTGTCACCGAAAGGTAGAAGGGTTTTCCATTGGGGTTGAGTGTTTATATTACCTTAACAGGAGTATAAAACGGTCTAGTTAACCTGCTATATTAACGTAGTAGAAGAAGTTAGTCTAATTGTATTAAGTATTGAATATAGTGGATAGTTGATGATCTTGGAAGCCCTAATTCTCCATCATAACTGATTTAAATCAAAGTATTTTCATAATTAGTTTATTTCCTGCATTATTAGTTTAGAATTCCAATTCAATTGACGTTAACCAAATAGATACCATAGGATAGATAATCGGTACTTGAAAACCAGTCTCTGAGGACGATATTCGGTCTTACCTAGACTATATTACTTGTCACGATACGTGCACTTGCGTAAGTGTGTGCATAAATCGCGCACCAAGTTTTTGGCGCCGTTGTCGGGGATTGGCGTACTTTCAATATCGATTTATCTATTCTTATTTCTAATTTGGTTGCTCCAAGAACAAGTTTCTAACTTGTTCTGAGAGCATCTTTTTATCATCTTTTGTTGTTTTCTTATTTTGCAGGTAAAGTTCGTGTGTTTTATCAAAAATAAATATATAAAATAAATAAATAAATAAAAACGAAAAAAATAAATAAAAAATATACAGGTCCATGGACTACTACTTCTATCAGGCAAAGAAAGCACCTAACCCACGTGTTCTAGAGGAAGATCTAGATGAGTTGCAGTGTGCATACTGGGCTCACCAAGTGCCAGACTCAGTTTATGGCTGAGACAAGAGTGTCCCTCAGAAATTTGGAGACACAAATAGGGCAACTGATGGATAAGATGAGCTATACAACTCAAGCAAATCTGCCTATCGACATCATTATGGGAGGTGGTTAGCAAATTGAGGAGCCTGAACCACACCCAGCTAGTGAAAAATTTAGAGAGATAATTGGTGTAAAAAAGGAAAAGGTTACTGAGATCCAATCATTCATCTTTTTGGATTCCTTGAAAAAATCTTTTTCTTGTACCTATTGCAGAAGAAACACCACCAGCTGTCACTGTTGATCCCCAAATAGAAAGTCCATACCTTCAAGGGCACCCCCTAGAGTTGAGAGATGTAGGGAATTTCACTGATCCCTACATTATAGAGAGCCTAAAAGACAAGTCTGTCTTGTGTACTTGGGGGATAATTTTATGTTTGAGGCCCTTGTTTGAACAGATGGTTGTAGAAAAAGTGAGACCTGCAACAATAACTCTGCGGATTGCAAGCAGTTCGCAGAAGGATCCAATGGGCACTCGTAAAGGTTAAATGCGTCCGACTAAAAGACGTTAAAGACAACGCTTGTTGAGAAGCAACCCAATGTTTTTAATTATGTTATTTTAATTTATATTTTTAGTTTGTTTTATTTTTGTCTTGAACAGTCTCACGGTCTTGGGTTCTTGTTTTGTGTTGTTGTATGACAGGTGGACTGAAAGCTAAATCCGAGGAAAAAGGAGCAAAAATGCTGAAAAAAAGGAAAAACCGTCGTCAGCGCCACGACGCCCAGAATCAGGGCCGTGGCACCGGAACGTCAGAGATCCATATTCCGTGCAAATTCCAGAATTTTTCCTCCCAGACCTCCGTTATGACCGCTGTGTTGTGTCAGTAAGTTGTCCCTATTTTTTTTTTAGTCTTGCACACATTGGGGGCAATGTGTGATTTAAGTTTGGGGGATGTTTTATTGTTTTTGAGTCTTTTTGATTTGTTTTGTGTATTTTTTAGTCATTTTTGAGTCATATTTTTTTTTTAAGTTCACGCACGCTGTAGTTACTGGAAACGCCTAGTGAAGTGAGGTTGAATAATGTAATGGAATTAGAAGCAACCATCTAAACACTTAGGTTAGATATGCCAATAATTCATGAAATCGAACTATTTGGAGTATTTTGCTTGATTTGTGCATTGTTTATGATTAAACTTATGTGTATACTTGCTTGCTATTTGAAGCGAAATAGTTAGGATATGCATGTTAAGGAGATGACTCATGCATTTCTTTGTTAGCCCTTTCTTACCATTCTTTGTCTATCCCTGACAGTCAAATTATATCCCTAGTCAGCCTTTGAGACTAAAAATAAGACATTTCTTTGACACCCTATAATTCCATATTTGTGTCATAAGTGGAAAATTGAGGTGATTGGAATATAAAGTGTTGAAAAAGAGACAAAAGAGAGTGAACAATTTTGATGCACCCCAAATGAAAAAGTAATAATAAATAGGCAAAACCCTAAGTTTGGGGGTGTCGACTATTCATAATACACTTCATTCTCTCAAAACAAAAGAGGGGAAAGATAGGTATGAAGTGAAAAAGAAAATCAAAAGAAAAGGTAAGAGTTGAAAGAAAAAGAGCTTATGGTACGTAAGTTGAGCCTAAAAGCCTATTTTTACCTACCCATGCCTAAGTCTACATTATAACCCTGAAAAGCCCTGAAGATCTCTAATATGTGTATCCATGATTAGTGGAGAATAGCAAGTAAACATGTCATAGGATTTTGAAATTGACATGCATAGTTAGGTATTCTTACTTCCATTGAGCATGATTAAATTGAATTTGCGAAATATCTGACTTGAGTGTTTAGAATGCTAAAAATCAATGTTATATGTTCCTACATATTATCCTACTAACCTTCATGCTTTTCTAATTGACAATTGTGCAGCAAAATGATCAGTGTCTTTGAGTCATTTTATTTTCTTTCGTGTCTTTGTTTATATTTTTGATCTTTGCTCGAGGGCGAGCAAAGGTTAAGTTTGGGGTGTTTTATCGGTGTATTTTATATACACCTTTTGAGTCATTTTTAGTTAGTATTTTACTCATTTCATTTATGTTTAGTATAGTATTAGGGTCGTTTTCCTTTCTTTTGTGTCCCAGCGGTCAGAAATGGTGAAATGGCGAAAGGAGATGAAATGAGCATAAATGAGATGGAATTGCACACTAAAAGGACCAAGAAATGAAGCCTATAGAGTTCCGGGAAATATAGAAGATATCAGACAAAGACCGGACGAAAAAAAATGACGAAACGAAAATCCGCAAGAAAAACGCCTCAGCCAAGTACGCTGGAAGTTCGTAAGGTCGCAGAGTTTAGCCATGGCGCCGACGCGGGATTTCTGAGTTTTGGGCCGAATTTGACACATTTTCAGAGTCCAAAAAGGATAATTTTTCCTACCTACATATTCCTTAACCCTTTTCCATAGCTTTTCCTAAAACTTTTATCTAAAAGGATTCCATAACCTTTCCTACCTACATAATCCCTAACCCTTTACCTAAAGGATTCTTGGTCTATAAATAGTCTCTACATCATTAGAAGAATCCCATCCTCCATCCTACATCCCATTCTCCATCCATCACCCATCCCATTCCACCATCCACCATTCCATTCCATTCCATCTTGTAAATATTCCACAACACAATCCTTGGATGCTGTAAGGCTCGAGACTGCTTGAGTATTTTCTTTTCTTTCTTTTTGCTTTAATTATTTCAGTTCATGTATGGAGATTGTATTAGTTCTTAGCGTGACTATGGCTAGGAGCTAATTACTTTATTAGGGATTTCCTTGTGATTCACTTGTAACTCTATTCATGAATTAATATATTAGTTTGGTTTCTTCTTCACTTATTTAAGATTTATTCAATAGTTGTTTTGATTGCTTGATAATTAATTGATCACTAGTTATCATCACTTATATGATTTCTAATCGAAAGCCGAAAGGAGAGATTGTGAATATGCTATAGTTGAATAAACATAGGTTAAATCGTGGACGAAAGTACCCCGATACTTGTGTAGCTTAATAGGTTATTGCTCTTAATCCTCCTTTGTTGTCAATCTTGTCACCGAAAGGTAGAAGAGTTCTCCATTGGGGTTGAGTGTTTATATTACCTTAACAAGAGTATAAAACGGTCTAGTTAACCTGCTATCTTAACGTAGAAGAAGAAGTTAGTCTAATTGTATTAAGTATTGAATAGAGTGGATAGTTGATGATATTGGAAGCCCTAATTCTCCATCATAACTGATTTAAATCAAAGTATTTTCATAATTAGTTTATTTCCTGCATTATTAGTTTAGAATTCCAATTCAATTGACGTTAACCAAATAGATACCATAGGATAGATAATCGGTACTTGAAAACCAGTCCCTGAGGACGATATTCGGTCTTACCTAGACTATATTACTTGTCACGATATGTGCACTTGCGTAAGTGTGTGCATAAATCACGCACCAAGTTTTTGGCGCCGTTGTCGGGGATTGGCGTACTTTCAATATCGATTTATCTATTCTTATTTCTAATTTGGTTGCTCCAAGAACAAGTTTCTAACTTGTTCTGAGAGCATCTTTTTATCATCTTTTGTTGTTTTCTTATTTTGCAGGTAAAGTTCGTGTGTTTTATCAAAAATAAATAAATAAATTAAAAAAAACGAAAAAAATAAATAAAAAATATACAGGTCCATGGACTACTACTTCTATCAGGGGCGGCAAAAGCAGCCTAACCCACAGGTTCTAGAGGAAGATCTAGATGAGTTGCAGGCAGGCATACTCAGGCTCACCAAGTGCCAGACTCAGTTTATGGCTGAGACAAGAGTTTCCCTCAGAAATTTGGAGACACAAATAGGGCAACTAATGGATAAGATGAGCAATACAACGCAAGCAAATCTGCCTAGCGACATCATTATGGGAGGTGGTAAGCAAATTGAGGAGTCTGAACCACACCCAGCTAGTGAGGAATTTGGAGAGATAATTGGTGTAGAGAAGGAAAAGGTTACTGAGATCCAATCATTCATCTTTTTGGATTCCTTGGAAAATCTTTTCTTGTACCTATGCGGAAGAAACACCACCGGTATCCTTGTTGATCCCCAAATAGAAAGTCCATACCTTCAGGCACCCCAGAGTTGAGAGATGTAGGAATTTCACCGATCCCTACATTATAGAGAGCACAAAACAAGCATGTCTTGTGTACTTGGGGATAATTTTATGTTTGAGGCCCTTGTTTGAACAGACGGTTGTAGGAAAAGTGAAACTGCGCAATAACTCATGATTGTGGCGATTCGCGAAGGATCCAATGTGCACTCGTAAAGGTTAATTGCGTCCGGCTAAAAGACGTTAAAGACAACGCTTGTTGGGAAGCAACCCAATGTTTTTAATTATGTTATTTTAATTTATGTCTTTAGTTTGTTTTATTTTTGTCTTGAACAGTCTCACGGTCTTGGGTTCTTGTTTTGTGTTGTTGTATGACAAGTGGACTGAAAGCTAAATCCGAGGAAAAAGGAACAAAAATGCTGAAAAAAAGGAAAAGCCGTCGTGCCGGCCAGAATCCGCAGTGGCGCGAACTTAGAGCCATATTCCGTGCAAATTCCAGAATTTTTCCTCCCAGACCTCCGTTATGACCGCTGTGTTGTGTTAGTAAGTTGTCCCTATTTTTTTTTTAGTCTTGCACACATTGGGGACAATGTGTGATTTAAGTTTGGGGGGATGTTTTATTATTTTTGGGTCTTTTTGATTTATTTTGTGTATTTTTAGTCATTTTTGAGTCATAATTTTTTTTTAAGTTCACGCACGCTGTAGTTACTGGAAACGCCTAGTGAAGTGAGGTTGAATAATGTAATGGAATTAGAAGCAACCATCTAAACACTTAGGTTAGATATGCCAATAATTCATGAAATCGAACTATTTGGAGTATTTTGTTTGATTTGTGCATTGTTTATGATTAAACCTATGTGTATGCTTGCTTGCTATTTGAGGCGAAATAGTTAGGATATGCATGTTAAGGAGATGACTCATGCATTTTTTTGTTAGCCCTCTCTTACCATTCTTTGTCTATCCCTGACAGTCAAATTATATCCCTAGTCAGCCTTTGAGCCTAAAAATAAGACATTTCTTTGACACCCTATAATTCCATATTTGTGTCATAAGTGAAAAATTGAGGTGATTGGAATATAAAGTGTTGAAAAAGAGACAAAAGAGAGTGAATAATTTCGATGCACCCCAAATGAAAAAGTAATAATAAATAGGCAAAAGCCTAAGTTTGGGGGTGTCGACTATTCATAATACACTTCATTCTCTCAAAACAAAATAGAGGAAAGATAGGTATGAAGTGAAAAAGAAAATCAAAAGAAAAGGGAAGAGTTGAAAGAAAAAGAGCTTATGGTACGTAAGTTGAGCCTAAAAGCCTATTTTTACCTACCAATGCCTAAGCCTACATTATAATCCTGAAAAGCCCTGAGATCTCTAATATGTGTATCCATGATTAGTGGAGAATAACAAGTAAACATGACATAGGATTTTGAAATTGACATGCATAGTTAGGTATTCTTACTTCCATTGGCATGATTAAATTGAATTTGCGAAATATCTGACTTGAGTGTTTAGAATGCTAAAAATCCATGCTATATGTTCCTACATATTATCCTACTAACCTTCATGCTTTTCTAAGTGACAATTGTGCAGCAAAATGATCAGTGTCTTTGAGTCATTTTATTTTCTTTCGTGTCTTTGTTTATATTTTTGATCTTTGCTCGAGGGCGAGCAAAGGTTAAGTTAAGTGTTTGATCGGTGTATTTTATATACACCTTTTGAGTCATTTTTAGTTAGTATTTTACTCATTTCATTTATGTTTAGTATAGTATTAGGGTCGTTTTCCTTTCTTTTGTGTCACAACGGTCAGAAATGGAAAAATGGCGAAAGGAGATGAAATGAGCATAAATGAGATGGAATTGCACACTAAAAGGACCAAGAAATGAAGCCTAAAGAGTTCCGGGAAATATAGAAGATATCAGACAAAGACCGGACGAAAAAAGGACGACGAAACGAAAATCCGCCAGAAAAACGCCTCAGGCGCCGCGGCGCTGGAAGTTCAGAAGGTCGCAGAAGTTCAGAAGGTCGCAGAAGTTTTAAATATCTCGATTCCAAATAGAATATTTAATATTTTCTTAATACACTCTTATATCGAAAGGACAATCAGCATAGTGTGACCCTATAAGCCTTCACATATTGACACTAATCCAATTAAGGTCCATACAGAACTCCTAGATTGTGTCGTACGACGAACTCAATATTTGAAGTACGTTTACATGAATCCAGCAAACATAACATTTATGTGAGATGATAAATTACTTTCATTCGCGACACACTCGATCAATATTAGGATTTGCCATGTGTCTATCCAAATGGCTTGATCACTTTATCTCATCTATATTAGTCAACAACTAGATCATATTCTAAATATGTCTCTTGTATTGACCAATGACTTTGGTCGACCTAATATCACTGAGAAGTTGAGTGTTCTCTCGAATATCCAATCGAGGAATGAATTCTATTCTTGGCTCAACTACCACCTTAGTTTACATCATAATGTACCCAACACAAGTCGTATCTTATCCTATAAGGAGTTTAAGCTTAGGACATGATCAAAATACATTACTCTGTAAACAAGATGTGTATTGACCTCAAGTCAACAGACTTTTATCTTTCACACGCTGATAACACTCTATACATGTATACAAAGAGTTTAACAGCAGGGTATACCAATACTTTTCAAAAGTATCAATGTGTCCATCACTAGTAACCATTACTAGTAGCAGGTGAGACATACTACATTCTCCAAGAATGTGATGCAGACCACATGTCGACTTATAACATATCATCGATATCCCATTCTCGATGATCATTAGTCGATGCTACTTTGAGAGTTACGATCTATCATCAATATTTCACTCTATTATTGACAACGTAAGCTCAAGGGATGCACATTAATGAATAATTATAAATAATCAAATAATAATTTAAGAATCGCAAATGTCATAAATGTATTAATCTTATTAATAATATGAATGTGTTCAAGTACATTTGTCTCTAATAATGATTGTCTCTAGGACATACATACTTTCATAGTTTGCATAGGATATACGATCCAGAATGAGACGACCTTCTGTCTCATCAACTTTCATAATATGACACATTCGAGATAATTGAGAAATACAAAGAGTAATGACTAATGAGGATGTCTTATCAATGAGAGCTACCTCTAGTGTTTGATAATACAGAAGCAGAACAAGTTGGAAATTTTGCTAGCGACCAAAAGACTTCGATATAGCACGAGATATATTTCGTTTATCATTATACCATATTATATAGGGGTGAGCACGGGTATAGGGTATCCAGATACCCGACCGAAACCGACACTAATGGGTAGGTTCCGGATAGATATATTAGAATAACGGGTAGATTTCGGGTAGCAAAAGTAGGAACATATCAATGTCGGGTCCGTTTTCGGTTTCGAAAAATAGAGACCGGGTACCCGGACCCTATGAACCCACCCCCCTTTAAATTTTTTAGTTTTGGGCCAGTCCGTTTTATTCACAATTGATAATACATATCCTATTTTTTAGGCCCAGTACGCATTACTTTTCTTTTCTTTTCCACACCCTAATTTTATTAAGCAGTAAGTGTTAGGCGTATATTATATACACCTTTTGAGTCATTTTTAGTTAGTCTTTGACCCATTTTTGTACAAATACGTGTCATGTTAGTATTGATTTTCTTTCTTTTGAGTCACAGTGGTTTAAAATGGCACATTGGCGAAAAGAAGCAAGAGGCGTAAAGAGGTTCAGAGCCAAAAGAGACGAAAGGCTCGGCACCGGACGAAATGTGGGCGGCAAGGCCACTCTAGCTTGATGAAAGCGCCACGGCGCCCAAAGATTTGACGAGTTGCAGGAGTTTCGGCGCCACAGCGCCGGTCTCAGGGTCATGGCGCCGACACGGATTTTCAGCCAAATCTGAATGGAAATGGGCCAAGACCAAGAGGGAAAAGTTGAGAACAATTTTGGAGGATATAAAAAGGCCTTAGGGCAGATTTTTGAAGGGTTCCACAATCCCTAACTCTACACAACACATAGTTCTTGAAAGCTTCAAGATTGGAGGTTTGTTCTTGAGTAATTCTTTTTCTTACTTTATTTATTTTTCAGTTTATGTTGGATAATCTTTTAGGTCTTAGCATGTCTATGGCTATGAGCTAAACTTTAATTAGGATTTTCCATTCGAATCACTTGAACCTCATTTTATGATTTAATGCATGGTTTTGGTTTCTTCTTTATATAGTTGAGATTTATTCAATAATTGTTTTGATTGCTTGGTAATTAATTGATCACTAATTATCATCACATATATGATTTCTAATCGAGATCCGAAAGGGGAGATTGTGAATATGCTATAGTTGAATAAACATAGGTTAAAATCGTGGATGAAAGTACCTCGATACTTGTGTAGTTTAATAAGTTATTGTTCTTAATCCTCCTTTGTGGTAAATCTTATCATCGAAAGATAGAAGGGTTCTGCATCGGGTTGAGTGTTTATATATCCTAACCGGAATATAAAACGGCTTAGTTAACCTGCTATCTCAATATAGAAGAAGAACCTTTATCATTGCATTAAAGATTAAAACGAGCGGATAGTTGAGGAGATTGGAAGCCTTATTTCCACCATATGATTTAAGTAAGGTAATTTAGTTAACTTTTATAATTATTTAGTAGTCATAGATACAAACAACCATCAAAATATCGATCACCAAATAGATACCATAGGATAAAAATTGGTAATTGAACACTAATCCCTGAGGACGATATTCGGTCTTACCCAGACTATATTACTTGTCACGATACGCGCACTTGCGTTAAGCGTGTGGATAAATCGCTAACAAGTTTTTCTTGTCACGATACGCATTACTTTTCTTTTCTTTTCCACGCCCTAATTTCATTAAGCAGTAAGCACTGCACTCTGTAGTACGCACTACGCAACCACACTTCAATACTCTATTGTTCATTCTATCATTTCATCACTGCAATACACAGCCACACTCTTCACTCGCACAGTACGCATCCAGCAGCAGTAGCCTCGCACTATTGTCGAAGTGATGCCTGAAAAGGTGTAAAATGAATTATTGGAGTGTGTTGATTGAAGTCAGTAGAGTGTATGGACGTTGTAAATGTAACATTGTCAAGTGTCTTGATTGAACATGGTAAATGCTTTTGAAGTGTAGTAGCTGATTTTTGAACCTCAGAGACCAAAATATATAGGAATGGAAAAAGTGAAACCTCTGGCTTGAAATCTGCTCCAACATATAAACTTGCAGTGAGTGTCACATTTTTTGAAGTGGAAAAGCTACTTGAGAACTATTTGATGATACGGAAGTCTCTGCTATGACCTTCATGCTATACATTGCTCTGTAGTACTCAGAATACTAAGACTTCTGAAGATATGTTTTGTAATATTTGGACTGTTTTATTAGCTACTGCAACAGGTTCTGAAAATATTAGTGTTGAGCATTTATGGACTGTTTATGCACAGTTTTACCATATGTTTTGGGAGGTGGAAACATGTTCTGCAAATATTAGCTACTGCAGATCTTTGTTGCTTTTGTTAGCTTAATTATGACTATTATTTCTGAATGTGTTTTCCGTTACAGGGTACCCGGGAACCTACTCGGAACCGTAGGGTTTGGGTAGGTTCCGGATAATGATTGATACAGGTAGTAAATTTAGAAATCGGTCTTTTACAAGTTAAGGTCCGAGTTCAAAAATGATAGGGTACCCGAACCCGCTCACCCCTAATATTATAGTACCAAGTTACAATATAACGAAAGAGGAAACTATTATACGAACTAAAGGATCAGACAAGAACTCAAAACTGAAAATTAAATATGAAAATTAACCACCTAATGTTTGAGGAGAATTTCGTTGATCAATTTGTCTATGTTCACAAATGATGATCCTGTTGATATTTGAGCAGCTTCATCGGCCAATTTCTTCCATTCCAATGCCTTTTTCTTCATCTCTTTCCCTTTCTCGCCGACCATTAACTCTCTCACAAGACTTTCAACTTCGTTCCTTTTCACATTATTGTCGATTTCCATGCCAATTCCCCCTCGTGTGCCTTTAAACCAACAATTAGTATGTTGTTCCGCAAAAACGGCCAGCAGATCATTGGCACCCCACTGGCGATACTTTCAAGGGTCGAATTCCATCCACTGTGAGTTAAGAACCCTCCAATAGCAGGGTGGGTAAGGACTTGTTCTTGGGGGCACCAACTTGTTAACATCCCTCTTTCTTTAGTTTCTTTCACGAATTCGGGTGGAAGAATTGCTTGTTCCCCTGACACAATATCAGGCCTTATGATCCACAAAAATTCCATCTGGCTATTGCAAAGTCCCCAAGAGAGTTCGCTTAGTTGGTTCGCAGTCATGACAGTGATACTTCCAAAATTAACATAAACAACTGAGTTCGGTTTCTTGGAATCAAGCCATTCTAGGCACTTTGGATCCTCTTTCCAAAGATTGGATCCCAAGCACTCCAAATTCTTGTCCTCAATATGTTTTACAAGAGAATGCAAGGGCCCAATGGCGTAGACCGGAGGAAGAAGTGTCTGAAGTGATTCAAGAACTTCCTTCTCTAATGGGTCAAATGTATTGATAACAATAGCAGAAGCAAATTTGCTTCTATCTGTTTCTTGGATAAGGAACTTGAACATAAATTCATCAGGCTTTGTACTTCTCAAGAAAGACGGTAAATCCCTCAAACGTATACCTTTCATGCCCGGTATCCAATCCAAAGCCGTCTCCAAATACCCATTTGTCATGTCACTTGCTTCTGCAATTTCCACAAGAACAAAAGTTAAAACACACATTTAAAAGGGGCCATTTTAAAACAGGACAAATTAAACAAGACTATACCTTTAAGTGGAAAGTACCCTTTTTCAGAAAGGTCACGGTAATGCATGTAACCTAGTAAACCACAAGCACTTGGTGTCCAAAAGAGAACTTCAGGGATGCCCAAATCTTGTGCAGCAGCTAGAGTGAAGCTCATACAACCATCAGAAACGATGCACGAAACAGGCGGCAACAGGTGGCACGATGGATGAAGAAGTATCATTGAGCTTCGCGAGCAATTCTTTGAAAGGGCCTATACAAGTTTTGGTAGTGGATTCGCATAGAGAAGGAATATCTTGAGTTGAATCAGCATCACAATGTGGGAGGCCATCAGGAATGGTCTCGAATCGAAAAGATGGCAACCCTTTAAGGGAATCAGGGCCGCGAGACTTAAGAAGACGCCTATAGTTGTATTCAGTGTGGACAAAAGTTATGTGAAAACCTTTGTGATTGAGGATTTTCGCTAACTTAAACATTGGGTTAACGTGGCCTTGGGCAGGGTATGGTATGCAAACTGCATGAGGCTTGTCAAGTACTTCATGAGTTCTAATGGAACCCATATTTCTAATTTCTTTTAGCTAATTCTGGTTTTTCTCAAAGAATACTAAAGGGGAAAGATTGGTCTGATTTTGGCTAGTTGAAGAATGTGTAGGTCTTTATATAGAAAATAGTGAGATGAAACTTGTAAGATTTAAAAGATTAAAATATCAAGCAAGAAAGTTGAAAATGGAAGATCAGTCAAAGTTGAATTCCATCGGCTAGACAGCCAATTTTTAATTAATTACTTCATCCGTCTCAATTTAAGTGTCTTAGTTTAATTAGACATGAAGTTTAAGAAATAAAAGAAGATTCTTGAATCATGTGGTCTTTAATTAAGATTTTTGGGGTCGTTTAAATCTTGTGGTTTCAAACTTGCCAAAACTTACTAAATATAAAAAAAGACGCTCTTTTTGAAATAAATAAAAAAGAAAAGTAAAATATTTAAATTGAGACGGAGTATAAAAATTGTCCAAATACAACACATTGACCATAGAGTTGTTTTCTATTTTTCCATGTGTTTCCGTTTCTCAAATTTTCATTCGTTACATTTTCTTTGTCACTATTAATTCCACCCACTTAGAGCTAGCAAAGGGAGAAAAACGACACTTATCATGTCCTCCCTCAAGAAAAAAATAGTGATAAGTAACATTATTGTTGCCCTCTGTAATGTGTACGTCATGAAGGTCTTTGGTAGGACTATGGTTATTAAATAATATGCACAGAACTAATTGATTCTCTTGGCCGGCCGGTTTGAACTTAATTGCTGCATTTATTTGAAAGGATTATATATTAATTGGTGCTTAAAATAATAAAATGCAGATCTTGGAACAACCAAAGTCACTAGTTTAACAGTTACATATCATAACTGTCACATTCCAATAACGATTATTTCGGAACGAAATGTACTTTTCGGGGGTAATTATTCGGTTTTAGTGAAGATCTGATTAGGCTTTTGTTTATTATATTTATTTGGATCTTGGTATCTTATTAGACAAATGCTGCAAAAAGATCTGTGATCTGGTAAAATTTATAGAGAAAAAAAGGAAGTCAAGAAACATCATTCGAACGAAAGAAATTCTACTATAGCTGATTAATATCCAGTCTTAGGGAAATCCGATCGATAGTCTTGTTGATCTTATTTAGTTGGCGTTTTAGTTTGAATTAATCTAAGCAAATTGGTAATTGTCAAATATTTGTTTAACTCTAGAGGGATTAATTGGAACTCTTTAAATTTCCATGTGGCGTTTCCTTTTGGCTTAAGTTTTTAATTAACTAGATGAAATGATCACACGTACAACATCAACATGATATTAGAGCAGATTAGGTTTTGGGTTTGAATTTCGCTTCCATCTATTACTATAAATAATTTTCATGTTTTTGTTCATGAAAAAGAATCAAGGCTGCATATGAGTGCATGTTAAAGATACAACTATATAAATAAAAGTGTGCCCTCTCTAACAACCTAAGCTTTTAAATGAGATGATCAACCATTTCATCAACTTAGCAAAATGAAAACATCAAACAATTGTAGGGCTAAATTATAGTTTCTCATTCTGAGATTTGGGTTCAACTCTTCATCAAATTAAATGCTATTTAGTATTATGCTTCTAAGATCATGAAATAGGGTTGAGTATAACAATTCAACGAACCGTAAATTGTAAGCATGCAATCATTTTTTTATTGTGAAGGAACCGCGGCGCTATTTTTCGAGTGCGCTTGTGGTAAACTCAAATTTGTATGATAGCGCGCACCACGTCAGTCGATTAATCACACTTATAAGTATGCAATCATGTCTTTGTTAACCTAGGTCCGTAATTGGTTAATTTGCACATGATATTATTAACATATATAGTTTCATAGTATTGATGAGTGCCTTTCACACACCGTAAAAATTAGGAAAGATTGTCCATTTGTACACTCCTTAAAAATATTAACTTTTAAGCAATTAAAAATAAGTAATTTGACTAAAATTCTCCTAATTAAATAGGTATTGAGATTTGGTCAGCTAACACTTAATAAAGACAAATTTGAAAAAGTTAAGTTAATTTATTCTTGGTAAATGAACACTCTTTTTTATTTAAAATTTTAAAACTAAGTAAACACTTTTTTTATCCGGAGGAAATAGCGAAGAAAATGGAGAAAGCGTGAGGGGAAAGCATAAGCGGTAGACATTGGCCAAGTCTAACGTTTGGACATACTTTCCCATAATGCAGCACATGCAAGCAAAATTGAATTCATGAATATGTAGAAAGTAATTAAGTTGCGGTGAAGTGGTAAATATTTTTTTCTTAATCAGAGTCTCAGTTTTGAGGCCCCTGAGTACGGAATCACCTTTATTATGAAACATTTTGCATCCTTAATGTAAAACTTCTGCGTAATTCAAATTTAGTTGAACCTCAACGTGAATACAGAATGGAAAAAAATATATGTAGAAAGTGCAAATCCAATGGTAAATCTGATCATATGCTTCTGTCAAGGCAATGTTAGAGTTGACATAAGATTCTCGCTTTTAAAATTGATTGGTAATTGGTCCAATTTTTAAAAAATATAATTTCACCATCATAGTATGTTTAGGCTGATCCCCAACCTGATATGATTCTTGTGGCCTCAATCAAGGGATGGGGATATTAATTAACAACGTGACACTAACGGTACATTTATTTTCTTTTTTCATACCAATGGTTGTTAATATTGAATTTCACACAAATCAACCCTAAATCACCGTAGCCACGCTTTGAGAGAAAGAGAGAGGAGAAGATTTGTATTGAAATGAAAATATCTTGTTATATTTATATCAACTGATACACTGTACTAATATACTAACTACAACTAATTAACCGCATCACTTACTAATTTGCTTAGCTACCCTTCTAATTATAAGCTAATGAAAAATACACCCCTACTACTAAACATGTCAATTAACACCTGTTTTATCACTCCCCCTCAAGCTGGTGGGTGCAAAAATATTCAACACACCAAGCTTGCCAATCAAGTGTTCACGTTGTGCTCTAGGCAGTCCTTTGGTGAGGATGTTTGCTAGTTGTTCTCTTGAGCTGACATGTTCTGATCAAGCCTACTTGAATCTTTTGCCTGAAATGACAATAGATTTTGATGTGCTTTGTTCTTTCGTGGAACACTGAATTTGTTGCAATCTGCAGTGCTGCTTTACTGTCACTATACAACACCACTAGTTCAGCCACTAAGATCTTTCAATAATGTTGTAAGTCATACCATTTCTGAAACTACATTAGCTATGCTCTTATACTCAGTCTCAGTTAAGCTCCTGGACAACACATTTTGCTTAACCATGAACTCTGATACTGATTTTTTTTTTGTATTTGGACATGAAGCACAATCTGCATCAAAAAACACAATCAAGGTATTTAACACTTCACTACTTAATAAGATACCTAGTGCTGGTTGTCTTTTGATATATTTTATGACTCTAATTGTTGCATTCCAATGAGACCTCTTGGGCTGCTGCAAGAATTGGCTTACTGGTTAGGCAATATCTGACCCAGTTAGAGTTAAGTATAGCATCTTTCCAATTAATCTTTTGCATTGTGTTTTATCCTTCAACAGTTCATCATCGGCTTCCTCTGTCAGAACATCTAACTCTTGAGTAGTTAATTTGACATTGGGCTCCAAATGAGTCCAAGTTGGCTTTGCAGAACTGATTCCTAGTTCTGATATTATCTACAATGCATATTTCCTCTGGTTTACCACAATACCTTTAGGTGATCTACTGAACTTTATACCAAGAAAGAATTTCAAAGTTCTTAGATCTTTTATTCTAAAAATCTCGAACCTTTCAATCTCCCCATTAGTCTTAAGTTTGATTTTGTAAACTCATTTACAACCAATAACAATTTTCCCAGAAGGTAATGGGATAAACTCTCATGTGCAATTTTCCCGTAGGTCCTGAAGTTCAGAATTCATAGCCTCAATCCACCTACTATCTTTGATAGCTTCCTGATAAGAATTAGGCTAAGAAATAGAGGAAAGCACACCTAAATATGTGTTGTGAGGAAGAGAAATCCCTGCATATGAAATAGAGTCTGCAATAGGATATAAAATATTGTTAGTAGATTTCTGAGTCACATAATCTGAGTGCCATACAAGTTTCTTGATTTGCCTCTATGATCTTCTTAATGAGTCAAATCTAGGAGGAGGCATAGGTAGAAAAGGTGGATCAGAAACAACAGGTGGAGGACCAGTGCCTTGAGAACTAGGTGAGGTAATTGAAATATTAGATGAGGCAACTGAACTATCAAGAATTATGGGTAATACAGTGACTGCATGTATGTCAATAGCTTCATGACAAATCTCAGCATTTTCAGAAGGATCATCAAATAGAGAAGTAGAATCAACATTTGTTAGGGGAGTAGATACACTAACTCCTACATCAAATGAAGGAAAAGAAGATTTGAAAGGAAACATGTGTTCTCTAAATGAGACATCTCTATTGATGAAAAATTGTTGTTTGTGCAAATCAAATAGTATGTAGCCCTTGGTTACACTAGATTATCACATGAAGACCGAAGGAATAACTCTAGGTGCAAACTTATCTAATCTAGGTAGAGAATTGGCATAGCACAAGCAACCAAATGTTCTGAGATGATCTAATGAAAGTTGTTTACCAAAGAAGATTGCATAAGGTGACTTACCACCAAGAACTGTTGAAGGTAACATGTTTATCAAGTAGGCTGCAGTTAAGATACAATAACCCCAAAATTACAGAGGGATATGACTTTGCAATTTTAGTGCTCTAGCAACCTCTAAAAAATATATGTGCTTCCTCTCAATTGTTCCACTCTGCTGAGGGATGTGCACACAGGTTCGCTGGTGAATGATCCCTAAGTATTTTAGGAATTCCTGCATAGCATTACATAAAACTTTTCTCCATTATCATTTATGATTACTTGAACTATTGACTGGAACTGAGTATGTATCATCTTAAAGAAAGGTTTCAACACGAACAATACATCACTCTTATATTTAAGCAGAAAAATTCAAGTAACATGAAGTAATCATCAATTACAGTTAAAATAATTTATTTCCATCAAAGGTAGATGTGTGATAGGGTCCCCAAACATCTAGATGCAGAAGCTGAAATATTTTTCTTGATGTATTGTTACTAGAAGGAAAAGGAAGTTTGCAATGTTTAGCTAATGGACATACTTCACAGCTAGATAAGATTGTTCTACATTCCTCTAGTTTATAACCAAGCAAGGTCTTAATGGATCCACTTGATGCATGAGCTAATCTACTATGCCACAGTAGTATATCATCATCTTTTCTCTGTGTATTGTGAGATTTTATTCCCTCCTTATGTATATCTTTATTTGTAAAATCTGTATTAGCAAAAACTTGAGGTGCCAACAGATACAATCCTTTTGATTCTCTACCAATCCTCTTCATTTCCGGTGGTAAGGTCCTGGAATAAGTAGAAATCAGGGTAAAAAGAGACAAAACAAAGTAGCTTTCTAGTTATTTTAGATACTAATAAGAGGTTATACTTAAACTCTGGCACAAACAACACATTTTCAATTATTCTTATCTCGGTGATCCTGCATTTTCCAGTATGAGACACTTGTGTCATTTCCCCGTTAGAAAGATATACCTTTTTATTATTCTCTGTTATAACATTCTCAATATCAGACGATATACTCAAACTAGCAGTCATATGATTTGTTGTACCATTGTCAACTATTCACTTTACTTGTTCTGTTAGATAAAGAATTGATATCAATACCTGCTACATTTTCCATGCTTCTTGATGTTTCCTCCTTGTCAAGCATCATCGTGATTTTCTCATGCTGCTCATCAGTGATATGTGGTGCCATAGGTATTTTTCCCATTCCAAAACCACTATTAAATACAACATTGTCTCAATGTATGTTTGGATTAATGTTTTCAATTTGCACATGATTAGCAGTATTGATAGTCTCCTTCTTTCCTTTGAAATCTGACGGATAACCAATCAATCTATAGAATTTCTCAGTTACATTTCCTCCGAGTTTACAAAAATCACACATCAAGTTCTAATTCTTCTTTTATTTCTGATAGTTATTTCCTCTCCCAGCCAATAAAGCAGTTAATTCAACTCCATCACATGTTGCAGATGTGCTAGCCATGTATATTTGACTTTCTCTCTCTATCAACATGGAGTAGGCTTTGTTGAGGTTTGTAATGGGCCTAGTCATCACAATCTAACTTCTATCCTGATCATAATTTTTATTGAGTCCCATTAGAAACTGCAACACCTTTAATTTTTGCATGAACTGTGAGAACACCTTAAATCTTGCACATGTTGCAAAGAGTTGGTATCATGTTGTCAAATTCAACCCAATAATGGCGAAGTTTTGAGAAATACACTGAATAATATCAACTTCTTGAACTACAGTCGCAATAGATTTATGCAATTGATACACTCGAGAGGTATTCACTACCACTCCTTCAAATCATCCCAGATCTCTGGTGCGCGGTAAGATGCACACACTTTAAACGCAAGTGCACGTTATCGTGACAAGTAGTATAGTCTTGATAAGACCGAATATCGTCCTCAAGGATTAGGGTTCAATTACCAACTATCTATTTTTTGGTATCTATTTGGTGAATTGATAATTGATTTGTTGTTTATAACTAAGAATTATGCAAGCTATTTAAATACAAAGATTTACTTCAGTGGTGATGAGAATAGGGCTTTCATGTATCCTTACTATCCGCTTATGCTACTTACTAATGCATTAACTTATGGTATTCTTCTTTTGGAGAAAGCGGGTTTCTGAAATCGTTTTATACTCCGTTAAGTTATATAAACACTCAACCCAGAGATCGCACCTTACCTACCTTTCGGTGATAAGGATAACTCTATAGGAGGATTAAGAACAAAAACCTAGTTGACCGTCACGCACAATGCGCAAAATTAGGGTTGTTAAGACTCTCATCAACGCTACATAAATAATTGAGGTATTTTCATCCCCAATCCAAGAATGTCTACCCAACTTACAACATATTCACAATCCCCCCCTTTCGGAATCTGATTAGAAATCATATAGTGATAATTAGTTGTCAATTAATTACCAAGAATTCAACTCAATTATTGGATAGATCTCACAATAAGAAAAATAACCATAAGCATGCATTAATTTATAACATAAGTTTCTAGCAATTCAACAATGGAAAGCCCTATAAGAGAATTAGTTCCTAGCCATAAATATGACAAGAACTAATTCAAAGTTCATCATACAAAACTGAAATAAAGAAAAGAAAAAGAAAAGAAAAATACTTAAGAACGAGTCTCCAAGCCTTCTAGCATCCAAGGATTATGTTGTGGAATATTTACAAGATGGATTGGTGGAAGGATGGATGTAGAATGGTGAATGGTGGAATGGAGAATGAATAATTCTTCTAATGATGTAGAGTATTTATAGCCAAAGAATCCTTTTGCTGAAGGGTTAGGGATTTTGTAGGTAGGAAAAAGTTATTAGAATCCTTTTAGGTAAAGGTTTTAAGGTAGGAAAAGTTATCCCTTTAGGAAGGAAAAGTTATCCCTTTAGGATTCTGAAAACATGTCAAATTCGGCCCACCGTAATTCCGTGTCGGCGCGCCCTGACCCAGCGCGCGGCTGAAAATCAGATATATTTGGGCGGCTTGATGGTCGGTGCGCGGCGCTGCTAACAGCCGCGGCTCGTGACGAATTCTTCGGATTTTCGTTTCTTCGTCCTTTGTTCGTCCGGTCTTCGTCTGATCTCCTCTATAATTCCCGGAACTTCTTAGACTTCCTTTCTTGGCCCTTTTGTGTGCAATTCCATCTCACTTAAGCTCATTTTCTCTTCTTTTCGCCATTTCTCCATTTCTGACCGCTGTGACACAAAAGAAAGAAAGCGACTTCTAATACTATACTAAACATAAACAAAATGAGTAAAATACTAACTAAAAAGGACTCAAAAAGTGTATATCAAATATACCGATCAAATACCCCCAAACTTAACCTTTGCTCGCCCTCGAGCAAAGATCAAAAATATAAACAAAGACGTGATAGAAAAGAAAATAAAATGACTCAAAGACATTGATCAAATTGTTGTATAATTGTCACTTTAGAAAAGCATGAAGGTTAGTAGGATAATATGTAGGAACATATAGCATGGATTTTTAGCATTCTAAACACTTAGAGTCAGATATTTCGCAAATTCAATTTAATCATGCTAAATGGAAGTAAGAATACCTAACTATGCATGTCAATTTCAAAATCCTATGGCCTATTCACTTGCTATTCTCCACTAATCATGAATACACATATTAGAGATCTTCAGGGCTTTTCAGGGTTGTAATGTAGGCTTTAGGCAGGGGTAGGTAAAAAAATAGGCATTTAGGCTCATTGTATGTACCATAAGCTCTTTTGCTTTTCAATTCTTTCCTTTTCTTTTGATTTTCTTTCTTCGCTTCATATCTATCTTTCCCCTCTTTTGTTTTGACAGAGTGAAGTGTATTATGAATAACAAGCACCCCCAAACTTAGGCTTTTGCCTATTTATTATTACTTTTTCATTGGGGTGCATCAAAAATTATTTACTCTCTTTTGTCTCTTTTTCAACACTTTATATTCCAAACATCTAAATTTTTCACTTATGGCACAAGTATGGAATTATAGGGTGTCAAAGAAAGGTCTTATTTTTAGGCTCAAAGGGGCTGACTAGGGATACTTTTAAAGTCCGGGATAGAAAATAGTGGTAAGAATTGGCTATCAAAGAAATGCCTGAGTCATCTCCCTAACATGCATATCCTAACTATTTCGCCTCAAATAGTAAGCAAGAAGACACATAGGTTTAATCACTAACAATGCATAAATCAAGCAAGATACCCCAAATAGTTTGATTTCATGAATTTTTTGCATATCTATCCTAAGTGTTCAGATGGTTGCTTCTAATTCCACTACATTATTCCACTTCACTTCACTAGGCGTTTCAAGTAACTACAACATGCGTGATCTCAAAAAAAAAAAAAATTATGACTCAAAATTTACTCAAAAATACACAAAACAATTCAAAAAAGACTCAAAAACAATAAAACATCCCCCCAAACTTAAATCACACATTGTCCCCAATGTGTGCAAGACTCAAAGAAAATAAAAGAAAAAGGACAACTGCGACACAACACCGGTCATAACGGAGTGAGGAAAAATTGAATTTGCGAAAATATAGCTCTCTGAAGTTCCGGCGCCGCGACCCTGATATTCGGCGCCGCGGCACTGCTAATCTTGTGGCTCTTACGAGATTCTGGCGCGCGACCTGATTCAGCGCGGCCACGACTTTTCCTTTTTTTCAGCATTTTTGCTCCTTTTTCCTTGGTTTTAGCTTTCAGTCCACCTGTTATCCAACAACACAAAACAAGAACCCAAGACCGTGAGACTGTTCAAGATAAAATAAAATAAAATAAAGACAGAAATTAAAATAACATCATTAAAAACATTGGGTTGCCTCCCAACAAGCGTTGTCTTTAACGTCTTTTAGCCGGACGCCTTTAACCTTTACGAGTGCCCATTGGATCATTCTGCGAACTGCTTGCAATCCGCAGAGTTATTGTTGCAGGTCTCACTTCAACTACAACAATTATTTCAAACAAGGGCCTCAAATATACGATTATCCCCCAAGTACACAAGACATGCTTGTCTTTTAGGCTCTCTCTAATGTAGGGATCAGTGAGATTCCCAACATCTCTCAACTCTAGGGGGTGCCCTTGATGGTATGGACTTTACGTTTGAATCAACATTGTATTTGGTGGTGTTTCTTCTGCAATAGGTACGAGAAAAAGATTTTCCAAGGAATCCAAGAAGGTGAATAATTGGATTTCAACAATCTTTTCCTTCTCTGCACCAACTATCTCGCCAGATTCCTCAATAGCTGGGTGTGATTCAGGCTCCTCAATTTGATTGCCACCTCCTATAGGTGCAGATTGCTTTTCTTGTATTTCGCTGTTCAAAATGACTGCGAGTTCTCCTATTTGCAGTTCCAACTTTCTGAGAGACTCTCTTGTCTCAAACCATCGTGAGTCGGCACTTGGCGAACATAAGTATGCTCGCTTTAACTCATTTCGATCTTCCTCGAAATCGTGGGTTAAAATTTGTTGATGACTCCACTGTCTCTGATAGTAGTAGTCCATGTGTCCTGATTTTTTTTTTTCTCGAATTTAACCTGAAAAATAAGAAAAACAACAAAAGGTGATAAAAAGATGCTCGCAGAACAAGTTAGAAACTTGTTCTTGGAGCACAACAAATAAGCGAAATAAAACCAAATTAGAAATTAAAAATAGATAAAATTGATATTGAACTATGCCTAATCCGAAACGGCGCCAAAAACTTGATGCGTGGTAAGATCGCTGCTTTAAACGCAAGTGCGTTATCGTGACAAGTAGTATAGTCTTGATAAGACCAAATATCGTCCTCAAGGATTAGGGTTCAATTACCAACTATCTATTTTTTGGTATCTATTTGGTGAATTGATAATTGATTTGTTGTTTATAACTAAGAATTATGCAAGCTATTTAAATACAAAGATTTACTTGGTGGTGATGAGAATAGGGCTTCCATGTATCCTTACTATCGACATGCTACTTACTAATGCATTAACTTATGGTATTCTTCTTTTGGAGAAAGCGGAGTTTGAAATCGTTTTATACTCCGTTAGGTTATATAAACACTCGACCCGATGTCGCACCTTACCTACCTTGGTGATAAGGATAACTACATAGGAGGATTAAGAACAAAACCAGTTGGCCGTCACGCCTGATGCGCAAAATTAGGGTTGTTAAACCTCTCATCAACGCTACATAAATAATTGAGGTATTTTCATCCCCGATCCAGAATGTCTACCCAACTTACAAGATATTCACAATCCCCTTTGAATCGATTAGAAATCATATAGTGATAATTAGTTGTCAATTAATTACCAGAATTCAACTCGATTATTGGATAGATCTCTGATAAGAAAAATAACCATACGCATGCATTAATTTATAACATAAGTTTCTAGCAATTCAACAATGGAAAGCCCTATAAGAGAATTAGTTCCTAGCCATAAATATGACAAGAACTAATTCAAAGTTCATCATACAAAACTGAAATAAAGAAAAGAAAAAGAAAAGAAAAATACTTAAGAACGAGTCTCCAAGACTTCGAGCATCAAAGGATAATCTTGTGGAATATTTACAAGATGGATTGGTGGAAGGATGGATGTAGAATGGTGAATGGTGGAATGGAGAATGAATAATTCTTCTAATGATGTAGAGTATTTATAGCCAAAGAATCCTTTTGGTGAAGGGTTAGGGATTTTGTAGGTAGGAAAAAGTTATTAGAATCCTTTTAGGTAAAGGTTTTAAGGTAGGAAAAGTTATCCCTTTAGGAAGGAAAAGTTATCCCTTTAGGATTCTGAAAACATGTCAAATTCGGCCCAGCACTTCGTAATTCCCGTGTCGGCGCCTGTGATCAGCCACTGAAAATCGAGATATTTGGGCGGCTTCAGTCGGTGCCGCGCTTACGCTAAGCGCCATGGCTCGTGACGGAATTCTTCCGGATTTTTTGTTTTTTCGTCCTTTGTTCGTCCGGTCTTCGTCTGATCTCCTCTATAATTCCCGAAACTTCTTAGACTTCCTTTCTTGGCCCTTTTGTGTGCAATTCCATCTCACTTAAGCTCATTTTCTCTTCTTTTCGCCATTTCTCCATTTCTGACCGCTGTGACACAAAAGAAAGGAAAACGACCCTAATACTATACTAAACATAAACAAAATGAGTAAAATACTAACTAAAAATGACTCAAAAAGTGTATATCAAATACACCGATCAATCTCCTTCACATCTTTAGCATAAACAATTTTGGTGTGCAATTCCCTTGTAACTAATTCCATTATCCATCCTAGAACAACAATATTGCATCTATCCCATATATGTGCTAGACCTATAGTAAAATCTTCCTTCTTCAAGGTGCCATCAACGATCCCCAACTTGTTCTTTCCAAGTAATTGGATTCACATAGCCTTGCTCCAAATGGAGTAATTTCCAAATTCAGTTAATACAGTTGAGATAATCGGTCCTCCGGTTGTATCCGAGGGATTAAGAAACAATGCATGAGTGTAATCGGTTTTTGTGGTCGCCATTGTTGCTCTAACTAAAAATTCACAGCTCGATTCGATTGGATATGATTTGTAGTTGGATCGATTAGCAACACTCACATTTGTGGTTGTTACGCTCTGATACCATATTGAATTTCACACAAATCAGCCCTAAATCACCATAGCTAAGCTTTGAGAAGATAAATTTTGCATTGAAATGAAAATATATTGTTATCTTTACATCGACATCGACTGATACACTGTACTAATATACTAACTACAACTAACTAATTGTCTCACTTAGTAATTTACTTATTTATCCTTCTAATTACATGCTACTTGTAAATACACCCCTACCTATTTTATCAGTTAACAAAACTAATTTATTAAAATAAAACATCAATTTGTTGAAGTAATGAATGTCTGAATCAATGGATGAATTGTAATGAAGAAAAAAAAGATGTAGAAAGAGGGAGAGAAAGAACTCAGATCTTCATATCTCAATCAGAGATCAGATGATCGTACATTTAACTACCAATAATAGTCACATGTTTATACATACTGACAACTAACGAACTAACCTTTCATTAATTAATTGGCTTATCATCTACTTCGTCCGTCCCAAAATAGTGTCGGTTTAGCAAAAATAAAATTTTTAAAATTAATTATCGCTTTAGAAATTCAAAACAATAATTGGTGGAGTAATTGTTTCCAACTATAGCCTTATATTAAAGAACTGCTTCTTCTTAATAGGGCTTCATTATCAAAAAATGTCTGGCGTAATAAATAGGGGCAACTTAATTTATGTGATACCTTGTTATTGTTTATCTTTTTAATGGGCGTGAAAGAGTTAAAACAACACTTATTTTGGGATGGATAAAGTAATAATTATTAGCCTAACTATCTCTAACAGCTAATACATTGATTTAGCTATAAGCTACACTTAGCTTTCACCCTAACTCCTATCACAGCTACACACTTACTTACATCACTACACATATACAACCCAACAATTGAATGAAGTGAAGATTCCAATTCAAACACGAGCCCTAAATTTATTAATAGAAAACGACTACTAAGGAGATTAAAATTAGGTACAAATCAAACTTTTTTAGGGAATGGAGATCCGTATCTTTTTCATCTTCTTTAGGTGATTTATTTGTTTTTTAATCTACTCCATCCGTTCACTTTTACTTGGCCACTATTTCATAAATAAATTTTCACTTTTACTTGTCACATTTAGCATATCAAGAAAAAAATTGTTTATTTTACCTGTTTTACTCATAACATTAATTACTCATTTAAAATCATTTTCTAAATCTCATTATTAATTTATTATTTCGTAAGGGCGTGCAAAATTAAAAATGTGTAAAACAATATTGGCCGAATCCCCTTTCAATCCTGGACATGTTACACAATAATTTCCTCTCATGCTGTGTGCATGCAAATTGGCAAAATTGATATCTACAAAATATATAAGTATCCGTTGCTAATTATGTTTCAATTACAGCAACGTTATACCCAAGATCATTATTTTAAAGAAATAGTTATTGGTGATTGATGATGGTCTCATCAGTCAAGATTCACGTGAGTTCAAAGGGGAAAACCAAATGATTGTTTTAATATATCAACTGAGCATTTTATTAGAATTGATAGAGGAGTTAGAGAGATGTTTCTCTCACTAGGCGAAAATCTCTCAACATTTTCGTCTAGTTGCTCTTCTACGTCTCCCTTCTTTTATGATTTTCACCAACTGAATTATTACGGATTGTTCTTTGACCAATTCCATCTTACGGAGAAGTTTGTGTGTTCATTCATGTTCACTTTAGTCGATTTGTTAAAGGTAAGTTTTCATCTTCTTTAACATCCAAGATTTCATAGCTTTGTGTATTCGTTGGTTCCGCCACTATCAAAGGGATTTAGTCCTAGTGTGAGTCATCTTCCTTCTTGCCATGAGGAAGAATATAAAGATTACGTCCAAGAGAAAGAAAGAGATTACTTTGATTGTTCAAGGTATGAATTTTCCGAGTACATATCTGGTGGTGGCAGCTTCTAGTGGTGTCCCGATAGCAACCATGAACATTGTGGGAAAATCGGGTCAGGGGGGTGAAGCCGGGTCGAAAGCAGGTTAGGAGGGTGGTTATGGATTGCAAGAGGGTCATGATGGTGGTCATGGGTCGAGGATGCAATTCAATGAGTCTCCCAACTTTCTGGTGGCGACCTCAGGTGGTGTTCCGGTAGGAACCCTTGACACTGGTGGGAAAACGGGTCATGCAGGGGATCCTGGGTCGAAAGCGGGTATGGAGGGTGGTCCCGGGTTGCAGGGGGGCCGTGATGGTAGTCATGGATTGTGGATGCAACCCATGGGTCACCGGTCTATGGTTTCTGAGTCCGAAGGGGTGTTTGCGGAGTCTCATTTGGAAGCAAAGGGTATGCAATTACAATTTATTGAACAAGAAGGAGCTATCGTAGAACTTGATGCGAATGATGAAGTTCCATTTGTTGAAACTTGGGGCTATTGTCTTATTGGATGTTTCACGGGCCCTTTCCCGGGACGTGAGGCACTGAATTCAATTGTTAAGGGCTGGGATGTGAAGTGTCGAATCATTCCCTATGGACGTAGATGGACTGTCTTCCGTTTCATGTCGGAGGACGATCGCATTAAGGTGTTTCATAGTGGCCCCTATATGACTTTCGGCAAAACATTGATGTTAAAACTAGTTGATAAGGATGTGATACTTTTAGATGATATTTTTATGAAAATCCCCATTTGGGTGATGCTACGTGACATCCCCTTATCAGTTTGGAGTGAAACCGGTTTGAGTAAAATTGCATCGCGTGTTGGAATGCCTCTATACACGGATCAGTTTACTAAAGAGAGGTCCAAAATGAACTATGCACGAGTATTGATTGAGGTCGATGTTAGCAAGGAGCCGGTCACGGAATTTAGAGTAAAACTACCGAGTAATATTATGTATGTTCAAAAAGTGGAATATGAGCATTATCCGGATTTTTGTTTTCTTTGCCAAACATTTGGGCATAGCCATTTAAAGTGTAAGAAGTTGGAGAAACAAGTGAAGCCTATGGAGATTTCCCGACCTTAAAATTCGAATGTTTTGCCTCAGAATGGCGAGGATATGAGTATGTCCTCTATGCCCGGAAGTGTCGATGCAGCTTCGAATCTTGGTCGAGCTTCGGGTGAGAATCAATTTGATGAACACCGTTTGCGGGATGCACATGATGTTCCCAACGCAACAGGGGTGGGAAGTAGGGATTTTAATCAAGTCAGTACCTTTGCCGAGACAAAGACGGGGTCTAGCTCTCCTTTCGTCCGGGTCCTTTAGAAGTGCTACGGGTGTTGAGAATTCGTCGAGTGTGTACATGCAGGCACCACTTTGTGCGGATAATGATGGATGGCAAGAGGTTACTTCAAGGAAGAATTTTATTAAGAACAAAGCCAAGCAGCAAGTTTGAGAAGTGGAAGAGTATTTCAACCCTCCAAGATTGAGTTTATTTGTGTTGCGTTTATTTTATTTTCTTGTATTGTATTTTCGTGCTTTACATTGAGGCTTGAGAATCCTTCGATTGTACTTTCCGATTTCTAGTAATACATTATTTATTTACTAAAAAAAAAACTGAGCATTTTATTCATCTTCAGAAAAAAAAGTTACAGATGTGTTTACAACAAATATGTGAAAATAACAGCAAATCACAAACTAAATATTAAGAAACGAAATATTTATTAATAAACATTGCGTGTATAATTATGTTTATTCCCTTGATTCTTCTCTCTAAATTTTCTTCGTGATTCGAGTGCCGTTAGTAGCGTATTTCTCGAACGTGCCCCTCCTTGTATTTTATCGTTTAGAACGTCGGGCAGTTTGATAAAAGGTGGTATTTGATTCCTTGATCTCTTTGTGAATATCTCAAGGATGTATGGGATTTTTGAGATTTTAAGTAATGCTCTCTATATGAATCCCCATGAGTTTATGGGATATTCGAGATGTATTTTCAAGGAAATATGTGCCCCTTTTATAGGTGTGATCTAGGGTTTAGAGTAGGGGTGACCAGTGGGCCGAGACGGGTCGGGGTGGGTTTGGCAGGATCGGGGCGGGGTTGGGACGGGGAGGGAGCGGGACTAGCGGGACGAGACCAAGTCCCGTCCCGATTCCGGTCCGGTTGGATAGGGGTTCGAGGCAGGATCGGGAAGGGGGTGGGCGGGGCGTTTTTTTTGCACTTAATTAAAAAAATAACATATATATGAACAACTCAATAATTGAACAAGAGAATGCTCTTATATTATTTTGTCACGCCCTATTTCGACCGCGATAGTATTCTAGTGAATTCCTGCTTAATAAAATGTTAGAAAATAAAGTAAATGCTAAAAGGTGCTAGAATGCTAAAATGCTAAAATGATAAAAGGGCTAGAAATAATGCTAGAAGGGTGCTGAAAGTGCTAAAGGGATGTTAAAGGGTTCGCGAAGTCGCCACCTAATTAGTTTGGGTGAATTAGGACACATGGATGTTAACTATGTTAAAGTTAACATTAACTCCATTTTTATGGTCTGCAAAACTAGTGTGAGATTCTGGGTAAGGGTTCTTTATTAATCTAGAGGGAAGGAATTAGGCACCCTCTAAGATCCGCTAACTTGCGGTTGTCCTGCCAAACCTAGGTTAATTATTATGCTAAGAAAAGGGATGTTTAAAAGTATTTAAGTAAAAAAGTTAAAAAAAAAATGTAAGTATAAGATGTATTCTTAATAAAATTGCAAGATTTGTGTATAAAAGACAAAGTTAGTTTTGAAAACATTCCTTCATAAAGTACTTTAAAAAAAAGTAGATGATGCAAGACATTGATTATGACAAAGGTGCATTTATAAAATAGGCTTAGCATGCAAGGTATCTAGTAGGCGAAACTAATTTTTCTATACGAATGTTAATGAGAGAGTTTATAGAATTTGATAACAAATAATACTTTAACTACGTGAAGAGTTATGCAAGTGAAAAGTCATTAGGTTATTTAATGCAACTTAAGCAATGCATAGCGAGCCCTAAAATAATTAAGTTAGAGGAAGCAAATTCCTAATGTCCAGCTACCTCTTAATGGCAACTCAAAGCTTAAATATCCTAAAGGTCCCGCTAGTAGTGTAATGTTAGACATTAATTTACAAATAATGAATGGGGCGGGAAGTCAAATAATAGACTCGAAGGATGGCGAAGGTATTCGCCGGTTGCTGAAATTTCCGACGTGGATGGAAGGACGCACACATATGCGGGTGAATGCAGATCTTCAATTGATGGAAAAGTGCGATGAGTCTCGCAATGAGACGCTTCATTCGGCTCCGATGCATTTCATGTAAAAAAAATAAGAAAAGCTAAGGATTAGTACATATCCAACTTTTATCAAAATAATAAATAAGCATTTGACATAAACCATCAGCAAGTTGTTTTAGAGGGTGGGACCCTAACTAACTTTAAAATTATTCTTAAACTATCACCCTACTCCTTCAAACAGAACAACAGAGAGACTGAAATACTAGTACATTTTTGATAGGTTGCTTAATGATAAAGGTCAACAGGGAGATTTCCCCTCTTATTCTTCTAGACATGTTTAGCATTCAAGTAGACATGACTAATGCAGATTATATGAGGTTTCACATATGCCTAGACAGTGGACTTAGGTTGATACAAGACCTATGCAGGATGTAAGTTCATACAGGAAAGTATCGACAATAATATGCATAAGCAGTTTCAAACTAACAAGATTAAGGCAAATGTACATGCTTGGTCTAAACCTGCATATGCATGTCACTCGTCTGAAATATGCAAAGGAATAGACTTAGATCTGTATTCGGATAGGCAAAGACAAGGATGCAGTCGATTTAACTACACAGGAATAATCCCGGCAATCTCTCAAATATATCATTTTAGACATGATGAAGGATATTTAGGCTAGTTAAAACATACAGAATTGTAAATATGATAAGATGCATCATCTGGGATGACACCTACATATTCATATGGTGATTTACACAACTATGGGATGCATACAAGGCATACTAGAATATTCAATCCAGGACAGACATTTGGATGTGCAAGAGACAATTTCATATCATATATGCTAAGAAAACTTATAGAAATGAATGTAGGTCATATTTATGGAACACATTGAAAAAAATTAATCAGACACATATCATTTTCAGAATCGCCCAAGAATCAATATAAATGTTTGGGTTACATATTAACATAGACACATCATCCATATTAAGTGTTCGATTCTAACTAATAGGTTCAGCCACCAAATAATGCTCACCAAACATGCTTCAATCGGTTTAACACACATAAATGGCAAATTATGTCATACCAAACACATTCAACAAGCGACGATCGTCATACAGACCATACAATGCAGATAGAAAAAATTTGAAAAGGAAACAAGTTTACCTTCTCTGGACAGCGAACCGAGACAGTGTATCAAGTCATCGATTCACTCGGGGTGTTTGGTTGCTATACGATTTGAAAGGGAAAAAAACTTGGGATGATCTTACTCGTATTCTGCTAAAATGAAGAGTTTGAGAGTCTTATTTTCTAATCTTGCTTGGATTGCGATTAAGATTATTTTGTTGTGTAGAAAGGTGTTCCTCCAATGCTTTTCTTTCGGGCCCCTTTTGCATGTCAGGATCCATTGATTTATATAGCCCTGAATATGGTACTTTGTTTTGGTAAGGTTTGCTGCAGCCTTCTTTTGCGATTTGGTGCTGATTCCATTCCATCTTGGTGCTGATTTCCTTCAGTTTTTCGATCGGATTGGTGCTTAATTCAGGCGTTATTATTGGTCGATTTTGGATGAGATTTGTGTTGTAAATGGTAAGTTTCGATTTGGTAAGATTGGGGCTGATTTGTTAGTTGATTTGGTGCAAGATTCACCGGATTCTCCGACGAGAATCCCGGCTGGCGAGGGGAGTGAGGTGCGGTGAGTTGTCGGCGATGAAGGGTGAAAGGTTGCTGCTGAAGGTTTTCTTAGGGTTCATTTGGTTTTCGTTCTTTTCTTTAGTTAAGGGTTGTGGGGGTGATAAAGGCTGAGGACGGTTGGGTCGGGTCAGCGGGTTTGGGCTAAGGGAATTGTTGGGCTGAGATAGTTTTAAAAGGGTGGGCTGTGGTATTAATTAAAGGCTGGGGAATTAATTTTAAGTGTATTTGTTTTAGTATTATATTTAATTTGTGGTAAATAAGTGGGTTTTAAATTAGTTTTAATTATTTTAATATGACTTTAGATGCTTTATTAATTTTAGGTTGGATTTAAATTATTACAATATTATATGCGAGCGTGCTACTTAATTAGTGCTTAATATTTATAATGCGATGTCGTCACTAAAATCTTATTTATTATGCCTACTTTGTTGAATTAAAATTAACTTGATGGGGTTTAAATTGCAAATAATAATTATGAAATTGTCTTGCGTATTAATAAATGCGAATATGCTATTTAACACGACGTCATTGTTAAATTATTTATTTTATGTATTTATTTATTTATTTATTTATCATTAAGAATTGTTTGAGTTTTAATTAATGGGAAATAAAGCTTAAATTATGAATAATATTCATGAAATTGCTTGTTATTAAAATGACGAATGCGGACGTGAGACTCAAGGTGTACTTAATACTCTACGTAAAATGCGGTGCCATTATTAAATCGTTTATTCATGCATGTATTAATGTTTTATTGTTGCATTTTATTATTATAAAATTGTTAAACTTATTTTGAAAAATTTGATGTAATTTTATAGTTAACGATCGACGAGAGTCAAAATTGGGTGTCAACAACTTGTCCCTCTTTGTATGGAGATGATGGAAGAGTCTTCAGACAAAGACGTTGACTTTTAGCCAATTTTGTCTCGATCCTCAGAATTAAAATGCTGGGCAGTAGAGATAATGTTGACGCAAATTCAAAATTGTCCCAGTGTCGAGTTATGATGACACTGGGCTACCATGGTCAAACACCAAGGCGGGCTAACGCGGACTCAGAATTTGTCCCAGTGTCAAGTTATGACGACATTGGGTCGACGTGATGTTAAAATAAAAATAAACTGTCTTGAACTTAGGGGTGTACCGGTATCGACTTATGATGATGTTGGGCTTGTTGGTGATGTGGAATGAGTAGACCGACGCTCGAGGCCGCTTCTGCCATTTGTTAGGAAGGTTGGCCTCCAACGAATTGCCCCGGTTCGCTGTAAGAGAAAATCCACGGTGTGCTCCTGCATGCTAAGACTTAAGCAAACGGTTAGTGCATAACTGTTACGGCAAAATGATAACGCATGAATTTTTAGTCAATGTAACTGTGTGAGTAGAAATGTTATCCTGTAAAATGTGATGCTGGTTGTGTTGATGTGATGCTGCAAATATTGTGATTTCGTCCTTGCACGGACGTGTTGCGATTGTGAATGCGGATATGTTGTCATTGCTGCAACTACCCCTTTAGATTGAAGCTCTGTAGACTAAAGCTTAAGAAAAAGTTAGTGTGTAACTGCTAAGACAAAATAATAAGGCATGAATATATAAGAAATGCAAATTTGGGAGTAGAGAAATCGTCATTGCGTATATGTGATATGATGATGACATTGTCTTTGGATGTGGCGTCGTTTTCGTATGGGCGTCGTTTCGGACCGGGCGTCGTTTTCGGAATTGGCGTCATTTTCGGGCTCGGCGTCGTTCGGCCTCGATCATTTGGACGAAGTCATTTTGGACTGGCGTCGTTTGAACTTCGCGTCGTTCCGGACTCGGCGTCATTTTGGACTGCGTCGTTTGGACTTAGCGTCGTTTTCGGACGTAGCGTCGTTTTGGACAGCGTCATTTGGACTGAGTCGTTTGGACCGCGTCATTTTCGGACTCGGCGTCGTTTTCGGACTCAGCGTCGTTTTCGGACTCGGCGTCGTTTTCGGATTTCGGCTTCGTTTTTGGACATAGCGTCGTTTTCGGACTTGGCGTCGTTTTCGGACGTGTCGTCGTTTTTGGACGTGACGTCGTTTTCGGACTTTGCGTCTTTTCGGACTTGGCGTCGTTTTCGGACTTTGCGTCTTTTCGGACTCGGAGTCGTTTTCGGACTCGGCGTCATTTTCAGATCCGGCGTCGTTTTCGGACGTGGCGTCGTTTTCGGACATGACGTTGTTTTCGAATTTTGCGTCTTTTCGGACTTTGCGTCTTGGCGTCATTTTCGGACACGATGTTGATGAATACGTCATTGTGTTGATGCTACTATTCCTGTGAATTAATGCTCCTGCATGCTAAAATTTTGCGAAAATGTGCATAGCAGTTAAATCAAAATAATGGATATATGAAAAAATAAAATTTTGTGAGTAGAGATGTCGTCCCTGTATGATGTGTAGGACGTTGCGAATGCTGATGTCGTCTCTGCTCGAACTTGCGGGATGCTGCGAATGCCGATATCGTCTCTGCACGGACTTGCTAGATGTTGTGAATGCTTGCTGAATGCTGCGATTGCTGATAGTCTCTGCACGGACTTGCTGGGTGCTGTGAATGCTTGCTGAATACCGCGATTGCTGAGATGTTGTTGCTTGTTGTGTTTGCGAATCGCCTGGTTGCCATGATGCCTTCGACCTGGACATTGTGCGTTTGTGAACCACATTAGTTGCAACGATGTCGTTATATGGACACTGTGCGTTTGTGATCCGCATAGCTGATGTGTGATCCTGTGACTGAGCTGAAGAACCTGCGCTCAAAGAAAACTTGTGAGTTTGGGGGGCGGTTGATTCACATTGACTTTGTAGTTTTGACTCTTGATGCTCGGACGTCTGCCTTGTTTGGACTCATAACCCCTGCATGGTCTCCTACATTGACTAACTGTTAATGGTCCTAGTTTTGGAATATGCAAAGGGCGTTTGGCCTAAAGTGCGTCTCAATGGGATTGCTTGCCTATCATGTGTATTTTCGTTATTTTCAAAATAAGAGAAGGCTTCTAATGGTGTGACCGAAGCCGATTTAGGCCGCCTACATATCCCCACGAGGGAATCATGTCATGACGTAGTTCATTACAAGTGAAATTGGGTAAAATATTTAAAGGTGAGACCGAAGCCGATATGGCCGCCTACGTATCCGCCAGGGGAATTAGGTCAAACGTAGTTCCATTTTATTACAGATAAAGGGCAAAATATATTAAACTAACTATTTTTAGCTTCTCGGAGGGCCAAGACAGAGGCACGAGTCTACTTGTTCAAAATGTATACTTGGTCTGCGTCTTGATGGCCGAAGTCTTGGCAGATCATCCCTTGCAAAGACACAACTAGGCGAATGACTTATTCAACGGTTAAACAATCTCGGCGAGAGCACTCCTTTTCTCGGGCGGTTGGTCGATGATTCAACTTTCTTCCCTTTTCGGGCTGGGGTAATAGTCCCTTCCAGACTGTTTTCTTCATCTTTAGCTATCATGTTCACATGGGCATCTTCATAACCGGGAAAAAGGTTATTGTTTACATTGAGAGGAGCATCTTTCAGCTGGATGACTCCCTCTTTGATTAACTCCTCTATTCTGTCCTTGAGTGTATAGCAATTTTCGACGTCGTGTCCCTCGGCACCGGAGTGGTATGCACAATGTTTGGTTTTATCGTGCCCTCGGGAAGTAGGCCTGGGGGTATTTCTGGGAATTGGTTGGAGTATTCCTGCGGCTTTCAGCTTCTCGTACACTTGGGCTATGGGTTCGGCTAAAGGTGTATAGGTTTTGGTTGGTTTTCTTTCGGCATCTATGCGGGGTTTGGGTCTGTTTGGTGTACGGGTTCGTGACTGTGGTGAGTATGAGGGATTTGGATATGCTGGTTGGGTATGGTAAATATGATATGGGGTAGCGCAGTGCAGATAATACGACTGTGGATTTTGAGTGTTTTGGTTATAGTACGAAGGTGGTGAGCTTCGATACACTGGAAGTTGTTCTGGCGTATGTTCCTGAATGACCATGATAGAGGGTGATGCGTCTCTTCTCCTCTGTGAGGTACCTCTTATGGAATCCGACTGCATTGCTCTGCTAGTTGCTTGTAGGGCTGCCAGGTTTGTAATCCTGCCCGTTTTAATGCCTTCTTCCACGAAGTCGCTGATGCGCGAAAAGATGCACACACTTTAACGCAAGTGCACGTTATCGTGACAAGTAATATAGTCCTGGTAAGACCGAATATCGTCCACAAGGATTAGGGTTCAAGTATCAACTGTCTATCTTTTGGTATCTATTTGGCGATTGATATTTGGATTTGTTGTTTATAACTAAGAATTATAAAGACTAATTTAACTAATGAGTTTACTTCAGATGTGATGGGAATAGGGCTTCCATGTCTCTTCAACTATCCGTTTATGTTATTTATTAATGCAATGAATTATGGTCTTCTGCTCTCGGAGAAAGCGAGTTCTGAAATCGTTTTATATTCCGTTAAGGATATATAAACACTCAACCTGATTGCACCTTACCTACCTTTGGTGATAAGGATAACTACATAGGAGGATTAAGAACAAAACCTAGTTAGCAATCACACCATGCGCAAAATTAGGGTTTTTAAGCCTCTCATTAACGCTACATAAATAATTGAGGTATTTTCATCCCCAATCGAAGAATGTCTACCCAACTTACAAAGATATTCACAATCTCTCCTTTCGAAGTAAATTAGAAATCATATAGTGATAATTAGTTGTCAATTAATTACCAAGCATTCAACGCAATTATTGGATAAATCTCTCAAAGAAGAATAATAACCATAAACATGCATTAATTCATAACATAAGTTTCTAGAGAATTAACATGGAAAGCCTATAAGAGAATTAGTTCCTAGCCATTGACATGACAAGAACTAATTCAAAAGTCATCATACAAAGCGAAATAAAGAAAAGAAAAAGGAAAAGAAAGTACTAAATTATGGTCTCCAATCTCCAAGAAAGAATCTTGAGTTGTGCAAGAAGGGGAACCCTTAAAATCTGCCTAGGGTTCTCATTTTATAGGCTGAAAACCGCCCTTACCGTTTCCTCGCAGGCTGCCCAAAAATCGTCAAAACCACGATTTTCTCGCGTCGCGCGCCGCGTGCTATAAGCGCGCCGGAACTTGGTGCCGGGTGATTTGGCGCCGTGGCCCGTCACCTGTTGGCATGAGGCGCCGCGGCGCTGGGACTTCTGCAGCCTCTCTGGATATTGGGCGCGCGACCGCTTCGTCTGCGAGGCGCGCTACTGTCTGCAGTTTTGCCTCGTTCGCCACTTTCTCTGTTTTTAGCTTTGGAACCTCCTCTTTTGCCTTCTTTTAGCTCCTTTTCCGCCATTTGGCCATTTTAACCACTTTGACTCAAAAGAAAGAAAATCTATCCTAATACGACACTTATTTGTACAAAAAGGGACAAAAGACTAACTAAAAATGACTCGAAAAATGTATATAAAATACACCGATCAAATACCCCCAAACTTAACCTTTGCTCGCCCTCGAGCAAAGATAGAAAGAAAGAAATAAAAGACTCAAAGAAACGAAAAATAAAAGACTCACTGACATTGATCACTTCTGCTGCATTAGTGCTAACTAGAAAAACATGAAGGTTAGCAAAATAATATGCCGGAACATATAACATGAAATTTTCAGCACACTAAACACATTAAGCTAGATATTTCGCAAACTCATATTTATCATGCTTAATGGAATTCAATCTACTAAATCATGCATATAAATTCAGAAATCCTATGACATTTTTACTTGCTATTCTCCACTAATCTTGGATATGCATAAAAGAGATCTTCAGGACTTTAAGGGTTGTAATGTAGGCTTAGGTATAGGTAGGTAAAAATAGGCATTTTAGGCTCATTCTTTGTGTACCATAAGCTCTTTAGCTTTTCAGTATTTCCCTTTTTCTTTGTGTTCTTTCCTTCACTTCGATTCTATCTTTTCCCTATTTTGTTTTGGGAGAGTGAAATGTATAATAATGACAGGCACCCCCAAACTTAGGCTTTTACCTATTTCTTATTACTTTTTTTTTAATTGGGGTGCAACAAGCTCATTCACTCTTTTTGTCTTTTTTTTTAACACAATTGATTTCACTACTTCACATTTTTACTTATGGCACAATCTGTGGGAATATAGGGTGTCAAAGAAGAAGTTTCAATTTTTAGGCTCAATGGGGTTGACTAGGGATATATTTGAAGTCCGGAATAGAAAAGAGTGGTAAGAATTGACTATGAAAGAAATGTCTGAGTCATCTCCCTAACATGCATGTCCTAACTATTTTGCCTCAAATAGCAAGCAATCATAACACATAGATTTTCATCATTTAGCATGCATAATTTAGGCAAGAAACTCAAAATAGACAGATTTTGTGAGTTTTTGGCATATCTAACCTAAGTGTTTAGATAGTTGATTTTATTCCATTACATTATTCCACCTTCCTTCACTAGGTGTTTCTAGCAACTACAACATACATGATCTTTTGACAGACAATTATGACTTAAAAAGAAAAAAAAATAATTTGTGACTCAAAATATACATAAAACAAGACTTAAATAAAACATAACAAGACACAAATAAAACCAGACACAAATAAAACACCCCCAAACTTAAATCACACATTGTCCCCAATGTGTGTAGACTCAAATACAATAAAAGGAAATAAGACACTTACAGACTTTGGCTAAAATGGTGGTGGTGGCGGTGGATAATGCATCGACCAGTGGTTGAGCAGGAACTCGTCTCGCTAAAGCGGTGCAACCGCTGTTGCTCGCCTCGATTCTTGTTGCCCTTGTCGCAACTCATGTTGTCCCCGTCTCAACTCATTTTGTCCTGCATCATTGTGTCGAAATGTTGCATCATCATTCTCTCGTTCTCGAGCACTTGCTCCATCATGCACCGGAGGTTACGTTACGTGGTTGGTGGTGGCTAGGTCTGCTGCATATTGAGCCTATTTCGTGCTCATCTTCGTTCGCGGCCTCAGTCTGCAGTGCTGCTTGCTGGTTGTGCTCTTCTTCCGTCAGGGGCTTGGAGTGCAGGAAAGAGTGCACTATCCCATGGACACTGCGGTTGGTTTCTCTCATACGTGTCAGTGGGTAGGGTTGGGACCCATCGGAAGGCGCATAGATTAGTGATAAGTGAGCCGTGTCCCAATCCACCTGTTGTCACCAACCTGCTGATTTCTTCAATGCTCTGCACTATCTCTTTCCCCACATCAATCGTCATCCCCCTCATAATTCCATATATCAGTTTAATCCTATCTTCTGGCACTCTGGTGAAGTGCGTGGATGGAATCATGCGGGCACTGACGAAATATAGCCAACCCTTGGCTGCTTTGTTGAATTGGCACATGCTCAGTGCTCTTGATCCATTTCTTCCAATATCAAAAGCGGCCCCAGGGTAGCTCACGGTGTTTGCAACGACATTCCAATCGATGCGGTCGCTTCTAGACCGTGTTCTAAAGTGATTCCAATCACTTCTTTCTTCAACATCAACCGTCTTCAATTGTGCATTTACATTCTCTCACACAGCACATAAACTCCCTTACAAAGCATCCACTTTCCACCTTCTCGGAAAGTTGGCATAGAATTCACGCACCATGTTGTGTTCGTTGGTGCTATTTTCTCCGATTTACAAATCTCCTCCACCCTTAACTCAATCATTGCCGAATGGGCTCATAAACATCCTCTTCCCAAACGACTCCCTCGATAGTCCATTCCGCTTCGGGATTAAAGTGCAGTATCGCTTTTGTATCTTTGGAAAGTTGGTAGCTCACAAACCTAGTGTTATCATATCATGGTGGGTGGATGTGGAGGCTCTTCTTTTCCTGATGGCCATGGTTAAAACAGTTTCTGCAGCTTACAACTTAGTGGCACAAATGTTTCCCAACACAATCAACAACTAGTAGTTAAACACAACACCCCCAAACTTCAACTCTACTGCCCAATGCCACACCCTCCTTTTCTACTCTTTCTCCAAACTTCACAATCAATTTTTCAGCACCCAAACTACTTCACAACTACAATACTCTTTCGAACTACTACCTCCTGTGACTTCAGTAAAGATCTCAAGAACAGAAAAAGATTACCTTTTTATGAGAGGGTTCAAGCTGTTCTTGTTTCTAATGGTGGTTTGAGGCTATGGAATGGAGATTTTTTTTTGAGATAGCTAAGGGTTTTTAGGAATTTAAGAGTTTTGGTTGTGGTTGGTTTGGATTTGTGGAGGATTTGTGGGCAAATTTTTGGATTTTCGTGTGTTTTTGGAGGAGGGGGTTAGGTTTTGGTTTTTGAATTTGGGGCAAATCTGATTTCTGGGCGTTTTTAAGTTTCGATTTACCTTGTGTGCCGCGACCTGCTTTAGCCATGCGCTGATCTTCATTCCCGGGATTTTCTGCGCGGCCCTGCTCTGGCGCGCGAGCTTAGATTTCATGCCTCTTGATTCTTTTGGCGCGCTTCGCTCTTAGGCGGCGCTTACGTTTTAAAATCACGCTTTTCTTGATTTTCGCCCTTGATTTATTGCTGCACTGCCAATCACAGCACAAACACTACCTCCGTCAGACCGTTCTTAATAAAAACTACTATATTAAAATAAAATAAATCAAAATAATTTGGGTTGCCTCCCAAGTAGTTTGTCTTTAACGTCTTTTAGCGGGACGCTTGAGTTCCTTGATTTAATAAGCGTAGGGTGGATCAAGCCCCAACTAATCCATTTCCTCCACATTTGCTTTTCTTCTTCTTTCTTCTTAGCATTATCGGTAGAGGCGTTCAGAACACATACTGCGTCGGTGGGGTTTGGCAAACCATGCACGCCGTGGCTCATCTCCTTTGGTTGACTTGTAATGGCTCACGGGGGCTTGATGGTCTTGATTGCAAAGCACTGCTCATGGTTGGTGGCTCGATGACATGTTTAAACACTTTAAATACCATTTCTTCCTTCTCCACCCTTAATGTTAGCTCTCCTTTCTACATCAATCAAAGCTCTCCTGTTGCTAGAATGGTCTCCTAATATGATAGGGATTTCCGTATCTTCTTCCATGTCAAGAATGAGGAAGTGCGGGAAAGAAGAATTTTCCTACTTTAACAATCACGTCCTCAATCTTCCTCTTGGATGAACCAGCGTCCCATCGGCTAGCAGCTCAGGCGTGGTCGGTTTGACCTCACTGACTCAATCGTTTGAATGCGATAAGGCATCAGATTTATACTTGCCCCTAAATCACACGCGAGCTCATTGCAAGTCACACCGCCCATTGTGCAAGGTAGTGTAAAGCTTCGCGGATCCTTTAGTTTTGGTGAAATTTCTTACGCAAGATATCCTACACTCTTGTTAGTGCTACTATCTCATATTCGCGAACTTCTTCTTCTTCTTCCCCAATATTTCCTTCATGAACTTGAAATAGGAGGGCATTTGCTCTAATGCTTCTATAAAGGGGATGTTGATATGCAGCTTCCTGAATACCTCCAAGAATTTGGAGAATTGTATATCAACCGCCTTCCGCTGTAATCTTTGGGGGAAAGAGATTTTTTCTGTATACTCATTCTCTGGAGTGTTCTATCATCAGGCTAGGTTGACCACCTTCTCTTTTTCTATCTGCCCCTTTTCTCAGCTATTTGGTGAAAGGCTTTGCTCCAATTGTTTCCACTTCTCAGCTGCTGTCGCTCGACACTCGCTCCTCAGTTTACCTACGTGTTCTGCTTGATGTACTGCAATATTTCTTTGTTTGCACGCTTTGCTAATTTTTGATCGATGTATTTTATATACACCTTTTAAGTCAGTTTCAGTTAGTATTTTGTCCCGTTTTGCACATATAAGTGTCGTATTAGGATAGTTTTCCTTTCTTTTGAGTCAAAGTGGTTAAAATGGCCAAATGGCGGAAAATGAGCTAAAAGAGGGCAAAAGAGGAGATTCCAGAGCTAAAAGCAGAGAAAGTGGCGAACGAGGCCAGCGCCGCGCCTCGCCGAAGCGAGGCGCGGACGCCACTATCGAGAGGATCAAGACTCACGCGCGCGCCTCGTGGCAAAGTGCGGCGCGGCGCCAAACATCCGGAAGCTACGAAGTTGCAGCTGGCGCCTCAGCCAGTGAATCAGGGCCGCGGCGCCAAATCAACCGACGGATTGCAGAGTTCGGCGCCACATGCTGCGGGCGTGCGGCAGCGGAAAAATAAGGTTTTGACGGATTTTGGGCGGGCTGGGAAAAGTTGAGGCGGTTTCGGCTATAAAAGGAGAACCTGGCGGTTTTAGGGGTTCCCCTTCTTGCACAACACAAGACTTCTTGCTTGGAGATTGGAGACCATAGTTTAGTAAATTCTTTTCCTTTTCTTTACTTTATTTCAGTTTTTGTATGATGAACATGAGATTAGTTCTTGTCATGTCAATGGCTAGGAATTAATTCCTCTATAGGGCTTTCCATGTTGAATCTCTAGAAACTTATGTTATGATTTAATGCATGCTTATGGTTATTCTTCTTCTTGTTGAGATCTATCCAATAATTTAATTGAATGCTTGGTAGTTAATTGACAACTAATTATCACTATATGATTTCTAATCAGACTCCGAAAGGAGGGGATTGTGAATATGCTGTAAGTTGGGTAGACATTCTTGGATTGGGGATGAAAATACCTCAATTATTTATGTAGCGTTAATGAGAGGCTTAAAACCCTAATTTTGTGCATTGTGCGTGTGGTTAACTTGGTTCTTGTTCTTAATCCTCTATAGAGTTATCCTTATCAGAAAGGTAGGTAAGGTGCAATCTGGGTTGAGTGTTTATATAACCTAGCGGAGTATAAAACGATTTAGTGAACCTGCTTTCTCCAAAAGAAGAAGACCATAAGTTAATGCATTAATAAGTAGCATAAGCGGATAGTGAGGAGACGTGGAAGCCTTATTCTCATCACAACTGAAGTAAAACCTTATAGTTAAAATAGCTTTTATAATTCTTAGTTATAAACAACAAACCGAAATATCAATTTACCAAATAGATACCAAAAAAATAGATAGTTGGTAATTGAACCTTAATCCTTGAGGACGATATTCGGTCTTATCAAGACTATACTACTTGTCACGATAACGTGCACTTGCATTTAAAGTGTGTGCATCTTACCGCGCATCAAGTTTTGGCGTAGTTAGGAATTAGGCATAGTTCAATATCAAATTTGTCTATTTTTAATTTCTAATTTGGTTTTAATTTTAATTTTAATTTTTAATTTTCGTTTTTATTATTTTTGGAAAATTCGAGTGCAGTGATTGGTTGTTTGTTTTGATCTATTTGAAATCGGTTTATGCGAAGGAGAAGAGGAGCGGACACTCTTGTTCCCTTCAATCGAGATTGAGAAAACACGCAAGCAGAATAGAAAGAATCGGATTGCAACTTTGATAGAAATGGGCGGAGGTCAAAACAATAACATGATGAGAGAAGGGTTAGGTGAAAATCAACATAACCCGGGGAATGCCTCGGCAAATGCCAATAGGCGTGGAGGAGAGAGTCCAAATCCGGCGGAAAAGAAGTTTGGGAGACTATGTGCCCAAGAGTGAATGGAGCACGCAGGGCGTGCATTAGGATCCTGCACAAGAGCCAACAATTTTCGAGATAAAGCGGCGATTCGAGCATGGTGCGGCCGCAGTGCAATTCGGAGGATCGCCATCGGAGGATCACGTATGCGCATGGCGAATTTCTTGGAGCTATGTGCAGCTTCCGATATAGCGGCGTGCATGATGATGCCGTCAGTTGAGGCTCTTTCCTTCTCACCGCTCGGGACGAGCAAAAGTATGGTTGAACTCCCCGGCCGATTCGATTTTTACATGGCACAGCGCACGAAATTCCTAGCCAAGTTCTTTCCCCGTAAAGCGGCAAAGCGAGAGGAGTTGAACAACTTCTAGCGGATGGAGAGTCCTTATATGAAGCTTGGGAAAGGTTCAAAGATCTGAGAGAAAGTTCCCGCACCATTGCGTTGAGTTGTGGAACTTGGTCCACATCTTCTGTGGTGCGAGACAACTGAACCATTATAGATGTGGCGGTGGAGCATTCATGAGGAAAGCGCCCACGGCGCTCATGAGCTATTAGAAAATATGGCCACCAACAACCGTGTCATAGAAGAGAGGACAAGTGGGAGAAGAATGGAGTCCACGAAATAGATGCTATTCGCCTTGAATGCCCAAGTGGCCGCCACTAGCGAAAGCGATTCTGAACATACGGTCGGTGAATGCGATGCGGATGCCTAAAATGCATGAGATATGGTGGCCCACATACATTCGGCAGTGTCCTTGGTGATCCCAACAATATACGATGGGCGGCAAAATGTCGGTAGTAGGTAATTATCGAGGCAGAACAACCCCTACTCCAACACTTATAATCGGTGGAGAACCACCCAATTTCTCATGGAGACCGTGGGCAGGCGCGTAACCAATACGAGGCGTGAGCAATACCAAGAGGCAACGAGAATCAATACGAGGGCAAGAGGCAGTAACCAGAAGCAGAATCAGCGACCGCTTCATTCAAGCCCCAGCCTCAGCAGCGATTCAACGCACCGGTTCAGAAAAGCGAGCCAGTGGCAGTGTGACAACACGCCAATGCGAGACCGGTTCATGCGAAGCTAGATCCTCGTTCAGAACTTGGAAACACAAGTGGGTCGGAAAGCGAGCAAACAGCGAGCCACATGGGACGTTGCCAAGCAACACGAGGTAAATCTAAGGAGCAATGCGAGCGATGCAATTGAGAAGCAGATTGGGCGGCCACCTCGGCTAGTAGTTGAGAAGAAGGCGAGTTAGAAAAAGAGAAGGTGATTGAGCCCAGCCCTGTAGTAGAGAAAACTTCGGAGAAGGAGTATACAGAGAAGATCCCTTTCCCCCAGAGACTACAGCGAAAGGCGGTTGATAAACAATTCTCCAAATTTTTGGAGACATTTAGAAGCTGCGTATCAACACACCTTTCATAGAAGCATTAGAAGCGGATGCCCTCCTATTTCAAGTTTATGAAGGAGATCTTGGGAAAAGAAGAAAGGCGAGAATATGAGATAGTAGCACTAACAGAAGAGTGTAGTGCTATGTTGCAGAAAAAGTTGACACCAAAACTAAAGGATCCTGGAAGCTTTACACTACATTGCACAGTGGGCAGGGTGACTTGCAACAGAGTTTTATGTGATTTAGGGGCGAGTATAAACCTGATGCCCTTGTCAGTATTTAAAAGATTGTAGTTGGGTGAGGCGAACCAACCACGATAAGCTGCTGGCGGCCGACAGACGATGGTTCATCGAAGAGGCAAGATTGAGGGCGTAATTGTGAAAGTAGGAAAATTCTTCTTTCCGCAGACTTCCTCATTCTTGATATGGAAGAAGATGCGGAAATCCCTATCATATTGGGGAGGCCATTCCTAGCAACGGGGAGAGCTTTGATTGATGTTGAAAGAGGAGAGTTAACATTAAGGGTGGAGAATGAAGAAATGGTGTTTAAAGTTTTTAAACACGTCATTGAGCCACCAACCATAAGTGGGTGCTTTGCAATCAACATCATCAAACCCGCGAGCCATACAAGTCAACGAAAGAGATGAGCGAAAGCGGCATGGTTTGCAGAAATTCCACTAAAGGAGGTATGTGTTCTGAACTCCCTCTTGATAAAGCTAAGAAGAAAAGAAGAAAAGCGCAAAATGTGGAGGAAATGGATTAGTTGGGGCTTGATCCACTTGCGGTTATTAAAGCTAAGGAATTTCGTCCGGCTAAAAGCGTTAAAGACATCGCTACTTGGGAGGCGACAGCGTTTTCAATTATGTTATTTCAATTCTTGTCTTTAGTTATTTTAATTTCTCTAGAAACGATCTCACGGTCTTGGGGTCTTGTGTTTGTGTTATTAGTGCAGGTGCAAATAAAGCGGAGGGCGGTGAGCGAAAGCAGGATTTCGGAAAAAGCGGGTAGCGTCGCGCGCCGAAGCGAACGCGGCGTAAAAGAAGCGAGCAATGCGAAGTTTATGCGTGGCTGAGAGGGCCACGGCACCAAAATTCCAGAAAATTTGCCAAGTTTAGATGCCGCGGCGCCATAATGCGAGCGGCGCATAAAGTCGAGTCTGAGAAGATTGCATGGCTAGCAAATCGAAACTTAAAGCGCCGAAACCAGATTTTTCCCCAATTCCAATTTCAAAACCTAACTCTCCTCTCCAAAACCGAAATTCCAAAAATTTGCCCACAAATCCTCCACAAATTAAACTGACCACAACCAAAACTCTTAAATTCCTAAAACCCTTAGCCATCTCAACCAACAAAGCTCCATTCCATAGCCTCAAACTTTGTCACGCACGACCGGGCCGACATGGCGGTGCCTACTGGCACCTTTCGGACACATCGAGAGAATAGCAGAACATACACAAGTTAGCTTAAACATAAAAATAACAACGAGGCTAGCCGATAAGGCCACCTTCGTAAACCATACAAATAAAGCGGTACATTTTTTCTTACAACCCGATCCACAAATGTGACTACAGGACCTGCAAGAATAACAACTCACGGGCGGGATAGGGCCCCGCCGTACCCCTAAATGTACAACAATCGGCCATACCGAGGATAAGCCTCAAGGAATAAAGGGGCTTCTCAACGGTGAACAATGATCTAGGCGAGGATCGTGAACGTACTCTACTGCGGCGTGAGCACGGCCAGGCGAAGGTCGATAACATGTACCAAATATGTGGCGAAAGTATTGTAATGAAATCATAAGTCTATAATAAAGCGGAGCGGTATGATAACTCAATTAACGGTACAGTGCCTTACTAACAATGAGAGTAATCAAGAGTATACTTACAACATAAAAATAGGAGACTGCGATCGAATCATGGGTAGCAAATCCATGGAAGCAGGTGGTATAACGTCTTGGGGTTTTCCTCATTTATACTCTTTACACTAAAGCGGTGGTATAACGTCTTGGGGTTTACCCGCATTTATACTCTTATCCTGGAGAAGGTGGTAAAGTAGGTGGTATAACGTCTTGGGGGTTTACCCCTCATTTATACTCTTACACTGGAGAAGGTGGTATAGCGTCTTGGGGGTTTACCCCTCACTTATACTCTTACCCTATCTCAACCGTCGCACAATAAATAAGCAAGTTAAGAAATCCCCATAACTTCTTATTAGTCTTATCATATACACTCTCATTTTAGCTTACTTAAGGCACTAACGTGACATTATAAATCAGGAATCTAACGCTCGCAGTCGCGTGCCGGAATCCCACATGAAGCATTTCGAGTAACACAAATAATGGAAGCATACCCGTGGAATCCCACATCACTGTCGGTACGTCCAAGTAAACTTACAACAAGACAGCCGACCCTCCAACCGAGAGTCGCGACAACGTAATAAAACATAACACTTGCACTCAAATGCTATCACCAGCACACATAGGCAAGTTCATAAAATCTATAGACTTTCATTTTATAAACTCAAGTACTACATACTTCTACGCTTTTAAAATGACTCTTTTCCATACAAAACTTCCAAGACACTAATAACCATAGTATCAAGTCATAACTATTTTTCAAGACAAGTCACAATATCTTTTAGAAATAAAATTATAGGCTTCTAAATCAAGTGACTTCTTTCTTTTAAAATCTTAAACAATTGATGCCTTTAAATCAATTTGCCTTTCATTATTTCAAGTCATTTAACATACTTAAATTACTTAGAGTAAACCACTCTTTTTAACATTCCATAAAGCTATTATAACCAACTTCCCATAAAGCCGTTATACTAGCTCTATACATTAGCAACTTACATACTTCTTTATAACCAAGAGACTTAAACTTTCCAACAAAACAAGTATCAATAATACTTTCAACATACTTAAAGTCTCTTAACTTTTGAAAACCAAGATATCCTCAATATTTAAACAAGTGAGTTAATTCCCTAACTCAATCAACTTGGACATTCTTAAAATAAGCCAAGGATATCAAATAGGCCTAGATTGTCAAAATCTTGTACGTCTACCGTACTATACATTTACAACTTATTCATGCTCAAGAGATAAGAAAGTTCCACATACCTCTTCGGTTTAATCCACTTGCTAAGTCGATTCGCCATACGTAGTATTTCAACCTATAATGACCATAGTACGTCTATTAACTTCTTACTTCAAACGTAGAATATTCTAAGTGTAAAGTCTCTAAATTCTACGGAAAAACGGACAGCACCTCCTTTGTTTCTACTCACTTTGCCACCTTTTCAAGGCGAATTCAATAACCAAACACGCCACATTTAAGGCCCAATCAATGCAATTAACAATGAGGATTACCGCCTACTAGGCGTGTAAAATTCCGCCACAATAGATAACAAACTAACACAAACTACTAGTCCAATTTCGTACATTGAGATGCAATGATACGATTCTTATCCAATTTCCATTTCAATCAAGTTGTTAGCATAACATGATATCAAGTCATGATCGATTATAACTACTATAATCTTCAAGTGGGTAAACATGCGACGATTCTAATTATCGACCAATTTGTATTTCAATTTCAAATGGCTTAACATGTCATTTTCGGATTTGAGCTTCCAAATTTCCATAACACTTATTAATCTTCATAACACCTATCACATGATCATTTCTAACTTATAATAACATGGAATCTTCAATTACAAAAGTAAGACGAAGATTATACCTCATTTATCCCAAAAATGCTCCAAGATTACAAGTCGATCCTTAGCAACTTTAGCTCCTCTTTTTGAAATTCATCTTCCCGCTAAAATCATCTCTACTAATCTCCTACAAGCTTGCCAACATATTTCCTTCTTGTTGCCTTTCCAAAAATCTCATTTAGGCCTAGGGTTTTAACCATTTGAGAGAGAAGAGAAGAGAATATTTGGGTGAAATCTTGCAAAATGATTTAAATCTAGCAAGACATGTCTTATATAACCTTTATCTTGCTCCACAAGTTGGGGACACTTGTCACTCACCGAGTCCTTTACAACAAATATCTTCTATTTTTACCTATTTCATAAAAATCCGCCCGGCGCGTACCTGCAGCGGCGCGCGTGACTCTGCAATTTCAGACAATTTCAAGCTTCCGTATTGCTTGTGGCCATGGCGCGACTTGTCTCTGTTCTGTCAGCCGATCTTGTAACGTCCATAACTTTCTACTCCGATGTCCTATTGACGAGCGGTTTGTTGAGTTGGAAACTAGACTCAATGAAATTCATATTAGGCTTTTGAAACACCTAAAAACCCCAATTATACTAGGAGATATACTGCTTCCAATTTGACTGAAAAACTGTCCAAAAATATTATGCCAACTTTTTTTCTTTTTCCAACTTCGAATCTTATTTCCCTTTGTACGTTCTCATCTCATTCTCTTGGAATTACGGGGTGTAACATTCTTCCCCCCTTAGAAACATTCATCCCCGAATGTTCTTTCGGAGTCCAATCTAAACGGATATTGGCATAGTCCCTTGACTACACCCAACATAATCACACTTGCCACCCTGGCCACATAACAATACTTATGCTACAACGTCAACCTGAACTCCAAGTGTCGACGTCGGTTATCTGCATAAAGCTTCTGTTGACTCTAAGCTTACTAATAATCTTTCCCTGATAAGCTTCGCCTTATCCACGATCCATCGAATCAATGCGGACCAAATAACTGAACCTCGCTTATGTCGAACCATCCAACCGGCGATCTACACTTTCTTACATACAAGGCCTCATACAGGGCCATCTGAATACTGGAAGGTATCTGTTATCATACGTAACTCAACAAGAGGCAACTAACCCTCTCGGCTATTTCTGAAATCAAGAACACAGGCCCGCAACCTATCCTCAAGTTCCTGGATAGTACGCTCTGCCTGTCCGTCGGTCTGAGGGTGTAATGCAACACTGAGACTCACCTGTGTCCCTAAAACCCTTCTGGAAAAAAAACCTCCAGAAGTTATCATGTCGAGCTCATCATGCGACATCATAAGCGTAGGAACCGTGCGATCTCACAATCCCCTGCTATAAAAGCTATACGAACCTCGGTAGAGTAAGTGGTCTAAGGAAGAACACGGCTGGTTTCGTCAGCCTATTTACCATGACCCCCATGGAGTCGCACTTCCTCTGAGTACGATGCCACCCTGTAACAAGATCTATTTTAATTACCTATCATGTCTAAGTCGGGGTCTAAATCACCTGTAATAGCCCACTGGGCTTACGGTGTTCAACCATGACTGCTACTAATTGACACTAAGCAAACCTGCTTTCACGTCCTCTTGGGCCATCTTACCAATACATACATCTGAGGCCATGATACATCTTGGTCGACCCCGAACAAAATAAAGCAAGAAGCACCGCGTGCCTCCCCCTAAAACTTGCCGACAAGTCCTGCGGCATCGGGCACACACAAACTATCCTCATCTCACAGCACCCCAATCCGGTGCTACTCAAACATGCTCTTCTCTTCTCGGAGAGCCGTATATCGATACCGTATCATAACTGGATCCTCAAACTGTCGCCTCTTTACCTCCTCAATGACGGAAGACTCGGCAACCTCTCGGATCTAAACTTTATTAACCTTGGAAACAAATAATCGAACCCCTAGGCTCGGTAACTGAAGAATTTCACGGACCACGTCCAGTCTATCTGGCTGTCCACCACCCAACGTGCTATCATAATAATAACCTAACCCTCTAGTCTTTCAAGAGGAGTTAGAACTGTAGTCGAGGTCAACTTATCTTCCAATAACTGAAAGCCTTTCTCTGTTGCAACCAAACTTGGTCACAACTTAGATTTGAACCTTTTGCTTGCCTCCTGGCTAAGACTTCCTGTCAATCATAATTTTGGGGGGAGATTTCCTTGATCTCGTCAAGTAGTAACCCGATGCTACCACCTTCCCTCGAGGTGTTCTTACTGCCCATTATTTACTAATGGTCTTACACTAGTCTGGGGTAATCATATCTCGTGTAACTTACATAACCATAGTCGTATTCTCCTTTATCATTCTGGTCATAACCTTACCTTATGGTTATTATTAGCAAAAGTATTTCTATCTTGGTTCATAATCGTACAGTTTCATACATGCGTACAACCTGCATTTATATCTTTACGATATTTCCTCGACCAATTCGTACGTCGTTCTTAATTACCCCAACACAACACTTTTCCCCCAGTTATCTACAACTGTAACCTATGGCATGCCGATACCGAAGACCTTACCAGTCTCATATCCTGCCTTTAACAACATGGGTACACATGACCCCATAATACGTAAAACTGTCCTTTTACGTGGGGAAGAGAACTTATCTCCCTTTCTTAAACTTTCCTTGGAGTCACAACCATAATCACAGGTGTTATACCCCGTAGTTCTGACCCTACGTATGAGAGCGTACGAAAGCATGTAAGACTTAAAATTTTCAAATGATAGGTTGACGGATTATTTCGGGCGAGTTTTAGTCAACTTCGAGGTGGGTTATGACCCGATACATTGAGAGTCCTAAGTGTTTCGACGGCCTAGGGCGTAGTTCGTTGAGTCTATATTCCAACGCAACCAACCGTTCGTCGATAGGACGTCGGAGTATGAAGTTATGAGAGTTACAAGTTGATCTTGTGATCGGACAGAAATGTTTGGACAAAGCGGCAGGGCGGCGCGGATGCGAGGGCATGGCGCCGAAATGCGAGGGTCGCTGAAGTTAGTGCAGCGGCTAGGAACCAGCGAGGCGCTGCGAAAGTTCAGAGAGGCTGCCGAGGCGGGATTTTTGGGCGGAAAAACTTAGAAAAATCAGATTTTTCTTTTAAAAGACCTTGGGAGGGTGACAAGTGTCCCCCCCCCCCCATCTGATTTCTTGCATGCAATATATTGACCAAGTCTTGAAGACTTGGTCATCTTCTAATTTCTCTCTCTCTCTAAAGCTTAAGCTCCCACTTCTCTCTAAATTTCCAAGAGAAATTCAAGCCTAAAGAAAAATCTGAAAAAGTAAAAGAAAGAAGGAAGCTTGTGGCTAACTTGTTGGTGTTGTTGTGGTGGTGTTCTTGGCAAGGAAGCTAGCAAAATATTTGGAATAAGTTTGGCTAAAACTTTAAGGTAACATTTCTTCCTTTAGAAGTAGTTTTTAGTGTTGCATGTTAAGAAGGAAGAACTTGTGGTAGTAAATAATGCTCTTAGACTCATTGCATGTAAGAACTATGGTTTGAATGTGAAGGAATTGGTTAAGAAGAGATTATGAGCATGTTGTAGCCTAAAAACTACCTTAGAATTGTTAAGTGAATTGTTGTAACTTATGGGGCAGAATTTTACACACCCAAGTTTAGGTGTGTAATCCCCTTTGAATTGTTGGATTGATTGAGCCTTAAATGTGGCAATTGGATGATAAATTCGGCCTTGAGAAAGGTGGCATGGTGAGTAGAAACAAAGGAAATACTGCCCAATTTTCCATAGAATTTAGTGACTTTGAACTTGGATTGTTCTACATTAAGATTAGAGGTTAATAAACGTATCATGGTTATTTTAGGTTGACATATTACTTGCGGTAATTTGGACTTAGCAAGTGGATTGACCAAAGAGGTATGTGAAGCTTTCCTATCTCTTGAGCATGAATAGATGAAACTACGTAGTACGGTAGACGTACAAGATTTGGTATTCTTACTTGTTTTAAGTATATAATGACTTGTTTTGTTTTAAGAATGTATAAGTCCCTTAGTTAGGGAAAAAGTATGATTTTACTAAAGTGTAGAGTTAATACAACAACTTTATGGGAAGTTGGTTTATTAGCTTCATAAAAAGGTTAATGAGAAGAGATTTACTCTAAGTAAGATAAGTATATGGCGAGGCAAATTGGTTTTAAGGCATCAATTGCCCAAGAGTTTTATGTATAAAGCAGTCATTTTCAAAAGAGTTGAAGCATGTAGTACTTGGGTTAAACTCCCGGTGTTCTTTTATTAAAGATATGATTAAGTGCCTTAAGTAAACTAAAATGAGAGGGTATATGAACAAGACTAATAAGAAGTTATAAGTTTTCTTAACTTATTTATGATTATGATATGATGTGATTTGAGCTAGGGTAAGAGTATATCGAGGCAAGCCCAGATCGTTATACCACCTTCTCGGGGTAAGAGTATGTCGAGGGCTAGCCCAGATCGTCATACCACCTTCTTGATGTAGAGTATATCGAGGGCAAGCCCAAGATCGTTATACCATTCTTGATGTAAGAGTATATCTGAGGAAAGTCCCAAGATCGTTATACCATCCGGGGTAAGAGTATATCGAGGGTAAGTCCCAGATCGTTATACCACTGTTGGTGGATTTGCTACCCGTGATGCGAGAATACCTCATGCGAGTCCTTATGGGCTTATGCGGGTGAAATAGTCCCGTGCGGTAGTCTGACCTATGCGAGAATACCTCATGCGGGTCCACGGGACTATCACGGGTGAAATAGTCCCGAGAGTAGGGTGCTTATTGATACTACAGGCGAGGTACCTGTTTTGATCCTAAGGCCTCTATTTTATGCGGTATTATATATACTTGTCGCTCATTGTTAGTAAGGCCTGATAAAAGGTATTTTGATTTTCTTCTATGACCGACTTACTTTTAGACTTATGATATCATTATTACGATATTTTCGACTTTACATACTTGGTACATATTGTGTCGACCCTTCCTCGGGGCTGCGTTAAATGCCGCAGGTAGGTAGCGATTGAGGAACCTCGTTCTTAGGATCACTATTCGGTGTCGAAGCTCCGTCCCTCGGAAGCTTGTCTATTAGTACGGATATTCGCGATCTATAGGTATTTTGTACATTCGGGGTATGGCGGGGCCTGTCCATACGATTATTATCTTTAGAGTGCGTGGTCACCTATGTCTTTTGGGATATAAGAACCCGTTGTACTACTATACTTTCGTTTAAAGAATGTTTCATGGAAGGCAGCCTTATCGGCTGGCCAGTGATGTTTACCTTTTTATAAGTTATGTGTTATGTATGTTCTGCTGCTATTCTCTGACATATACTGACGGTACCGGTAAGTACCGATCGTGGCCGAGGTTGGTCGTGACAACAGGGTCCTCTTGCGGTCCAGTAATTATCTAATCATCCCGCACCGCCTTTAAGTTCGTGTAGATTTTCCAATCTACCAAAGATGCCCCCAACTTTCCATGGCGACACTTCTTATTTATTCTTGCCTTGTACATTTTCCCCGAAATTATCCAGGAAGGTCGTGGCCTGCGCCACACCAAACCAACTCGAAGTACCTCGAGGCACTTAACATAAATTCCTTCAAATTCAATTATTACTTACTTTCGCGTCGATCTACCTCAGTGAACAAGTCACGCGGACTTAAAAGAAAAACAATGATGCAAAGAAGGAAGGATAATTCATTTGGTTACTACCACTTCTCTTCCTTTACACTGGATAATCGACTTACGAAGCGGAATCGAGCCAATCTCTCGCGATCAGCGTTGGCATAACAAGAGGCCAACTAGCCCATACTCATGAGCCTCTATATGCGTCATAGCGACTCTGCTAGAGTCAACGATGTATCGTTACGCAATTATCTACCGCTCGGCTACCACCCAACACTCACGGGTGTAGTCGCTCGAAAGGTCGTGGATTCGGGCTTTATCTCTTTACACTTGGTTGCTCTCTTTTTCATGCGTACTCTTTCCGCATTTCCAAACTTATACTAGCATACGTACATAAATTCCATACTAATTCGGCCTCGCTCTTTGAGTTACTAAATTAAACAATATAAGGCCCATTCGGCTCTCAACTGGTTCGTGGAACACGTCCACGAACGTAAAGCGATTAACTAGACTCGCTTGTACCGTGACCACGCCACGTGGCGGGACTATCAATGATCCCCCATAGCGGTACAACTTCTCATATACTATAATCGGGTTGTCTTGTCCACAACAACCATACTTACTCCATACGGATCTCACGCGTACCATTCTCGAAATCCTACGTAGCTCAATCTATTAACATGGTCTTCCATTAAGTCCCTTAATTAACCTCTTGAGGTCCATTTCATTCTCACACAACTCATCATCACCTAATTATCTCAAATTAGCACGTAAAACCTTGATGAGAGTTCCTGCTATTCATACCTTCCGGTATTTATTTAGTCCTTACCAAATCCGGTAATCTAAAATCATCCCGCACAACACATATGTGACCCCAAACATAAATCGTATAGTTGTATGTCCCAATACCAACTATACTCTGACATTACCAACACGGATACGCAATCCACATAATTTTCTGGTCATCACGACTTTCTCGTGTTGCAAACAACATAACTTGTTAGGGAGAGATGACCCTAACCATGCGACTATCGCACGATCTTAGATTGAGAAGAATGAAACCAATCCTAAATGTCCTGTGACCTCCCGATTATAGATGTGGTGCCTGACACGATAATCAAGACTGTTGACACGGTCTGTAGACACTTTCAGAGGACTAAGCGCTCGATACCACTTTTGTCACGACCCGGAAGACGGGCGCGGTGCCTACTACAGGCGCACTTTCGTACACATCGTGAGAATAGCGGAACATACACAATTAAGCTTAAACATAAAAATAACAAAGCTAGCCGATAAGGCCACCTTTCGTAAACCATACAAATAAGCGATTTTTTTTTCTTACAACCCAATCCACAAATGTGACTGGACACTCAGAATAACAACTGCGGGACGGGCCGCCATACCACTGAATGTACAAAACCGACCATACGGGGATAAGCCTCGGAATAAAGGGGCTTCTCAGCGGTGAATAGTGATCCAGGCGGATCGAGAACGTACTCTACTACGGCGTGAGCGCGGCCCGAAGGTCGATGCAACATGTACCAAATATGTGGCGAAATGCGTAATGAAATCATAAGTCTATAATAAAGCGAGAGGTATGATAACTCGATTAACGATTACGGTGTCTTACTAACAATGAGAGTAATCAAGTATGCTTACAACATAAAAATAGGAGACTCGCGATCAAATCATGGTAGCAAATCCATGGAAGCGGTGGTATAACGTCTTGGGGTTTCCTCATTTATACTCTTACCCTAAAGCGGTGGTATAACGTCTTGGGGTTTAACCTCATTTATACTCTTATCACGGAGAAGGTGGTAAAGCGGTGGTATAACGTCTTGGGGGTTTACCGCCGTTTATACTCTTACTGGAGAAGGTGGTATAGCGTCTTGGGGTTTACTTCACTTATACTCTTACCCTATCTCAACCGTGGCGTCGCACAATAAATAAGCAAGTTAAGAAATCCTCAACTTCTTATTAGTCTTATCATATACACTCTCATTTTAGCTTACTTAAGGCACTAACATGACATTATAAATCAGGGAATCTAACCTCTCCCGGTCACATGCGTGCCGGAATCCACATCGCGTGTCGAGTAACACAAATAATAGAAGCATACGTGGAATCCCATCACCCCTGATGCGTCAAGTAAACTTACAACAAGACAGTGACCCTCCAACCGAGTCGCAGCGTAATAAACATAACACTTGCACTCGAAGGCTATCACCAAAGACATAGGCAAGTTCATAAAATCTATAGACTTTCATTTTATAAACTCAAGTACTACATACTTCTACTCTTTTAAAATGACTCTTTTCCATACAAAACTTCAGAACACTAATAACCATAGTATCAAGTCATAACTATTTTTCAAGACAAGTCATATCTTTTAGAAATAAAATTATAGGCTTAAATCAAGTGACTTCTTTCTTTAAAACCTTAAACAATTGATGCCTTTAAATCAATTTGCCTTTCGTTATTTCAAGTCATTTAACATACTTAAATTACTTAGAGTAAACCACTCTTTTAACCTTCCATAAAGCTATTATAACCAACTTCCCATAAAGCCGTTATACTAGCTCTATACATTAGCAACTTACATCTTTATAACCAAGAGACTTAAACTTTCCAACAAACAAGTATCAATAATACTTTCAACATACTTAAAGTCTCTTAACTTTTGAAAACCAAGATATCCTCAATATTTAAACAAGTGAGTTAATTCCCTAACTCAATCAACTTGGACATTCTTAAAATAAGCCAAGGATATCAAATAGGCCTAGATTGTCAAAATCTTGTACGTCTACCGTACTATAGATTTACAACTTATTCATGCTCAAGAGATAAGAAAGTTCCACATACCTCTTCGGTTTAATCCACTTGCTAAGTCCAATTCGCCATACGTAGTATGTCAACCTATAATGACCATAGTACGTCTATTAACTTCTTACTTCAAACGTAGAATATTCTAAGTGTAAAGTCTCTAAATTCTACGGAAAAACGGACATCACCTCCTTTGTTTCTACTCACTTTGCCACCTTTTTCAAGGCCGAATGCAATAACCAAACACGTCACATTTAAGGCCCAATCAATGCAATTAACAATAGGGGATTACACGCCTACTAGACGTGTAAAATTCCGCCCCACAATAGATAACAAACTAACACAAACTACTAGTCCAATTTCGGCCACATTGAGATGCAACAATACCAATTCTTATCCAATTTCCATTTCAATCCAAGTTGTTAGCATAACATGATATCAAGTCGCAATCGATTATAACTACTATAATCTTCAAGTGGGTAAACATGCAACGATTCTAATTATCGACCAATTTGTATTTCAATTTCAAATGGCTTAACATGTCATTTTCGTATTTGAGCTTCCAAATTTCCATAACACTTATCAATCTTCATAACACCTATCACATGATCATTTCTAACTTATAATAACATGGAATCTTCAATTACAAAGGTAAGACGAAGATTATACCTCATTTAGCCCAAAAATGCTCCAAGATTACAAGTCGATCCTTAGCAACTTTAGCTCCTCTTTTTGAAATTCCTCTTCCCGCTAAAATCATCTCTACTAATCTCCTACAAGCTTGCCAACATATTTCCTTCTTGTTGCCTTTCCAAAAAACTCATTTAGGCCTAGGGTTTTAACCATTTGAGAGAGAAGAGAAGAGAAGAGAAGATTTGGGTGAAATCTTGCAAAATGATTTAAATCTAGCAAGACATGTCTTATATAGCCTTTATCTTGCTCCACAAGTTAGGGGGACACTTGTCACTCACCCAGGGGTCCTTTACAACAAAAATCTTCTATTTTTACCCTATTTCCGCAAAATCCGCCCCGGCCTTGGCCTGCGGCCGCGCGCTGCTGACATGTTCTGTCAGCCGATCTTGTAACGTCCATAACTTTCTATTCCGATGTCTTATTGACGAGCGGTTTGTTGAGTTGGAAACTAGACTCAATGAAATTCATATTAGGCTTTTGAAACACCTAAAAACCCCAATTATACTAGGAGATATACTGCTTCCAAGTTGACTGAAAAACTGTCCAAAAATATTCTGCCAACTTTTTTTCTTTTTCCAACTTCGAATCTTATTTCCCTTCGTACGTTCTCATCTCATCCTCTTGGAATTACGGGGTGTAACACAACCATTAGAAACAAGAACAGCTTGAAGCTTCTCATAAAAAGGTAATCTTTTTCTGTTCTTGAGTCCTTTACTGAAGTCACATGAGGTAGTAGTTTGAAGGAGTATTGTAGTTGAAGTAGTTTGGGTACTAAAAAGTTGATTGTTAAGTTTGGAGAAAAGAGTAGAAAAGGAGTGTGGGTATTGGGTAGAAGAATTGAAGTTTGGGGGTGTTGTGTTCGCTGCTAGTTGTAGATTGTATAGGAAACATTTGTGCCACTAAATTGAAAGCTCCAGAAACTGTTTTAACCATGGCCACCAGAAAAAGAAGAGGCTCCACTTCCACCCCAACCCCACATTACGATAATACTAGGTTTGTGAGCTACGAAGCCTTCCAAAGATACAAAAAGCTTGATACCAGACCCGTAATACCAGAAAGGGGAATGGACTACCAGAGGGAGTCATATGGGGAAGAAGATGTTTACGAGCCCATTCGGGCGATGATTGAGTTAAGGGGGTGGAGGAGATTCGTAAATCCGGAGAAGATAGCACCAGTGAACACAACAATGGTGCATGAATTTTATGCCAACTTTCCGGAGAAGGTGGAAAGGGGATGCTTTGTTGGGGAGCTTATGTGTCTGTGACAGCAGAGGATGTAAATGCACAATTGAAGATGGTTGATGTTGAAGAAAGAAGTGATTGGATTTACTTTAGAACATGGTCTAGAAGCACCGACCGCATCGACTGGAATGCCGTTGCAGACACCGTGAGCTACCATGAGGCTGTTTTTGATAATGGAAGAAATAGATCAAGAGCACTGAACAGGTGCCAATTCAACAAAGTAGCCAAAGGTTGGCTATATTTAAATCGGCGCCGCGTGATTCCATCCGCACTTCACGAGTGCGGAGGATAAGATTAAGCGATATATGGAATTATGAGAATGGCGATTGATGTGGGGAAAGAGATAGTGCAGAGCATTGAAGAAATCAACAGGTTGGTGACAACAGGTGGATTGGGACATGGTTCACTTATTACCAGTCTCTGCCACATGAATGCGGTCCCAAAACTACCCACTGACACTCATGAGAGAAACCAGTTTCCGGTGTCCTGTGGGATAGTGCACTCTTTCCCAGACCTAAGCCCAAGGCGACGGACGGAGTACAACGGCAGCAGCAGAGGCCGCAATGAACGAGGATGAGCCTGAAATAGGGGATCAATATGCGGCAAGACCTAGCCACCAACCAACCACAGAACCAGAACCTCCAGTGCCGATGATGGATCAAGTGCTCCAGCACCAGAGAATGATGATGCAACATTTCGGCACATTGATACAAGGACAAAATGAGTTGAGACAGGGACAACATGAGTTGCGACAAAGCGGCAACAAATTGGCGGGGCGGCAATGCACGCAGTGATATGGCGAGATGAGTTCCTGTTCAACGATGGTCGATCATTATCCACCGCGCCACCACCATTTTAGCCAAAGTCTGTAAGTGTCTTATTTCTTTTATTGTCTTTGAGTCTACACACATTGGGGACAATGTGTGATTTAAGTTTGGGGGTGTTTTATTTGTGTCTTGTTTTATTTGTGTCTTGTTTTATTTGTGTCATGTTATGTTTTATTTAAGTCTCTTTTATTGTTTTTATGTATTTTTGAGTCACAATTTTTTTTCTTTTTGAGTCATAATTGTCTGTCAAAGATCATGTATGCTGTAGTTGCTAGAAACACCTAGTGAATTAAGGTGGAATAATGTAACGGAATAGAAGCAACTATCTAAACACTTAGGATAGATATGCCAAAAACTCACAGAATCTGTCTATTTGAAGTTTCTTGCTTAAATTATGCATGCTAAATGATAAATACTTATGTGTTATGATTGCTTGCTATTTGAGGCGAAATAGTTAGGATATGCATGTTAGGGAGATGACTCAGGCATTTCTTTGATAGCCAATTCTTACCATTCTTTTCTATCCCGTACTTTAAAAATATCCCTAGTCAGCCCCATTGAGCCTAAATTTGAAACTTCTTCTTTGACACCCTATATTCCCACAAATTGTACCATAAGTGAAAATATGAAATAGTGGAATACATTGTGTTAAAAAGAGAGACAAAAAGAGTGAATGAGCTTGTTGCACTGATAAAAGTAATAAGAAATAGCAAAGCCTAAGTTTGGGAGTGCTTGTCATTATTATATATTTCACTCTCCCAAAACAAAGAGGAAAATATAGAATCGAAGTAAAGGAAAGAACAAAAGAAAAGGGAAATCTTGAAAAGTGAAGAGCTTATGGTACACGAAATGAGCCTAAATTGCCTATTTTTACCTACATACCTAAGCCTACATTACAACCCTTAAAGTCTGAAGATCTCTTTTATGCATATCGAATTAGTGGAGAATAGCAAGTAAGCATGCCGTAGGAATTCTTGAATTTATATGCATGATTTAGTATATTGACTTTCATTAAGCATGATGAATATGAGTTTGCGAAATATCTAACCGTGTGTTTAGTGAAATGAAATTTCATGCTATATGTTCTGCGTATTATTTTGCTAACCTTCATGTTTTTCTAGTTAACTCTAATGCGACAAAAGTGATCAATGACGATGAGTCTTTTATTTTCGTTCTTTGAGTCTTTTATTTCTTTCTTTCTATCTTTGCTCGGTGAGCAAAGGTTAAGTTAGTATTTGATCGGTGTATTTTATATACACCTTTTAGTCGATTTAGTTAGTCTGTTGTCCGTTTGAACATATAAGTGTCGTATTAGGATAGTTTCCTTTCTTTTGAGTCAAAGTGGTTAAAATGGCCAAATGGCGGAAAAGGAGCTAAAGAGGGCAAGAGGAGATTCGAGCTAAAAGCAGAGAAAGTGGCGAGCAGTGAAACGAGCCGGCGCGGCCTCCTGCGATCGAAGCGGCGCGGAGCCACTATCGAGAGGCTGCGAAGACTCAGCGCCGCGCGCAGCAGTGCGAGGGCGCGGTGCCCAAACATCAGAAGCTACAGAGATGCGGCCATGGCTCGCCAGCCGAATCGAACGCGGCGCCAAATCCGACGGATTGCGAAGTTCTGGCGCGCGGCTGTGGCGCGGCATGCGCCGGGAAAAATAAGGTTTTGGACGGATTTTGGGCGAACTGCGAGAAAAGTTGAGGCGGTTTTCAGCCTATAAAAGGAGAACCCTAGGCAGTTTTTAAGGGTTCCCCTTCTTGCACAACACAAGGCTTCTTGCTTGGAGATTGGAGACCATAGTTTAGTAAATTATTTTCCTTTTCTTTACTTTATTTCAGTTTTTGTATGATGAACATGGGATTAGTTCTTATCATGTCAATGGCTAGGAACTAATTCCTCTATAGGGCTTTCCATGTTGAATCTCTAGAAACTTATGTTATGATTTAATGCATGCTTATGGTTATTCTTCTTCTTGTTGAGATCTATCCAATAATTGAATTGAATGCTTGGTAGTTAATTGACAACTAATTATCACTATATGATTTCTAATCAGACTCCGAAAGGAGGGGATTGTGAATATGCTGTAAGTTGGGTAGACATTCTTGGATTGGGGATGAAAATACCTCAATTATTTATGTAGCGTTAATGAGAGGCTTAAAAACCTAATTTTGCGCATTGTGCGTGACGGTTAACTAGGTTCTTGTTCTTAATCATCCTATAGAGTTATCCTTATCACCGAAAGGTAGGTAAGGTGCAATACTGGGGTTGAGTGTTTATATAACCCTAACGGGAGTATAAAACGATTTAGTGAACCTGCTTTCTCCAAAAGAAGAAGACCATAAGTTAATGCATTAATAAGTAGCATAAGCGGATATTGAGGAGACGTGGAAGCCCTATTCTCATCACAACTGAAGTAAAACCTTATAGTTAAAATAGCTTTTATAATTCTTAGTTATAAACAACAAATCCAAATATCAATTTACCAAATAGATACCAAAAAATAGATAGTTGGTAATTGAACCCTAATCCTTGAGGACGATATTCGGTCTTATCAAGACTATACTACTTGTCACGATAACGTGCACTTGCGTTTAAAGTGTGTGCATCTTACCGCGCATCACTGCCCCACTTGTGTCTCCAAATTCCTGAACGAGGATTTGGCTTACGTAAATGGTAGTGCAGGCGTTGGCAAGTCTTTGTGTTATACCGTATTTCAGTATGCGTGAGGAATACGTACAAAAGTCTAGCCTTAAAGTTTAGGCACAAAGCGTTTTTGGGCACAACTCACAAAGCGAATAGTTTTCCGCGAAGCGTTTCCACGGCTTTCGTAGGGTAAATTCCGCTATGCCATTTCTAATTTTTGCGGATTTTTCCGAGAGGCGAAACATTTTGGACCAACGGGAGGCGACACTTGGCACCCTCCAATTGGTGGACTTGAAATCGTCCGTTGGGCGAATTGGACAAGAGTGTACGTTTTTGTGCCTTTGCACAAGTCAAGGATTAGGTAGGATATTTTGTGTGCAAGTTGGCCAGGACACTTGCCTAATCTTGGCCTTACACTTTCCTAGCACTTGGCTAAATCTTGGCCCTTGGTTGGCCATGTCTTGACCTATAAATACCCCTTAAGGTGAAGAGTTCTTCATCCACAAATTCCTTTCCAAGTCTTGAAAATCCTCTCCTCTCCTTGTAGCCTTTTTAGTCCAACACCCCCTTTTTAGTGAGCTTGGCAGGCAACCCCTCCCTAGCCTAGCCGAAATCTACCCCCTCCTTGGTAGAAAAGTTGCCTTCTAGTATTGTTATAATGCCCAAAATACCTAGCCCAAATCCCTTAGTCCTTAGTAGAAGTTGTGAAGAACTTCAGGTTTCTTAGACTCTGAGCGTACAACTTAGGAGCTAAACCTTGCTCAGTAGCGACTTTATCTAGGATATTATTGGGCTTACAGGGTAACTAATCCTAACCTCTTTTGAATTAGAGATTACTTCTTGTAGTAGCATAAGAATAAGTATAAAATACTTAGAAGAATATAGTAGAATAGAATTGTTGTTATCACATAGAAGGGTTTAAAGAAGAATAATCAAATTGTACTTACATAGAATTTGTTTTCCTGATGAACTTATATAGCTCATGGGTAGGAAGTCTGCCCGACTTTCCATAGAATTGTGAACCCTCTGTTTAGAATGACCTTGTAGTAGTCTTTGATAGATGTCTGTGACTATTATAGGTGATTCTCTGTGTGCGACATATTGACTTGGCGGTGGTTTTATTTGAGAAGGTATGTGATTCTTCCTAAAGCATGATATTTTACAATATATATATGCGGTGAGCGTACATGTGTTAAGCGAATAATACTTACGGAAATGCCTCACGGCTTAAGCCTGAATAATACTTACGGCAATGCCTCACGGCTTAAGCCTGAATAATAAAGAACTGAAAGCATTTCAAAAGAATACTGAATCATTTTTTTACAGAAGAGAACTAATTGGTTTTAAAACAGAAGCTTAAGAGTTATACTAGCTTTATGGGAAGTTAAGTATAACCACTTAAGAATGATAAAAGAAGCAGTTTTGTATGTGTTTATAACGGACTTATATTGAATTGTGAAAAGAATAATAAGATGGTTTGATAAGTAGACATGATATGATGCTATGTGTGTTAGTGTCTTGAAACGTTCTTGTTGTGCTTATGTTGTTTAAAGATAATTTGTTATGTTAGTGTACTATCACTCACCTCTTGACATATTACAGGGGTTAAGCTTGCCCTCCGTCACGGGGTAGACTCGGTGATGCAGGACCATGATTCGAGAATACCTCATGCGGGTCGAGGACCTATGCGAGCTACGGGAGTTCGAGTTAGTGATGCGGGGTTATACCTCACGCGGTCTATGTGGCCGTGCGGACTACGAGTCGGGGCGATGCGGAGTAGCTACCCTCGATGCGGGGTTATGTACCTATGCGGGCCTATGTGAGTGGCCCATGCGGACTCTGAGAGTCGAGGATTAGGCTTGCATGGTGATACTACGGGCAATTGGCCTGCCCGATCATTCGCGACCTAGAAAAGACACATTTGCTTTACCTATTGTTGCTCTTGTTTATGATGTGGCACTATGTGCGGTCCCTTGGTTGTTTCATACATACTTGCAAAACTGATTTTAAAATGATATGTTTTCATTTAAGTATTTCTGATTTCATATACTTAGTACCTATTGTCTTGACCTCGTTGAAATTTGCGTTCATGCCGCAGTAAGGGCAAGCAGTGCTAGATCCACATTCTTAGGATCTCTACGTTGGTGTCGGAGCTCCATCTTTTAGGAGGCTCTACTTTTGGGTATGATCTCCTGTTGTAGATAGTTTTGTCTGATCGAGGGTATGGCGGGGCCTGTCCGCCATAGTTGTATATTTCCTTAAGTGCGTGAGTCATGTTATGCGATGTCGGATGTAGCTGCTAAACCATGTTTATATATATATTAGAAAGCGACGTTTTCTCACATAAGCTGTGTCTTATTTTATAAATTGTTTCATGTCTTGTATTATATTCCGCTGATTTCTCTGATGTATGACTACTGGGGTGCCCGGGTAAGGCACCAGTCACGGGCCCCGGAACGGGTCGTGACCAAAGTGGTATCAGAGCAGTTAATCCTCGGAAAGTGTCTACAGACCGTATCCAGTAGAGTCTTGATTATCGGTGTGTTGTGCACCACACCAATAATCAGGAGGCTATAGGATATTTAGGATTGGTTTCTATTCTTACTACGAGATCGTGCTTTAGAGTTGTGTTAAAGTTGGACCCTCTAACGTATTCCTTTTACATGCTTGATTATGCCTCGCGTAAAGCAACCGGGCCCAGGAAGGGCAAGCGGAGGAGGCTGCTAGTGGGACACCTAAGTCACGAGGCTCGGGCCCGATCTATACGAGAGGCGGCGAGTTCTCTGACGCCGCCCGATTCAGCGAGACCACAGTACCACACCTCGTCCCGCGGCACTGGGGCGGAGGAGTTAGGGTCTGAGAGATGGCCCGGCTATTGGCGGATCGTGGCGAACGAGGGCAGTGGATGCGATTCAGTCCAGCCCGGTCGTACCGTGGTTCACCCGAGGCGAGAGTTTGAGGCTACGATACTTCCCGAGTTGTAGCTCGCGAGTTTCTGGTCGGCGGGAGGATGATCGCGAGGAGTTCATCCGTCGACTCTGAGGATCGAGAGTGATCGGCGTCGGAGACCGAGTCCGTGATCTTTGGTTCACGTAAATTGCGTGATACGCGATCGATTGGTTTGATTCATGGGAGTTATCGGGAGAGCACGCGTCCCACTACTTGGGATGAGTTCTCGGAGGCTTTCCTCACTCACTTCTTGCCTCCCGGATGAGGAGGCGCGGTGATAGATTTTTACTGCGAGGCGAGAGGGCGCCTTGTCGAGTACAATGTCGAGTTTGATTCATTGGCTCGATATGTCCCAGCGTTGGTAGCAGATATGGAGGATAGGGTGCCGCTACGTCCATTGGGCTAGATGATTATATGGCGAGTCGTATGCGGGTGTTTCTCACCGGGTATGGACATTACCGCATGCGAGCTCATGCTCTTGGATGTGAGGCGTAGAGCCGAGCGGGTTGTGACGGCGGCGAAGAAGACCGTGGCACAGTCTTTTGGTGGCTATCGTGATGGCGGCCTCGTGATCGAGATTTGCACCACGGCCGGCTCGAACACTCTGCCGTCCTCGGCCTGGCCCGAGACATTCGAGGCGAACCGGGGCCCGGGACTTTAGACATACGAGGCAGCGAGTGCGGCGATCGGGACCACCGCCGGTGTGGCCGTCGCGGCAGATCCCACCGGGAGTTGTGGTGCTACGGGGGCTTGTTTGATTGTGGCGGCAGGTCACTGCGGCCGTCAGGCCAAGGCGTCTTGATGGTAAGTCACCTGAGTTCTTTCGCGGGTCTTCTTCCCCGAAGCGATTACTCGCCCGGAGGCAAGGTACTCATGGACCAGCGGTCGCGGCAGGTCGTGGCGGGTCCCAGATTCTAGCGGTCCTCGAACCGCATTTATGCTTTGTCGGTAAGCGGGATCGGAGGCCTCACGATGTCGTCCACAGTACCTTATCGGTTAGGTTTGATGTTTATGCCTTGATAGATCGGGTTCTACTGTCTATATATCTCCCTTGTTGCTAGTAGGATGAGGATAGAGCACGAGTCCATAGACCCTTCGAGGTAGCTACGCGATGGGTGATTCGGTGGTAGCTCGGCGGGTATATAGAGCTTGTCTGTGACCATTTACGATCGTCGGACCACTGGCCGACTTGATAGAGTTGGAGATGATTGACTTGGCGTGATCATGGGGATAGATTGGCTAGCTTCTTGCTACGCCAATGTAGGCTGCGAGAGAAAGTAGTGCGGTTCAGTTTCTGAGGCCGGTTGTTGAGTGGGAGAACGCGGTATCGCCAGAGGTAGGTTTATTTCCTACCTCAAGGCTAGGAAGATGGTGCGAAGAAGGGTATATCTACCGTCTCGTTCGGGTGTTTGATCTGAAGGCTGCGGTACCAGATTTTCCGTCGATTCGATGGTGAAGAGTTCCCAGCGTGTTTCAGACGACCTCCGGGTATCCTCACGAGAGGAGATTGAGTTTTGTATTGACATATTGCGGACACTCGGCTTTATTTCCATTCGCCATCTGAGAATGGCACTGCCGAGTTGAGAGAGTTGAAGGATCGGCTTAGGGATTTCTTTGGAGAAGGGCTTCATCGTGCCTAGTGTTTCTCCCCAGGAAGCGCGTATTGTTCGTGAAGAAGAAGGGCGGGGCGCTGCGCATGTGTTGATCTGACGGTGAACAAGGTGACCATTAAACGAATACCCCTTCCGGGATTGATGATTTATTCGACGATTGCGAGCGCGAGGTGTTTCTCAAGATTGATCTACGGTCGGGCTATCATCAGTGCGAGTCGAGAGGTGGATGTCCCTAGGTGCATTCGGACGATGCGGGCATTATGAGTTCGAGGTCATGTCTTTTGGGTTGACCAATGCTCGGCGGTATTCATGGATTTGATGAACGAGTGTTCAAACCATTTTGGACACGTTTGTGATAGTGTTCATTGATGATATCTTGGTTTATTCTCGCTCGGAAGCGGGAGCATGCGGAGCATTTGAGGCTATCTTGTGATTCTCGGGACCAAAGAATTGTACGCCAAGTTTTCCAAATGTGAGTTTTGGTTGACTTGGTGGCTTTTCTTGGGCATATTGCCGAGTGATGGCATTCAGTGGATACGGCCAAGATCGGCGATCGGGACTTGGCCTAGACCTCTACTCCGACAGAGGTTCGCGATTTACGGGCCTTGCGAGGATATTATCGGTTCGTGGAGAAGTTTGCTTATCTACGCACCATTGACTAGGGTGACTCGGAAAGCGGCCAAGTTTGATGGTGATGCTTGTGGCGGGGTTTCGATTCTTTGAAAGAGAGGCGGCGCCCGCTTCTTACTCTTCGGAGGTCGGATGGTTATGTCGTGTATTGTGATCGTCGGGCATCGGGTTGGGATGTGTGTTGATGCGGCATGGCGGGGTTATAGCATATGCATCCCGGAATTTGAAGAAACACGAGAGGAACTACCCGCGTGATTTGGAGTTGGCGGTGTGATTCGCTTTGAAGATCTGGAGGCACTATTTGTATGGGGTTCACGTGGATATTTTTACGGACCACAAGAGCCTCGGTATATCTTGACGGAGGAGTGAACTTACGGCGAGAGGCGGTGGTTAGAGTTGCTTAAGGATTACGATGTTGATATCTGTACCACGGGGAAGGCCAATGTTGTGGCGGATGCTCTTAGTCGTAGGTCGATGGGAGCCTATCGGATGTGCGGCTAGAGAGGAGGGACATGGTTCGTGATTTGCATCGATTAGCGAGCCTTGGTGTCCGTTTGATTGATTCCGATAGCGATGGGGTTGAGTTCGTGAGGTTGCGAGTCTTCCCGTCGTCGAGGAGGTGAGAGCAGCGATTCGAGGATCCGATTTTGACGTTATCGTGATACTGACTCTTACGTGAGGGCAAGGGTCCTGAGGTAGCACGATGGGGTGCTAAGGTTTGATGGCGGTTGTGTGTTCCGGATGTTTGAGGACTTGGCGGAGTTCTTGGGGAAGCACGCGCGCGCGTTACTCTATCCGTCGAGTCGACCAAGATGTACCACGACCTTAGATCTGTGTATTGGTGGGATGGCTTGAAGAGGGACGTTGCAGAGTTCGTAGCTCAGTGCCCGTGTTATCAGCAGGTAAAGGTAGAGCACTAGAGGCCTGGTGGTTTATTGCAGGCGATTGAGATCCCGACCTGGAAGTGGGAGGTAATCAACATGGATTTTATCACAGGATTACCTCGCACTCAGAGGAGACATGATTCTATATGGGTTATCGTCGGCGGTGACGAAATCAGCCCACTTTCTTCCGTCGGGGCGACTTTTAGTGAGGATTATGCGGACTTTACATCAGAGATCGTCGATGCATGGAGTCCTATTTTGATCATATCGAGGAGAGCCCATTTCGACTAACTTCCGGAGGTCTTTCGAGAGAGGTTTAGGGGCGCGGTGAGCAAGTCTGCATTCCATCCACGCAGAGACAGACGAGCGCACTATCCAGACTCTTGAGGATATGCTTCGAGCCTGTGTTATCGACTTCAGGGGTAGCTGGGAGGATCATTTGCCTCTAGTTGAGTTCGCGTACAATAATAGCTACCACTCCAGTATTCAGATGGCGCCTTATGAGGACTTGTATGGGAGGAAGTGCAGATCGCCTATAGGTTAGTTCGATGTGGGCGAGTGCGGCTAGTGGACCAGATTTGGTGCGATGGCGATGGATAAGGTGAAGCTTATCCGAGAGCGGCTATTGATAGCTCAGAGTCGACAGAAGTCGTATGCAGATCATCGTCGTCGACATCTGGAGTTCGCAGTTGATGATTGGGTTTTCCTGAAGGTGTCACCCATGAAGGGTGTGATAAGATTCGGGAAGAAGGGGAAACTCAGCCCAAGGTATATTGGGCCGTTTGATTGTCGCGAGGTAGGCAAGGTTACTACGAGTTGAATCTCCGCCGTCCGATCGGAGGCGATCCATCCGGTTTTCACGTATCTATCTTGAGGAGATGTATCGGGGATCTATCTAGGTGCACCGATTGACGATGTCCGGTGACCAGGGGTTGTCGTATGAGAGGTTCCATAGCGATAATCGATCGTCGGAGTTAGGCGTCTGCGGACGAGGCGTGGCTTCCGTCAAAGTCTTGTGGCGGAACGAGCTCGAGGAGGAGATGACTTGGGAAGCCGAGGAAGACATGAGGCGAGTATCCTCACCTATTCCCACACCTCCGGGTAATTCACTTTCCTACTTGTAAATCTTCATTATCGTTTATGCCTAAGTGTTGTTACGTGGCCGTGTGTGGCATTTGCAAATTTAAGTTATGAAAAATCTTATCGTTAAGCTATCTTGGGAAGGAACATTCGGACGAATGTTTCTAAGGAGAGAATGTTATACCAGTATTTCGGAGTATGTACGTGAGGAATACGTCAAAAGTCTAGCCTTAAAGTTTAGGCACAAAACGTTTTTTTGGGCACAACTCACAAAACGATTAGTTTTCCGACGAAACGTTTCCACAGCTTTCGTAGGGTAAATTCCGGCTATGCCATTTCTAATTTTTGCGGATTTTTCCGAGAGACGAAACATTTTGGACCAACGGGAGGGCGACACTTGGCACCCTCCAATTGGTGGACTTGAAATCGTCCATTGGACAAGGAGTTGCACGTTTTTTGTGCCTTTGCACAAGTCAAGGATTAGGTAGGATATTTTGTGTGCAAGTTGGCCAAGGACACTTGCCCTAATCTTGGCCTTACACTTGCCTAGCACTTGGCTAAATCTTGGCCCTTGGTTGGCCATGTCTTGACCTATAAATACCCCCTTAAGGTGAAGAGTTCTTCATCCACAAATTCCTTTCCAAGTCTTGAAAATCCTCTCCTCTCCCTTGTAGCCTTTTAGTCGCCCAACACCCCCTTTAGTGAGCTGGCCGAGGCAACCCTCCCCTAGCCTAGCCGAAATCTACCCCCCCTCCCTGTGAAGAACAGTTGCGTTCTAGTATTGTGATAATGCCCAAAATCCCCGAGCCCAAATCCCTTAGTCCCAAGTAGAAGTTGTGAAGAACTTCTAAGGTTTCTTGAGCTCTGAGCGCATACAACTTAGAGCTAAACCTTGCTCAGCGCGACTTTATCTAGGATATTATTGGGCTTACTGAGGTAACTAATCCTAACCTCTTTTGAATTAGAGATTACATCGTAGTAGTAGCATAAGAATAAGTATAAAATACTTAGAAGAATATTCTTAATAGAATTGAACTGTTATCACAAGAAGGGTTTAAAGAAGAATAATCAAATCAGATTACATAGGACTGTTTTCACTGAGACTTATATAGCTCACCGGTAGGGAAGTGCTGCCCGACTTTCCATAGAATTGTGAACCCTCCGCTTAGAATGACCTTGAGTAGTCTTTGATAGATGTCCGTGACTATTATAAATTGATTCTCTCCGCGCGACATATTCAACTCAAGTGTGGTTTTCATGAGAAGGTATGTGATTCTTCCTAAAGCATGATATTTTACAATATATATGTAGTACGGTAGACGCATACGTGTTAACCGAATAATACTTACGGCAATGCCTCATGGCTTAAGCCCTGAATAATACTTACTAATACCTCACGCTTAAGCTTTGAATAATAAAGAATCAAAGCATTTCAAAAGAATCAATCATTTTTAATGAAGAGAACTAATTGGTTTTAAAGCGAAGCTTAAGAGTTATACTAGCTTTATGGGAAGTTAAGTATAACCACTTAAGAATGATAAAAGAAACAGTTTGCCTATGTGTTTATAACAGACTTATATTGAATTGTGAAAAGAATAATAAGATGGTTTGATAAGTAGACATGATATGATGCTATGTGTGTTAGTGTCTTGAAACGTTCTTGTTGTGCTTATGTTGTTTAAAGATAAGTTGTTATGTTAGTGTACTATCACTCACCTCTTGACATATTACCGGGGTTGTCGCCTCCGACGCGGGTAGACTTCGTGATGCGGGACCATGATTCGAGAATACCTCATGCGGGTCCAGGGGACCTATGCGGAGCTACGGGAGTTCCAGGTTAGTGATGCGGGGTTATACCTCATGCGGTCTATGTGGCCATGCGGACTACGAGTCCAGGACGATGCCGAGGAGTAGCTACCCTCGATGCGGGGTTATGTACCCTATGCGGGCCTATGTGAGTGGCCTATGCGGGCTACGAGAGTCCAGGATTAGGCTTGCATGGTGATACTACGGGCAATTGGCCTCGCTCGATCATTCGCGGCCTAGAAAAGACACATTGCTTTACCTATTGTTGCCTTGTTTATGATGTGGCACTATGCGCGTCCTCGTTGTTTCATACATACTTGCAAACCGATTTTAAATGATATGTTTTCATTTAAGTATTTTACGATTTCATATACTTAGTACTGTTGTACCGACCTCCTTGCCGCTGCTCATGCCGCAGGTAAGCGGCAAGTGTGCTAGATCCACATTCTTAGGATCTCTACGTTGGTGCGGGAGCTCCATCTTTTCCGAGGCTCTACTTTGGGTATGATCTCCTGTTGTAGATAGTTTTGTCTGATCGAGGTATGGCGGCCTGCCCGCCATAGTTGTATATTTCAGAAGTCTCAGTAGTCATGTTATGCAAGATCGGATGTAAATCGCTAAAACCATGTTTATATATATATGCCGAAAGGCGACGTTTCTCACATAAATCGTGGTCTTATTTTATAAATTGTTTCATGTCTTGTTTTATATTTCCGCTGATTACTCGATGTATGACTACTTGGTGCCCGGTAAGGCACGATCCAGCCGGAATGGGTCGTGACATCTGTCATTTCGCCACAGCTTTTCGCTTTTTAACCAGAATCATCGTTGAAATTGTGGGGCTTGAATGAAGGTGCTGATTCGGATTCTGCTTTGGTTCCGCATCGCCTCAGATGATTCTGCTGCCCCTGGTCTCCTTTCCATGAGAAATTTGGGTGATTCTCCACTGGATTATAAGTGTTGGAGTAGGGTTGTTCTGTGGTCTCGATAATTACCCACTACCGACACTCGCTGCTCCATTGGTATATTATTGGGATCACCAAGGACACCTATCGAATGTATGTGGGCCACCACATATTTCACAACTTTTAGGCATCCGACCGCATTCACCGACATCGTATGTTGCAAATGTTTTGCCAAAAGGTGCGGCCACTGGGCATTCAAGGCAAGAATAACATCTATCTCGTGGACTCAATGTTCTCCCACTTGTCGACTTCTCTTCGTGACGGTTGTTGGTGGCCATATCTTCTAATAACTGAGCGTGGGTCGCTTTTCCTCATGAATTCCCCACCTGCTGCTGCATCTATGATAGTTCTGGTTGTACTGCTCAGCCCGTTATAGAAGATGTGGACCAAGTTCCACAACTCAATGCAATGGTGTGGACATTTTCTCTGCAAGTCTTTGAACCTTTCCCAAGCTTCATACAAGGACTCTCCATCTGCTTGGTAGAAGTTGTTCAACTCCCCTCTCAATTTTGCTACTTTGCATGGGGGAAAGAACTTGGCTAGGAATTTTTGTGCCAGCTCGTGCCATGTAAAAATCGAGTCAGCCGGCAGGGAATTCAACCATACTTTTGCTCTATCCCTGAGTGAGAAGGGAAAGAGCCTCAATCTGACGGCATCATCAGTAACGCCGTTATATCTGAAAGTTGCACATAGCTCCAAGAAATTAGCTATGTGCATATGTGGATCCTCCGATGGCAGCCCTCCAAATTGCAATCGTGTAACATGCGTCGTGAGAATCGCCGGTTTTATCTCGAAGTTGTTTGCTCCTATGGCAGGGAGCCTAATACATGTCTGTGCTCCATTCACTCTAGGCAGCACATAGTCTCCCAAGCTTCTTTCTGCCTGGACTTGAACTATTTCCTCGACATCCATAGGTACTTGCCGAGGTATGGCTGGATTGGGTTGATTTTCTCCTAACCCTTCTCTCATCATGTTGTTGTTTTGGACACCGTCCATCTCTATCAATGATGCAATCCGCTGATTCTTTTTGTTCTGTTTACATGTTTTCTCAATTTCTGGATTGAAGGGAACAAGAGTGTTTGCTCCTCTTCTCCTTCGCATAAACTGATTTTCTGAAATAGATCAAAAACAGACAACAAATCACGGCACCCTGATTTTTGAAATAAATTAAAAAAAAACGTAAAAATTAAAAATAAAAACCAAATTAGAAATTAAAAATAGATAAATTTGATATTGAACTATGCCTAATCCCCGGCAACGGCGCCAAAAACTTGATGCGCGAAAAGATGCACACACTTTAACGCAAGTGCACGTTATCGTGACAAGTAATATAGTCCTGGTAAGACCGAATATCGTCCACAAGGATTAGGGTTAAAGTATCAACTGTCTATCTTTTGGTATCTATTTGGCGATTGATATTTTGATTTGTTGTTTATAACTAAGAATTATAAAGACTAATTTAACTAATGAGTTTACTTCAGATGTGATGGGAATAGGGCTTCCATGTCTCTTCAACTATCCGCTTATGTTATTTATTAATGCAATGAATTATGGTCTTCTTCTCTGAGAAAGCAGTTTCTAAATCGCTTTATATTCCCGTTAAGGATATATAAACACTCAACCCCAAAGATTGCACTTTACCTACCTTTCGGTGATAAGGATAACTCTATAGGAGGATTAAGAACAAAAACCTAGTTAACCGTCACGCACCATGCGCAAAATTAGGGTTTTTAAGCCTCCCATTAACGCTACATAAATAATTGAGGTATTTTCATGCCCAATCCAAGAATGTCTACCCAACTTACAGCATATTCACAATCTCTCCTTTCGAAGTAAATTAGAAATCATATAGTGATAATTAGTTGTCAATTAATTACCAAGCATTCAACGCAATTATTGGATAAATCTCTCAAAGAAGAATAATAACCATAAACATGCATTAATTCATAACATAAGTTTCTAGAGAATTAACATGGAAAGCCCTATAAGAGAATTAGTTCCTAGCCATTGACATGACAAGAACTAATTCAAAAGTCATCATACAAAAACTGAAATAAAGAAAAGAAAAAGGAAAAGAAAGTACTAAATTATGGTCTCCAATCTCCAAGCAAGAATCTTCAGTTGTGCAAGAAGGGAAACCCTTAAAATCTGCCTAGGGTTCTCCTTTTATAGGCTGAAAAGCGCCCTTAACATTTCCCTGCAGGCCTGACCCAGAAAATCGTCAAAACCCTGATTTTCAGCGTGGCCGCCACGCTATAGCGCGCGCCGGAACTGTGGCACTTCGGGTGATTTGGCGCCGCGCACCGCACTGTTGGCATGAGCGCGCTGGGACTTCGCAGCCTTCTGGATATTGGCGCCGCGCTCGCTTCGCTCTGCAGGAGCCGCGGCTGGTCCGCGCCTGCTCACCACTTTCTCTGTTTTTAGCTCTGGAACCTCCTCTTTTGCCTTCTTTTAGCTCCTTTTCCGCCATTTGGCCATTTTAACCACTTTGACTCAAAAGAAAGAAAATTTATCCTAATACGACACTTATTTGTACAAAAAGGGACAAAAGACTAACTAAAAATGACTCGAAAAGTGTATATAAAATACACCGATCAGTCGCCCATTCTTACGACTTCTGCAAAACTTCGCCCAATTAAACTGATCATCCTTTCATAATACGTCGCGTCTCTTAAAGACTGCATGAACAAGGTGGTCATTTCGCTCTCTGCCATTGGAGGTTGGACCTTTGCTGCTTCTGACCGCCACCTCAGGGCGTATTCCCTTAAAGTTTCTGTGGATTTCTTTTCTAGTTTCATAAGATAAAATCTATCCGGAAAAGTGTTAGTGTTGAATCTGAATCTATCCATGAAATCTTGTGCCATGGCATTCCAACCGTCCCATTTTTTAGGGTCTTGGCATGCGTACCAGTCCGGCTTCTCGCCGGTTAGACTCCTGATGAATAGTTTCATGATGACTGCTTGATTTTTCCCAACTCCAATCAATTTATCGCAATATGACCTTATATGAGCTCGGAGATTCCCATTTCCATCGAACATGTCAAATTTGGGCACCTTGTACCCCACAGGTAATTCAACGTCGGGGTGCATACATAATTTTTCATACTCTAACCCTTCATCCCCCTTGTTCATCTGAATGCTTTTGAATGCCTCTTTCAAGCTACAGATTTCTTTTACCACATTTTCATCAGCTCTAGCTCGAGTCTGCCGCTCCACTTCCTTGTATTGATCTGTCTCTTGAGAGGATACATGCATAATAAATGATTGGCTTTCGGTCGGATGTGCTAATCCCCCATATTGTTTGTTAAGACTAGTGATGCATATCGTTTGCTCGTATTGGGTGGCTTGGCAATTTGGACTGAGTGGGGAGATATAAGTAGGTGGAGGTTGGGATATGTATGTAATAGACAGATCATTTTGGAGGTCGGCTTGCAAATTGACCGGGCGAGTGATATTTTGGTGTGAGCTGGTATGTTGCGGCCTTTGCGGGGGGTTTTGTGGAAGTGGAGGCTCAAAGGCTTGTGATACGATTGCATTTGTCCTTTGCTCCGGGAGTGGTGCATTCAAACTAATAGACAGGTTTGTCATATTTCAGAGCCTTTCTATTTCGGCTTGCATGATTCCCATTTGTTGCAATAATTTGACGAGGTGTTGATCATTGGTGTTTCTCCTTTCTAACGCCTTTGCGTCATCTACAGGAACGGGGACGAGTCCTAAGCTGGTTCGTTCTGGTGCCTCTGGATTAGTCATTTATTGGATGATTGTGTTTCTATCAGTCAATGCGAATCAACCTTTTGGGGATAAGCTAGGCAAAAATAATCCTCTAACAAATGAAGCAAACCAAGTTAGTATAATATGCAAAGAGTTGCAGGCAATATATAATAATAAGCAAATTGCAAATCAAACGCGTGCTCTAACATGTTTGGGACCTCTTTTATGCCAGAAGGAGGCCTAAACGTCACATATGCGAGGTTATGATAGATTTGTCCAAGTCGTCCAACTGTAATGCTTTTGTTGGAAATGGTGACCAAATGACGGTGCACTTTTTTCCAATTTCGGCACGTCATGATTAGGTTTGGATTTATCTATCATCGTCACGCCACATATAATATGCTGGTTGGTCGTTGGGTTGAGAAACCCGTCGACAAGTTTGGTGTTTTCCAATACCAAGGACCGACCCACCTAAGGTAAATGCATGCATGCCTTAACATAAAGGGTGATATAGCTCTATCCTAAGTTTCTAAGATTTGGCTTACTAGAAGCAAGGTTCCCGAGTGGATAACTCGAGTGAGAAGGCTACGCGACCACCGGATGGTCCGGGCACTCCACGTATAATACCAACTCTCCTAGATTTGGGTTTTGAAGAAAGAATTTTGATGATGCACCAAGCGCACCTCGCGTGTAGTGTGTGATTGTGTGAATTTTCCAGAGTGGAAGAAATATGAGCGGAATGTCAGTTTAAGGAAAGCAGTAACAAATAGCAATTACAATAGTGACAAATAAAACAATTTACAATACACAAGAAAATTAAGTGCAAAAGTAATGCCAAATAATAACCCTAGGTCTGTTATGGTCAAGAACCTCAAATCCCCAGTGGAGTCACCATTTCTGTCACGCCCTATTTCGGCCGCGACATTATTCTAGCGAATTCCTGCTTAATAAAATGTTAGAAAATAAAGTAAATGCTAAAAGGTGCTAGAATGCTAAAATGCTAAAAGGGCTACAAATAATGCTAGAAGGGTGCTGAAAGTGCTAAAGGGATGTTAAAGGGTTCGCAGAGTCGCCACCTAATTGGTTTGGGTGAATTAGGACACATGGATGTTAACTAGGTTAAAGTTAACATTAACTCCATTTTTTATGTTCTGCAAAACTAGTGTGAGATTATGGGTAAGGGTTCTTTATTAATCTAGAGGGAAGGGATTAGACATCCTCTAAGATCCGCTAACTTGCGGTTGTCCTGCCAAACCTAGGTTAATTATTATGCTAAGAAAAGGGATGTTTAAAAGTATTTAAGTAAAAAAGAAAAAAAATATATATATATTTGTAAGTATAAGATGTATTCTTAATAAAATTGCAAGATTTGTGTATAAAAGACAAAGTTAGTTTTGAAAACATTCCTTCATAAAGTACTTTAAAAAAAATAAGTAGATGATGAAAGACATTGATTATGACCAAAGGTGCTTATAAAATATGCTTAGCATGCAAGGTATCTTGTAGGCAAAACTAATTTTTCTATACGAATGTTAATGAGAGAGTTTATAGAATTTGATAACAAATAATACTTTAACTACGTGAAGAGTTATGCAAGTGAAAAGTCATTAGGTTATTTAATGCAACTTAAGCAATGCATAGCGAGCCCTAAAATAATTAAGTTAGAGGAAGCAAATTCCTAATGTCAAGCTACCTCTTAATGGCAACTCAAAGCTTAAATATCCTAAAGGTCCCGCTAGTAGTGTAATGTTAGACAATTAATTTACAAATAATGAATGGGGCGGGAAGTCAAATAATAGACTCGAAGGATGGCGAAGGTATTCGTCGGTTGCTGAAATTTCCGACGTGGAAGGAAGGACACACACAAATGCGAGTGAATGCAGATCTTCAATTGATGGAATGGCACGATGAGTCTCGCAATGAGACGCTTCATTCGGCTCCGATGCATTTAATGTAAAAAAAAAAAACTAAGGATTAGTACATATCCAACTTTTATCAAAATAATAAATAAGCATTCGGCATAAACCAGCATCAAGTTGTTTTAGAGGGCGGGACCCTAGCTAACTTTAAAATTATTCTTAAACTACACCCTACTCCTTCAAGTAATAACGAGAAATAAATCGTACATTTTTGATAGGCTGCTTAATGATAAAGGTCAGCAGGGAGATTTCCCCTCTTATTCTTCTAGACATGTTTAGCATTCAAGTAGACAGGACTAATGCAGATTATATGAGGTTTCACATATGCCTGGACAGTGGACTTAGGTTGATACAGGGACCTGCACGGGATGTAAGGTCATACAGGAAAGTATCGACAATAATATGCATAAGCAGTTTCAAACTAACAAGATTAAGGCAAATGTACCTGCTTGGTCTAAACCTGCAAAGGCATGTCACTCGTCTGAAATATGCAAAGGAATAGACTTAGATCTGTATTCGGATAGGCAAAGACAAGGATGCAGTCGATTTAACTACACAGGAATAATACCAGCAATCTCTCAAATATATCATTTTAGACATGATGAAGGATATTTAGTCTACCTAGAGCATACAGAATTGTAAATATGATAAGATGCATCATCTGGGATGACACCTACATATTTATATGATGATTTACACAACTATGGGACGCATACAAGGCATACTTGAATATTCAATCCAGGACATACATTTGGATGTGCAAGAGTGATGCGCGAAAAGATGCACACACTTAAACGCAAGTGCACGTTATCGTGACAAGTAATATAGTCTTAGCAAGACCGAATATCGTCCACAAGGATTAGGGTTCAAGTACCAAATATCTATCTTTTGGTATCTATTTGGTAAATTGATACTTGATTTTGTGGTTTATAACTACGAATTATAAAGGCTAATTTAACTAATGAGTTTACTTGATTGATGAGAATAGGGCTTCCACGCCTCCTCACTATCCGCTTATGTTACTTATTAATGCAATAACTTATGGTCTTCTTCTTTGGAGAAAGCAGTTCATTAAATCGCTTTTATACTCTCGTTAGGGTTATATAAACACTCAACCCGATGTGCACCTTACCCACCTTTCGGTGATAAGGATAACTCTATAGGAGGATTAAGACTAAGAACCTAGTTAACCGTCACGCCCAATGCGTAAAATTAGGGTTGTTAAGCCTCTCGTTAACGCTACATAAATAATTGAGGTATTTTCATCCCCAATCCAAGAATGTCTACCCAACTTACATCATATTCACAATCCCCTCCTTTCGGAGTCTGATTAGAAATCATATAGTGATAATTAGTTGTCAATTAACTACCAAGCATTCAATTTAATTATTGGATAGATCTCAACAAGAAGAAGAATAACCATAAGCATGCATTAAATCATAACATAAGTTTCTAGAGATTCAACATGGAAAGCCCTATAGAGGAATTAGTTCCTAGCCATTGACATGACAAGAACTAATTCCATGTTCTTCATAAACCTGAAATAAAAACAAGAAAAGGAAAGGAAATTTACTAAACTATGGTCTCCAATCTCCAAGCAAGAGCCTTGTGTTGTGCAAAGAAGGGGAACCCTTAAAAGCGCCTAGGGTTCTCCTTTTATAGGCTCCAAACCGCCTCAACTTTTCCTCGCAGTTCGGCCCAAAATCCGTCGAAAACCTTATTTTTCCGCGGCGCGCGGCAGAGATAGGCGCGCCGAAATCTGTAATCCTTCGGGTGATTTTTCGCGCGCCCCGATCTCGCTGCGCAGCATGGCGCGCAACTGTAGCTTCGGATGTTTAGGCGTCGCGCCGCACTCGCCGACATGAGTGGCCGCGCGCTGGATCTTCGCGCAGCCTCGATAGTGGCGCCGCGCTCGCTTCGATCGCAGGAGGCGCCAGTCTGATGCGGTTTCACTCGTTCGCCACTTTCTCTGTTTTTAGCTCTGGAATCTCCTCGTTTGCCCTCTTTTAGCTCCTTTTCCGCCATTTGGCCATTTTAACCACTTTGACTCAAAAGAAAGAAAAATTATCCTAATACGACACTTATTTGTACAAAAAGGGACTAAAGACTTACTAAAACTGACTCGAAAAGTGTATATAAAATACACCGATCAAATACCCCCAAACTTAACCTTTGCTCGCCCTCGAGCAAAGATAGAAAGAAAGAAATAAAAGACTCAAGAAACGAAAATAAAAGACTCACTGACATTGATCACTTTTGCTGCATTAGTGTTATCTAGAAAAACATGAAGGTTAGCGGAATAATATGCAGGAACATATAGCATGAAATTTTTAGCACACTAAACACATTAAGCTAGATATTACACAAACTCATATTTATCATGCTTTAATGGAAGTCAGTATACTAAATCATGCATGAAAATTCAAAAAAATCCTATGGCATGCTTACTTGCTATTCTCCACTAATTCTGGATATGCATAAAAGAGATCTTCAGGACTTTAAGGGTTGTAATGTAGGCTTAGGTATAGGTAGGTAAAAATAGGCATTTAGGCTCATTCTGTGTACCATAAGCTCTTTAGCTTTTCAGTATTTCCCTTTTCTTTTTGTTCTTTCCTTCACTTTGATTTTATCTTTTCCCTCTTTTGTTTTGGGAGAGTGAAGTATATAATAATGACAAGCACCCCCAAACTTAGGCTTTTGCCTATTTCTTATTACTTTTAATTGGGGTGCAACAAGCTCATTCACTCTTTTTGTCTCTTTTTTAACACAATTTATTCCACTATTTCATATTTTTACTTATGACACAATTTGTGGGGATATAGGGTGTCAAAGAAAAAGTTTCAACGTTTAGGCTCAATGGGGCTGACTAGGGATATTTTTAAAGTCCGGGATAGAAAAAGAATGGTAAGAATTGGCTATCAAAGAAATGCCTGAGTCATCTCCCTAACATGCACATCCTAACTATTTCGCCTCAAATAGCAAGCAATCATAACACATAAGTATTTATCATTTAGCATGCATAATTCAATCAAGAAACTCCAAATAGACAGATTTTGTGAGTTTTTGGCATATCTAACCTAATTGTTAAGAGAGTTGCTTCAATTCCGTTACATTATTCCACTTTACTTCACTAGGTGTTTCTAGCAACTACATCATACATGATCTTTGACAGGCAATTATGACTCAAAAAGAAAATATTTTTGGTGACTCCAAAAATACATAAAAACAATAAAAAGACTTAAATAAAACATAACAAGACACAAATAAAACAAGACACAAATAAAACACCCCCAAACTTAAATCACACAGTGTCCCCAATGTGTGTAGACTCAAAGACAGTAAAAGAAATAAGACACTTACAAACTTCGGCTAAAATGGTGGTTGTGGCGGTGGATAATGCATCGACCATTGGTTGAACAGGGACCTCATCTCATCATATCGCTGCAACCGCTGTCGCTTCCCGCCTCGATTCTTGTTGCCCTTGTCGCAACTCATGTTGTCCCCGCCTCAACTCATTTTGTCCTTGTATCATTGTGTCGAAATGTTGCATCATCATTCTCGTTCTCGAGCACTTGCTCCATCATGGCACCGGAGGTTCTGATTACGTGGTTGGTGGTGGCTAGGTCTGCCTCATGTGAGCCCCTATTTCGTGCTCATCTTCGTTCATCATGCCTCTGCCGCCGTGGTTGTACTCTCCGTCCGTCACTTGGGGACTTGGGTGCGGGAAAGAGTGCACTATCCCACAGACACCGTGATTGGTTTCTCTCATGAGTGTCGGTGGTAGGTTGGGACCTCGGAAGGCGTAGATTAGTGATAAGTGAGCCGTGTCCCAATCCACCGTTGTCACCAACTCGCTGATTTCTTCAATGCTCGCACTATCTCTTTCCCACATCAATCGTCATTCCTCATAATTCCATATATCGCTTTAATCCTATCCTCCGCACTCGTGAAATGCGTGGATGGAATCACGCGGCGCATTTAAATATAGCCAACCTTTGGCTGCTTTGTTGAATTGGCACCTGTTCAGTGCTCTTGACCCATTTCTTCTAATGTCAAAAGCAGCCACATGGTAGCTCATGGTGTTTGCAATGTCATTCCAGTCGATGTGGTCGGTGCTTCTAGACCATGTTCTAAAGTGATTCCAATCACTTCTTTCTTCAACATCAACCGTCTTCAATTGTGCATTTACATTCTCTCACACAGGCACATAAACTCCCCTTACAAAGCATCCCCTTTCCACCTTCTCCGAAAAGTTGGCATAGAATTCACGCACCATTGTTGTGTTCACTGGTGCTATCTTATCCGGATTTACAAATCTCCTCCACCCCCTTAACTCAATCATTGCCCGAATGGGATCATAAACATCTTCTTCCCCATATGACTCCCTCTGGTAGTCCATTCCCTTCCGGATTAAAGTCCAGTATCAAGCTTTTGTATCTCCGAAGGCTTGGTAGCTCACAAACCTAGTATCATCGTGAATGCTGGGTGTGATGTGGAGGCTCTTCTCTTCCTGGTGGCCATGGTTAAAACAGTTTCTGCAGCTTACAACTTAGTGGCACAAATGTTTCCTAACACAATCAACAACTAGCAGCTAACACAACATCCCCAAACTTCAACTCTTCTACCCAATACCCACACTCTCTTTTTCTACTCCTTCTCCAAACTTCACAATCGATTTTTCAGCATCCAAACTACTTCACAACTACAATACTCCTTCAAACTACTACCCCCTGTGACTTCAGTAAAGATTTCAAGAACAGAAAAAAATTACCTTTTTATGAGAAAATTCAAGATGTTCTTGTTTCTAATGGTGGTTTGAGGCTATGGAATGGAGCTTTGTTGTTTGAGATAGCTAAGGATTTTTAGGAATTTAAGAGTTTTGGTTGTGGTTGGGTTGGATTTGTGGAGGAATTGTGGGTAGATTTTTGGATTTTCGTGTGTTTTTGGGAAAGAAGGGTTAGGTTTTTTAAATTGGAATTGGGGGAAAATCTGATTTCTGGGCGTTTTAAGTTTCTGGATTTCCGCCGAGCCGCTTTCGCTAGCCGCGCCAATGTTCTCGCCCGGGACTTTACTGCGGCGCCACATGTTCTGGAAATACGGCTAAACTTGGAAAATTTTCGAATTTGCGCGCACTGCTCTGGCCATGGCGCTTAAACTTCAGCACTTACCGTTCTTTTCAGCGCCGCGTTCGCTTTAGCGCAAGGCTAACCCGCTTTTTCGAAATCCCGGCGCTTGATTTCGCCGCCCGGTTTATTTGCCTATCCCTGTCAATCACAACACAAACGCTACAACCCAAGACCGTGAGACTGTTCTAGATAAAATAAAATAAACTAAAGACAGGAATTAAAATCACATAATTGAAAACGTTGGGTTGCCTCCCACTTAGCGTTGTCTTTAACATCTTTTAGCCGGACGCAAGTTCCTTAGCTTAATAAATGTGAGGTGTATTAGCCCCACAACAAATCCATTTTTTCCACATTGTTCGTTTTCTTTTTCTTCTTCTTCTTCTCTTCTTAGCATTATCATCAAGCGAAGTTTCAGGAACACATACCTCCTTTAGTGGAATTTCGCAAACCATGCCGCTTTCGGGCTCATCTCCCTTTGGTTGACTTGTATTGGCTCGCAGGGGGGTTTGATGGTGCTGATTGCAAAGCACCCACTCATGGTTGGTGGCTCAATGACGTGTTTAAAAACTTTAAACATCATTTCTTCATTCTCCACCCTTAATGTTAACTCTCCTCTTTCAACATCAATCAAAGCTCTTCCGCTGCTAGGAATGGTCTCCCAATATGATAGGGATTTCGCATCTTCTTCCATATCAAGAATGAGGAAGTCCAGGAAAGAAGAATTTTCCTACTTTCACAATCACGCCCTCAATCTTGCCTCGATGAACCATCGCTTTGTCGGCCATGCAGGCCATCGTGGTTGGTTTGGCCTCTCCCAACTCCAATCTTTTAAATACTGATAAGGGCATCAGATTTATACTTGCCCCTAAATCGCACAGAGCTCTGTTGCATGTCACCCTGCCCACTGTGCAAGGTAGTGTAAAGCTCCCTGGATCTTTTAGCTTTGGTGGCAACTTTTTCTGCAAGATAGCACTACACTCTTCTATCAGTGCTATTATTTCAGATTCGCACCTTCTTCTTCTTCCCCAAGATCTCCTTCATGAACTTGAAATAGGAAGGCATCTGCTCCAAAGCCTCTATAAAAGGTATGTTGATATGCAGCTTCCTGAATGACTCCAAAATTTGGAGAATTGTTTATCAACCGCTCCATTGTAATCTCGGGAAAAAGGGATCTTCTGTATACTCCTTCTCCGAGTTTTCTACTACTCGGGCTAGGCTCAATCACCTTCTCTTTTCTAGCTCGCCTTCTTCTCACTTATCGCCGAGGTGATCAGCTTCCAATCGTTCCACTTCTCAACCGCATCGCCGACATCGCTTCCTGGATTTACCTCTGTATTGCTCGGCAATGTACCCTGTGGCCTGCTGTTTGCCTGCTTAGCTAGCTGATCCACTTGTGTCTCCAAGTTCCTGAACGAGGATCTAGCTTCTGTCATGAACTGAGTCTGGGCATTGGCAAGTGTTACACTTGCTACTTCGCCTCGCTTTTCTTGCCGAACCGGTATCAACCGCTGAGCCGTGGGGCTTGAATGAAAGGTCGCTGATTACGTTCTGGTTCTGCATCGCCTCGTATTGATTCTCGCGCTCGGTATTGATTCTGCCGCTTCGGTCTCCTCTCCATGAGAAATTTGGGTGATTCCTCCACCCTGGATTATAAGTGTTGGAGTAGGGATTGTTTTGTTGCCTCTGATAATTACCATCGCTCGACACTCGCCGCTCCATTGGTATATTGTTGGGATCACCTGAAGGACACCTATCGAATGTATGGGCCACCACATATCTCAGCCTTTTAGGCATCTGCACCGCATTCACAGACATCGTATGTTGCCGCAATCGTTTTGCCAAAAGGGCCACTGGGCATTCAAGGCAAAGAATAGCATCTATTTCGTGGACTCAACGTTTCTCCTCCCACTTGTCGACCTCTTCTCGTGACATGGTTGTTAGTGGCCATATCTTCTAATAACTCATGAGCGTCGTGGGCTGTTTTCCTCATGAATGCTCCACCTGCTGCTGCATCTATGATAGTTCTGGTAGTACTGCTCAGCCCGTTGTAGAAGATGTGGACCAAGTTCCACAACTCAATGCAATGGTGTGGGCACTTTCTCTGTAGATCTTTGAACCTTTCCCAAGCTTCATATAAGGACTCTCCATCTGCTTGGTAGAAGTTGTTCAACTCCCCTCTCAGTTTTGCTGCTTTACACGGGGGAAAGAACTTGGCTAGGAATTTCGTGCGCTACCGTGCCATGTAAAAATCGAATCGGCCGGCAGGGAGTTCAACCATACTTTTGCTCTGTCCCTGAGTGATAAGGGAAAGAGCCTCAATCTGACGGCATCATCAGTAACGCCGTTATATCTGAAAGTTGCACATAGCTCCAAGAAATTAGCTATGTGCATATGTGGATCCTCCGATGGCGATCCGAATTGCACTGTGTCGTACTCATGCTCGAGAATCGCGGTTTATCTCGAAGTTGTTGGCTCTGTGCGGAGCCTAATGCATGTATGTGCTTCATTCACTCTTGGCAGCACATAGTCTCCCAAACTTCTTTCTGGCTGGATTTGGACTCTCTCCTCCACGTCTATTTGCACTTGCCGAGGCATTCCTGGGTTATGTTGATTTTCACCAAACCCTTCTCTCATCATGTTATTGTTTTGAGCACCGTCCATCTCTATCAAAGTTGCAATCCGTTGATTCTTTCTGTTCTGCTTACAGGTTTTCTCAATTTCTGGATTGAAGGGAACAAGAGTGTCTGCTCCTCTTCTCCTTCGCATAAACTGATTTCCTGAAATAGATCAAAAACACACAACCAATCACGGTACCTCGAATTTTCTGAAAATAAATAATAAAAAAAACGTAAAAATTAAAAACCAAATTAGAAATAAAAAAATAGATAAATTTGATATTGAACTAATGCCTAATCCCCGGCAACGACGCCAAAAACTTGATGCGCGAAAAGATGCACACATTTAAACGCAAGTGCACGTTATCGTGACAAGTAATATAGTCTTAGCAAGACCGAATATCGTCCACAAGGATTAGGGTTCAAGTACCAAATATCTATCTTTTGGTATCTATTTGGTAAATTGATACTTGATTTTGTGGTTTATAACTACGAATTATAAAGGCTAATTTAACTAATGAGTTTACTTCAGTTATTATGAGAATAGGGCTTCCACGTCTCCTCACTATCCGCTTATGTTACTTATTAATGCAATAACTTATGGTCTTCTTCTTTTGGAGAAAGCAGGTTCACTAAATCGTTTTATACTCCCGTTAGGGTTATATAAACACTCAACCCCAGTATTGCACCTTACCTACCTTTCGGTGATAAGGATAACTCTATAGGAGGATTAAGACTAAGAACCTAGTTAACCGTCACGCCCAATGCGTAAAATTAGGGTTGTTAAGCCTCTCGTTAACGCTACATAAATAATTGAGGTATTTTCATCACCAATCCAAGAATGTCTACCCAACTTACAAAGATATTCACAATCCTCCTTTCTGAGTCCGATTAGAAATCATACGGTGATAATTAGTTGTCAATTAACTACCAAGCATTCAATTTAATTATCGGATAGATCTCAACAAGAAGAATAACCATAAGCATGCATTAAATCATAACATAAGTTTCTAGAGATTCAACATGGAAAGTTTATAGAAGAATTAGTTCCTAGCCATTGACATGACAAGAACTAATTCTATGTTCTTCATAAACTGAAATAAAAACAAGAAAATGAAAGGAAATTTACTAAACTATGGTCTCCAATCTCCAAGCAAGAAAGCCGTGTGTTGCGAAGGAACCCTTAAAACCGCCTAGGTTCTCCTTTATAGGCTCCAAACCGCCTCAACTTTTCCCTCGCAGCTGGCCCAAAATCCGTCTGAAAACCTTATTTTTCCGCGCCACGCCACGGTCATAGATAGCGCAGTCACGGAAATTTGTAATCCTTCGGGTGATTTGGCGCCGCGCCCGATCTCTCGCATGCAGCCATGGGCGCAACTTCGTAGCTTCGGATGTTTAGGCGCGCGCTCGCACTGCCGACATGAGCGCGTACTGGATCTTCGCAGCCTCTCGATAGTGGCGCCGCCGCTTTCGATCGCAGGAGCGCCACGGCTGGTGCGGTTTCACTGTTCGCCACTTTCTGCTTTTAGCTCTGGAATCTCCTCTTTTGCCCTCTTTTAGCTCATTTTTCGCCATTTGGCCATTTTAACCACTTTGACTCAAAAGAAAGAAAAACTATCCTAATACGACACTTATTTGTACAAAAAGGGACAAAAGACTTACTAAAACTGACTCGAAAAGTGTATATAAAATACACCGATCAAAGAGACAATTTCATATCATATATGCTAGGAACACTTATAGAAATAAATGCAGGTCATATTTATGGAACACATTGAAAAAAATTAATCAGACACATAGCATTTTCAGAATCGCCCAAGAATCAATATAAATGTTTGGGTTACATCCATATTAAGTGTTCGATTCTAACTAATAGGTTCAACCACCAAATAATGCTCACCAAACATGCTTCAAATCGGTTTAACACACATAAATGACAAACTATATCATACCAAACACATTCAAGAAGCGACGATCGTCATACAGACCATACAATGCAGATAGAAAAAAATTTGAAAAGGAAACAAGTTTACCTTCTCTGGACAGCGAACCAAGGCATCGTATCAAGTCGTCGATTTACTCGGGGTGTTTGGTTGCTATACGATTTGAAAGGAAAGAAAAAAAAACTTGGGATGATCTTACTCGTATTCTGCTAAAATGAAGAGTTTGAGAGTCTTCTTTTCTAATCTTGCTTGGATTGCGATTAAGATTATTTTGTTGTGTAGAAAGGTGTTCCTCCAATGCTTTTCTTTCGGGCCCCTTTTGCATGTCAGGATCCATTAATTTTTATAGCCCTGAATATGGTACTTAGTTTTGGTAAGGTTTGTTGCGGTCTTCTTTTGCGATTTGGTGCTGATTCCATTCCATCTTGGTGCTGATTTCCTTCAGTTTTTCGATCGGATTGGTGCTTAATTCAGGCGTTATTATTGCTCGATTTTGGACGAGATTTGTGTTGTAAATGGTAAGTTTCGATTTGGTAAGATTGGGGCTGATTTGTTAGTTGATTTGGTGCAAGATTCGCCGGATTCTCCGGCGAGAATCCCGGCTGGCGAGGGGAGTGAGGTGCGGTGAGTTGTCGGCGATGAAGGGTGAAAGGATGGCTGCTGAAGGTTTTCTTAGGGTTCATTTGGTTTCCGTTCTTTTCTTTAGTTAAGGGCTGTGGGGGTGATAAAGGCTGAGGACGGTTGGGTCGGGTCAGCGGGTTTGGGCTAAGGGAATTGTTGGGCTGAGATAGTTTTAAAAGGGTGGGCTGATGGTATTAATTAAAGGATGGGGAATTAATTTTAAGTTTATTTGTTTTAGTATTAGATTTAATTAGTGGTAAATAAGTGGGTTTTAAGTTAGTTTTTAATTATTTTAATATGACTTTAGGTGCTTTATTAATTTTAGGTTGGGTTTAAATTATTACAATATTATATGCGGGCGTGCTACTTAATTAGTGCTTAATATTTATAATGCGATGTCGTCACTAAAATCTTATTTATTATGCCTACTTTGTTGAATTAAAATTAACTTGATGGGGTTTAAATTGCAAATAATAATTATGAAATTGTCTTGCGTATTAATAAATGCGAATATGTTATTTAACACGACGTCATTGTTAAATTATTTATTTTATGTATTTATTTATTTATTTATCATTAAGAATTGTTTGAGTTTTAATTAATGGGAAATAGGGCTTAAATTATGAATAATATTCATGAAATTGCTTGTTATTAAAATGACGAATGCGGACGTGAGACTCAAGGTGTGCTTAATACTCTACGTAAAATGCGGTGCCATTATTAAATCATTTCTTCATGCATGTATTAATGTTTTATTGTTGCATTTTATTATTATAAAATTGTTAAACTTATTTTGAAAAATTTGATGTAATTTTATAGTTAATGACTGGTCGAGATGGTCAAAATTGGGTGTCAACATATTTAATAGAAATGTAATTTTTTTCTAATACAGTATACAAATACAATTATCAAAATTACAACTTTGTAGTGTCGTTCAAAAGTTGCAAATGAAATAGTAAAATTGCAATTAATGAAATTACATTTTAAAAAAAAAATGTTCTATTTTCCTTATAATTTCATGTGGTTCTTCGGTTGGAATTGGTATTTGTTGGTCAAATTGTTCTACGTCGCTACTCATACCTTCAGATAAGATGCCGTTGTGGTTTTCGTCTTCTTCTTCGGTGATCTCCAGTTGACTGCACCTTCTCCGCTCTGCTCGTATTCAATCTCTGAATAATACTGCAATTTCCAAACTGTCTCCGGTTAATGAGTGTTTGTGCTCTCCTATTTGAAATATGTCGGCATAAAAAGCGCTTTCAGACGCCGTTGATGACGCTTGAATGTTCAAAACATCTCGGGCCATCATTGAACATGTCGAAAATGTCTTCTCATTCCCCCTCGAGTATTTCAGCAAGTCTTTCTGTCCTTCTTCATTGACAACTGTTTGGTATAATAAACAACCCTGCAAAACAAAAACATCTAACTCGCTAATTTGGTTAGTAGTGTTAGCACCGCATATTCTATTTCTGAGGCTTTCAATACTAGCCGCAGAAACAACATGTCTTTTTTGAGGTTGTGCTGAAGAAGAAGATGATGGTATGGAAGTCGATTGGTTGCTAGCACTTTCTTGGTGATAATACCTATAAACTTTTTTGCATTCGTTTTCTATGCTAGACAACAATTCTTCTTTGGTTTGTTCAATAAGTGGTGGGTCATTTATATTTTTGGGACTTGGAGGTGGTTGTACTGCTATACAATTATAAATAGTTTCAATAAGTGATTTACATCCGTCTATTTTAATAGTAGGATTTAATACAACATCAATAATATAAATAGTGAGAATTGGAATAAAATATTTTTTTTATTTTGATAAACATTTTTTTAATAACTGTCTTATAAGTTGGTTTAGTCATATATTCATTAAGTAATAAAAATATGAGAGCTATATAAAACAAATAGTTGAAATAGTATGATAATATATACCGAAAAATTCTTTTGTTGCTTGAAAAAAAATTCTCTAAAAATACAATAAGTTCGGCAATTTTGTCCCAATCGCTATCTACAATCATATAAGCTGGATTTTGATTATGGGCGTTAAAAAATAAAGTTATAGGTCTTCTATAGTCATAATCAACAAGTAGTTGCTGGTACAAAGAATTTCACCTAGTGGTACTTCTTCAGGAATTTTTCTATAAGGCATTGTTGACAATCGTGACAAGTTTTTTTATATTCTTTTTTTTGTTGTATACTATTATTTTTAAAAATATAGTTTATAGCAAATTATATTTTATTAAGAATGTTTGCAAAAAGTGATAGACCATCATTTACAACTAAATTATATATATGGCACGCACATCTTATATGAAATGATCTGGAAAAGACGGAGTTAAACTATTTTTAAAATTGTAATAGCATAATTATTAGAAGAAGTGTTATCTAATGTAATAATCATAATTTTATTAGTTATGCCATATAATGACAAACATAATAAATATTTTCTGCAATAAAATTTCCAGTGTGTCTATCATCTATATATCTATATGCTAAAATACGTTTTTACATAGACCATTTATAGTCTATCCAATGACAGGTTAACATTAAATAATCATGATTGTTAGTACTACGGCCTATATCAGAAGTGATAGTCACTTTGCCATTAAAATGATATAATGAGTAACGTAAATATTGTTGTTATTCATGTGCAAATTTAAATACATATCTCTTAACAGTTGATCTAGGAAAACCTTTAAAAACATGATTATACATTTCTCTAATGTAATGAATAAAACTAGGAGATTCAGAAATGAAAAAGGCAAACCCTCCACAACAACTAATTTTGCTAGTGCTTCCCTATCTCTATGTTTATCGTATTTAGGGCCTACAATTTTTCTCGTCACAGGGTTAATTTGACCTTGTACTTGGTCTGGGACTGTATGTGAATCTTGTCCCTAATTGAGAGGGCGCTTGTCCACCCGGTTTTTGAGTCTTGTATTGGGCATACCTAGCTGAGTGTTTTTGTGCTATGTGTCTCATTAAACCCTCTGTCCCGCCATGATCTTTTCCAGTTTTAAAATTATAAACTCATTTACAAATTTTACATATAGCTACTTGATTCTCTACGTCCCTATAAAAATTGTCATGCATATGATTTTAATGATCGTTTTGCTGGACCTCGTGTCATACTAGGGGGAATAATAGACATTTCAGTTGAAGGCGCACTAGTGGGTGTATCATCTAGATCATCTTCTAAATTAAAGTTTTGTTGAGTTTCTGAAAATATCTCCTCGTATAAATCATATGGTATTTCAGAAAAATCTTCAGTATCAACAAAATCATTCAGTCTAGGAATAGGATCATGTCTATGAATAGGATGACTAGAACTAGAAGAAGTATCCCGGCCCTTGTTACTCCTAGTAGAAGAAGTCTTACCCTTACCCTTAAGCATACCTCTTATTGATTCCATTTTAATTATGCTAATAATTAGTTAAAGATAATGAAATTAAGTGCGCTAAATAAAATAAAGAAACAATAATAATTTAATGAAGGAACGAATGTACCAAACAACGACGTAACGTCGACGTGTAATCGAGAGGTTGGAAATTAAAAATTTGCTCGATGGATGATCTTCAAGCTAGTTGCCAACTTCACTCCCAAATGAATAAATAAAATTGAATATTTAGTAGACAATGTAGACTTGTAGAGATATTGATTGAGAGATTGTATGAAGATTTGTAAGAAAGATAAAGAGAAAATGAGGTATTTATAGTTGGAAAATTGTGTTAAAGTGTAAATATAATAACTTAGGGATTAAAAATAAATATTAAGGGGGTAGCGGGTTGGGGTTGGTGCAACGGCCATTTTTTTGCAATAGGGGGATTTCGGGCGGGATTGGAGCGGTTCCGGGCCGGGTCGTCCCAGCCCACTGGCCAGACCTTTAGAGTAGAATTGCTTTAAAAAATCCTAGATTTTAAGGTTTAAAGAACATGGATTAACCCGTCTTGTAGAGTATGGATTAGGCTCGTCTTGTAGAGTATGGATTAGACTCGTCTCGTAGAGTTCTCCAAAATGTTGATGTCTATAAGATGATTTGAGGGGGATGTCACACAATTACAAGCTTTCTCTAGTGTTTTCTGAAAGATTGAAACACTATCTTTAGTAATAAAAAAAATTAGGTAAATGCTTTTGGTGTGATAATACATAGGCCATGTAGCCATGAGAACTGAGGTATCTAGCATATACAAAATTGCAAGCATAAAACTAAATCTCCATATATGTGCAAACCATAATAAGTCACGAAAGATCAAAAAGTTATACTCTCTCTGTCCCAATTTATTATGTGATATATTTTGATTAAACATGAAGTTTAAATTAAATTATTTTTAAATATATAAATGTCATTCTTTTATATCAAATAAATTGAGACAGAAGGAATGTGTGTTTTCCTTCTTTTAGTTGCCCACATGAGCGTAACTCAATTGGTTCCAGGGTGATAGATTGCCCCCAAGAGATCCGCATAGCTGACATGTTTTCTATCCATATTCATGAGATCCTTAAGATGAGTTGGTAATTTAGCATTAGAGTAGAAGATTTAGGACGGTATAAGATCATAGCTTAATATAGATTATCTATCAGCCACTTGATTTATTTCTCTGAAATAGCGCTTTAGAATGAAATCGCAATTGTTCATGGCTTGTCTTAGTTCCTGATCTACTTTCTTCAAAATTCTCCGTAAAGTTACATTCAAAATATACAACCTACCAATATTTTGAAATCGCTCTCATCAAAGATGTATTCAAAATTATTTTCCAAACACAATTTTGTAGGGTTTTGTTGGATCCAAAATACGTAAGTAAGACACAACGGAAGTTTAAAATTTTGTTCAACTTACTTACCCCAACAATTCCGTCTGGTATGGTTACGTTACAATTGAAATGTGTAAAGACATGGACGTATAACTTACAGTTAATATTATCTGGAGTCTTTACTAGAGGGAGCGCATGCGACTGTCCTTTCGACTGCAAGCCTTGCTACGGTATACTCCTCTGTCAAGAAAGTCATAAAATCTTGGCAGAAGTTCGAGAGATTTTTTTCTTCTAAACTCTAAGTTCATAAAGTATGAATTAAGTGTGTTTAAATTATGGGGTTAAGTGTTGTTTATATAGGGACAATTAGGTTAATTATCAGATTAGGGTTGGACTCCAATCCTGACCCAAATCCCTAGGTGCAGTGGGTTAGTCGATCGAACCATCGGTCGTGTGGCCACACACATGAGCCACGGCTCCCGGTAGGCGTCGCGGTCTTTCACGTCCCATCATTTAATATATATTCAACACATTTAATTAAATTCAAAATTAAATTTTGACTTAATTAAATAATTTCCATCAAATAGAAATTATCCCATAATTTATTATCAATTTAAATATCTCAATTCTAAATCGAATATTTAATATTCTCTCAATATACCCTTAGAACGAAAAGAAAATCGACATAGTGTGACCATTTAGGCCTTCACTTATCGACACTAATCAAATTAAGGTACATATGGAACTCTTAGACTGTGTCGTATGACGAACTCAATATGTGAAGTGCGTTTACATGAATCCAACAAACATAACCTTTATGTGAGATCATAAATTTCTTTCATTCGCGACACACTCGATCGAGCTTTGGATTTGTTTGTGTCTATCCAAATGGCTTGATCACTTTATCTCATCTATATTAGTCGACAACTAGACCATATTCTAAATATGTCTCTTGCATTGCAGCCAATGACTTGATCGACCTAATATCACTGAGAAGTTGAGTGTTCTCTCGAATATCCAATCGAGGAATGAATCCCATTCTTAGCTCAACTACCACCTTAGTTTACATCGTAATACACCCAACACAAGTCGTGTCTTATCCTAGAATTTAAGCTTAGGACAGGGTCAAAGTACATTATTCCGCAAACAAGGTGCGTATTGACCTCAAATCAAAGGGTCTTTATCTCCCACACACTGATAAGAGACATGTATAACAAATAGTTTACCAGCAGGGTATACCAATACTTTCTAAAATATCCATGTGTCCATCACTAGTAACCATTACTAGTAGCAAGTGAGATATACTACATTCTCCAAGAATGTGATGCAGACCACATGTCGACTTATAACATATCATCAAACTTGATTGGTGAAATAGTATCTCTCCTCCAAAAAGCATGTTTTTTGTTACCGACTCAGAAAGAAAATATTTTATTGCGAATAAACAAGATATTGAGGAATTGTCCATACGTAAAATCAGAATTATCTCATTCTCGATGATCATTAGTCGATGCTACTTTAGTAATTACGCTCTATCATTAATATCTCACTCTATTAATGACAACGTAAGCTCGAGGGATGCACATTAATGAATAATTACAAACAATCAAATAATAATTCAATAATCGCAAATGTCATAAATATATTAATCTTATTAATAATACGAATGTGTTCAAATATATTTATCCCTAATAATAATAATTTTTAGGACATACATACTTTCAAATTTAATATAAAAGGATAAGGATGTAAAAGGGGAAGGGTAGGGCAGGCAGGGCTTCACCTATTAGGATTTTGCCCAGTTCCGCCCTGCCTTGCCCCATTCTTTTTCAATGTTTTGTCCTACCGCTCGCTTCGTTTATGTTTTTTTCTGCTTCATTTTTTCTCATGAAGTTGAACTTTATATATTAGAAGTATCAAGTATATACAGTATAACCAAAAAAAAAAAAAAACATGGTCATCTGAAAATCACAGTTAAGTAAAATTCATTCCTTCAGACAATTATTGATTATATGCATTTTACTAAAATTTTCTATAAGACATATATAACATTGAAAATAATAACGATAATTACTATTCTAGTGGATAGACAGAAAGGAGTGATGCAATTTTTGTCCAATTGCTAGTTTAAGTATCAAGCACGAGTGAGTAGGTAGATCTATTTGATGTACATGCCAATGTCTAGATGCTGTCATTGAGAGTAGTCCTCACAATGACCATTTTTACTACAGGAGAGAAGATTTCTTGATAGTCTATCCCTTCCTTTTGACTATATCCTTTAGCTACAAGCCTGACTTTTAGTCTTTCTATTTCACCTGTTTCTTTGTACTTTATTTTGTATATCCATTTGCACCCTATAGTAGTTTTACCATGTGGTAGTGATACAATATCCCATATATTATTGTCTTGAAGAGCTTTTATTTCAGCTTTCATAACTTTCACCCATTTTGGATCCTTAGAAGCTTCAATATAGTTAGCAGGTTCTGTGATTTTTGAGAAATTAGATAGAAAAGCATTGTATTTTGGAGAGACGGTTTCATATGAAATATAATTGGCTATGGAGTATGGAACATTTGTAGTATTAGTCTTATTTATAATGAAGTCTTTTAGCCAAATAGATGGTTGTCCTGTTCTAGTTAATTTTCTGAGATTATTGGTAACTTCAGTAATCGTAGTATTGTCACAGGTTGTCTGTGTTACTTCTTGGGGTACATGATTTATCTTTGTTGTCAACTGTGGATGATTAGTATTTTCTGATGTTATAGGTATAGATGTGATAGATGTTCTTTGAGGCATATTTCTTTGTGATGACCCTGGGTTATGACACATTACATTATAATGTTCCCATGGTTTTTCAATAGAATTATTTAAGAAGATTGGATCTTCTGCTGTTTCTTTTCTAAAAGGAAATTCTGCTTCTCTGAAGGTAAGATTTTCTGGTGTAGATCATATAGGATATATCCCTTTTGTTTTTCAGAATATCCCATCATGACACATGTTCTTACTCTAGACTGTAGTTTATCAGACATAGCTAAGTTTCTTGCAAAACATATACATCATAACACTCTTAGGTGACTAATAGAAAGTTTTTTTTGTATAATTTCTCATAGTGTTGTTCCAGTAACAGAAGAGGGTTGTCTATTTATCAAATACACAGCAGCCTGCACACATATTCCCAAGAACTTTAAAGGTATGTTTGCCTATAATCTTATAACTCTAGTTACTTCTAATATGTGTCTGTGTTTTCTTTCTGTCACTCTATTCTATTGTGGAGTGCTAGCACCGGATGTTTGATTTAGAATTCCAAGTTTTGAAAATAGATTGGTGCATGTTTCATTTACAAATTTTGTATAATTGTCAGTCCTGTCCACTTTTACTATTTTGTTGAAAGGGACCCATCTTTGAGAAATGTTTTTAAAAAATCTGGTATTTTTGGTGGGATATATTATGAATTGGATTGCTACAGAGTGAAGTGATGGGCTATTTATAGGTGATGAGATGCATGAATGTTGTAAAGTAGGGGCTTGATCATATGTTGCTTTAATGAGCAGCAAATTTAGATCTCATCTATATTTCAATGTATAATTAAATATCAAGCACGAGTGAGTAGGTAGATAAATTTGCCGACACCAAGTGAGTTTAAACCTAATTTTCACATTAAATTTTAATTGAACGAAGAAAAAAGTTAAGTCCTCACATTAACTAGAATTGCGTGATTTATTAAAAGGAATCATTTTTTGTTTTCATAGGTTTGGGGACTTAATTAATTACGTAAGTGTTAACATGCTTCTATAATAGGTGCTCAAACGGGAATTTTGATTTTTTTTCTAAATAACATTTCTAAAATCTTTGTCTTTGTGGAAGGGAGATTTCTTCAATGAGCTCATAATTAACGTCCAATTTTATGTCCTCAAGTCAATGACCAAATGCTAATTAGAAAATGAATGATAAATTAGGTGTCTATAGCCTTTACAGATTGAACTCAAATAGAAATATTGAACACTGTATATTTTATTCCTATTTGATGAATAAATATCGATTGCTCTTACCATGAGATCATAGTTTTGAGCAATTGCTTCTTTCTCCTCACCTTATAATCTTGCTCAAAACCAAATAATCTATTTTTGGTAGGAAAAACTCAATATTGCTCATTACTTTGAGTCATACTACCGTCAAATCTCTCTATAACATCATCGTTGGGTTCAAATTTTTTTTACTGTTATAGAGAATGATTATTATACACTTATAACGATATGTGACATTTAAATAATAGTTGAATGTTATAGTAAAAAAAGATGCATAAAATTTAATTTTTTATTTATTGATGTTATAACAATAACAAAATTATTTAAATTTTAAATCTCAGAGATATGCATACTTCACTAATTAAACATTAAAAAATTAATACAATTTCAATAAATGCATAAATGAATGTGTAAAGTTTTAAGCTCTAAGGCACATATTTTAAATAATCTTGAAAACTAAATTCTTTCAAAATAGATGGAGGAAACTTATAATTGTAGCTTGTTTAAAAAGATTAGAAGGAATCAAATATTTGTCTCTTTGCTTGCTCTAAGAATAGAATTTGTACTCCTTATTCACATTGTTTTTCTCTTTGAAAATTATTTATAAATAAAAATATAAGATAATGATATTTTTAGATTGCAATATGTATTCATACGTAATATTTTGTCATAATTATATTATATTAAAGTATAAAATTAAATATTTGGTCAAAATCTCTACATTTATTATTGGTAATTATAGATATTCTATTTTTATAAAGATGGTTAATTAATATATTACAAAAAAAGATAGTTTTTATACAGGGGTAATTTTACAAAAATTGTACAGTTATAAAGTTGGTCGTTAATGTTATAGATAAAATGGTGTTATAGAGAAGTAAAATATAACATAAAATTGATTTTTAAAAAACTAAATTGTTATAAAGATATGTTATTATATGTTGTAGTTGTTTATAATCTCCATTAACATACCTTCAAGGTCATCAATTATGTAATGTATACTTCGATATACATGGAGTATACTGTTTGTATACACTTGACAGAAAAAGTAAAGAGAAGAATAGGAAAGAAGACGAAGGAAGACGAAGAGTAGTTAATCCAGAATTTTATTAATGAAATCAATTGTTTATTACAAAGAGTACACATGTGTTGACATCCAATTTTGACCCTCTCGTCCAACCAATAACTATAAAATTACATTAAATTTCAAGAATAATTTTTATAATTTTATAATAATAAAATGAAACAATAAAAGTATTAATACATGCATAAATAAGCGACTTAATAATGACATCGCATTTTACGTAGAGTGTCAAGCACACCCTGAGTCTCGCGTCCACATTCGTCATTTTAATAACAAGCAATTTCATAAATATTATTCATAATTTAAGCCCTATTTTATTTCCATTAATTCCTAATAATTTTAATAATAATAAATACATAGATAAATAAATAATATAATAATGACATCGCATTATAAAAATATTAAGCACTAATTAAATAGCACATCCGCATCTATTATTGTAATAATTTAAACCCCATTTATTAATCATTAATTAAAATCTAACATTAAAACTAGTAACACATTTCAAAAAAAATCTACCTAAGTTAAATAATTAACACCCACAAGCTCAAACCTATTAACATCAGCCCACCCCCATTTTTTTTTACTACACGCGGCCCAATAATCCCTACAGCTCTTTAATCCTCCCCTTTCAACCCTTATCACCCCACCAGCCCACAACCCATCGTCCACAACCCTTTAAACAGAAACAAAACCTAAACCTAAACAAATTCGCCCCTCACCCTCTCACCCCGTCGCCGCCAACGCCTCAGCCGAAATTCTCGCCGGAGAATCCGGCGCTGTACTCACACTCTCATCATCCCCGTCATTCCCTTACCATGCACCCAAAAATAAAATCATCCGTGAATCAATCCATAACCAAATCTTTCCAAAATCGAAACATTAGCTTACCTTAAACGAATGCCTAAAATCCAAACCCAAATCACCTCAAATATAGACTTACCTTAAGGGATATTCAGAAAATCTTTACCATAATTGCCCATAAAATCGCACCAAATCGTCTCACTATTAAAAAAAAAGTTGTCATAGTTCTACCTAAATTAGGATCGAACTGGAGGTTATATAAACAAAGCAATATGTATATGAAAGACATCTTCTTTTGGGGGACAGAACAAGAACGATTTACTGTCCAAGAGCAATTCAGCAACAAGAATCCATACTTTTCTTCTCAAAGCCCCATTCCTTCGCATATCGAATTCATCGAGTGAATCGACGACTTGATAAGCTGTCTCGGTTCGCTGCCCGGAGAAGGTAAATTCAGAATTCTTCTCGTGTTTCATTTGCGTGTCATACGTGTTTACTTTGAAATGAATCGTCCTTGATTATGTTGGTATAATTAAATTTGTCATATTGAGAATCAAAGTGTCAAATTTTCGACTAGCCTGTTTTATGTGATTTGAGTGAGTTAACCTATTTTAATTAGCAATGAGATTTATGTTTATTATGGCATGCTAAGTAGGTAATTTATCTTAATCCAAAATGGATATGAGTCGACGATTTCTGTTATTGTAACTGTTCATAAATCCGATTTAGTTAAATGATTAATGTTTGGATGTGGCGCTAAGGGATTACAAGCGTAAATTCGGCATATGGTTCTTGGGTTATAATAGCATGAGCTAGAATTAGTTGGGATTATGAAATGTCGTCATGTCAGCTTATGATGTTAACTGGCCCCTGCACACTGCCTGACTGTCTTCGCCGTACACATTCTGAGTTGAATCTCTATTACACTTTGGAAGCTCGCTTTCTCACTGTGTGTTGGTCACTTGCTGTTTTTTCCTTTGTATATCAGAATGTTGGTCATAACTTGTAACTCTATCCGCGCCCTTACTTCGTGAGTTTAATGCACTAAGAAAATATACCTAAAAATGCATGTTATCTAACTTGTAATGGTATAAATTTGGGCAGTCCGATATACGTAAGAAATATCATCTTGATTACTGTTTGCCTATCTCTGTGTCTGATATCCAGCATAAAAATGTCCCTCTTTCTTAGTTGTAATTGTTGCTAGCATGTATACTGCGTAACCATATCAGGATCATACTCAGGGTGTTGGGATGCTCTGATTTTGTTGGCTGAAGCTCATGTATAATTGTAACAGTTCAAAAACTCACATAGGCTTAATCATGAAGTCTTCTTTTGAACTTATGTGGAACTTTGCAATTTCTCTTAACCATGTTACCTGTTGAAATGTCCTCATACATTTCCTAATGGGTTGAGTTACTGAAACCCAGCATGTCATTGGTGTAAAAATAAATAAAATAAAATAGCCCTCGGGCCTGCTTGTCCATTACCTCGAGTCGAAGATTTCATAGCATATACAAGGATATATAAATCATACTCTAGACATGCATGTTGGTAGATAAAACTGTATTTATAGGTTTGCAAGAGTCTAAGGTGTTGATGTGGTTTGGTTTGTTGTTTTCTGCATCAGATCGTAAATCGAATCCTCTATTTAAATATGTTTGAATCACAAGGTTATGAGGCACGTCATATAGTTTAATAACTCTACTTTCAACTCGTATCGTCTTTGTCTCATGTCTGTTTAAAGTATGAAACTAAGCGGGTTAATGTAGATTTTGTTTAAAGAGCTAGGCTTATCACATATAGACTAAATCTGCCTATTGTACCTGATCCATGTTTAAACCTGAAAACTCAACCCGTTAATTAATTCGTTTTGAGTGTTATGGGTCGAATGACATTTTAGGTTTCCCATTGGATCTGTTATCTTGTTGGCTGTAGTAATTAAATCGCAAGCATGTTTGACTATGTGATTATCTTAACTATTTATTTGGTTGGACATATACTAATCTTTATCTTCTCTTATTTTTACATGAAACACATCGGAGCAACAAAGAGTCTCATGTCGAGACTCATCGTAGCAAACGTGAAAACCCACATCTATGTTTGCTCCAGAAATTCCAAGCCGCAGGCGAAATTACATCGCCATCCTTCGAGTCACCTTTATTGTTTTCCTATCCCGCCCCATTTATGTGTTGTAAATTAATTGCTTAGCATTGCACTACTAACATTACACTTAGAATATCTGAATCTTGAATCTATAGATTAGAAAATAATATGACGCTAGAATTTATTTTCCTTCAAGATTAATTACCTTAGACTTGTCATGCTTAGCTATATTAAACCACTTAATAATCTTCACCCACATAATTACTCAAGTAGCTAGTATATTAGTTGTTGCGAGACTCCTAATCCATTTTCTATAAACTCTTTTTGACAACCGTGTAGAAATCTTATTTTTATATCGAAAATCATCCTAAGCAATTTTTGCATATTATGCTATACTAATTAAGAGTTATTTAGTAGGTAAATGCATATGTTTTAAGTTAATAAATTAATTTTTCATCATTTATTTCATAAATAATATAAATACATGCTTTTGAACTTTGCGCATATTTTATAGTATTAGCCTTATGAATCTTTCATAAAAACGCATTCTTTTACTTAAACATCTTTCAAGCATGCATATCATGATAATTAACCCTAGGTTTGGCAGGACAACCGCAAGTTAGCGGATTATAGAGGGTGCCTAATCCCTTCCCTCTTGATTAATAAAGTACCCTTATCCAAAATCTCATTAAGTTCATCAGACCATTTAAATGGAGTTAGTGTTGACTTTAACTTAGTTGACATTTAGGTGTCCTAATTCACCCAAATAATTAGGTGGCGACTCCGCGAACCCTAGCACTACTCTTAGCACCTTTTAGCACATTTAGCTGTTTATTATTTTCTAACATTCTTTATTAAGCAGGAGTTTTATAATGTCGCGGTCGAAAAAGGGCGTGACTGAAATGGCGACTCTGCTGGGGATTAAGTTTCTTAATCACAACAGACCTAGGGTTATTATTCGGCATTATTTTTGCATTTAATTTTGTGTGCTGTATTTTGTTTTATTTATTTTAATTGTTATTTGCTTTACTGCTTTCCTTAAACTGGCATTCCGCTCATATTTCTTCCACTCTGTAAAATTCACACTATCACACACTCACGCTATTTGGTGTGCTTACACCCGCATAAATTTCTCCAAAATATCCAAATTTTAAGAGAGTTGCGCTGCGAGTTAGATCGGTTCGTCTGATCAGCCGCGTAGCCTTCTCACTCGAGTTGTCCGCTCGGGAACCTTGCGTCTAGTAAAGCCAAATCTCAGAAACTTAGGATAGAGCTATACCACCTCTTATTTTAAGGCATGCATTCATTTACCCTAGGTGGGTCAATCCTTGGAATTGACACCACAATTAGGAAGACACCAAATTGGTCAACGAGTTTTTACAACCCATGGCCCAACAACATATTATGTGTTGCATAGTCATGATAAACAAAACCAAGCCTAAAATTGAAATGCCTAAGTTGGAAAATGCATACTCATTTCTTTTGTATTATTTATTTTTAGATGGAACATATCCCTCAGATCAGAATGGTGAGTGAGATTCCGAGTAAATTGAGGATGTAGTGGTCAAAATTCGACTTGGGTAGTCAGATGGCAATCAGAAGGAGGTTGGGATGCCTCATCTCATTATTCGACATCTCTCCTGATCAGCACTTGGTCAGAGCATTGATCCAATTTTGGGATCCGGATCGAGTCGTCTTCAAATTCAGGGATTTCGAGATGACCCCCACCTTAGAAAGAAGTCATCTATTTTACTGCTTTAGCATATCATGACAGAAAATCAGTTATTCCGCATGGCCAGTCAGAAAAAAAGCTCCTCCGTTACTTGGGTTTAAAGAATACCAGAGAATTGCGTCGCTTCGAAAACAATTGGGTTTCTTTAGACTACCTGTACGAGAGATATGGTTGTCGAGATGGATACAAGTTGTTTAAAAATGAATTTTGTTGCACTGCGGACCATTGGAGAGTTAGGCGTACTATTGCATTTGTTATGGCTTTCCTAGGGACTCTTTTATTTCCGCTCTAGCATGGAAGGATTAGTACATGCATATGTTCAGTAGTTAGAGCAGTGTTCGATGAAGTTGGTGACAAACGACTCACTTTGACGCCCATGATTTTGGCAGAACTGTTTAGAGCCTTGAACAAATGCAGAAGGGGTGAATCAAGCTTCTTTGAAGGCAGTAATCTTATCTTACAGATGTGGGCAATAGAACATTTCTATCAACGTTCAAATATGACTGATGTATGCCACAGTGCAGACAACAAGATCTCCACCTTTTATGAAAGAACAAGGCGTTATGTGTCACCAGTCGGCACAGAGGATTGGTACAAGTACTTAGCATCTCGCAGTAGCAGTCAGATTCAATGGAAGTATTCGTTGCTTCATATGGTCAAGAGGGTCTATGTTACACCCCGTATTTACAGGACATGGTGTAAGAACGTACGTAAGAACTCACAGTGTTAAGATTTGAGACTTGTAAAATTTCTAATTATGAAATTTTGAAACGTATTATTGTAATGGGGACGACACGTGTCACCCCCCCTTAGATGATGCCTTGGACGATTTTTGCAAGGGCTAAAGGGTCATTGGACCTTTGTTAGCAAGACAAGTCTTGCAACTTGAAATCTTGACATGTTTGACTTAGTCAAGGGGACAATTAGTCTTGATATTTGTTAAGACCTCATCCTAGCCAACCATTTGTGCACACCTTGACCCTCCATGTCCCTATATAATACTAGTAGCAAGACAAGAGTTCCACACTTAGCTAAAATTCACAAAAATTGTAGAACAAGAGAGGAGGCTCATGTGTTGGGCATCCATAAGAGGGAAAAAATTTGTTTGTTGTCGATAATCTCCCCACTTTAAACCAAGGTTCCTAAGTGTAGTGTGAGTATATCTCAATAGAAAAATCCCGAAAAAAGAGAGTTTTCGTATTAGTCGCAAGGTGAAAACCTAATGGCTTTTCTAGGTTTTGGTTGGAAGTTTGAAGGAAAATTGTTGGTATGGTTCTATGGTCTCAGTAAGCGGATTGAAGTATCTTGGAGAGTCTCTAAGTTGCTAAACGACTTGGATTTGAAGATTTGGATTGAGATTCGTTGAGGTATAATCTTGTTCTTTGAAGTGTTACAAGGTTATTTATATTGTTGTTAGCCTTACTTGTTACTAGCATGAAGTATATGTATTGAAGTTTATAAGGATTATGGATTGATTGTAGCCTTGAAAATCCGAAAAGTAATGTAAGCCATGTTTAGTTGGATTACAATTTGGTCGATTGATTAGAATCGCCGCATGTTATTAACTTGAAGATTGTAGTAATTATAATTGGTTGCGACTTGATATCATGTTATGCTACCAATTTGGATTGAAATGGAAATTTGATAAGAATTGGTGTGGTTGAACTCAAGGTGGCCGAATTTGGACTTTTAGTTTGTTATTCATTTGTATTGGACTACTTTCTAAATTGTGAGCCAATTGGGGCATTTAGTTATTCATTGTATTGGAATACCTTCTATATTGTTGTGAGCCAATCGAGGCTGTTTGGTTATTGTATTCGCCTTGAAAAAGGTGGCAAAGTGAGTAGAAACAAAGGAGGTCTTGTTCGATTTTCCGTAGAATTTAGTGACTTAGCACCTAAAATATTCTACGTTAGAAGTGAAAGGTTAATGGACATATTGTGACCATTATAGGTTGAAGTACTAAGTATAGCGTATCCTACTTGGAGAGTGGAATAGCTATCAAGGTTGGAGTACTTTGGAGCATTTTGTTATTTGTCGACAATCGTCAGGTATGTGAACCTCTTCCTTCCTTTGGCATGATTCTATGTATGGAATATACTTGTGGTATCATTTCATGTTTCCTTCTACTCTTAGAAGTTAAGAGGTAGTTGTGTGATTTACTCTATGTAGAACTTTTCCTATCTTTCGAAAGCATGACCGAGTTGCGTATGTAGTATCGTGACGACAAGACTATGACATTCTTTACTTGTTTTATGTAATGCCAAGTCGGGTGGGTTAGAGATTAACTCACTTCTTTGAAAATAGTAAGGATGTCTTAAGTTGATTTTAAAGTTAGGGGACTTGAAGAGTTTTAAAGTATGTGATACTTGCTCCGTTTTAAACGTATAAGTCCTCGATAGGAAATTGTATTTGGCTAAGTATAAAGTAAATATAACGACTTTATGGGGAGTTGGTTATATTTGCTTTATGGAAAGACAAATGACTTGATTTTAAGTGAAAAGGCAACTTGTTTTTAAGGCATCAATTGCCTAAGGTTTTATAATAAAAGGAGTCACTTGTTTTCTAAAGGTTAAGAGACAAATGGTATTTTTGAAAGTTAAGAGAATTGATTTGAAAGAATATAATACTTGGTTTCAAAAAGTAGAAGTCTCTTGATTATAAAAGGAACGTAGTGGTCTAAACCATAAAGGGTTATAACGGCTTTATGGGACGTTGGTTATAACGGCTTTATGGCTGGTTAAGAGAATGGTTTTCTAGTAAAGTAATCAAAGGAATAACTTGTGTTAAGGAAGGGCAAATTGTTTTAAAGGTACCAATTGCTTAAGGTTTTTAATAAAGAAGTCACTTGATTTGGAAGCCGGTAATTGTATTTCTAAAAAGGTATTGTGACTTGTCTCGAAAGGTGGATAGGACTTGATACTACGGTTGTTAGTATCGGGGAAGTTTTATTCGGAAAGGAGTCTTTGAAAAGAATGGACGTACGTAGTACTTTGGCTTGTTAAATGAGAATTATTCTATTTGTGCCTTGATTAGTACTTTGGCTTGATTAATTGAGAATTAGTCTAAGTATGCCTTGATAAGTACTTTGGCTTGTTAAATGAGAATTATTCTATTTGTGCCTTGATTAGTACTTTGGCTTGATTAATTGAGAATTAGTCTAAGTATGCCTTGATAAGTACTTTGGCTTGTTAAATGAGAATTATTCTATTTGTGCCTTGATTAGTACTTTGGCTTGATTAATTGAGAATTAGTCTAAGTATGCCTTGGTAAGTACTTTGGCTTGTTAAATGAGAATTATTCTATTTGTGCCTTGATTAGTACTTTGGCTTGATTAATTGAGAATTAGTCTAAGTGTGCCTTGATAAGTACTTTGGCTTGTTAAATGAGAATTATTCTATTTGTGCCTTGATTAGTACTTTGGCTTGATTAATTGAGAATTAGTCTAAGTATGTGCTGGTGATAGCCTTTGAGTGCAAGTATTATGTTTTAATACGTTGCCGCGACTCTCGGTTGGAGGGCCGACTGCCTTGTTATAAGTACTTGGACGTACCGACGGTGATGTGGGATTCCACGGGTATGCTTCCGTTATTTGTAGTACTTGGGTTAAATTCCCGGATTTTTATAAAAGACATGGTAGTGCTTGTTTTTGTTTGACGGCCGGTCTAGATAGGGTAAGATTATAAATGAGGGCCAAGCCCCAAGACGTTATACCACCTTCTCCAGGGTAAGAGTATAAGTGAGGGGTAAACCCCCGAGACATTATACCCCCTGCTTGTTTTGTTTGATGGTCGGTTGAGATAGGGTAAGAGTATAAATGAGGGGCAAGCCCCAAGACGTTATACCACCTTCTCCAGGGTAAGAGTATAAGTGAGGGGTAGACCCCCAAGATGCTATACCACCTGCTTTACCACCTTCTCGAGTAAGAGTATAAGTGAGGTAGACCCCAAGACGCTATACCACCGTGAGTCTTGGTGTTCATGTATGCCTATGGGTGTATTATTATACCGGATCGTGATGATGTGGGATTCCACGGCGGGATATATATATATGTATTGTGTATGTGTACGCCGTGAGGTGGGATGCCACGGGCGCGTCACATGGTTATATTTTACACTAATAGCTGTCGACAGTGATGGGGGATTTCACGGGCATGCTTTGATATTAGTGTGACTTGATCGCGTCCCAGATTGGGCCGGGTAGTATATGTGTCCCTCCGTAATGGGCCGGACTATGTTACGAAAGATAAGTAAGTTATATGGTAATGAACTTAATGATTCTTTTTCTAATAATGTACGTAAGAATGAGACTATAACTTTTATTGGGAATGGAAAGGATAATAAGGTACGATTAATTTCATAAGTGGTAATGACACGGCAGGATCCGTATGTATTTTTATACTTGTCCTTGTCATTCTTTTGTACGATTATGATTTGTTTCTCAGACGTTATATTCTATTCCATATTCTGTACTGTTATCGACTTCTTCGGGCCGCTCATGCCCGCAGTTTAGGTACGATTGTGGATCCGCGAGCTTAGGATCCGGTTGAAGTTGAGATGGCTCCGGTGTTCCGAGTTGTCACGTTTATGTTTATTGAAGTGCACGGCGGGCCTTGTCCCGCCACGATTGTTATGTCAAAACTCTTGAGGTCCAGTAGTCACATATTGTGGGTCAATTTGTAAAAGAAATGAGGCAACCGCCGGTTGTATTTATATATGTTCGGGAAGGTAGCCATCGGCCAACTCGCTGTTTTACTTCGATGTTTTATTTATAAGTTTCATGTATGTTCGCTGATTTTCTCGATGTTTTCGTAGGTGCCTGGGTAGGGCACGAGCCGCGTCCCGGTCGGGTCGTGACAAAAGTGGTATCGAGCGGCTAGTCCTCGGAAAGTGTCTGAGGCCGTGTCAGTAGTCTTGATTATCGGTGTGTTGTGCACCACATCTATAATCGTGAGGTGCGTGACATTTAGGATTGGTTTCATTCTTCTCACTCGAGATCGTGCGATAGAGTGTGTTGTTAGGGTCGCCCTCCCTAACGAAGTTATGTTGTTCGCATTACGAGAAAGCGTGATGACCAGGAAAGATGTTGTGGATTGCGTAACTGGTTGGTAATGATTATAGTATAGTCGGTATTGTGACATACATCTATACGAGTTATGTATGAGGTCGACGCGTGTTGCCTAGAATGATTTTAGATTACCAGAATCGGTAAAGACTAACTAGATACCGGAAGGTATGGAATAGTTAATGAATTTTCGCCAAGGTTTTGTGTTTTATTTGAGATAATTGGGAAAAGGATGAAATGCGATAGGGTAGTGAACCCTTAAGAAGCCATATTAAGGAACCTAACGGAATGTCATGTTAATAGATTAAGCTGTGTAGTAAGCTTAAGAAGATTATACGGATGAGGCCTGTATAGAGTAAATAATGGTTGTTGTGATCGAGACAACATGGTTATGGTTTTGTGAGAAGTTTTTGTACCTTTCTTCGGGTGATAAGATAGGCCGAGCATGGAAATTGCGAGCCTAAGAATATTGATAACGCGAGACCTTAGATGTCGAAGGTTTTCTCTGGGAATAAGATTTTAAGTCAGACCAAGGATAAGAGTTAAGTGCGACGCTGAGTCGGGTTGAGGACCTGTTACGGGTCTCCCCATGGCCTGGAATGGAGTGGGATCAGTTGGTAGTAGTTCCGCTACGTGACAGGGTCACGAGGGCGCAAGGCCCAAGTTTAGTTAATTGTTTTACGTGTTCGTGGGACGCCCACCAGTCATGAAAGAAATGGCCTTATATTGTTTTATAGAGTTACTCCAAAGATTTGAGGCCGAATCGGTATGGAAGTTATGTATGTATGCTAGTATGAGTTGGAAGTACGAAAGATAATCTCTTTTGGGCTTAAGATGGACGAGTATGCGTGTCTGAGTATTAGGGCCATGTGGCATTGTTGGTATATTGAGGTTGTGACAGGATACTATGTCGGTAATTATAAGTTTGACTCCGAAAGAACATTCGAGGACGAATGTTTCTAAGGGGGGAAGAATGTTACACCCCGTATTTACAGGACATGGTGTAAGAACGTACGTAAGAACTCACAGTGTTAAGATTTGAGACTTGTAAAAATTTCTGAATTATGAAATTTTCTGAAAACGTATTATCAGGATTTAATGGGGACGACACGTGTCACCCCTTAGATGATGCCTTGACGATTTTTGCAAGGGCTAAAGGGTCATTGGACCTTTGTTAGCAAGACAAGTCTTGCAACTTGAAAGCTTGACATGTTTGACTTAGTCAAGGGGACAATTAGTCTTGATATTTGTTAAGACCTCATCCTAGCCAACCATTTGTGCACACCTTGACCCTCCATGTCCCTATATAATACTAGTAGCAAGACAAGAGTTCCACACTTAGCTAAAATTCACAAAAAATTGTAGAACAAGAGAGGGAGGCTCACGGGTTGGGCATCCATAAGAGGGAAAAAAATTTGTTTGTTGTCCAATAATCTCCCCACTTTAAACCAAGGTTCCTAAGTGTATTGTGAGTATATCTCAATAGAAAAATCCCGGAAAAGAGAGTTTTCGTATTAGTCGCAAGGTGAAAACCTAATGGCTTTTCTAGGTTTTGCTGGAAGTTTGAAGGAAAATTGTTGGTATGGTTATAAGGGTCTCAAGTAGCGGATTGAAGTATCTTGGAGAGTCTCTAAGTTGCTAAGGAACGACTTCGGATTTGAAGATTTGGATTGAGATTCGTTGAGGTATAATCTTGTTCTTTGAAGTGTTACAAGGTTATTTATATTGTTGTTAGCCTTACTTGTTACTAGCATGAAGTATATGTATTGAAGTTTATAAGGATTATGGATTGATTGTAGCCTTGAAAATCCGAAAAGTAATGTAAGCCATGTTTAGTTGGATTACAATTTGGTCGTTGATTAGAATCGTCGCATGTTATTAACTTGAAGATTGTAGTAATTATAATTGGTTGCGACTTGATATCATGTTATGCTACCAATTTGGATTGAAATGGAAATTTGATAAGAATTGGTATGGTTGAACTCAAGGTGGCCGAATTTGGACTTTTAGTTTGTTATTCATTTGTATTGGACTACTTTCTAAATTGTGAGCCAATTGGGGTCATTTAGTTATTCATTGTATTGGAATACCTTCTATATTGTTGTGAGCCAATTGAGGCTGTTTGGTTATTGTATTCGCCTTGAAAAAGGTGGCAAAGTGAGTAGAAACAAAGGAGGTGTCCGATTTTCCGTAGAATTTAGCGACTTAGCACCTAAAATATTCTACGTTAGAAGTGAAAGGTTAATGGACATATTGTGACCATTATAGGTTGAAGTACTAAGTATAGCGTATCCTACTTGGAGAGTGGAATAGCTATCAAGGTTGGAGTACTTTGGAGCATTTTGCTATTTGTCGACAATCGTCGCGAGGTATGTGAACCTCTTCCTTCCTTTGGCATGATTCTATGTATGGAATATACTTGTGGTATCATTTCATGTTTCCTTCTACTCTTAGAAGTTAAGAGGTAGTTGTGTGATTTACTCTATGTAGAACTTTTCCTATCTTTTGAGCATGACCACAGACGTATGTAGTACGGTAGACGACAGACTATGACATTCTTTACTTGTTTTATGTAATGCCAAGTCGGGTGGGTTAGAGATTAACTCACTTCTTTGAAAATAGTAAGGATGTCTTAAGTTGATTTTAAAGTTAGGGACTTGAAGAGTTTTAAAGTATGTGATACTTGCTCCGCTTTTAAACGTATAAGTCCCTTGATAGGAAATTGTATTTTGGCTAAGGTATAAAGTAAATATAACGACTTTATGGGAGTTGGTTATATTTGCTTTATGGAAAGACAAATGACTTGATTTTAAGTGAAAAGGCAACTTGTTTTAAGGCATCAATTGCCTAAGGTTTTATAATAAAAGGAGTCACTTGTTTTCTAAAGGTTAAGAGACAAATGGTATTTTTGAAAGTTAAGAGAATTGATTTGAAAGAATATAATACTTGGTTTCAAAAAGTAGAAGTCTCTTGATTATAAAAGGAACGTATTGGTCTAAACCATAAAGGGTTATAACGGCTTTATGGGAAGTTGGTTATAACGGCTTTATGGAAGGGTAAGATCAAGGTTTTAGCTAGTAAAGTAAAGAAAGGAAAAACGTGTGTTAAGGAAGGGCAAATTGTTTTAAAGGTACCAATTGCTTAAGGTTTTAATAAAGAAGTCACTTGATTTGGAAGCCGTAATTGTATTTCTAAAAGGTATTGTGACTTGTCTCGAAGGTGGATAGGACTTGATACTACGGTTGTTAGTATCGGGGAAGTTTTATTCGGACAGGAGTCTTTTGAAAAGAATGGACGTACGTAGTACTTTGGCTTGTTAAATGAGAATTATTCTATTTGTGCCTTGATTAGTACTTTGGCTTGATTAATTGAGAATTAGTCTAAGTATGCCTTGATAAGTACTTTGGCTTGTTAAATGAGAATTATTCTATTTGTGCCTTGATTAGTACTTTGGCTTGATTAATTGAGAATTAGTCTAAGTATGCCTTGATAAGTACTTTGGCTTGTTAAATGAGAATTATTCTATTTGTGCCTTGATTAGTACTTTGGCTTGATTAATTGAGAATTAGTCTAAGTATGCCTTGGTAAGTACTTTGGCTTGTTAAATGAGAATTATTCTATTTGTGCCTTGATTAGTACTTTGGCTTGATTAATTGAGAATTAGTCTAAGTGTGCCTTGATAAGTACTTTGGCTTGTTAAATGAGAATTATTCTATTTGTGCCTTGATTAGTACTTTGGCTTGATTAATTGAGAATTAGTCTAAGTATGTGCTGGTGATAGCCTTTGAGTGCAAGTATTATGTTTTAATACGTTGTCGCGACTCGGTTGGGCCGAGGTCCGCCTTTGTTATAAGTACTTGGACGCATCGAAGTGATGTGATTCCACGGGTATGCTTCCGTTATTTGTAGTACTTGGGTTAAATTCCCGGATTTTTATAAAAGACATGGTAGTGCTTCTGTTTGTTTGACGGCCGGTCGAGATAGGGTAAGAGTATAAATGAGGGGCAAGCCCCAAGACGTTATACCACCTTCTCCAGGGTAAGAGTATAAGTGAGGGGTAAACCCCCGAGACATTATACCCCCTGCTTGTTTTGTTTGATGGTCGGTTGAGATAGGGTAAGAGTATAAATGAGGGGCAAGCCCCAAGACGTTATACCACCTTCTCCAGGGTAAGAGTATAAGTGAGGGGTAGACCCCCAAGATGCTATACCACCTGCTTTACCACCTTCTCCAGGGTAAGAGTATAAGTGAGGGGTAGACCCCCAAGACGCTATACCACCGGTGGGACTTGGTGTTCATGTATGCCTATGGGTGTATTATTATACCCTGGACTGTCTTAGTGATGGGATTCCACGCAGGATATATATATATGTATTGTGTATGTACGCCGACGGTGAGGTGGGATGCCACGGCGTCACATGGTTATATTTTACACTAATAGTCATACGATGATGGGGGATTTCATGGGCATGCTTTGATATTAGTGTGACTTGATCGCGTCCCAGATTGGGCCGGGTAGTATATGTGTCCCTCCGTAATGGGCCGGACTATGTTACGAAAGATAAGTAAGTTATATGGTAATGAACTTAATGATTCTTTTTCTAATAATGTACGTAAGAATGAGACTATAACTTTTATTGGGAATGGAAAGGATAATAAGGCACGATTAAGTTCATAAGTGGTAATGACACGGCAGATCCGTATGTATTTTTATACTTGTCCTTGTCATTCTTTTGTACGATTATGATTTGTTTATCAGACGTTATATTCTGCTCCATATTCGCATTTTTGTTAGATCGACTTCTTCGGGCTGCGTTCATGCCCGCAGGTTTAGGTACACAGTTGTGGATCCGCGAGCTTAGGATCTCGGTTCAGCAAGTTGAGATGGCTCCAGGTTTGAGTTGTCACGTTTATGTTTATTCAGGGCACGACGGCCTTGTCCGCCACGATTGTTATGTCAAAACTCTTAGAGGTCCAGAGTCACATATTGGGTCGGTTGTAAAAGAAATGAGGCAATCGCTTGGTTGTATTTATATATGTTCAGGAAGGTAGCCCTATCGGCTAACCTGTTGTTTTACTTCCGATGTTTTATTTATAAGTTTCATGTATGTTCCGCTGATTTTCTCTGATGTTTACCTGTAAGGGTGCCCAGGTAGGGCACCAGTCGCGGTCCCGGGGTCGGGTCGTGACAGTCTACTTGAGACATAAGGGACTTTATTACATCAGACTTATAGGTCTAAAGGGACTGCAACCATATGCTCCACTACGTGTACTCCGACAGTTTGGCCATACGCAAGTAATTCCTCTCATAGCTGACATGAGGGCCTATGAAATCCAGTTCGGACCGGAATTCATCGTTCCCGAAGCCAAACAGATCCTTTATGAATGGCATCATATTGATAAAATGGAAGTTGGGAAGGACCAAGCAGGGGTCTCCCTAGAGTATCAAGCATGGTTTCTAGACCACACAGAATATAGTTCAGAAGGGGAGCAAGGCATTGAAGACATTGGTGCAAGGAACATAATAAAGGATAATCAACTCAAAGAGAAGGTCATCACTCCAGATATGTGGGTCCTAATGCACAATGCAATACAGTACTTGGAAAAGACAGGGGCTATACCGAAGAAGACCTAAGCTTCACCATCACATCGACGACTTAGTTATAGGCTTTTGATGTTTTATTGTTATTTCAATAAATTGCAACTTATCCCCGATTAAAGCATTTCAATCTAAGGGCTTGGATTTTTATCATCATGATCTTGCATATGTGACGTTTAGGCCTACCCCTGACATAAAGGGGTCCCCATGCATGATTAGGGCCCACCTGCAGCGTGACAATTTATGTGCAATATATACTTGCTAATTGTTATTCACCTTTAAAATCATGTGCTAACGCAGTTTGTTGCATTTTTAGAAGGATTTATTACTTCCCCCAAAAGATCGGTTCGTATTTGATTCAGCAATGTCAGAGCATCAACACTTTACCAGGTCCAAGGCACGAAATGATGACATGACTGGCTCGGGGGCGTCTGAGCCAAATGGTTTGGGAATTATTCCTGTCGGCGAAACATAACCTTCAGAAGGGAGAAATGTCACTAGTCAAGAAAAATGCATCGCACAACTACTACAACAAATTGCCGATATGCAGGTTGAGATGGAAAGACTACGGAATTTGACAAACTTATCCATTAGCTTGAATACCCCTATACCAGAGCAAAGGGCCACTACCTCACAAACTATCCCGGATCGACCTCTGCCACCACATATCTCCCAAAACTCCCCACAAAGACTACCAGTTACCGATCAAACTATCCCTCGCCCAGCCAATCCTCAACCCCACCCTCAAAGTGATCCTCTTACTACCCATATATCTCAGCCCCCGCCTACTTACTTCACCCCAATCAGCCTGAATCGCCAAACTACCCAAGACCTACACACCGTACCTATTACTAGCCCCAACAAACAACCCATACCACCAACATACACATCAGAAACCCAGCCTTTTACCGTCTCTGTGCTCCCCCAGGAAACGGATCATTACGAGTAAATGGAGAGGGAAGCTCGAGCCAAAATGGACGAGGACATGGCCAAAGAGATTCATAGCTTGAAAGAATATGTTCGGAGCATGCAATCGGATAAGGGTCATGAAGGATTAGATTACGAGGATCTTTGCATGCATCCAGATGTGGAGCTACCTGTGGGGTATAAGGTACCCAAGTTTGATTTATTCGATGGGAAGGGGAACCCCCGTGCACACTTGAGGTCATATTGTGACAAGCTGATCGGAGTAGGAAAGAACCCAGCAGTCGTTATGAAGTTATTCATTCGAAGTTTGACCGGCGAGACATTAGATTGGTATACTAGCCAGGACCCGCGGAAATGGCATAGCTGGAATGCATTGGCCCAAGACTTTGTGGAGCGATTCAGGTTCAATACAGAAACCGTTGTAGACATGTTTTATTTGATGAAGTTAGAAAAGAAGTATACGGAGACGTTCAGAGAGTACGCCATGAGATGACGTTCAGAGGCAGCAAAAGTACAACCACCCATGGTGGAGAGTGAGATGACCACTCTATTCGTACAATCTTTGAAGGACGCAACCTACTATGAGCGAATGATAAGCGTCATCAGATGGAATTTTGGGCGACTTCATGGAGGAAGGTATTAAAACTGGTAGGATTACGAATTTGGCAGCATTACAGGCAACTAATAAGGCAATTCAGTCAGGGACGATCGGGAGTACTTCACAAAAGAAGAAAGAGATAGTTTCCCCTTCCATGTTCATACAAGAACGTAAACCCGAAGCATTCATAACATACCAAAACCCATCCTATCAAACCCCATACTACCACACAAGTAACCAAAACTTCACACCTCACTATTGTCACGACCCGTTCCGGGGCCCGTGACTGGTGCCTTACCCGGGCACCCAAGTAGTCATACATCAGAGTAATCAGCGGAATATAAAACAAGACATGAAACAGTTGTAAAAAGAGACACAGTTTTATGTGAGAAAATGTCGCTTTCGGCATATATACATAAACATAGTTTTGCGCTTACATCCCAACCGCATAATAGGACTACTGCACCTCTAAGGAAGTAAACAACTATGGCGGGACAGGGCCCCGCCATACCCTGAATGTACAAACTATCTACAATACAGGGAGATCATACCAAAAAGTAGAGCCTCCGGAGAAGATGGAGCTCCTGACACAAATGCAAAGAGATCCTAAGGATGTGGATCTAGCACCTGCTTGCCCTTACCTGCGGCATGAACGCAGGCCAAGGAGGTCAAGATAATTGGTACTAAGTATGTGAAATCAGAAAGTACTTAACTGAACTCATATCATTTTAAAACCAGTTTACAAATATGTATGAAACAACCAAGGAAACCGCACATAGTGCCACATCATAAACAAGAGCAACAATAGGTAAACTGTAACAGGTCTTTTCTAGGCTGCGAATGATCGAAGCAGGGCCAATTGCCCATAGTATCATTAAGCAAGCCTAATCCTGGACTCCCGTAGTCCGCATAGGCCACTCACTTAGGCCGCATAGGGTATAACCCCCCATCGAGGGTAGCTACTCCTCGGCATCGTCCTGGACTCGTAGTCCGCATGGCCACATAGACCGCATGAGGTATAACCCCACACACTAACCTAGAACTCTCGTAGCTCCGCATAGGTCCCCTGGACCCGCATCGGAGGGCAGCTTAACCCCCGGTAACATGTCAAGAGGTGAGTGATATAATACTAACACAACAGCTTATCGTTAAACAACATAAGCACAACAAGAATACCCTCTTATACAAACGTTTACAAGACACTAACACACTTAGCATCATATCATGTCTACTTATCAAACCATCTTATTATTCTATCAATATAAGTCTGTTATAACACATAGTTAAACTGTTCCTTTTATCATCTTAAGTGGTTATACCTAACTTCCCATAAAGCTAGTATAACTCTTAAGCTTTCTGTTTTAAAAACCAATTAGTTCTCTTCTGTTAAAAATGATTCAAGATTCTTTGAAATGCTTTAAGATCCTTATTATTCAGGCTTAAGTCGCAAGACATTGCCGTAAGTATTATTCAGGCTTAAGTCAAAAGACATTGCCGTAGTTATTATTCAGTTAACACATGTACGTCTACCGTACTACATATATATTTTAAAATATCATGCTTTAGGAAGAATCACATACCTTCTCAGCGAAAACCACCTGCCAAGTTGAATATGTCGCGCGCAGAGAATCAACCTATAATAGTCAGACACGTCTATCAACGTTCAGACTACTCTGAAAACAGTTCTAGCGTAGGGTTCTCTATCCCACGGAAAATGGGGCAGCACTTCCCTACCCTGAGCTACTCAAGTTCATCGTGAAAACAAATTCTAAGTAAGTACAGTTTGATTATTCTTCTTTTAAACCCTTCTACTGTGATAACAGTTCAATTCTATTCTTTAATATCCTTCTAAGTATTTATACTTATTACTATACTTCTACAGTATGTATTCTCTAATACAAAAGAGGGTTAGGATTATTTACCTCGGTAAGCCCAATAATATCCTAGATATAAGTCGATCCGGAGCAAGGCTTAGCTCCTAAGTTGTACGCTCCGATAGCTCCAAGGAAACCTTAGAAGTTCTTCACAACTTCTACAAAGTACTAAGGGATTTGGGCTATGGTATTTTGGGCATTATAACAATACTAGAAGGCAACTTTTCTACCAAGGAGGGGGTAGATTTCGCCAGGCTAGGGGATAGCCCCGCTAAGCTTCCTGGGGGAGGTGTTTGGATGAAAAGGCTGGGGAGAGGAGAAGGATTTTCAAGACTTGAAAGGAATTTGTGGATGAAGAACTCTTCATCTTAAGGGGGGGTATTTATAGGTCAAGACATGGCCAACCAATGGCCAAGATTTAGCCAAGTGCTAGGCAAGTGTAAGGTCAAGATTAGGCAAGTGTACCTAGCCAACTTGCACACAAAATATCCTACCAACTACTTGACAAAATTGGCTATCCAATGGCCCAAATGGACGCCTCAAGTCCACTCAATTGGAGGGTGACAAGTGTCGCCTCCCGTTGGCCCAAAGTGTTCCGCCTCGGAAAAAATCCGCAAAAATTAGAAATGACATAGCCGGAATTTATCCTACGCGAGTTGTGTAAAACGCTTCGTTTAAAAAACGATTCTTTTAGTGAGTTGTGCCCAAGTATTTTCGCCCAAGCCTAACTTTTAAGGCTAAACTTTTGTGACGTATTCCCTTACGCACATACTCGAAAACGGTATAACATTCTCCCCTCCTTAGAAACATTCGTCCCGAATGTTCCTTCCCAAGACAGATAATGATAAGGTTCTTCATAACTTAAACAGTTGCAAATGCCACACACGGCCACAGAACAACACTTAGGCAAAAACGATAATGAAAATTTACAAGTAGGAAAGTGAATTACCTGGAGGTGTGGGGAATAGGTGAGGATACTTCTGCCTCATGTCCTCCTCAGCTTCCCACGCCATCTCCTCCTCGAGCTCGTTCCGCCACAAAACTTTGACGGAAGCCACGCCCTTCGTCCGCAGACGCTTAACTCGACGATCGATTATCGCTATGGGAATCTCTCATACGATAACCCCTGGTCACCGACATCGTCAATCGGTGTACCAGATGGATCCTCGATACATCTCTCAAAGATAGATACGTGAAAACCGATGCACCGCTTCCAGATCGGACGGCAGATTCAACTCATAGGCAACCTTGCCTACCTGCGGACAATCTGAAACGCCCAATATACCGGGCCGAAGTTTCTTCTTCCCGTATCTCATCACACCCTTCATTTGTTACACATTTAGGAAAACCCAATCTTGAACCTCGAACTCGGATGCCGACGACGATGATCGCATATGACTTATGTCGACTCGAGTCGCCAAAGACTTCAAGAACCTCTCTCCGGATAAGCTTCACCTTATCCATCGCCGCCGCACTAAAATCTGGTCCCACTAATCGCACTCTCGCCCACATCGAACCAGCCTATAGGCGACCGCACTTCCTCCCATACAAGGCCTCATAAGGCTCCATCGAATACTGGAGTGGTAGCTATTATTGTATGCAAACTCAACTAGAGGCAAATGATCCTCCCACTACCACGAAGTCAATAACACAAGCTCGCAAAGATATCCTCAAGAGTCCGGATAGTGCGCTCTGCTCGTCCGCTCTGTGGATGGAATGCAGACTCGAGCTCACCAAGGCCCCTAAACCTCTCGAAAGACCTCCGGTTAGCCGTAACCGGGCTCTCTGCGATATGATCGAAATAGGGACTCATGCACCGACGATCTCTCGGATGTAAAGTCCGCATAATCCTCACCGAAAAAGTCGCCCCGACGGAAGAAAGTGGCTGATTTCACACCGTCGACGATAACCCATATAGAATCATGTCTCCTCCGAGTGCGAGGTAATCCCGTGATAAAGTCCATGTTGATTACCTCCCACTTCCGTGTCGGGATCTCTATCGTCGCAACAAACCACCGTGCCTCGTGCTCTACCTTCACCGCCGACAACACGCACCGAGCTACGAACTCGCAACGCCCTCTTCAAGCCATCCCACCAATACACGATCTAAGGTCGTGGTACATCTTGGTCGCACTCGACGGATAGAGTAACGCATACACGCGGTGCTTCCCCAAGAACTCTGCGAAGTCCTCAAACATCCGAACACACAACCTCGCCTCAAACCTTAGCACCCCATCAAGTGCTACCTCAAGGACCCTTGCCCTCACGAAGAGTCAGATCACGATAACGTGTCAAAATCGATCTCGAATCGTTGCCTCTTCACCTCCTCGACGATGGAAGACTCGCAACCTCACGAACTCGAACCCCACCGCTATCGTAATCAATCAACGGACACCAAGGCTCGCTAACCGATGCAAATCACGAACCATGTCCTCATCTCTAGTTGCACATCCGATAGGCTCCCATCGACCTACGACTAAGAGCATCCGCCACGACATCGGCCTTCCCCGTGGTATAGATATCAACATCATAATCCTTAAGCAACTCTAACCACCGTCTCGCCGTAAGTTCACTCCTCTCGGTGAAGATATACTTTGGAGGCTCTTGTGGTGCAGATAAATATCCACATGAACCCCATACAAATAGTGCCTCCAGATCTTCAAAGCGTGAATCACCGCGCTAACTCAAGTCATGGGTGGTAGTTCCTCTCGTGTTTCTTCACCGTCGGGATGCATACGCTTATAACCTTGCCATGCCGCATCAACACACATCCCAACCCGATGCCCGACGCATCACAATACACGACATAACCGCTCGACCTCCGGAAGAGTAAGAACGGGGCGGTCGTCGCCTCCTTCAAAGAATCGAAACCCCGCCACAAGCATCACCATCAAACTTAGCCGCTCGAGTCACCTAGTCAATGGTGCGTAGATAAGCAAACTTCTCCACGAACCGCGATAATAACTCGCAAGGCCCGTAAACTGCGAACCTCTCGCCGAGTAGCAGGTCTAGGCCAAGTCCTCGATCGCTCGATCTTGGCCGTATCTACTCGAATGCCATCACCGGCTAATGTGCCCAAGAAAAGCTACCAAGTTAACCAAAACTCACATTTGGAAAACTTGGCGTATAATCGGTCTCGAGAATCACAAGACAGCCTCAAATGCCCGCATGCTCCTGCTCTGAGCGTGAATAAACCAAGATATCATCAATGAACACTATCACAAACATGTCCAAAAATGGTTTGAACACTCGGTTCATCAAATCCATGAATACCGCCGGAGCGTTTGTCAAACCAAACGAGATAACCCTAAACTCGTAGTGCGTTCGCACGGTCCGAATGCAAATTCTAGGATGTCCGATCGTTCGACTCGCACTGATGATAGCCCGATCAGATCAATTTTGGAGAAACATCTCGCACCGCAACCGGTCGAACAAATCATCAATCTCGAAGCGGGGTATTCGTTTAATGGTCACCTTGTTCACCGTCAGTAATCAACACACATGCGCAGCTGGCCCCGCCCTTCTTCTTCACGAATGCACGCGCTTCCCTGCGAGAAACACTAGGTCTGATGAAGCCCTTCTCCAAAGAAGTCTCTAAGATGATCCTTCAACTCTCTCAACTCGGAAGGTGTCATTATGTATGGCGGAATGGAAATAGGCCGAGTGTCTGGCAACACATCTATACAAAACTCGATCTCCTCTCGTGAGGATACCCGGAGGTCGTCGAAACACGCCCGGGAACTCTCGACATCGAATCGATCAAAAATCTGGTACCGCAGCCTCGATCAAACACCAACGAGATGGTAGATATACCCTTTCGCACCATCTTCCTAGCCTTGAGGTAGGAAATAAACCTACCCCTGGGCGATACGCTGCTCTCCCACTCAACAACCGGCCTCGAAACCGAACCGCACTACTCTCTCTCAGTCTACATTGGCGTAGCAAGAAGCTAGCCAATCCATACCCATGATCACGCCGAATCAATCATATCCAACTCTATCAAGTCGGCCAGGTCCGACGATCAGAATGGTCACAGACAAGCTATATACCCGCCGAGCTACCACCGAATCACCCATCGCGTAGCTACCTCGAAAGGGTATATGGACTCGTGCTCTATCCCTATCCTACTAGCAATAAGGGGAGATATATAGAATGAGTAGAACCGGATCTATCAAGGCATACACATCAAACCCAGAACCGATAAGGTACTGTGACGACATCAAAGTGAGGCCTCGATCCTCGCTGGACAAAGCATAAATGCGTTCGAGGACCGCTAGAATCGACCCGCGCCACGACCTCTGCCGCGACCGCCGGGTCCATGAGCACCTTGCTCCTCCGAGCGAGTAGTCGCCGGGATGAAGAAGACCCGAAAGAACTCAGTAGTCGACTTACCATCAAGATCGCCTTTGGTCTGACAAGCCGCATAGTGACCCCGCCGCCACAATCAAACAAGCTCCCGTGAGCGCACCACAACTCCCGGGGATCTACCGACGCCACACCGGCGGGTGGTCCCGATCGCCGCACTTCGCCGCTCGACGTCAAGCCCCGGGCCCCGGTTCGCCTCGAATACCCCGGCCAGGCGAGGATGGTGCAGAGTGCTCGAGCCGGGCCGTGGTGCAAATCTAGATCGCCGAGGCCGCCACCACGATAGCCACCAAAAGACCCCGCCGCCCCGGTCTTCTTCGCCACGTCACAACCCATCGGCCTCTACGCCTCGCATCCAAGAGCATGAGCTCGCATTCGGTAATGTCCATACCCTACCAAGAGAAACACCCGCACAAGACTCGCCATATAATCATCTAGCCTGCGACGTGCGGTGCACCCTATCCTCCATATTCGCTACTAACGCCGGGACATATCGAGCCAATGAATCAAACTCGACATTGTACTCCCTAACAAAGGCTCCTTCGCCTCGCAGAATAAAATCATCACCCGCGCCTCCTCATCCGTGAGGCAAGAAGTGAGTGAGGAAAGCCTCCGAGAACTCATCCCAAGTAGCCGGGACGTGCTCTCCCGGATAACTCCCACGATCAAACCAATCGACCGCAGATCACGCAACGATGCGAACCAAAGATCACGACTCGGTCTCCGACGCCCGATCACTCTCATAATCCTTCAAGCCGACGGATGAACTCGCGATCATCCTTCCGCCTCGACCAGAAACTCGGCGGCTACAACTCAGAAATCTCGTGAGCCTCAAACTTCTCGCCTCGTGAACCACGCGTACGGGCCGAATCGAACCGATGCATCCACTGCCTCATGTTCGCCACGATCCCGCCAATAGCCATCTCTCTCAGTACTTCTAACCTCCGCCCAGCCGCGGGATGAGAGGTGTGGTACTGTGGTCTTCGCTGGCCGGGCGGCATAGAACTCGCCGCCTCGAGGTATAGATCGGGCTCGAGCCTCAGAATCTCGGTGTCCTACTAGCGCCTCCCGCTTTGCCCTTCGGGCCCGTTGCCTTACGTGGAGGCATAATCGCATGTAAAAGGAATACGTTAGAGGGTCCAACTTAACACACTCTAAAGCACGATCTCGTAATGAGAAGAATGGAAACCAATCCTAAATATCCTATAGCCTCTCGATTATTGGTGTGGTGTACAACACACCGATAATCAAGACTCTACTAGATACGGTCAGAGACACCTTCCGAGGATTAATCGCTCGATACCACTTTTGTCACGCACTGCCCGAGGTTCGTGGATCGTGCCTTACCCGCACCCAAGTAGTCATACATCGAGTAATCGGAATATAAAACAAGACATGAAACAATTGTAAAAGAGACACGCTTTATGTGAGAAAATGTCGCTTTTCGCATATATACATAAACATAGTTTTGCATAGCTTACATCCCAACCGCATAATAGACTCATGCACTTAAGGAAGTAACAACTATGGCGGACAGTGGCCCCGCCATACCTCGAATGTACAAACTATCTACAATCGAGATCATACCAAAAAGTAGAGCCTCCTAGAAGATGGAGCTCACGACACCAATGCAAAGAGATCCTAAGGATGTGGATCTAGCACTGCCGCTCTTACTGCGCATGAACGCAGCCGGGGAGGTCAAGACAACAGTACTAAGTATGTGAAATCAGAAGTACTTAAATGAAATCATATCATTTTAAAACCACTTTACAAATATGTATGAAACAACTGAAACCGCATATAGTGCCACATCATAAACAAGAGCAACAATAGGTAAATCAGAATGTCTTTTCTAGGCTACGAATGATCAAGCAGGCCAATTGCCCATAGTATCATTAAGCAAGCCTAACTCACGGACTCCGTAGTCCGCATAGGCCACTCACTTAGGCCCGCATAGGTATAACCCCGCATCGAGGTAGCTACTCCGGCATAATCCTCGACTCGTAGTCCGCATGGCCACATAGACCGCATGAGGTATAACCCCGCACACTAACCTCGAACTCAGAGTTCGCATAGGTCCTGGACCCGCATGAGGTATTCTCGAATCATGGTCCTGCATCGCCGAGTCTACCCCGCACGGAGGCGCCTTAACCCGTGAATATGTCAAGAGGTGAGTGATATAATACTAACACAAAATTATCGTTAAACAACATAAGCACAACAAGAATACCTCTTATACAAACGCTTACACACTAACACACTTAGCATCATATCATGTCTACTTATCAAACCATCTTATTATTCTATCAATATAAGTCTGTTATAACACATAGTTAAACTGTTCCTTTTATCATCTTAAGTGGTTATACCTAACTTCCCATAAAGCTAGTATAACTCTTAAGCTTTCTGTTTTAAAAACCAATTAGTTCTCTTCTGTTAAAAATGATTCAGTATTCTTTTGAAATGTTTTAAGATCCTTATTATTCAGGCTTAAGTCGCAAGACATTGTCGTAAGTATTATTCAGGCTTAAGTCAAAAGACATTGCCGTAGTTATTATTCAGTTAACACATGTACGTCTACCGTACTACATATATATTTTAAAATATCATGCTTTAGGAAGAATCACATACCTTCTCAAATAAAAACCACCGCCAAGTTGAATATGTCGCGCAGAATCAACCTATAATAGTCGACACGCCTATCAACGCTCGACTACTCAAAATAGTTCTAAGCAGAGGGTTCTCATCCTACGGAAAATGGGCAGCACTTCCCTACCCTGAGCTACTCAAGTTCATCAGAAAACAAATTCTAAGTAAGTACAGTTTGATTATTCTTCTTTTAAACCCTTCTACTGTGATAACAGTTCAATTCTATTCTTTAATATCCTTCTAAGTATTTATACTTATTACTATACTTCTACAGTATGTATTCTCTAATACAAAAGAGGGTTAGGATTATTTACCTCGGTAAGCCCAATAATATCCTAGATATAAGTCGATCCGGAGCAAGGCTTAGCTCCTAAGTTGTACGCTCCGATAGCTCCAAGTAAACCTTAGAAGTTCTTCACAACTTCTACTAATTACTAAAGGATTTGGGCTAGGGTATTTTGGGCATTATAACAATACTAGAAGGCAACTTTTCTACCAAGGAGGGGTAGATTTCGGCTAGGCTAGGGGATAGCCTCGGCTAAGCTTCTCTATGGGGGGGGGGAGGTGTTTGGACGAAAAGGGTTAAGGGCGAGGAGAAGGATTTTCAAGACTTGGAAAGGAATTTGTGGATTAATAACTATTCATCTTAAGGGGGTATTTATAGGTCAATACATGGCCAACCAAGGGCCAAGATTTAGCCAAGTGCTAGGCAAGTGTAAGGTCAAGATTAGGGCAAGTGTACCTAGCCAACTTGCACACAAAATATCCTACCAACTACTTGACAAAATTGGCTATCCAATTCGTCCAAATGGACGCCTCAAGTCCACCAATTGGAGGGTGACAAGTGTCGCCCTCCCGTTGGCCCAAAGTGTTCCGTCTCTCGGAAAAATCCGCAAAAATTAGAAATGACATAGCCGGAATTTATCCTACGCGAGTTGTGTAAAACGTTTCGTCGGAAAACGATTCTTTTAGTGAGTTGTGCCCAAGTATTTTCGTCCAAGCCTAACTTTTAAGGCTAAACTTTTGTACGTATTCCATTACGTACATACTCTGGAAAAACGGGGTATAACAACTATACACCTGCCCCACACCCCAACTACCATACACAACCTATATATAACACTTCCCAAATACCCATTTATCCTGCCCCGCATCGACCCGCCCATCAAGACCACCAACAAAATAGAGCGCCCAATGCACCCAGACCAAACACGAATTTTGAAGGAAGACCACCCAAAGTTCACACCCCACTGGTTGAACCCATACCCCAAGTATACGAAAGGCTGCGAGCTGTAGGCTTAATCCAACCGATTCCAGGAAGGATTCCTAACCCTATCCTAAGATGGTATGATGAGAATAAGCGCGCGCCAGATCACCCAATAGCCTGCATGACATCGAAAGTTGCTACTCCTCGTGGACATAATCGAAGCATTGATCAAAGAAGCGGTAATTCACCAAGATCTCGCCCAAACGCATGATAATCCCTTGCCAAACCACGGCGACGTCAATGTGCACTTGATAACCTTAGATGAGGAATACAACTTGGAGGGAACCATCCGATCAGTTCGAAGTGAAGAGAAAGCTGAACCTTCTACTTTCGTTGCCCCTATTGCCAATATTCGAAAGAAAGCAGTATTTGAGCTGGAAAGGGCGCCACCGAAGCATAATGGTTCAATCACAGTTGCTCAGATGCCCGGATGGGAGCCGTCAATCTGATTAGATCGTAGAGAAATTGGGAAGCAAGCCATAGAAGTCACCGCTGCAGGTATAACCAGGTCAGGGAGATATTACACACCTGTAGAGGCAGCCAGGGAGGTACCACAAAAGAAACCCGTGACAGAGGCTGAAGTTGAGGAGTTTTGGAGGAAGATGCCCACTAAGGAATATTCTGTCGTGGAGCAGTTGAAGAAAACATCAGCACATATCTCTATTTTTTCACTGTTAATGCATTCGGCCCCACACAGGGTTGCATTATTGGAGGTACTGAAAGATGCATATGTTCCAGAGGGTACAACAGACGAGGAACTTGACAGCTTTAGTCGGACAAGTGCTAGAGGCCCACAGAATCTCCTTTCATGATGATGAGTTACCTGCTGGTGGCGTCGGACACAATCTTGCATTGAATATCACCATCCAGGTCGCAGACAAGATTGTTTCAAAAGTGCTGATTGAAGGAGGCTCGACCGTCAACATTTGTCCCATGTCGACGCTACTGAAATTGGGGACAAACTGCAAGAAAATTCGTAAAAGTCATATCAGGGTCAAAGGTTTCGACGGAGTCCATAGGGGTGTCGAAGGCGAAATTGATCTCACGCTGCTGATCGGACCTGCAGAATTCGTTATGGAATTTCAAGTATTGTATATTGCCACCTGTTACAATCTGTTGATAGGAAGGCCGTGGATTCACGAGGCTGGTGCAGTCCCGTCCACCTTGCATCAGTGCCTAAAGTTTATATGGAATCACCGCGAAGTAGTAGTACTTGGGGATAAAAAGTGAAACATCAACACCGATTATGCAGTCCCTGTCATAGAGGATATAAAACAGGTGGTTGGTTCAGTCTTTCATGTTAATGAGATCAAGAGCGCCAGCAGGGTCAGACCGTTGCAGCTGCCACGTCCTCTCACAATGGTAGCCAAGGAAATGCTAATAAATGGGTACGAGCCCGGCAGAGGTCTTGGATCCGATATGAAGGGGATCACAGAGCCTATCCAGTTGTTTGGGAAGAAGGACACTTTTGGTTTGGGGTACCAGCCCACCTCGAAGGATTTGGTGACTGCGAGCCTCCGAAAAAGTGGAGACATTCCTCGCCTATGCCCATTCCTCCTCCGAGTCACTGCTCAAGGCCTGCACCATCCAGATGTTGAAAGAAGTTGACCCAGAGGATCTTGCAGCAGGGTTCCAAAATATGTTCGTAGGTGAAGATGAAGCAGAGTGTTGTATGATCCCAAGAGATCGCGAGGAAGAGCCCACCATTTGGGATGCAGAGCATGGATACAGCCTAAATAATTAGACTTGCACCCCTGTCCTGACCTTCCGAGGAGCTTGGTAGAGTTTATGATAGTTCTAGCGATGTGACTTTATATCTAAAAAGAAAAACAGACCTGCATTTACGTTTCTAATCTCGCATTTTTGCTTTCATCATAAATTCTAGGATATTTTTGCAGCTTTAAAACTTGCTTGTGTTAAATTAAATTCTTTACGCATTCTTCTTTCAGCGATCATATTAATAAACCTGTCGATAATGCGAATATGACATGTAATGAAACCAACGAACAAAGTTCAAATGGAGAGCATAAACCCGAGAAACAGGAAGAATGTCCACAATCAGAGCTCGGCCAAGAGTTGGAAAACTTTGAGAATAGGCCTAAACCGAATTTAGAAGAAACTGAATTGATAAACTTAGGCGATGAGGGAGTTGCGAAAGACACTAGGGTCAGCGCCCACCTAAATGTCACACAGAAGAAAGAGTTGATTGAACTCCTGAAACAATATACCGACGTGTTTGCTTGGTCATATGACAACATGCCAGGGTTGAGTAAAGATATCTTCGCACATAGGTTGCCTATTGAGCCATCTTATCTTTCCGTAAAACAAAGGCCAAGAAAGATCAAATCAGACATGAGTTTGAAAGTCAAAGAGGAGGTGTCTAAGCAGTTCGACGCAAAGGTAATTCGAGTTGCAAAGTACCCTACTTGGTTAGCAAATATTGTGCCGGTAAAGAAGAAAGATGGAAGGGTCCGAGTCTGCGTGGATTATAGGGATCTTAACAGAGCTATCCCGAATGATGACTTTCCTCTTCCAAACATTCATATACTCATCGACAATTGTGCGAAGCATGAACTATAGTCGTCATCGATCGCTCGTTATCATCGATCCTTACGGCGATTTATGACGCAGAAAAAACAACATTCACTACCCCGTAGGGGGTATATTATTATCGAGTAATGTCGTTCGGTCTCAAGAATGCGGGCGCTACATACATGAGAGCCATGACTATCATCTTTCATGACATGATCCATAAGGAAATTGAAGTCTATGTGGATGATGTCATCATCAAGTCGCGAAAAGCGGAAGGCCATTTGACGAACTTGAAAAAGTTCTTCGAGCGACTAAGGTAGTATAATCTGAAACCAACTCGCGGCGTGCATTCGCGCTCGCTGGAAGTCGCTGGTTTTATAGTGAGTAGAAGATGGATTGAGCTAGACTCCTTCAAAATAAAAGTCATCCAAGAGTTACCTCCAAAAGCGTAAAAGACGAATGAGCTTCTCGTCGCCTCAACTACATCAGGTTCATAGCTACCACCGTGATATGCGAGCCGATATTCAAATTGTTGAAGAAGGATGCACTACCAAATGGACAACGGATTGTCAAGAAGCTTTTGATAGAATCAAAGAGTACCTTTCTAATCCGCCGCTTTAGTACCGCTGTAATCGGGAGACCTTTGCTACTCTATTTGTCTTTATTAGAAAATGTTTGGACGCGTGTCAGCAACACGATGAAACAGAGAAAAGGAGTGTGCCATATATTATTTGAGTAAGAAGTTCACTGTATGAAGCTCGTTACACTCTACTAGAACGCATTTGTTGCATTAACTCGGGTCGCCTAAATTCGTGCATTATCTATCAAAGATACACCACTTACATTATTTCGAGGATGGACCCGCTTAAGTATATCCTTCAGAAGCCCATGCCCACCGGAAAACTAGCAAAATGGAAAATTATGTTGAGCTAGTTTGATATCGCACGCCACACGTAAAGCCGTAGTGCGGCGTGCATTAGCCGATCATCTTGCCGAGAACCCGGCCGATGATAATACGAGCCTCTTCGAACCTATTTCCCGATGGCGAGGTATTGTTTGTCTGAGAAGATATCTCGCAGGATTACCTGTGTCGGAGGATGTTCTTCGACTGAGCGACTAACTTCGCCGGAGTTGGCATTGAGCGCTTTTGGTTTCGTAAACAGTCAAGATTATCCGATCTCCGCGGCTCGATTTCCATGCACCAACAATATGGCGTAATATGAAGCTTGCATATCGGGACTCGTAACGGCCGAGATATGAACATACAAGAGTTACCGTCATAGGTGATTCAGACTTTGCCGATCCATCAAGTACAAAGTGAACGAGCAACCAAGAATACGAAGACACTCCCACCGCATCAGGTGAAGGAATTGCGCAAGGTTCGTGAATATAGAATTTAAGCACGCCCCAATGATCCAATGAATTCTGACGTTGGCAACCTTATCCTCCATGATTCAACATCCGCATAAGAATTACATCGATCCGATCGCAGTGAGTGCGGCCGAACAGCCACTTATCGCTTCATATAAATGAAGAAATAAAGGGAATCCTCGTACCATGACATCAAAAGATACCTCAAAGCATAAGAGTATCCTAAGGCATAACCAACATTCGTAAGAAAACACTTCAAGATTAGCAAACCATTTCTTTTGAACGGGAGATTGTATACCGAGGACTCTGCACTGGTTTATTGAGACGTGTCGACGCCAAGAGGCGAGCAAGCTAGAAGAGATACACGGAGGACACGTGGACCTCATACGAACGGCTTCACTTTGGCGAAAAGATTCATGCGAAAGGTGTTATTTTTGGATGACGATGGAAACAGATTGTATCCTCTTTGTGCGTAAATGCTCAGCGCTGATTCACGGGATTTGATTCGAGTACCCGAATGAACTTAATGTGACAAGTTCTCTCGTCATTCGCACTGGGGTATGGATGTCATCGCCCTATCGAACCCGCCTCAAACGGACACGATTCATCCTCATAGCAATTGACTATTTCACTAAACGGGTGGAAGCATCATCACACGCATCGACGAAGGTGGTAGTCGACTTCGTCGCAACAACAACATTTGCCGATTTGGAATTCTGAGTCGATTGTAATGTATAACTAAACCAATCTTAATAAGAATCACGCGTGAGATATGGGAATTTTAAGATCACTCACCGTAATTCCACCGATCGACTCTCGCATGAATGGAGCAGTAGAAGCAGCCAACAAGAACATCAAAAGGATATTGCGCAAGATGATCATCAACTACAAACATTGGCATGAGCATTTGCCTTTTGCACTTTTGGGTTATCGCACCACAATCCGAACTTCTACCGGGGTAACACCATATCTTTTGGTCTATGGAACAGAAGTCGTGCTACCAGCAGAGGTGGAAATACCGTCGTTGAGAATTATCCAAGAAGCCGAGTTGAGCAAAGCCGAATGGATACAAGATCGTTGTGAACAGCTGATGCTGATTGACGAAAAGAGGTTGAATGCAGTCTGTCATGGACAACTTTATCAGAACAGAATGGCCAGAGCTTTTAACAAGAGAGTAAGGCCAAGGTTATTCAAACCGGGACAATTGGTTTTGAAACGCATATTTCCGAATCAAAGTGAAGCTAAAGGAAAGTTCTCACCTAATCGCGCGGCCCTACACGGTTCATCGAGTATTAAGTGGATGAGCTCTAATCTTAGCCGAGATGGATGGCGAAGTATGTCCTAAAGCTATCAACGACATGCAGAAAGAGATATTACGCTAGAGCATTTGTTTTTCATGTAATCCCTTTACATTGTAAAAGTCGCACTTCTGGTGGTATGACAGAGCCCATATAGGTCTCGCCGCTCAAATTAGAAAACCCTTTACTTGTAATCGAACTACGTCGACTGATTCCTCGTGATACGTAGCGCCACATCGCCTCGGTCCCACATTTAGAAATTTTAGCTTTACCAAATTTCGCTTGTAATGAACTACGCATGACTGATTCTCACTGGGATACGATGCGCCTAAATCGCCGGCCACACCATTAGAAATCTTCCCATCGCCCGCGCAAATGTGTGTGGTTATTCCAAAAGAGATATGAGCAATTCCCGCCAGAATTAAGTCTTGTCCACGCGCCCGCATAACGAAACTGGGACAATTTTGGGAAACGCACCATGAAGAGATCATAATAAGGACTCCAAAAGATGTTCGTTTGATCAGAATACGTGTCATATTCGGCAAGACCTTTACACTTTATACGTATGTCATATAAATGTTTATTTCTAAAAGATGTTTTGTGCATACTTCATGAAAATGTTTCGTTTTGGAAAATACTTTTGGGACGCTACGTCAAAATTCCCGCTACCAAACATCTCAACGAGATCAGACAGGGGTTACAGGTCCAAAAAAATCAGGCGCATGGACAGAAAGGATAAAGGCCGCAAAGTCAATACGAACCGACCCCCCCCCCCCCAAACTCACAAATTTTCTTTGAGCGCAGGTTTATTCATATTAGCAGAAGCATAGAGAATGCAACAGAAGAAGAAAGGGACATCGATGATCAATAATCAAAGTTCAAAACCCACAACGAAGTCTAGCACATCAGCTCGGGCATAGAGTCAAATTGCAATCCATGTGGTGCACAAACGCACGGTCCATAAAGAGCATTACAAAGAACATCTCAAAGAAGCAAAGATTTAGCACGCCCGCCAAGGACAACATCCCAAAGATTCGCAAAGATCCCACACATCGCATGTGACGACATCTCTACTCATAGAATAACATCTTTTCATATATTCATCATGCCGTTGTGCACTAATTGTTTCTCAGCTTTAGCTTGCAAGAACATTTATGACACAGGAAAAGCAGCAACTCATCCAGGCAACAACGTCATCAGCATTATACGTTCAAGCAACGACGTCATCTGTATTACGTCCACGCAATGACGTCATCATCATTACGTCCACGCAACGACGCCATCGCGAACACGCTCGTGCAACGACGCCGAAGTGAACACGCCCAGCAACAACGCTATCAACATTATACGCCCGCATAACGACGCCATCGATTACGCCCACGCAACGACGCCATCAAAGAACTCGCCCGTGCAACAACGCGACGCGATTACGCTCGTGCAACGACGCCGCAGAGCACGCCCGTGCAACGACGTCATCATCATTATACGCCCGTGCAATGACGCCACGATTGGCCCGTGCAACGACGCCATCAACATTACGCCCGTGCAACGACGCCACGATTCTACGCCCGTGCAACGATGTCATCGATACACGCCTAGGCAACGACGCCATCGCGATTACGCCCGTGCAACGACGTCATCACCATTACGTCCAGGCAACGACGACAGCAGCAACACGTCCAGGCGACGACGTCATCAGCATTAAGTCCACGCAACGACGTCACACCATCAACATTACACGCCCGCATAACGACGCCATCGCGATTACACGCCCGTGCAACGACGCCATCGCATTACACGCCCGTGCAATGACGCCACGCGATTACACGTTCAGGCAACGACGTCATCAGCATTACACGTCCAGGCAACGACGTCATCAGCATTACGTCCAGGCAACGACGTCATCAGCATTACGTCCAGGCAACGACGTCAGCAGCAACACGTCCAGGCAACGACGTCATCAGCATTACGTCCACGCAACGACGTCATCAACATTATGTCTACGCAGCGACGCCATCAGCATTATGTCTACGCAATAATGCCATCAGCATTTCGTCTACGAAATGACGACAACAACAATCGCAACGCGTCCGTACAGAGACGAAAGTCACAGCAATTGCAGCATCACATCAACACAACAAGCATCACATTTTTACATGATAACATTTTCTACTCACACAGTTACATTGCTTATAAAATTATGCGTCATCATTTTGCCATAACAGTTATGCACTAACCATTTGCCTAAGTCTTAGCATGCAGGAGCACACCGTAGATTTTCTCTTACAGCGAACCGGGGCAATTTGTTGGGGGGCCAACCTTCCCACCAAATGGCAGAAGCGGCCTCGAGCGTCGGTCCACTCGTTCCACATCAGCAACAAGCCCAATATCATCATAAGTCGATACCGGTACACCCTTTAGTTCAAGCCAATTTATTTTTATTTTAACACCATGACCCAGTGTCGTCATAACTCGACACTGGGACAAATTTTGAGTCTGCGTTAGCCCGTCTTGGTGTTTTGACCATGGTAGCCCAGTGTCGTCATAACTCGACACTGGGACAAATTTTGAATCCGCGTTAGCCCGCCTTGGTGTTTTGACCATGGTAGTCCAGTGTCGTCATAACTCGACACTGGGACAGATTTTAAGTCTGCATTAGCTCGCCCTGGTACTTGACCATGGTAGCCCAGTGTCGTAATAACTCGACACTGAGACGGATTTTGAATCTTGCGTCAGCCCTGCCTTAATTGCCCAACATTTTCTTAATTCTGAGGATCGAGACAAAATTGACTATAAGTCAACGTCTTTGTCTGAAGACTCTTCCATCATCTCCACACAAAGAGGGACAAGTTGTTGACACTGAATTTTGACCCTCTCGTCCAACCAATAACTATAAAATTACATTAATTTTCAAAAATAATTTTTATAATTTCATAATAATAAAATGCAACAATAAAAGTATTAATACATGCATATATAAGCGACTTAATAATGACATCGCATTTTACGTAGAGTATCAAGCACACCCTGAGTCTCACGTCCACATTCGTCATTTTAATAACAAGCAATTTCATAAATATTATTCATAATTTAAGCCCTATTTTATTTCCATTAATTCCTAATAATTTTAATAATAATAAATACATAGATAAATAAATAATATAATAATGGCATCGCATTATAAAATCATTAAGCACTAATTAAATAGCACGTACGCATCTATTATTGTAATAATTTAAACCTCATTTATTAATCATTAATTAAAATCTAACATTAAAACTAGTAACACATTTCAAAAAAAATCTACCTAAGTTAAATAATCAACACCCACAAGCCCAAACCTATTAACATCAACCCACCCCCATTTTTTTTTACTACCCGCGGCCCAATAATCCCTAAAGCCCTTTAATCCTCCCCCTTCAACCCTTATCACCCCACCAGCCCACAACCCATAAAACAGAAACAAAACCTAAACCTAAACGATTTCGCCTCACCTCTCACCCCACTGCCGCCAACGCCTCCTGAGATTCTCACGGAGAATCTGCACAGACTACACTCTCATCATCCCCGTCATTCCCTTACCATGCACCCAAAAATAAAACCATACGCGAATCAATCCATAACCAAATCTTTCCAAAATCGAAACATTAGCTTACCTTAAACGAATATCTAAAATCCAAACCCAAATCACCTCAAATATAGACTTACCTTAAGGGATATTCAGAAAATCTTTACCATAATTGCCCATAAAATCGCACCAAATCGTCTCACTATTAAAAAAAGTTGTCATAGTTCTACCTAAATTAGGATCGAACTGGAGGTTATATAAACAAAGCAATATGTATATGAAAGGAATCTTCTTTTGGGGGGACAGAACAAGAACGATTTACAGTCCAAGAGCAATTCAGCAACAAGAATCCATACTTTTCTTCTCAAAGCCCCATTCCTTCGCATATCAAATTCATCGAGTGAATCGACGACTTGATACGCTGCCTCGGTTCGCTGTCCGGAGAAGGTAAATTCAGAATTCTTCTCGTGTTTCATTTGCGTGTCATACGTGTTTACTTTGAAATGAATCGTCCTTGATTATGTTGGTATAATTAAATTTGTCATATTGAGAATCAAAGTGTCAAATTTTCGACTAGCCTGTTTTATGTGATTTGAGTGAGTTAACCTATTTTAATTAGCAATGAGATTTATGTTTATTATGGCATGCTAAGTAGGTAATTTATCTTAATCCAAAATGGATATGAGTCGACGATGTTTGTTATTATAACTGTTCATAAATCCGATTTAGTTAAATGATTAATGTTGACGCGGGCGCTAAGGTATTACAAGCGTAAATTCGGCATATGGATCTTGGGTTATAATAGCATGAGCTAGAATTAGTTGGGATTATGAAATGTCGTCATGTCATCTTATGATGTTAATCGCCCTCGTGACATCGCCGATCGCTTTCGCCATACCCATTCTCGAGTCAATCTCTATTACACTTCGGAAGCTCGCTTCACCGCGTGTGTTGGTCACTTGCTGTTTTTCCTTTGTATATCGTAATGTTGTCATAGCTTGTAACTCTATCCGCTCTTATGATCGGTAATTTATATACACCTTTTGAGCTTTTAGTTAGTCTTTTGTCCCGCTTTTGCACATATAAGTGTCGAGTAGGATAGTTTTTCTTTCTTTTGAGTCAAAGTGGTTAAAATGGCCAAATGGCGGAAAAGGAGCAAAAAGAGGGCAAAAGAGAGATGCCAGAGCCGAAATGCAGAAAGTGGCGAACGAGGGCGAAATCTGCACCAGCGCGCGCCTCGCAAAGCAGGGCGCGCGCCAAAGATTCGCAGAGAGGCGAAGATCGCACGCGCGCCTCGCATGCCAGATGCAGGGCCGCGGCGCCTAAACATCCGAGGAGCTACAGAAGATACAGCGCCGTGGCGCCCTCAGACAGCAGATAGAAGGGCCACGGCGCCAAAACACCCGACGGATTGCAGAACTTCCGGCGCCGCGTCGCATGCGCCATGCGCGACGCTGAAAAATTAGGTTTTTGACGACCGCCAGCCCAAGGAAAAGAGGAGGCGGTTCATGTTCTATAAAAGGAGAACCCTATGCGCTTTTGAGGGTTCCTTCTTGCACAACTCAAGACTTTTTCTTGAGATCGATACCATTAATTTAGTAATTTCTTTTCCTTTCTTTACTTTATTTCGCTTTTGATGATGAACATGGAATTAGTTCTCATGTCAATGACTAGGAACTAATTCTCTTATAGGCTTTCTATGTTGAATTGCTTGAAACTTATGTTATAAATTAATGCACGCTTATGGCTATTGTTCTTATTGTGAGATCTATCCAATAATCGAGTTGAATTCTTGTAATTAATCGACAACTAATTATCACTATATGATTTCTAATCGATTCGAAAAGGGGGATTGTGAATATGTTGTAAGTTGGGTAGACATTCTGGATCGGGGATGAAAATACCTCAATTATTTATGTAGCTGATGAGAGGCTTAACAACCCTAATTTTGCGATTGTGTGTGACGCCAACTAGGTTTTGTTCTTAATCCTCCTATAAAGTTATCCTTATCACCGAAAGTTAGGTAAGGAACGACATCTGGGTCGAGTGTTTATATAACCCTAACGGGAGTATAAAACGATTTCATAAACCTGCTTTCTCCAAAAGAAGAATACCATAAGTAATGCATTAGTAAGTAGCATAAGCGGATAGTGAGGATACATAGAAGCTCTATTCTCATCACTCCTGAAGTAAATCTTTATACTCTAAATAGCTTTTATAATTCTTAGGCATAAACAACCAATCAATCATTAATCCACCAAATAGATACTAGAAAATAGATAATTGGTACTTGAACCCTAATCCTAGAGGACGATATTCGGTCTTATCTAAGACTATACTACTTGATACGATAACGTGCACTTGCGTTTAAGTGTGTGCATCTTTTCGCGCATCAAGTTTTTGGCGCCGTTGCCGGGGATTAGGCATAGTTCAATATCAAAGTTGTCTATTTTTAATTTCTAATTTGGTTTTTAACTTTTCTTTTAATTTTTAATTTTTACATTTTTCTTTTGAAAATTCGAGGTGCCGTGATTTGTTGTCTGTTTTTGATCTATTTCAGGAAGTCAGTTTATGCGAAGGAGAAGAGGAGCAGACACTCTCGTTCCCTTCAATTCAGAAATTGAGAAAACTCGCAAATGTAATGCAAAGAATCGGTGGATTGCAACTTTGTTAGATATGAGCGCTCAAAACAACAACGGACGGGAGAAGCGGTTAGGAGAGAATCAACCCCATCCAGGAATACCTAGGCAAGCGCCAATAGACGTGGAAGAGAGAGTCCAAATCCAGCCAGAAAGAAGTTTGGGAGATTATGTGCTGCCAAGAGTGAATGGAGCACAGACTTGCATTAGGCTCCCTACAATAGGAGCCAACAATTTCAAATAAAACCGCGATTCTCGAGCATGGTACAAAGACACAATGCAATTGAAGATCGCCATCTGAGGATCCACATATGCACATAGCTAATTTCTTGGAGCTATATGCCACTTTAAGATATAACGGCGTTACTGACGATGCCGTCAGATTGAGGCTCTTTCCCTTCTCACTCAGGGATAGAGCAAAAGTATGGTTGAATTCCCTGCCAGCCGATTCGATATTCACATGGCACGAGCCGCACGTAAATTCCTAGCCAAGTTCTTTCCCCATGTAAAGCAAAGAAATTGCGAGGGAGTTGAACAACTTCTACCAAGTCGATGGAGAGTCCTTATACGAAGCTTGGGAAAGGTTCAAGGATCTACAAAGGAAGTGTCCACACCATTGCATTGAGTTATGGAACTTGGTCCACATCTTCTACAACGGCCGAGCAAGACAACCGTAACCATCATAGATGCAAAGAAAGTGGAGCATTCACGAGGAAAATTCACGACGCCATGAGTTATTAGAAGATATGACCACTAACAACCATGTCATCAAGAGAGGCGACTAGTGGGAGAAGAACCGCGGAGTCCACGAGATAGATGATATTGCCGCCTTGAATGCCCAAGTGGCTCTTCTAGCTAAACAATGCAAAGAACATACAAAGGTCGTGAAATGTCGCATGCATGCCTAAAAGTCATGAGATATGTGGTGGCCCACATACATTTGATAGGTGTCCTTCAGCGGATCCCAACAATATACCAATGGAGCAGGCAGAGTGTCAAGCAGTAAGTAATTACCAGAGGCAACAGAACAACCCCTACTCAAACACTTATAATCCAGGGTGGAGGTATCACCCAAATTTCACGAAAGGAGATCAGCAAGCAGAATCAATATCGTGGGCGCAGAATCCAGCGTGGGCAGCAGAACCAATATCGTGCAGCAGACCGTGATAGGGCCAGATCGTAACCAAAGCATCGTAATCAATAAATTTCTTCACTCAAGCCCCACAAAGATCAACAGCTCAACGCACTACCGTAAAGAAAAGCCGACGAAAGTAGCAACAGGATAAAGACTTGCCAACGCCTGCACTCAGCTTCATGTGTTAGATCCTCATTCAGAACCCGAAACTCAAGTGGTCACTCGCAGCAAGCAAACATCGTTACTGCGGGCATTGCCAAGCAATACAGAGGTAAATCCGAGAGAGCAGTGTCAGGCAGTGCAGTTGAGAAGTGGAAGGCAGTTGGAGCAGCAGTCACCTCAACCAGTAGTTGAGAAGCAAGCAGAGTTAGAAAAAGAGAAGGTGATTGAGCCTAGCCCAACAAAGAGAGAAAACCTGCAGGCGAGTATACAGAGAAGATCCCTTTCCCCGCAGACTACAAATAAAAGCGGTTGATAAACAATTCTCCAAATTTTTGGAGACATTCAGAAAGCTGCATATCAACATACCTTTCATAGAAGCATTAGAGCAGATGCCCTCCTATTTCAAGTTTATGAAGGAGATTTTGGGGAAGAAGAAAAAGCTGGCAGAGTACGAAATAGTAGCACTAACAGAAGAGTGTAGTGCTATCTTGCAGAAGAAGTTGCCACCTAAGCTAAAAGATCAGGGAGCTTCACACTACCTTGCACAGTGGGCAGGGTAACTTGCAACAGAGCGCTATGTGATTTGGGGCAAGTATAAATCTAACGCCTCATCGATTCAAGAGATCGAGTCATGAGGCCAAACCAACCACGAAGCTCGCAGCCAGCCGACAGATGCTGGTTCATCCAAGAGGCAAGATCGAGGACGAATTGTGAAAGTAGGGAAATTCTTCTTCCCGCAGATTTCTCATCCTCGATATGGAAGAAGACGCGAAATCCCGATCATATCGGGAGGCCATTCCTAGCAACGGGAGAGCTTTGATTGATGTTGAAAGAGGAACTAACACTAAGGGTGGAGAATGAAGAAATGGTGTTTAAAGTTTTAAACACATCATCGAGCCACCAACAATAAGCAGTGCTTTGCAATCAGCACCATCAAACCCCCATGCCAGCCATTACAAGTCAACCAAAGAGTGATGAGCCCAAGAAAGCAAGCATGGTTTGCCGAAATGCCACTAAAGGAGGTAAGTGTTCCTGAACTCCCTATTACTGATAATGCCAAAAAGAAAAGAAGAAAAAGAAAACGCCAAATGCGAGGAAATGGATAGGTCAGCTTAATCCCCAAGGTTATTAAGGCTAAGGAACTTGCGTCCGACTAAAAGACGTTAAAGACAAATTAGTGGGAGGCAACCCAACGTTTTTCAATTATGTCATTTTAATTTCTGTCTTTAGTTTATTTTATTTTGTCTAGAACAATCTCACGGTCTTGGGGGCTTGTGTTTGAGCTGTGATTGCATGTGGAAATAAATGAAGACAAGCAAGGATTTCCAGCGGTAGCGCCGCGCCTCAGAGCAGGTCGCGCGCCAAAAGAATCGAACAGACACGAAATGGCAGCCGCGCGCCAGAGAAGGACTGCGTAGAATTCGAAGGTTTGCCGAGTTGCGCCGCGCCGGAGAAGGGCCGCGTGCCAAAATATCTCAAGAGGTCTTGAAGTTTAGGCCGCGCGCCAAGAATGTGGCTGGCGCAGAAAGTCCCGGGCGAGCGCAGATGATCAGCCGCGCTAAAAGCCAAGCCGCATGGGCGGAATCGTAAACTTAAAACGCCCAAAAATCAGATTTTCCCCAATTCAAAAATCAAAAACCTAACTTTCCCTCTCCAAAAAAAAAAACCCACGAAATCCCAGAAATTTGCCCACAAATCCTCCACAAATCCAACACAACCACAACCTAAACTCTTAAATTACTCAAAAACCCCAACTATCCCAAACAACAAAGCTCCATTCCATACACTCAAGCCAACCAATTGAAACAAGAACAGCGTGAAACTCTCATAAAAGGTAATCCCTTTCTTTGTTCTTGAATCCTTTTCGAAGCCACATGAAGTAGTAGTTTGGAGGAGTATTGTAGTTGGAGTAGTTTGGGTCTGAAAAGTGATTGTGAAGGTGGGTATCGAGGTAAAGGTCAAGTTTGGGGGTATCAGATTCACGCTAGTGTTGAGTGTGTAGGAGACATTTGTGCCACTAAATTGAAAGCTAAACCGCTTTTTAACCATGGCCACTGAGAAAAGAAGAGGCTCCACATCCACCCCAACCCCACAATATGACGAAAGTAGGTTTGTAAGCACGAAGCCTCTCAAAGATACAAAAGCTTGATACTGCACTTTAATACCGAAGTGGAATGGACTACCAGAGGCGTCATTTGGAGAAGGAGATTTTTATGAGCCCATTCGCGATGATCGAGTTAAGGGAGTGGAGAAAATTTGTGAACTCGGAGAAGATAACACCAAAGAAACACAACAACGGTGCGAGAATTCTATGCCAACTTTCCTAGAAGTGGAAAGGGATGCTTGTAAGGGAAGCTATGTGCGCGACTACAGAAAATATTAATATACAATTGAAAACAGCTTGATGTTGAGGAAAGAAGTGATTGGAATCACTTTAGAACATGGTCTAGAAGCATTGACCACATCGACCGAATGCCGCAGATAACCGCGAGCTACCGGAGCCGCTGAGATTGGAAGAAATGGATCGAGAGCACCGAAAGGTGTGCCAATTCAAGCGTAGCCAAGGCTTGGTGTATTTTGTCGGCCCGCATGATTCCATCCACGCACTTCACCAGAGTGCCGTAAGATAGGTTAAGTTGATTTATGGAATTATGGCGGGTCGACAATTGATGTGGGAAAGAAATAGTGCGAGCATTGAATAAATCAGCAGGTTGGCGACAAAGCGGATTGGGACATGGCTCGCTTATCACCAAGCTATGTCACATGAGCGGTCCCACAACTACCCACAGATACTCATGAAAGAAACCAACTGCCGGTGTCCTATGGGATAGTGCACTCCTTTCCAGACCCCAGCCCCCCAGCAGCCAGACGGAGAGTACAACCACCACCAGCAGCAGCAGCAGCAGCAGAGGCCGCCATGGATGAAGATGAGCCTGAAATAGGGGCTCAATATGAGGCAGGACCCAGCCACCGGCCAACCATCGGAGCAGAACCTTCAACCCACAATGGGGCAATTATACCAACATCGAAGGAGATGACGCAGACCTTGCAAACAATAGTACAAGGACGCAAGAAACAAGGCAACAAATCGACGAGCTGAGTGCCTTGTTCAACCAATGGTCGATGCATTATCCACCGCCACCACCACCATTCTAGCCAAAGTATGTAAGTGTCTTTTTCTTGTATTTTCTTTGAGTCTTGCACACATTGGGGACAATGTGTGATTTAAGTTTGGGGTGTTTTATTTGTGTGTCATGTTATGTTTTATTTAAGTCTTTTATTTGTTTTATGTTTATTTTGAGTCACCAAAATTTTTCTTTTTGAGTCATAATTGCTCACAAAGATCATGTATCTGTAGTTGCTAGAAACACCTAGTGAAGTAAGGTGGAATAATGTAAAGGAATTGAAGCAACTATCTAAACACTTAGGTTAGATATGCCAAAAACTCACGTAACTGCCTATTTGGAGTTTCTTGCTTGAGTTATGCATGCTAAATGATAAATGCTTATGTGTTATGATTGCTTGCTATTTGAGGCGAAATAGTTAGGATATGCATGTTAGGGAGATGACTCAGACATTTCTTTGATAGCCAATTCGTACCATTCTTTTCTATCCTGTACTTTAAAAAAAATATATATATATATATATCCCTAGTCAACCCCATTGAGCCTAAATTTAAAACTTCTTCTTTGACACCCTATACTCCCACAAATTGTGCCATAAGTGAAAATATGAAATAGTGGAGTACATTGTGTTAAAAAGAAGAAACAAAAAGAGTGCACAAGTTTGATGCACCTCAATGGAAAAGTAATAAGAAAGAGGCAAAAGCCTAAGTTTGGGGGTGTCTATTAGTATAATACACTTCACTCCCCCAAAACAAAAGAGGGGAAGGATAGAATTGAAGTGAAGGAAAGAATCAAAAGAAAAAGGGAAAAATTGAAAAGCCAAAGAGCTTATGGTACAGAAAAATGAGCCTAAATGTCTATCTTTACCAACCCCTACCTAAGCCTACATTACAACCCTTAAAGTCCTGAAGATCTCTTTTATGCATATCCAGAATTAGTGGAGAATAGCAAGTAAGCATGCCATAGGAATTCTTGAATTTATATGCATGATTTAGTATATTTACTTCCATTAAGCATGATGAATATGAGTTTGCGAAATATTTAGCTTCATGTGTTTAGTGTGCTGAAAATTTCATGATATATGTTCCTGCATATTATTCTGCTAACTTTCATGTTTTTCTAGTTAACATTTATGCAACAAAAGTGATTAATGACAGGGAGTCTTTTATTTTTCGTTTCTTTGAGTCTTTTATTTTATTTCTTTCTATCTTTGCTCGAGGGCGAGCAAAGGTTAAGTTTGGGGTATTTGATCGGTGTAATTTATATACACCTTTTGAGTCAGTTTTAGTTAGTCTTTTGTCCCGTTTTGCACATATAAGTGTCGTAGTAGGATAGTTTTTCTTTCTTTTGAGTCAAAGTGGTTAAAATGGCCAAATGGCGGAAAAGGAGCAAAAGAGGGCAAAAGAGGAGATGCCAGAGCCGAAAACAGAGAAAGTGGCGAACGAGGCGAAATCGGACCAGCGCCGCGCCTCCTGCGACCAAAGCGTGGGCGCGGCCCAAGATTCGCAGCAGAAGACTCGGCGCGCGGCTACCGAGCAGCGAATCACGAGTGCGGCGCTAAACATCCGGCGAGCTACGAAGATACAGTGCGCGCTACCGAGCAGCCAGATAGCAGGGCGCGGCGCCAAAACACCGACGGATTGCAGAACTTCCGGCGCGCGCGCTGTCTGCGAGACAGCGGCGCCGACGCGGAAAAATTAGGTTTTGGGCGAATTTAGGCGGGCACGAAGGAAAGAGGAGGCGGTTTTGCGACTATAAAAGGATAACCCTAGTCAGTTTTTGAGGGTTCCCCTTCTTGCACAACTCAAGACTTTTGCTTGGAGATTGGATACCATTAATTTAGTAATTTCTTTTCCCTTTCTTTACTTTATTTCGCTTTGTATTATGAACATGGAATTAGTTCTTGTCATGTCAATGGCTAGGAACTAATTCTCTTATAGGGCTTTCTATGTTGAATTGCTTGAAACTTATGTTATAAATTAATGCATGCTTATGGCTATTGTTCTTATTGTGAGATCTATCCAATAATTGAATCGAATTCTTGGTAATTAATTGACAACTAATTATCACTATATGATTTCTAATCAGTTACGAAAAGGGGATTGTGAATATGTTGTAAGTTGGGTAGACATTCTTGGATTGGGGATGAAAATACCTCAATTATTTATGTAGCGTTGATGAGAGGCTTAACAACCCTAATTTTGCGCATTGTGTGTGACGGTCAACTAGGTTTTTGTTCTTAATCCTCCTATAAAGTTACCTTTATCACCGAAAGGTAGGTAAGGAACGATACTGGGGTTGAGTGTTTATATAACCCTAACGGGAGTATAAAACGATTTCGTAAACCTGCTTTCTCCAAAAGAAGAATACCATAAGTAATGCATTAGTAAGTAGCATAAGCGGATAGTGAGGATACATAGAAGCTCTATTCGCATCACTCCTGAAGTAAATCTTTATACTCTAAATAGCTTTTATAATTCTTAGGCATAAACAACCAATCAATCATTAATCCACCAAATAGATACTAGAAAATAGATAATTGGTACTTGAACCCTAATCCTAGAGGACGATATTCGGTCTTATCTAAGACTATACTACTTGATACGATAACGTGCACTTGCGTTTAAGTGTGTGCATCTTTTCGCGCATCACCTTACTTCGTGAGTTTAATGCACTAAGAACATATACCTAAAATATGCATGTTATCTAACTTGTAATGGTATGAATTTAGGCAGTCTGATATACGTAAGAAATATCATCTTGATTACTGTTTGCCTATCTCTGTGTCTGATATCCAGCATAAAAATGTCCCTCTTTCTTAGTTGTAATTGTTGCTAGCATGTATACTGCGTAACCATATCAGGATCATACTCAGGGTGTTGGGATGCTCTGATTTTGTTGGCTGAAGCTCATGTATAATTGTAACAGTTCAAAAACTCACATAGGCTTAATCATGAAGTCTTCTTTTGAACTTATGTGGAACTTTGCAATTTCTCTTAACCACGTTACCTGTTGAAATGTCCTCATACATTTCCTAGTGGGTTGAGTTACTGAAACCCAGCATGTCATTGGTGTAAAAATAAATAAAATAAAATAGCCCTCGGGCCTGCTTGTCTGTTACCTCGAGTCGAAGATGTCATAGCATATACAAGGATATATAAATCATACTCTAGACATGCATGTTGGTAGATAAAACTGTATTTATAGGTTTGCAAGAGTCTAAGGTGTTGATGTGGTTTGGTATGTTGTTTTCTGCATCAGATCGTAAATCGATTCCTCTATTTAAATATGTTTGAATCACAAGGTTATGAGGCACGTCATATAGTTTAATAACTCTACTTTCAACTCATATCGTCTTTGTCTCATGTCTGTTTAAAGTATGAAACTAAGCGGGTTAATGTAGATTTTGTTTAAAGAGCTAGGCTTATCACATATAGACTAAATCTGCCTATTGTACCTGATCCATGTTTAAACCTGAAAACTCAGCCCGTTAATTAATTCGTTTTGAGTGTTATGGGTCGAATGGCATTTGAGGCTTCCCATTGGATCTGTTATATTGTTGGTTATAGTAATTAAATCGCAAGCATGTTTGACTATGTGATTATCTTAACTATTTATTTCGTTGGACATATACTAATCTTTATCTTCTCTTATTTTTACATGAAACGCATCGGAGCAACAAAGAGTCTCATGGCGAAACTCATCGTAGCAAACGTGAAAACCCACATCTATGTGCATCTATGTTTGCTCCAGAAATTCCAAGCCGCAGGCGAAATTACATCGCCATTCTTCGAGTCACCTTTATTATTTTCCTATCCCGCCCCATTTATGTGTTGTAAATTAATTGCTTAGCATTGCACTACTAACATTACACTTAGAATATCTGAATCTTGAATCTATAGATTAGAAAATAATCTGACGCTAGAAATTATTTTCCTTCAAGATTAATTACCTTAGGCTTGTCATGCTTAGCTATATTAAACCACTTAATAATCTTCACCCACATAATTACTCAAGTAAATAGTATATTAGTTGTTGCGAGACTCCTAATCCATTTTCTATAAACTCTTTTTGACAACCGTGTAGAAATCTTATTTTTATATCGAAAATCATCCTAAGCATTTTTTGCATATTATGCTATACTAATTCAGAGTTATTTAGTAGGTAAATGCATATGTTTTAAGTCAATAAATTAATTTTTCATCATTTATTTCATAAATAATATAAATACATGCTTTTGAACTTTGCACATATTTTATAGTATTAGCCTTATGAATCTTTCATAAAAACACATTCTTTTACTTAAACATCTTTCAAGCATGCATAGCATGATAATTAACTCTAGGTTTGGCAGGACAACCGCAAGTTAGCGGATTCTAGAGGGTGTCTAATCTCTTCCCTCTTGATTAATAAAGTACCCTTACCCAGAATCTCATTAAGTTCAGCAGACCATTTAAATGGAGTTAGTGTTGACTTTAACTTAGTTGACATTTAGGTGTCCTAATTTACCTAAATAATTAGGTGGCGACTCCGCGAACCCTAGCACTACTCTTAGCACCTTTTAGCACATTTAGCTGTTTATTATTTTCTAACATTCTTTATTAAGCAGGAGTTTTATAATGTCGCGGTCGAAAAAGGGCGTGACTACATGTATTTATAGTAATACAAGATATTACTTTCCTTCTAGATTAGTATGTTTGTTATAGATATTTTGGGTAGTTACAACTTGATGGAACTAACTAACTAACTACCAATTTCTAAACTAACTAAATCAGATTTATTCTCCAACAGTCCCCCTCAAGTTGGATGTTTTAAATATGTTCAACAATTCAAATTTGGAACACAAGTACTGATGTTGTATTATGTTCAAGCCGTTGGTTAGTAAGTCTGCTGGCTGATCTGCTGTGTTGATGTATTTTGTCTTCACCATTCCCTTTTGGATTTTTTCTCTTATGAAATGTAGATCAATTTCTATGTGTTTGGTTCTTTCATGGAACACAGGATTTGCAGCAATTTGCATTGCTGGTTTGCTGTCTGAGAATATTGTTAATGGTAGGCTGATGTTGCTCCTCATTTCTTCTAGTAAACCAAGTATCCATGTTAGTTCAGCAACTGTTCCTGCTAGGCTTCTGTATTCTGCATCAGCTGAGCTTCTTGAAATGGTAGTTTGTTTCTTTGACTTCCATGATATAAGAGAATCACCAAATTTCACCAAGTATCATGTGACTGATTTTCTTGTGTGTGGACAAGTAGCCTAGTCTGCATCACAGTAGGCAACTACTATTTTTTGTTCATTGCTAGACATAAGTACACCTTGACATGGCTAGTTCTTTAGGTATCTAAAAACCATTAATGCAACATTCATATGTGACTTCTTTGGCTGTTGTAGGAACTGGCTAAGTGTTTGTACACTGTATGCTATGTCTGGTCTTGTGATTGTGAGATATAGCAACTTTCCTATTAGTCTCTGATATGAACTGATATCCTTCACAAGTTCATCTTCTGTTATAGGTTTTTCTGTTTCCTGTTGTTTTGTAGTATAGTCATCATATTTCTTAGTAGTTAGATTTATATTGCAGTCAATAGGTGTGTTTAGGGGTTTGACTGCAGCTAATCCAAGTTCAGAAATAAGTTCTAATGTGTATTTCCTTTGATGCATTAAAATCCCCTTTTCTGACCTTGCAAATTCTATTCTTAGAAAGTATCTTAGTTCTCCCAAGTCTTTCATCGTAAACACTTATTGTAAAGCTTGTTTTGTTTCTTGTATTAGTTCTATGTTGTCACATGTGATTAGCATATCATCTACATAAACTAACACTATAATTAGCCCTCTGTCAGTGTTCTTATGAATAACGAGTGATTATATTTAGATTGTATGAATCTCAACTTATGAAATTCTTCTGTAAGCTTAAAATTCTATTGTCTTGGTGCTTGTTTTAATCCATACAAGAATTTAACTAGTCTGCAACACTTTTTGTCCCCCTAGCTAGTGAATCCTTGTGGGAGTTCCATATATATTTCATCATATAGATTTCCTTGTAGAGGCATTAAATACATCTATTTGATGTACGTGCCAATGTCTAGATGCTGTCATTGAGATAATAGTCCTCACAGTGACCATTTTTACTACAGGAGAGAATGTTTCTTGATAGTCTATCCCTTCCTTTTGACTATATCCTTTAGCTACAAGCCTGACTTTTAGTCTTTCTATTTCACCTGTTTCTTTGTACTTTATTTTGTATATCCATTTGCACCCTATAGTAGTTTTACCATGTGGTAGTGATACAATATCCCATGTATTACTGTCTTGAAGAACTTTTATTTCAGCTTTCATAACTTCCACCCATTTTGGGTCATTAGAAGCTTCAATATAGTTAGCAGGTTCTGTGATTTTTGAGAAATTAGATATAAAAACATTGTATTTTGGAGAGACTGTTTCATATGAAATATAATTGGCTATGGAGTATGGAACATTTGTAGTATTAGTCTTCTTTATAATGAAGTCTTTTAGCCAAATAGATGGTTGTCTGTGTTACTTCTTGGGGTACATGATTTATCTTTGTTGTCAACTGTGGATGATTAGTATTTTCTGATGTTATAAGTATAGATGTGATAGATGTTCTTTGAGGCATATTTCTTTGTGATGACCCTGGGTTATGACACATTACATTATAATGTTCCCATGGTTTTTCAATAGGATTATTTAAGAAGATTGGATCTTCTGCTATTTCTTTTCTAAAAGGAAATTCTGCTTCTCTGAAGGTAAGATTTTCTGGTGTAGATCATATAGGATATATCCTTACATTTTTGAATATCCCATCATGACACATGTTCTTACTCTAGACTGTAGTTTATCAGACATAGCTAAGTTTCTTGCAAAACATAGACATCATAACACTCTTAGGTGACTAATAGAAAGTTTTATTTTGTATAATTTCTCATAGTGTTGTTCCAGTAACAGAAGAGGGTTGTCTATTTATCAAATACACAGCAGCCTGCACACATATTCCCCAAAACTTTGAAGGTATGTTTGCCTATAATCTTATAACTCTAGTTACTTCTAATAAGTGTCTGTGTTTTCTTTCTGTCACTCTATTCTATTGTGGAGTGTTAGCACCGGATGTTTGATGTAGAATTCCAAGTTTTAAAAATAGATTGGTGCATGTTTCATTTACAAATTCTGTACAATTGTCAGTCTTGTCCACTTTTACTATTTTGTTGAACTGTGTTAGCACAAATGAGAGAAACTGAGAAATAACAACACATACATCTGATTTTAGCTTACGCAAGTATATCCAAGTCATTTTTGTGAAGTCATCTACTATAGTAAGAAAGTACTTATTTCCATTGTAAGTAGGTACTTTATATTGTCCCCATACATCCATGTGAATCAATTCAAAACTAGAAATGCTAGTTCTATTACTACTAGGAAAAGGTAATCTACACTGCTTTGCACAAGGACAAACATTACAGTTTCTTATAGTACTGACTATATCACTAATACTTGCTCTTATTACTTTACTTAAAACCTTTCTGGATGTGTGCCCAAACCTCTTATGCCACAGCTCAATATCTTCTTTAGTAATAGCAACAGACTCACTGGTGTTTCTTACAGTCAATCCTAACTTCATCTCTTCAATAAAAGGTTTTGTAGAGTTTTGATAAATTAACATGTATAGTCCATCTTGTACTCTACCAATCTCCTTCACCCTCCCACTTAAGAGATCATGGAATACACAGAAATTAGGGTAGAAGGTGGAAGCACAGTTTAGGTCCTTGGTTAGTTGGGACACATACATTAGACTAAATTTAAATTGAGGTAAGTAGAACACATTCTTAAGAGTACTTCTATTAGAGATACTACTTGATCCAGTATGTGTTACCTTAACCTTCTCACCATTTGGTAAATGTACTTGTTTAGATTCAGATTTATCATCTAGTCTAAGCACTTCGTTTAACATATTTAAATCAGATATCATATGATTAGTAGCACCAGTGTCAATGATCCACTGTTTAAGAATATTAGCTATAACTAAGGCCTTATGATTATTCATACATGTTGTTGCATTTGCAGCTAGTTGTATGCCACTACCTTCTTGAGAGTGATAACTGGTCTCCTTCTGATCCATGTTATGACTCAACAACTTGACTGTCTGATCATATTATGATCTGGACAGCACACGAGTTTCTTGAACAGACAGACCATCACCATACTTTGTAGATATATTGTGTGCAGCATATTTCTTCCTCTTTGACTTAAAATTTGTTGGATACCCAACCACCTTATAGCATGTTTCTTTAGTGTGTCCTCTCATTTTACACACTTCACGGACTAAGTTATTCATTTTCTTAAATCTCTATGTGTTAACACCAGTTCTAGAGTACATAGCAGTGAGGTCCTAACCAGCAACATTATGGCTAAACCCACTAGGTCCTGCACCCAACAGCCATGCTAACTTGGTTGTTACTGTCTTCTGGCTTTCATCACTTGTGATCATTGAGTAGGCTTTATTCAATGTTGGTAAAGGTGATATGAGTAGGATCTGACTCCTAGCCTGCATATAATTCTCATTCAACCCCATTAAGAACTGATGTAGCTTCTGCCTTTGCAAGTATTCCACAAATTCTTTGGACTTAGGACAACTATAGTTAGGAGGAGGAACTAAAAACTGAAATTCTACCCATAGTGTTTTCAGCATAGAATAGTATTCTGCCACACTTGAAGTATCTTATGTGAAAGTGGCTATTTCTCTATGTAAGTCATAGGTTCTTGATCCATCAACTTTATCAAATCTTTCTCTCAGATCTTCCCGTACCTCATGGGTTGTATATGCATACAATACACTACTTAGAAGGCCACTAGATACTGAGTTTATTAGCCAAGCCTGAACAACAACATTTACCCTGTCCCACTGATCTGCCAACTCATCTCCATATTGATCCTTCTTGCATTTCCCATTAATGAATCATATTTTATTCTTTCCAAGTAATTCAATCTTCAAGTATTTACTCCATAGTACATAATTTTCAGTACCTAACAACTGAAAAGAAATAAGGGACACCCCACTCACATCTGAGGATTGGAGAAACAGTGGATGGTTATGGTCGATAACAACTGTGGTTGTGCTGGGAGTTACTGCCACTCTACTAGTATTATTTTGACTAGTTGTTGTATGTTGATGGTTTTCAGATGTATTCTCCATAGTAATACAAATGTAAGAATCATTAATTTTCTGAGACAACATATTTCTTGGCTGTAAATGACTATCTTGGCTATATATTCAAGACTTCAGATAGTATGATCAAGAATAGGAGATAATCAGAAGTATTTCAAGATTTCAACCAAGACTATATGACCAAGAGAAGAAGATGATATACTACTTCAGATATTAAGAATGGATAGATGCAGAAACCAGTAGGAAGAAAAGAAAGACTAAAAAATATCAACAGAGATGTTGTTGTCTGAGTTTAACTTCTGATGTAGGAAGATCTACTCAGAAGTTGTTGAATTTTTAATCTTTTAATAAGACGTAACAAGAACAAGAAGAGATACAGAAACAATAGACACAATTTCAAGAAAGCAGAAAACACTAGAAACTTTAGAAAAAATTCAGAGAACTTTTAGAAATTGGACCTGTCTACCCAGAACAGCACTTCAATCCAGATTTCATTGCGGAAGCATGCCCCAGCGGCTCTGATACTATGTAGTTGTTTATAATCTCCATTAACATACCTTCAAGGTTCATCAATTATGTAATGTATACTTTGATATACATGGAGTATATAGTTTGTATACACTTGACAAAAAAGTAAAAAGAATAATAGGAAAGAAGATAAAGGAAGAAGAAGAGTAGTTAATCCAAAATTTTATTAATGAAATCAATTGTTTATTACAAAGAGTACACATGTATTTATAGTAATACAAGATATTACTTTTCTTCTAGATTAGTATGTTAGTTATAGATATTTTGGGTAGTTACAACTTGATTTAACTAACTAACTAACTAAGTACCAACTTCTAAACTAACTAAATCAGATTTATTCTCCAACATATGTGAATGTTGTTATAAAGAGGCTTGAGTATACCCTTAAATTACAATTGATTTTTCACAAAAATAGTAGGAAAAGTAGCATCTTTACCTTAATTTCAAATTATCGACAAGATTCTAACTAACCTGTAAAGTTAATTAACTATATCATCATATATAAGGCAATACCTTTCCTTCTCTTTGTACTTGAATTTAAGACTGGAGATTGGGACATTTGTGTGAACCTAAGTAAAAGCCCACTTAATATTTGGGTTGGGCTGAAATTTTAAAAGTACGTTAGTAAAAAATGGTCAGCCCGTCCAAACTCATTTCAGTCTCTAGCCTGTGGGAGCTTAGGCAGGGCCAACCCTTTTTGACACCTCTAAATTAGCCCGTGCAAATATGCAATAGTGGGTTGCAGCAGCAATATCTCGGGTCATTTGCACTTTGTCCCTATTTTGTGCTAGTCTTTAATTTTTGCCAATCGTAATAATAACTTTTTTCGTGGGACATAAGTTTATATTTTTACATCATAATATTTTACAAATTATTCCCGTACTACCTTAAAAAACTAATGACCCGAGGCATAAATTCAATTTTGAAAGGACAAAATTGAAGACCAGCCCATTTGAAAGGAAAATCGTGCAATTAAATACAATCTCTTTCTTCACTTATTCGGTATCTTTTTTGGGGTTAAGTTTACAAATAGCCTCCACAAGGGGTGGTCTTAATATTTTGACCTCGCTTAACATCTTTATTTAAATAACATTTGCTTCAAAAATTTCGCTAGACAAAAATATCATCCATCAGGTGTTAACCATCTTATGGTCGATCGAAAGAATTGACTAATCCTCTTTGTCAGAACCTACAAACCACCTTATGCATCTTTACTAATATCTAATCCTACAATCCCTAGTAGTTTAAAATTAAAGCTTAAAGAGGTGAAATATTTGCATGGAGAAACCACTATTAATTTTGCTTCTCTGATATTGATGGAATAGAGTAGGGGAAAGTTGGTAAACATAACATGGCTATAAGTGGGTTCTCAAGACCTTAAGATTTACTTTCATCATATGTACTTGATATTTCACTATTTTCAGACTCAAGGTCACTACTTTCATTACTACTTTCATCACAAGAAGAGTAACTATTGTACGTCGAAGTACTTTCAAAGTTATGATGATCATCATAAAACTCTTTCGAATCATTAGCCTCCCCATATGACCCATGAGTACACCCTGCCTCATGTTCATCATTGTAATGATCATAGTCGTATTCACAATCCTCATTAGAAGCACTACACTCTTTATTGTAGCCATAGTTCTCATCGTTATAGCCATATTCCTCATCATACAACCATCAAAGCCACCATCACATGAATCGTAATCCATGGTTACCTATTTAGAACAATCAACAAAACAAGCAAAAATGTTAAGTTAGTGAAAATAAATCTCACAATCACTCAAATGTTCACACCTTTGATTGCCTCACAAATTGCATCGGTCAATGATTGTACCTTGTTTAATCTGATTGATCATAAGGGATTTAGTTTATACTATTGACCGAAATAGATTATTGTTCGACTCGATGAAGGAATGATGCGACTCAAATTAGCAGACTTGAATCAAGAAGTTAACTACAAAGTAAAACGAGAAAAGAATGAAAAGAAATAGCATGAAAGAAAAAGTACGGATATAAAAACTAATTAACAATCAAATAGGTCAATTATTTGATGTTAAATAATTTGGAGAATCAAAGAAATGAAAAGAAATGAATTCGAAATGAAATGAGATCACAAAACCTAAGGTGTCAAGTCCATGAGCTCCAAGCTTCACGAGGGTTGCACATGAGGATGGATGTCAGAAAGCATATTTTAGTGTAATCTAGAGTATTTCGGGTGTGGATAATCGCATGGGAAGGTGAGAAGGTCAAGGATGACACCATCTGCGAACGACACATGATGCCACAGATGATGTCTGTGAGCTGCGAACCGAACGCAAAAGTTGACAACCCAAATAGGAAGAAGAACACCATATGCGATTCGCAGATGATGCTTGTGAATCGTAGGTCTTCTACATACCATGCCATCATAGTGTTTTGGGATACTTTTGCAATCCAAATGTGTTACTTTTGGGCTCTTTGTGTAATAACTTAGCCTAAAACTATAAATATGAAGCTTAGGTAATTTCATTACTTAGATTATGTTGAATTGAGATATTTTGATATTATATTGAGAGTTTTGAGTGTTTAATGGTTTGTTGAAGTCATTGATTGAACCTTGTTTAGGAAAGATAGATTGTTTGGGACATTAGTTCCCTTGAGTTCTATCTCATAGGTTAGGTGTGTATCTTGGTTAATCAAGTGAGTTCCATAGTTTAATATACTTTGGGTTGCTTTTGATTCTATTTTATTGTGTCTACCTCTTTATCTTTCAATTTCTTGTTGTTTCCTTTATCTTTAGCATTTGATATTTCATCAATTGGTATCAGAGCTTAGACTAGAGTTTTGATTGTACAACTCTCAGTCTTAAGTCTTTCTTATTTGAAAATTTTGAAAATTCCAAAAATTCATTAAAAAAAATTGAGTTGTCATTTGAATTGGGTATTTCTATTGATAGATTTGAACTTATAGAGGTTGAATCTATCATATATCAAATTTTAAAATAATTTGGTGTTTTGAGTGAAATCACCATTGGAGGACCTTCAACATTGAAGAACACCAAATGAGTCTTGGTGAAGTAGTGTTCAATTGATTTAGAAAACTATTGGCCTTTATTCTCCTTGTTGACAGAGAGCTGGATCTGAAATTTGAGCCAATTTTTAGTTGATTTGATACAAGTTGGAAATATAAAGTATTTTACAAAGTTTATCAAGTTCTTGTGAAGAAGAATGCCAAAAAGTGGTGTTTGATCCAAAAATCCTAAGGCAAAATTTGAAAAAGTGTTTCTGGGCCCATAAATAGCATAAATCCATGGAAAGTGGGTCCAATTCATTAAAATTATAGAGAATATTCAAAAAGTGGTCATTTAAACGGATCTCAAGGAATTTTGACGTCACCAACGATTTGGGGCATCGTCATAACCTGCGAATTACAGGTTGCGTCGTAGATGACACATGTGAACCACATGTGAAATGTAAACCTCGATATAAATTTTTGGATTATCAGTAGCATAGTATGTGAATTGCATATCATGCTTTTGAACCCCTGTTGAATCGCATATTGTGCACAAGAATAGCAGATCGCACCTTTTCAGGTTTTGTGGTCTCATTTTGTTTCCGAATTTATTTATTTTCACTTCTTTGATTCTTCAAACTATAACATCAAATAATTGACCTATTTAATTATTAATTAGTTCTTGTGTCCGTATTTGCTTTTGGTGTTATTTCTTTTCGTTCATTTCTTATTTTACTTTGCAGTTAACTTCTTGATTCAAGTCTATTAGTTCGAGTGGAATCGTTCATTCATCAAGTCGAACCATAATCTATTCCGACTAAGAGTAGAAACTAAATTCCTTATGACCAATTGGATTAAACAAGGTATAATCATTGGTCGAGGTAATTTGTGAGGCAATCAAAGATGCGCACACTTGAGTAATTGTGAGATTTATTTTCACTAACTTAATGTGTTTAATTGTTTTGTTGATTGTTCTAAATAGGTAACCATATTACAATTCATGTGATGACGGCGTTGATAGTTGTAATGATGAGAAATATGGCTATAATGATGAGGACAATGGCTACAATGAAGAGTGTAGTTCTTCTAATAAGGATTGTGAATACGACTATAGTCATTACACTAATGAACATGAGTCAAGGAGTGCTCATGAGGAGGCTAATGATTCAAAAGAGTCTTATGATGATCATCATAACTTTGAAGATACTTCGCGTACAACCCTTACTCTTCTTGTGATAAAAGTAGTAATGAAGGTAGTGACCTTCAGTATGAAGATAGCAAAGTATCAAGTACATATGATGAAAGTGAATCTCAAGGTCATGAAAACCCCACTTATAGCCATATTATGTTTGTCGGTGGTTCTTCTTACCCTCCCTCACATGGCACCAAATAGCGATCTTGTTTAAGGGGCATGAGACCACCTCCACATGAATCTACTCAAAGAGTTGTAAGTAGAGTTCAACTTAAGGTCAAGATGAGAGTTGAACCTAACAAGAGATTACATCCAATGTTGGTGAAAGTGCTTAATGATTTGGGAGTTCACCTTGAAATTAGTGACCATCATCGTGGTTGCTATATTTCTCCTCAAGTCACACTCAGGGTCGTTGTTTCGACTTAATGATTCTTTTCCATGTATTGAAAGTGTCTTTGTTGAGAGTGTTCATACACTAATTAATTATTTTAATGACCGAATTGATTCTTCTTGCATGGTCGATTTGTGTCCATCTAGTATTGGTACTTATGGTTTGAATGAATGTGACACCCCACCCTTATTTGATAAATGTGAAAATGAGTCTCTTGGTATTGTCTTTGTGTCAAGTGATGAGTCCCAAGATTGTGGTCGTGATGTGTGTCCTATGATAGTCATGAAGGTCTTACATGTTCAAATTCTTCATCATTGATTGATTGCTTGGTCATTAAAGAAAATATCATATTTGATGATAGTATTATTGACACCCAATTTTGACCCTCTATTCCAATGATTAATCAGTAAATTAAACTATTTTTTTAACATCGCAAAATAATTTTAATAATAATAATACACGCATATATATAAACATATACATACATAAATAAGCAATTTAATAATAGCGCCGCATTTATATAAAGCATTAAGCACTCCTTAAATATCATAGTACTCAAAAATAATTTTATAGATATTTTTTATAATTTACACCCAAGCTAAAACTAATAAAATTTAACACCTAAAACTTAATACCTAAAACATTGCCCAAAACCAGCTGAGCCCAACTGGACTAAACCCAACCCAAAAACTTTTCTCCCTGACTCGCGACCCAAACGCCCCAACCCCTTTTATTTCATCTTCCCCCATCGTCGAAAACCAAACGAACCCTAGAACCATCGCCGCCAATGCCAGCACCCCAACCCGAGATTCCCATTGAAGAATTTGGGCTCATCATCGCCCATTCCGCCAGCTCACCGACATACTCACTACAATCTCCACCCATACAACTTACCATAACTGAATGTTAAGAAAAATCGTAGCTTACAATCCTACATAAAATCAGAACCAAAATCCCCCAAAATCATAAATTACCTTAACAAACCATAAAGAATCATCCAAAATCAAAAACAAAGCAGAACCATAACAATTTTTCCAAATCATCCCCAAAATCATAAGTTACCATAACAAGAACAATACCGAAATCGTACCAACATCACCATAAAAGCTTAGCAAAATCAGAATCCCACAATGGGGACTATAAATTAATCTTTAAACACATGTAATATGCATTGAGAAAAATCAGAAAAATGGCAAGAACCAGAAAAACAAGAATGAATGATTCAGCATCGGTAGGCATCGAGAAATCATACAAAAGAATCAAGAAAGAATCAGCGAGTAGTCACACACCTCTCCTCATACAGAAATCTTGTCACTTTTAATCGCATCACAATAAATCCTTCGAGTGGATCGATGTAACGACCCATTGGTCGTTTAACACTTTAAAACCACAAAAGGAGTATGAGACTATAGGACACGACAATTTGCACAAAAGAAGAGGGGGAGGGGGGAAAACGGCTAAAAAGAAAAAAAAATGGAGGAGGAAATCATGAGCAGCAAAAGAAAACGTGAGAAGAAAAGAAAAACCCTAGGGAAACAAAGAAAAGAAAAGAAGAGGAGAAAGACGCAGCAACAAATGGTAGAGGACGAGAAAACAAAAAGAAAACGCAACAGTTAGAAAGAAGGAAAGAAAGGAAGAAAGGAAAAATCCTAGTAACTAGAAGACAAGGAGGAAGCGCTCAATTAAGTTCAGGTTAGATTCTATATTATATGGTTGAGTTAATCTATGCATGATCCTTATAATAATGTGTTGTATAATGAAATCAAAATTCAAGAAGTCATTACACGACAATTCCACAATCAACATGAATAGAGAAACTTGAGGGATGTAACATGGCATAATGATTACTGCAGCACATTAAACGTGAAAACTGTATAAATTCGTAAAGAATATAAAAGTATGGGCTGAACGAATGTTGTATATTACTCTGTTCCCGTCAGTTTGATATCTTACGGAGATAAATCCTACTTATGGTTTAAAAGTTATTACTGTTTGAAGTTTCTGCCTTGTTTTACAAAAATTCTGGCGACACGGATTTCATAGGGTTGTTTCTTTCGTAAATTTTCACCATCTACACTAAGTATTGTCAGGTGGGATTCAACTTAATAAGAGATCCTAGTGTTTCCTTCGATGTGGTACAATAAACACCTTATTTGGAATTGCGAATTTAATGTTATATCTTTTACAAGCGAGAGATACGAGAAAGTTAAAAGAAAGGAATATTATTTGTTTGTCCTGAAGTTATGCTAATATTTTTATAGAGGTATGAGTTTAGTCATACAATAGAAATGGTAAAGATCTTGTTAATATAAATATAGCAATATGGGTGTCCTTAGATTCGTATTATAATGTAGTTCACATATTTTCTAGATTTTAATCGTTCAGAGGCTCTACGCAAGGGGAAGACATTAGTTTGATTGTTCGTGGCACCCATTCGGCATTGAGGTAGGTTACGGTTTACTTTAGTTAGACTCTGATTAGAGAATCGTATGTAGTCGTAGGAAGTGACGGGGATAACATGATAGGCCTTCGGGCAGGAAGTGGAGTTGAATTACTATTACGTTGGTTCCGTTAGCTGTTATGTGGGCTTGTCGCCATATGTGTTATTTTCTGTGATTATCACCTGATTTGACTTGTACTTGTTGATTGTATATTGGTGACACGTGTTGAGACTTGATATCATGACTGACATACTTTCCATATTATTTTGTGGTGATGGTGAGGTGAGAGACTGGGAGTGATTGATCGTCTTCGAGGTTTCTACCGGAGATTGAGCGTGATTGATAGCCTCCGAGGTTTCTGTCGGAGAGCAGGAGTTATAGCCTCCGAGGTTTCTGCCGGAGAGCGGGAGTGATAGCCTCCAATATTTCTGCCGGAGAGCGGGAGTAATAGTCTCCGAGGTTTCTGCCGGAGGTTGAGAGTGATTGATAGCCTCCGAGGTTTCTACCGGAGAGCGGGAGTGAGAGATGTGACATTGCATTGCATTGAATTCATCCACTCACATTTTTACTGATCATTTGGTGAATTATATCTGTCTTGGTTGATTCCATGATTTCTTTACGCTTTTCTTGTATATGATACATGACTATGTCTGATTGCTCTATGTGCTACTTGTTGGTTTTAACTTCTTCATGCGTTATCTAATTACTGTCGGCCTATGATGCTTTCCCGTATTAGTATTGTACTGATATTACTCTTGCTGCACTTTTGTTGAGTGCAAAGTAAGGTCGAGTTCGATTCTACGCCGTGGTGATTTGCGAGTGGGCGTCTCTAGTCACTCAGGGTTAGCTACTTGGTCGTCTGTGGCCCCTGAAGGACTTCTTAGTTAATTCCATTTTTCTTTAGTTATTGACAGACAGTATGCAGCCTTCGGACATTCTTTCAGACTTCTATTTTTCAGATTTGTTAGTGCTCTTGTACCCTTTTGACCAAATTTTGGGGAATTAAGTATTTAAGATTTTTTAACTTCTTTTCTTTATTTTATTTCCGCTGATTTAACTTGTTATTGAGAATATGGTTCGCCTACTCTGGGGAATAGGGTAGGTGTCATCACGACTCGTGAATTAGGTCTTGACAATCAACGACATGATACGCTACATCGGTTCGCTGTCTGGAGAAGGTAAACTAGAATTCTTCTCTTATTTCATTGGTTTATGTGTTATAAGTGTTGATTGCAAATTTAGTTGTCTTTAATTATATTTGTCCATTTATTTAGTTGGTATAACTCAGATGTATGCACTGGTCTGGGTATATTTTATGATATGAATAGTCAATTTGGTAGTTATATCGTTCTGGAAATCACATGTTATACCCAGATCAGTCCTTAATATGTGTTTGTGTCTAATTTATGAGTTATATAAGTTTATATTAAGTAGTGATGTGACTATAATGGTTGTGTGAGCCTGATTGTGTATTTCAGTTGGCCTATCCGTATTTATTGCTTGAGATCCGTAATAAAGCAATGTGTGTTCTTGTTGAGTCCTTTGAGTTAACCCCATATGTGCACAACAAGTCCTAAAATGTGACTGGGTATGCTTGCGTTATCTTTACACTGTGGTATCTCTAAATGAGTTTGCCTACATACGTTAAAAATCTTCATGACTAAGCGATCATGTCTTAGACATACTTGTTACATCTACTATGCTGGTTTGCTCTTTGTCGACCGACCTCGGGCCGCATCGTGCCTTACCGAGCACCCTAGTGATACAACATCGAGAAAATCAGTGGAAATAAAAACTTAAACAGAAACAAGATACATCATAAGAAAATAGGCCAACCAAAGCGGTGCCCTCGTATATATATCAAACCAATGATTCTAATCCTTTACAACCCCGCCCGACAATACTACAGACCTCTAAGAATGTAATAACAACTATGACGGGACGGGGCCCATACCATACCCCTGAATGTACAAGAACCTACAACTCAGGGAAACATACCAAAAGATAAGCCTCCGGAGAAACGGAGCTTCCCAATACGCTGAATTGTGATCCTATGAGCGAGGATCCACAACCGATGTACCTCTACCTACGGCATGAACGCAGCCCCCCGAAGGAGGTCAGTACAACAGGTACCAAGTATGTGAAACTGAAAATACTGTAATGAAATCACATTTCATCATTTTATAAAACCATTTCGCGATAAGTAAACAGTTATGCCAAGTAAGGGGACGCACATCCCCAAAATGATCACTCACACATAACTATGGGTCTCACGCCCATAATATCAATCATGCTCAAGAGTATAGGAAGAATCTCATACCTTTTTAGCTTAAACCACAAGCCAAGTCAAGTATGCCGCGCGTAGAAGATCCACCTATAAAGGCCACAATACATCTATCAACTTCTAGTTCTCTTCGTAGAATATTCTAAATACAAGATTCCTTATTCTACGTAAAATTCGTGACCTCCCGCTATCACATAAATCTCCTCCCCTATCAAGGCCCGCTACCAGGCCAACAACTCCCAGGGGATTACACGTCTAACCGGACGTGTTCAATTCTGCTTCACAATAATACTACACAAGTCTACTGTAAGTACAGTCCAATGTAAATACAATTCAAACCTTTATAATCATCCTTCCAATATAATATACTCAAGTATAACTACTACAACATGTAATATCCAATTACAATAGGGGGACATAGATCATTACCTCGATAAGCCCAAAATTATCCAAGTTATAAGTCGATCCTGAGCAACGTTTAGCTCCAACTCCTTACGCTCCAACCCGCTCCAAGCGACCCTTAGAAGTTTCCAACAACTTCTCTAAATACTTCAACCAAGCTAGGAAGATTTTTCTAGGGTTTCACTTTACGGCTATTGGAATAAAGTAGTATTTCCGGCTCCTAGTATTGAAATAACTTTGGAATACTACTAGGGATACTAGGCCAAGGTATTTGGGATTATACAATAATACTCCAAGTATTTTCTTCACAAGAGGGGAGGGGGACGAAATCAACTTACCAAGGGAGGGAAAATATTTTGCTTTGGAAAGCTCTTAAGTGTGGATGAAATACTCTTCAACCTAAGGGGCTATTTATAGAGAATTCAAGGGTTAGGATCAAGGTAAGTGTAGGGTCAAGATTGGGCCATGTGTGTGTGGGTCCCACCACACCACATGGCCAACGAAAACAAGGGCCAAGTGGCTTGCCACTTGTAAGGCCATTTCGGCCAAGGGACAAGTGGCTAGACACTTGTCCCTCCAAATCGGCCAAGGTGCCACATGGGGGTGACACGTGTCGCCCCCCGACGGTATAACAACTACTATATTAAACATTTCCCTGATGACATGATAATCTTCTGAATTTCTTCCGTGTGTTCATTAACACCTAACGTTGGTCTGCTAAATTGTGAACTAATAATGTCCTTCAGGATGTATGATTCTGCTTAGTTTGTTCATGGTTAGATATGCAGTGATTTAGACTCAAATTTTATAAATGATGTGTTGAGCGCATGGATATACTGTCTAGCCTCTGAATTTCTCTTTAGTTATCTAAGTATCTAAGCATGCCTATCCCAGCTCGTATCTGTTCAATATTAGGTCGACCCTTAGCCATTTGCTGATATTTGTCCCTGGTACATTTGCTTTATTTGTTGGTCAGTGTATGTCCTGAATAAGGTTGCTGGTGTGCTATGTCCTATATATCCCTTTTCTATCAGTTTTTGCCACTGACATACCGTTGTTTGTGATTCTTCCTTGCTACATATATCCATACTAATTACCTGCATATAGGCCTCCCCTTATGATATTCATGTCTAGATTATCTTAATTACCTGAATTGCCTACTAAGCTGTATATGTTTGTCTTACTTGGATTTCTAAATTAGTACAAAAGTCTCCTAAGCCATAAGAAATAGTTGGTTAATATTAGTTTTGCTACTACTGTTCTGTTGGCGTTATTGTTTTGTTGTTGCTGCTGCTTTGGTATTGTTGTTGTTGCTGTTACTTGTGTTGCTGCTACTGTTATTTAATCTATGTTTGTCCCGTATGCTAATTTATTTTTGGCCCTTTGTCTTGTTCGAGCTATTAGTTTTAGGGACTGATTTAATTAAATGTTAGCTAAAATATGCAGATGTTCATTTATATTATATTATTTGGAATATTTTCTAATTTTTATCTTTTTTTTATTTACATGGAATGCATCGGAGCAAAATGAAGAGTCAATATGAGACTCGTCGCAACTCTCGAAGACCCGCATTTGTGTGCATCTTTCTATCCGCATCAGAAATTCCAAACCTTAGGCGGAATGACACCACCATGCCTTCGAGTCATCTTTACTGATTTCCTGCCCCGCCCCATTCATTTGTTGTAATTAATTACCTAACATTATATTAATTAGCAGAACACTTAGAATAGTTAGACCTTGAATCAATATGTCATAAAGTAGTTTGATACTAGAATTGGTGTCCCTAATTTAATTATTTTAAGCTTTCCCTACATTGTTTAAGTATACTAAACCACTTAATAACCTTCACTCGCATAACAATTCATGTAGCTAAGATATTGATTGTTACCAAATTCCTAACCTATTTTTCTTGTTAATATTCATATAGGAAAATCATTTTAGACACTTTACATGCTAGTCCTATTTTTAAACATGCATTTTTCTTTAACATAATAATAACCTAGGTTTGAACGGACAGCCGCAAGTTAGCGGATCTTAGAGGGTGCCTAACCCCTTCCCTCTAGATTAATAAATAACTCTTGCCCAGAATCTCACGTAGTTTAGCAGACCATTTAAATGGAGTTAGTGTTGACTTTACTTAGTTAACATTTAGATGTCCTAATTCACCCAAAGATAATTAGTGGCGACTCATGAACCTTTTATCACTTTTAGCACCCCTTTTTGCACTTTTTGCATTTTTACAGGCAGGATTCGCTGAAAAATAATGTCGCGGTCGAAAAAGGGCGCGACAGTATGTCGATTCCGTTGAGGACAATCAGGTTCTTAACCATAGCTGACCTAGGTTTATTATTGCTCGACTTTATTTGCTTTTATTTGTTTTAAATGCCTTAAAATTGTTTGTCTTGATTTTGTATGCTTAACTGTTTTAATTGCTACTTTCTTTTACCACTTTCCTTAAATTGGCATTCCGCTCATATTTCCCCCCTTACGGAAAATTCACACTATCACACACAACACGCGAGGTGTGCTTTGTGCATCCGCAAATTTCTTTCAAATATCCAAATTTAAGAAAGTTGGCGTTTTGCGCGGAGTTGGTCGGTTCGTCTGGCCGGCCGCGTAGCCTTCTCACTCGAGTAGTCCGCTCGGAAACCTTGTGTCTAGTAAGCTAAATCTTAAAAACTTAAGATAGAGTTATACCACCCTTTTATATTAAGTCATGCATGCATAAACATTAGCTGGGTCGATCCTTGGTATCGTCTCCACAACTAGGAAAACACCAAACCGGTCAACGGGTTCACAACCCAACGGCCTAACAGCATATTATGTGTTGCATGATAATGATAAATGGATCCAAGCCTAGATGTGAAATGCCAAAGTTGGGAAATGTAAGTTCATGTTTCTTCGCATTTGTATCATGACTATAAACACAATTTAGTCTTAGGCTTATTTTGTTATTATAAACTTTAGCTTTATTTCCCAACCCAAAACATCTCAATTCATTGTCTTGGACCCGTTTGTCATAATTGTGCATATGTGGCGTTTAGGCCTACCTCTACCATAAAGTTACATGTTTAGAATTCGTTTTTGTGCAATATATATGCTTGATATGTGTTGTATACACTTTTGCAGAAATCACATGCCTTACACTAATATGGTTTGCTGCATTTTAAATGTTTTATTCTCTTTTCCCCCAAACAAAGGTCGATTCGTATTTGATTGTGAGATGGTCGAGCACCGATATTTCACGAGATCAAAGGTACGATCTAATGACATGGCTAATTCAGGTAGATCTAAGCCGAATGGTTTGGGACTCATCTCTATGGACGAAGTAGAGGCCTCAGAAAAGGAAAACACTACAGATCAAGTCGAACACCTCGCCCAATTGCCGCAACAAATGGCAACCCTGCAGGCCAGAATGAAAAGGCTCCGAAATCTCACCAAACTACTCATCAGTTCAAATAACCAAAACAACCGAAATCCTCCATATTATTACCAATACTCACTTACTCCATATCCCGTTTACCACACTCAATCCATATACATTGCATCACAAGCACCCATATATTCATTATCATACCTACCTACATACTCACAAAACCGAATACCCAAGCCAAATGCAAACTATGACAAAAGGCCACAAAAAACATACATCCATCCAGCTGAACCTTCGCCCCAGGTGTATGAAAGGCTGAGAGCTGCAATGATACTCCAGCCGATTCCGGGGAGGATCTCCAATCCCACTCCAAAATGGTATGATGAGACCAAGCGTTGCGCATACCACTCTGGAGTTGCTGGGAATGACACTGGAAATTGCCACACTCTCAAAGATAAGAACGAGATGTTGATCAGAGAAGGAGTCACTCAGCGGAAAGAAGTTTTTCGTGATATATATGATAACCCCTTACGGTATCCACCCATATACACATCGCAACTAAAAGCCCGTCCACTAAATGCACCCACACCCCACCTAAATTCTAAGAAAAAGCCAGCCAAAACATACACCCCTCTAGCCTAGCCTTTACCTCAGTTGTATGAGAAACTGAAGATTGTAGGGATACTCTAACCAATCCCTAGGAATATTCCCAATCCTACTTCCAAGGAGCATGATGAAACTAAAAGTTGTGCATACCACTCCAGAGCCATCGGACACGACACGGGAACTTATTATACACTCAAAGAAAAAGACGAGGAGTTGATCAAAGAGGGATTCATTCATCTGAAAAAAGCCTCACCCAATGTGCACAATGATTCCTTGCCAAATCATAGTAATCTTGACAATGCCCGACAGAACATGATTATTGTCAATGGAGAAAGTAGTCTGAATGAGACTGTTGGACTAGCTAAGAAAGATGAGAAGGTTGAATCATCGACCTATTTCCAAAAGAATAGAATTGTTCCCTTGCAAAAACCTGCTAAGCACGAATCAGTCATTTATCCAAGCATGCACCACACATGAGTCAAAAGAAGACGATACTGACAGCGAAGCATAATCGCGTTGAAGACCCAGCCACCAGGGATGCAGAGCAAGGAAGCGGCTTAAAAATTGGACTTGCACCCATGTCCTGGCCCACCTAGAATCTTGATAAAAGTGTATTAGTTGAATCCAGACTCATATTTAAGTTTTAATAATGTTTTGCTTCCGTTTGCTTGTAATTTGAACTACGTTTGACCTGATTCCCTTGGCAGGGATACATAGACGACCATATCGGCTTCGATCCCACTTTTAGAAAAATCACAATCCCTTTTGATAATTTGAACTACGTTTGACCTTATTCCCTTGGCAGGGATACGTCGGCGACCATATCGGCTTTGGTCCCACCTTTAGAAATTTTAATTTTACCCAGTCTTGTTTGTAACGAACTACGTTATGACCTAATTTCCTCGTTGGGATACTTATGCGGTCTAAATTGGCTTCGGTCACACCATTAGGAAACTTCCACCTTGTTTTGGAAATAACAAAATACACACTTTGTCATAAGCGATAAAAATCTTCATTAAATAGTTAACCAATGCGAGAAACCAGTTAGGAGTTACAGGTCCAAACAAGCCAGGCGCAAACATCAAGAGTCAAAGATGCAAAGTCAATACGAATCGATCGTCCCCCTAAAACTCATAAGTTTTCTTTGAGAGCAGGTTTTTCATATTCGCAACAGCAGAAAGACAGTCACGATCAAAGTTTGAATTCCGCAAGAATGTTCTTCATATTAGCGGAAGCATAAAATACAACAAGAAGGTTCTACATATTAGTAGAAGCAGAAAATACAACAAGAAGGTTCTTCATATTAGTAGAAGCAGCAGAAGCAGAAAAGGCAGTAACAATCAAAGTTCAAATTTCACAACAGAAGTAGAAAGACAATATTCCGCAGTTTTTCATAACAGCAGAAGCAGAAAAGACGGAACAATCAAAGTTCAAATTCCGCAGGAAGATCCTTCATATTAGCAGAAGCAGAAAATACAGCAATAATCAAATATCAAATTACATAATAAAGTCCAGCGCATCAGCTTGGTCACAGAGTCACACTTCAGCTATGCGGACCACAAACGCGCATCACCCATGCAACGATATTACGACAACTCAAGCGGTTCACCAAATGCATGAACAACGACATCATTGCAACTCATACGGTTCACAAACGCATGAATAACGAATCACTACAATCATGCGGTCACAAACGCATAAAAAACGACATCATGCGGTTCACAAACGTATAACATCCAGATCAAAGACATAATTGCAATCAATGCGGTTCACAAATGCATAACATCCAGATCAAGGACATCATTGCAATTTATGCGGTTCACAGACGCATAGTATCCTGACCAAAAGTTCTGCATATTAGCAGCAGCAGAAACGACAACCACAATCACAATTTAAATTCCGCGATAAGATTCTTCATATTAGTAGAAGCATAAAAATACAGCAATAATCAAAGTTCAAATGTCGCAATAAGGCTCAACACATCAGCATCACGTCAACCTAATGACGACATCAGTATCACGTCAACCCAATGACATCAACAACATTAATATCGTTAACCCAATGATGCCATCAGCATTGTCAACAACATGACACCATCAGCATTGTCAACACCATGACAATATCAACATTGTCAAAAACATGACGACATCAACATCATCAACATCACGACGTCATAAACATCGTTAACATCATGACGTCATCACCTTTGTCAACACCATGACGCTATTAGCATTGTCAACATCATAACGTCATCAGTATCATCAACACCATGACGTCATTTGTATTGTCAATTCAATGACATCATCAGCATTGTCAACACTATGATGCCATCAGCTTCGTCAACATCATCAACACTATGATGTCATCAACACTATGACATCATCAATATCGTCAATATTATAACGCTATCAGCATTGTCAACACCATGACGACATCAACCTAATAATGCTATCAGCATCATCAACTCAATGATATCATCAATATTATCAACACCATGACGCCATCAGCATTATCAACATCATGACACATCAGCATCATCAATATCTTGACGCCATCAATATCATCAACATCATGACGCCGCCAACATTGTTAACACAATGACGTCGTCAATAACAACACAATGACACCGTCAGCATCAACACAATGATAACATCAGCATCTGCAACTATGACACCTTCAACATATTACTTCTATACATGACGACATTCCTATTCACAAAATCACATTTCATATATACGCATGCTTTATCATATTTGTCTTAACATTTATGCACTAAATTTTCTTAAGCTTTAATCTGCAGGATCCTCATTTACATGAGCAGTTGCAGCACGTCTGGGTATAGACGACATATCAGTATTCGCAGTAGTAGAACGTCCGATCAAGGACGACATCTCAGCAGTTACAGCATTCAGCACGTCCGTGCAAGGATGATATCTCAATATTTACAGTATCATATCAACACAATGATGCCATAAACAGCATCGTTAGCACGTTACAAAGGACGACATTCCTACTCACATGATCGTATTTTCATATATTCATACTTTATCATTATTATCTTAATAGTTATGCACTAAATTTTTCTTAAATTTTAGCCTACATGATCCTCAATTTATAGGAGCAGAAACATAGCACGTCTGGACATGGATGACATTAGCATTCAGCATATCTGAGTATTGACGACATCAGCATTCGCAGCATTCAGCGCGTCTGGGCATGGACAATATCTCAGCATTTGCAGCAGCACATCAACACAAGGATATCATCAACAACATCGTCATCGCATTACACATGACGACATTCCTATCCACCTGATCACATTTCTTATATATTCATGCTTTATTATTTTGCCTTAACAATTATGCACTAATTTTTTCTTAAGTTTTAGCATGCATGCACATTAATTTACAAGAACAGGAGCGCAACGTGGAATTTTCTCTTGCAGCGAGCTAAGTCAATTTATTGGGGGGCAGTCTTCCCAACAAAGGGCAAAAGCGGCCTCGAATGTCGATCCACTATCCTCCGCCATCCCACAACACCAATAACCCAGTGTCATCATAATTCGACACTGGATAAAATTTTGAATCAGTGTCAGTCCCGCCTTTAGTTTTTAGACACCACAACAATCAGGTATTCTCATAATTCGACACTGAGACAAAATTTTGAATTCGCATCAGCCTGTCTTTAATCTCTAACATCACAGCAACCAAGTATCATCATATTCGACACTGGAACAAATTCTGAATCTGCGTCAGTCTACCCTTAATTTTCTAACAACACAACAACCCAGTATCATCATAATTCGACACTGGGATAAATTTTTAAATTCGTGTCAATCTTTTCTTTAAGAGTGTCACAATAACCCAGTATCATCATAACTCGACACTGAGAATTTTTTTTGAATTGGCATTTTCCCGTAGATTTCTTAATCTTTGTTCTAATTCTAGCCAATCAAGACAAAATTGGCTACAAGTCAACGTCTTTGTCTGAAAATTCTTTCAACGTCTTCAGCCAAAGAGGAACGAGTTGTTGATACCCAATTTTGACCCTCTATTTCAATGATTAATCAGTAAATTAAACTAATTTTTTAACACCGCAAAATAATTTTAATAATAATAATACACGGATATATATAAACATATACATACATAAATAAACAATTTAATAATGGCGCCGCATTTATATAAAACATTAAGCACTCCTTAAATATCATAATACTCAAAAACAATTTTATAGATATTTTTTATAATTTACACCCAAGCTAAAATAATAAAATTTAACACCTAAAACTTAATACCTAAAACATTGCCCAAAACCAGCTGAGCCCAACCGGACTAAACCCAGCCCAAAAAAACTTTTCACCTTGACCCGCGGCCCAAACGCCCCAACCCCTTTTATTTCATCTTCCCCCTATCGTCGAAAACCAAACGAATCCTAAAACCATCACCGCCAATGCCAACACCCCAACCTTAGATTCTCGCCGGAGAATCCGGGCTCATCTTCGTCCGTTGCGCCAGCTCACCCTCGTACTCACTACAATCGCCACACATACAACTTACCATTACTGAATGTTACCAAAAATCGTAGCTTACAATCCTACATAAAATCAAAATCAAAATCCCCCAAAATCATAACTTACCTTAACAAACCATAAAGAATCATCCAAAATTGAAAACAAAGCAGAACCATAACAATCTTCCCAAATCAACCTCAAAATCATAAGTTACCATAACAAGAACAATACCGAAATTATACCAAAATCATCAAAAAAGCTTACCAAAATTAGAACCCCACAATGGGGACTATAAATTAATCTTTCTACACATGCAATAGGCATTGAGAAAAATCGGAAAAACGGTAAGAACCAGAAAAATAAGAATGAATACTTCAGCATCGGTAGGCATCGATAAATCATAGAAACGAACCAAGTAAGAATCAGCGAGTAGTCACACACCTCTCCTCATACATAAATCTTGTCACTTTTAATCGCATCGCAATAAATTCTTCGAATGGATCGACTATTTGATACGCTGCCTCGGTTCGCTGTCTGGAGAAGGTAAACTCGAATTTTTCTCGTATTTCATTGGTTTATGTGTTATAAGTGTTGATTGCAAATTTAGTTGTCTTTAATTATATTAGTCCATTTATTTTGTTGGTATAACTCAGATGTATGCACTGGTCTGGGTATATTTTATGATATGAATAGTCAATTTGGTAGTTATATCGTTCTGGAAATCACATGTTATACCCAGATCAATCCTTAATATGTGTTTGTGTCTAATTTATGAGTCATATAAGTTTATATTAAGTAGTGATGGGACTATAATGGTTGTGTGAGCCTGATTGTGTATTTCAGTTGGCCTATTCGTATTTATTGCTTGAGATCTGTAATAAAGCAATGTGTATTCTTGTTGAGTCCTTTGAGTCAACCCCATATGTGCACAACAAGTCCTAAAATGTGACTGAGTATGCTTATGTTATCTTTACACGGTGGTATCTCTAAATGAGTATGCCTACATACGTTAAGAGTCTTCATGACTAAGCGATCATGTCTTAGACATACTTGTTCTGTCTACCATGTCTGGTTTGCTACTATATTAAACATTGCCCTGATGACATGATAATCTTCTGAATTTCTTCCGTGTGTTCATTAACACCTAAAGTTGGTCTACTAAATTGTGAACTATCCTTCAGGATGTATGATTCTGCTTAGTTTGTTCATGGTTAGATATGCAGTGATTTAGACTCAAATTGTATAAATGATGTGTTGAGCGCATGGATATACTGTCTAGCCTCTGAATTTTCCTTTAGTGATCTAAGTATCTAAGCATGCCTATCCCAACTCGTATCTGTTCAATATTAGGTTGACCCTTAGCCATTTGCTGATATTTGTCCCTGGTACATTTGCTTTATTTGTTGGTCAGTGTATGTCCTGAATAAGGTTGCTGGTGTGCTCTGTCCTATATATCCCTTTTCTATCAGTTGTTGCCACTGACATACTGTTGTTTGTGATTCTGCCTTGCTGCATATATCCATACTAATTACCTGCATATAGGCCTCCCCTTAGAATATTCATGCCTAGCTTATCTTAATTACCTGAATTGCCTACTAAGATGTATATGTTTGTCTTACTTGGATTTCTAAATTAGTACACTTAGAAAGTCTCCTAAGCCATAAGAAATAACTGGTTAATATTAGTTTTGCTACTACTGTTCTGTTGATGTTATTATTTTGATGTTGTTGCTGCTTTGGTATTGTTGTTATTGCCGTTACTTGTGTTGATGCTACTGTTATTTAATCTAAGTTTGTCCCGTATGCTAATTTGTTTTTGGCCCTTTATCTTGTTCGAGCTATTAGTTTTAGGGACTGGTTTAATTAAATGTTAGCTAAAATATGCACATGTTCATTTATATTATATTATTTGGAATATTTGCTAATCCTTATCTTTTTTTTATTTACATGGAATACATCAGAGCAAAATAAAGAGTCAATATGAGACTCGTCGCAACTCTCGAAGACCCGCATTTGTGTGCATCTCTCTATCCGCATCAGAAATTCCAAACCATAGGCGGAATGACACCGACATGCCTTCGAGTCATCTTTACTGATTTCCTGCCCCACCCCATTCATTTGTGGTAATTAATTACCTAACGTTATATTAATTAGCAGAACACTTAGAATAGTTAGACCTTGAATCAATATGTCATAAAGTAGTTTGATATTAGAATTGGTGTCCCTAAGTTAATTATTTTAAGCTTGCCCTACATTGTTTAAGTATACTAAACCACTTAATAACCTTCACTCGCATAACAATTCATGTAGCTAAGATATTGATTGTTACCAAATTCCTAACCTATTTTTCTTATTAATATTCATATAGGAAAATCATTTTAGACACTTACATGCTAGGCCTATTTTTAAACATGCATTTTTCTTTAACATAATAATAATCTAGATTTGAACGGACAACCGCAAGTTAGCTGATCTTAGAGGGTGTCTAACCCCTTTCCTCTGGATTAATAAAGAACTCTTGTCCAGAATCTCACGTAGTTTAGCAGACCATTTAAATGTAGTTAGTGTTGACTTTACTTAGTTAACATTTAGATGTCCTAATTCACCCAGCATAATTAGGTGGCGACTCCGCGAACCTTTTATCACTTTTAGCACCCCTTTTTGCACTTTTTGCATTTTTACAGGCAGGATTCGCTGAAAAATAATGCCGCGGTTGAAAAAGGGCGCGATAGGTATGACTATCGAAGAATATGTGCATGGTGGCATGTGTTTTGTGATTGAAAATGTAACCACGTTTAGGGATTACAAGATCTATGGAAATCCACTATGTAATAATGACGCTCTTCTCGATGGTGGAGATCTTTATCCATTGATAAATGATATTACACTTGTGGGAAAGTAGTGTTTTGAAAAGAAATGTGATACCTTTTTGCAAATTGTTAATTCTTCTCTGTGTGTTCCGAATCTTAGTAGCATGTTTGATCTTATGCTTGCACTTAATAGTAAAGCTATATTTGAGGACACCATTGATGAAGTTGTTTTGCATGACACCTTTCTTTACCATCTATTTACATATGATAACACTCATGCTTGTGTTGGGGTGCATCTTATGTTGAGAGGGAATCTAATGGGGAAGATAGTGAATTTTTTGGTCAAGATGTGTGGATATTCTTCCCTTTTGATCCCAGTGATGTTTTAAATTTGCGTGACTTGGTCATAGAACTATCTTTGGGGTGATATCACTTTGAAATTGAGGATCATTTGTGTGTCATGTCTATTAGAACCAATATGACATTGTCTACTTGATATTTTGAAACCATTGATTCCTCTACGATATCATCATTTCATGTTCTTTGGGATAGCCAAATTCTTAGTACTCTAGGTGAGATCTTGTTCTTCATCATAATGGTTGATACTTGGTTATATCACAAATGTGTGCGTACTTTTTTTTTTTTTTTTTTAGGTAAATGCAAATATTATTACTAATAACGGAAATAAAGGTGGCTACAATCAGTCATTGAGGGTTCTCAATCCTCAACGTTATGTAAACAAGAAATGGGGGAGGGGAGGAGTGGTCACTCAAAGGTGCCATTACAAGAGGGTATAAGATCATAAAAGATTTAAGTCCTTTTGATTCTAGACGAGGACTTGTAAAGATTCCCGCATAAGTTTCCTTCGTTGAATTAAACTCCTTATTTTGTTGTGGCACCCGAGTAACATTTGCACGATCAGTAGGTGCATTAGTTGCATTCGTGGGGGAATTCAAGACTAGTGCACTATTGGGAAAGGTTGCCATAGATGGCTCAAGTCCTTTGGCATTAAATGCTCCATTGGCCGAGATCAAATGAGAGGTCTTAGGCGTTTTGGAAAGGAATGACCCTTCGATTTCCACATTGGTTGATCTTCCAAGACTCGTTTGAAGAGTAGTCCGCCGGATCCGTAGCCATCAAGTTTCCAAACCTCTTTGACGAGCTGCCTTTGGTTTCGTAACCTTTGAATTCATTAGAATAGTTGACTCTTCGGTTCACCCTTATCAATTTTCGATGTCCCATTGAATGAGATGTTTCGTTCTCTCAAGAATTAAATTCCCAATTTACCAAGTCTCGTTTGAAGGTAGGTCATTCGACTTCCGCACGATTTGTAATACCAAGAACCATGGGAAATGAACCATCATCGGGCTCTACATTCTTTGACGAAGACCGCCAGGCTGCGGCCATGACCCGCGACCACCAACGTGACCAATCGCAGCCCATGACCACGCTTCCGACCCTCCTTCGACCGGAACCACCCTCTTGATCCGCCATCGACCCATTCCCACCCATGCGACCCGTCATTCCTCGAGAAGGGTGGGGCTTGAACCGCAATATTTGCATTCTCAATGTCCGTGGAAATGAAGTCCGACGGCTTCACCAACCTTTGATCGATGCCTCATGGACACGGACACCGACCCACGACCACCGCCCCGACCGCCATCGACCCGAGATCATCCACATGACCCGTTTCTTCTCCGACCTCCATGTTGCCAGTCGGAAAACTACTATAAGCCACACCATTATCCTTCATATGATTACCCTTCATACCGTGACCCATGGGTTCCATCCACAACCCATGACCTCTATCACGACCCTCTTGCAACCCGGGACCCCCCACCATACCCCACCTTTGACCCGGGATCTCTATCAAGATCCGCAAACCATCCAGTGTCAAATGTTGTTTGAAGAGCAGTCCCTTCGGATCCCGTAGCCATCAAATTTCCAAACCTCTTTTGACGAGCTTCCCCTTTGGTTTCCGCAACCTTTGAATTCATTAGAAGAGTTGAATCTTCGGTTCTCACCCCTATCAAGTTTCGGTGTCCCATTGAATGAGATGTTTCCTTGGTTCTCTCAGCAATTAAATTCCCCAATTTACCAAGTCTCGTTTGAAGGGTAGACTGTTCGACTTCCGCACGATTTGCATTGCCAAGAACCATGGGAAATGAACCATCATCGGGCTCAACAAGGCCCATAGGCTGCAGCCATGACCCGCGACCACCAACGTGACCAATCAGCAGCCCATGACCACCCTTCTGACCCTCCTTCGACCCGGAACCACCCTCTTGATTCGCCATCGACTCATGCCCACCCATGCGACCCGTCTTTCCCTCGAGAAGGGTGAGGCTTGAAACCGCAACATTTGCATACTCGATGCCCGTGGGAAATGAAGTCCCACGGCCACCAACCTTTGATCGATGCCTCGTGGACATGAACAACGACCCACGACCACCGTCCCGACCCGCCATCGACCGGGATCACCCACATGACTCACTTCTCAGACCTCCGTTGCCGTCGGAAAACTACTAAAAGCCACACCATTATCATTCATACGATTACCGCTTCATACCGTGACCCACGGGTTCCATCCACAACCCACGACCACTATCACGACCCTCTTGCAACCCGACCCCACCATACCCACCTTTGACCCGGGATCTCTATCAAGATCCGCAAACCATCCAGTGTCAAGTGTTCCAACCGGAACACCACCTAAGGTTGCCACCGGACAGTTGGGAGATTCAAAGAGTTGCATCTTCAACCCAAGACTACCATCACGACCCTTCGCACACCAAGTCCACCTCCCGACTGCTAACAACCCGACAACACCCGTCCGGCCGAATGGTCCACAATGTTCGGAGAGAAGCAACCGCCACCGAAAGCCGCCCACCGAAATGCACTCGTCAAATTCAAATCTTGAAAAATCAAACTAATCTCTTTCTTTCTTTTGGCTGAAATCTTTATATTCTTTCTCATGGCTAGAAGGAAGATAACTCACTCTATAACAAATCAATTAAAGTGAGCATGAAATGAACACACAAACTTCTTCGTAGGATGGAATTGATCAAAGAACAATCCGTAATAAATCAGTTGATGAAAATCATAGAAGAAGTGAGACGTAGAAGAGCGACTAGGGAAAAATGTTGAGAGCATTTTTGCCTAGTGAGAGAAACATCTCTCTAACTCCTGTCATATTAGTAGAGTAGGATACTCTAACACTAACCCTCATCCTTTGAGGACCTTGTTGTTGCTTCACTCGCTCTATTTTTTTACCTTGTACATTTTAAGATTATTTTATCAAACTTGTAGGATTTTGTTCAACAATAAATAAAACAACTTATAATATCGACTTCATTATACCACTCCAATGTGCTTTTGCATGTAACAATATTACTATTATTTATCTATAAAATGAGACTTTAGACAACATTTGCTTTTGATTATAATGTATTTTAATTTTCATTTTAGGTACTCTTTCCTTTTAATTTATAAAAAAAATATTTCTTTATTTGTAAATAATTAAATTTTAAATTTTTTATTTTATCTTCTTTTATAACCATAGAAATGTCATACCATGTTATGTACAAAATTTTAAAGTCTTTTTATCTTTCATAAACTTTATAGCTAATCACACACTGTCACTTCGAATTTAACAAAAAAACCAGTAAGTATGATACAAGAGATGAAGATTACGTTTTCCTAAACATAAGTACTACTATTAAATAACTACATATATAAACAAAATTTACATAAATAAAGGTAAACATGTGAAGTAGGATATTACACTGTATATATATAGGATGAATTTTTATTTATGTACATATATATTTTTTGAATTCCTTGAACAAATGTAAAAGATTAGTTTAAAAAATTTAAGGTGTTCAAAATTCCTTCCAACATCCCAGGGATGACATTATTTTTTATGTTTAGTTCTTCTCATTTTTTAATCTTTTAAGTGAAAATTCTGAATCAGGAGTGCTCAATTTTCCAACAGAACTATCTATATATTGTCCTAGACAATAGTTGAGCAAGCTGATTTATTTGGATCAAAAAGTCCGGGCAAGAGATACTTCCTCCCGTTTGTACCAAGTGCATTATAACTTGCACCCGTTATCGAATCCACAAGTAGCTCACCAGCATAACCTGGATAAGCCCCTCTACCGTACAACCCGACGCAAGCCGAGGCGCTTCAGCCGGGCCTTGGTAGTAACGGTTCCCGTACGAGGGTTCGTTACTACTCCAGCCAAAAGACTGGCTATATTTACGACCATGCCATCCGTGCCCACGTCTCCGTTTGGTGCACCTAGTGGCTTGTCTTGTGGTCCATAAATAGGTTGGTGAAATGGCCATGCGTATTGACCCAGACATTGAGTGACCGCGTTACCCGCTGTATGAAAACGAATCTTTTGTCTTGACCCGACCCGTGATACCCGCAATTGCTCATGTAGAAGCCTTCAACTGCAACATCTTGAGTTGTTAGGACTAAAGTTAATTCACCTTTTTTGAGTTCACATGAGCCAAATCAGACATTTGGGATTTCTTTATGTTTTTTCCAATTGAATAATTTTCATCCGTGAACTGATTGGATAGAACTAAACGAGTTTCTATTTTACCTGCTTTTGTCAAGTAGGTTTGAATGGTTTGCCACCATTTTGAGATAGTGGGTATTTTACGTGACCCAATTTTATTCACATAATTTAGAGATTGGAGAAAATCGACAATAATATATTTTTGGGCAAGTGAGAATTTCGCACCAAAGAATGGACATTTTTAGCTCTCCTTCTAATAATGCACCATTATGGTACGTAAGACCTTATTGGAGGTGGTTGATATAGTGAAAGTTGTTATGAGTCTAACATCGAAAATGGAATGGGAACATAAACTCCGGATTTGGACAATTCTCACTCTATAAGCTAGCTTTTGGGGTTGAATTAAACCCAAAATTCATTATTTACATGGTATCAGAGTCAGACTCATTCCAATTCTATGTTCACCGATGTTGGATCCCCAAATTATGTCATTCACGCTCCAATTAACGGAGTTTGAGCGTGTGAGGGAGTGTTGCACTCCTTATATGGACTTGGACAATTCTCACCCTACAAACTATCCTTTGAGATTGAGTTAGGCCCAAGATCCATTCTTTACATGGTATGAGAGATAGATTCATTCCAATTCTTTGTTCACCGATGTTGGATCCCCAAATTATATTATTCAAATTCCATGATATGCGGGCGTGCGGAGGAAATGTTAAGAGTGCCATTGTTGACTGATTATGCCCCTTCTCTTCCAATTATTTGTTGGCAATTTAAAATATTTTTGACATCACAAAACAATTTTAACATATATATTATTATCATTTTTTTATTCTCAAATATCATTCACATTTTTTATCATCACTTATTTTTTATTATCATAATCATAACTTTATCATAATATTCTACATTATTGTATTCTTTCGTAAAATGGCAAAATGACATCACATTTTACTTTAAGCATTTCTTAAATATCAAATTTTATTTATTATCACATCATTAATTTTATTTATTTAAGTAATTTACACCCCTTTTTATACAATAGAAAGTAGATTAACTTTAGTCATGAAGTTTGTTACTTTTTTCAGATTTATTTCAATAATTTTTAAGCACTTTGGGGAAGATAGAACACACTTTTTTTTTATATAAATTCACAAGTATTAGGATTAACATGGAACATTTATCGTTTCTTGAGAATAATCTAGTTTAATTTTTCTATATGGCTTAATGGGTATTCTAATTTGCTCACACTCTTTGTTGCAATCCCTTGCATCTCTTCACGCCTTAAAGTAAGCAAACTCTTTTATTTTTTATTTTTTTTTAAATATAAAGGGAGATATGTTAATTTGGATTTTTAGGTTGGCTTTAGTTTAATACCAGTACTTGGTTTAATTTCGATCCATTATATTTTCCCCTATATTGCTTGTGATCAATATAGGATGTCATGAGTTCAAGTCATGAAAACAGTAAAACAGTGTCTTGCACATGTGAGATAAAACTGCATAAAATAGACCTTTGTGGTCCGGTCCTTCCCCGGATCCCGCACATAGCGGGAGCTTAGTGCACCGAGCTGTCTTTTATTGTTTGTGATCAAGTTTGATTCTAGTTCGTTTGTTTCTACTGTATTACTAATGGGTTTTTCTTTTAGAGGAAAGTTTAAGCATATTAGGTGTTTGATAAAATGTCACAAATACACATTGTGTGTGGACATGTTATGATGTTATTATTCCTCCAAGCAGGTTAGAAATTAGATGCAAATGTTCTTTTATTTCTGATTACAAGATATTCAGTTCATGGGGGATATAAATCATTTTAAAAATGAAATAATGTTCTGAGGTTATGATGGCTATTGGAGCATCAAAATCTGATATTGTAATAGATGCCAAATCCTTTTATTGCGTAAAAAACAAATAGTCTTGTTATGTCTTGCTGTGTTTAAATTGTTAAAAGTGATAGTTTCATGAATAAAACAATTGGTGAAATCAAACTATAAAAAAATATTTTTCCCCCTTTTTTTTGTCAGGTTAGTGTGTTTAGTTGGAGAAGATGGTAACACAAACTAGAACTTTTAATCTCTCTACAATTTTTTTTATGGTGTAACTCAGTCAATTATGGAGTGGATCACTACATCAAATTCATTGAAAATGTCTCTGATGCCAACAGTGGCCACGACCACGAACGAGTACAACAAGCACCACAGATGTTCTTTAAAGGATGTAGTCTTGCTGAAAATATTCCATCTTGTCACGGTTTAATAAGGAGGCAAAAGTGTTGGTTGTTTTGCTGCTGCTGTTACTACTGTTTTCTACCAACGGTGGCTATACTTGAGATGCTACCCTTGATGGAGGCAAAACAGCTATTGATGCTATGTTCTTTAGAGTACAGATTGCTATACTTAATGATAATCCCACTGATTTGAACACGATACTATTCTTGGGACGATTAGAATAATTTTGAGGCCATGCCCCTTCCGGAAAGGTTTTCCCTCGGTTTGCTTTCTTCGGAAAAAGAGTGATGATGAGACTTATAAAAAATCATATGCAAGAAACCAACATGCGTCGGCGAGTCAACTAGATTGACTGACGAGTCACAAGTTCACAACCACGACATGAATGAAATTTCTTTTATTAAAAAAAATATAAGTCTGAGTCTTCCGTAATCAAAACTTATATTGTTTTTGTTAAACAGTAGCCACGGCCCAGGGGTCCCACCCGTGGAATCCTAGTACAAATTGTATATTTGGTATATTGTCCATATTAGTCTTGTACCTTAATTATGATTGTAATATTATCATAAGTGTATAGTTAATCTTCTTATGGAATAGAAATTTAGCTGTAAAGTAGGAATAGAATTATCCTATTGTAACTTGTATATACATGTCTTTCATCAATAAGAATAATCAAGGGATTATTTCTTTCATGGTATCAAGAGTCTAGGTTCTTTTCCTTACTTCCGCTTCTCACTACTTTTTCTTGAAAATCGTGTTACCCTCCTCGGAATTCAACAGAAATCTGAGCCTATCCCTCACAATTCCCTTCTCCAAATTTTGCTGATAAGAACATTTTTCATCCTGTCCTTACATTTTCTAACATCAAGAGCGTTCTCCCTATTGTTCTTGATCTAGAGAACGTCCAATATGGGACATGGGCGGAATTATTCAAGATTCATGCTATGACACATCAAGTTCTTCACCACATCATCCCTTCAGCCCCTCCTACGGAGGGTGATACTGCGACTACAACGGTTGTGCCCACCAAAGCAGTCGATCCAAACTTATGGGTCATGCTTGATGCAAAAATTTTACAATGAATTTATGTCACTATTGATCGGTGTATTTTATACACTTTTTGAGTCATTTTTAGTTAGTCTTTTGTCTCTTTTTGTACAAATAAGTGTCGTATTAGGATAGATTTTCTTTCTTTTGAGTCAAAGTGGTTAAAATGGCCCAATGACAGAAAAGGAGCTAAAAGAGGGCAAAAGTGGAGGTTCCAGAGCGTAAAGGCAGAGAAAGTGGCGAACGAGGCAGAAGCACGACCGCGCGCGCCTAATATCCGAGCGCAGAGTTGCAGTACGCGCTCCGCATGCAGAAGCAGAGCGTGGTCGCGGCGCCAAATCATCCGAGGATCGCAGAACTCAGCCGCGCGCCGATAGCGTGCCGCGCTGACGCGGAAAATCGAGTTTAATGACGATTTTCGGGCCAGCTGAAGGGGAAAAGTTAGAGGCCTATAAAGGAGAACCTGGCGCTTTTAAGAGTTCCTTTCTTGCACAACACAAGATTTCTTGGATTGAAGATTGGAGACCATAATTTAGTAACTTTCTTTTCTTTTCTTTTCTTTATTTCAGTTTTATGATGAACATTGAATTAGTTCTTGTCATGTCAATGACTAGGAACTAATTCCTTTATAGGGCTTTCCATGTTAAATCACTAGAAACTTATATGAATTGATGCATGTTTATGGTTATTCTTCTTCTTGTTGAGATTTATCCAATAATTGCTTTGAATGCTTGGTAATTAATTGATCACTAATTATCATTATTTATATGATTTCTAATCAAACTTGAAGGAGGAGGTTGTGAATATCTTTGTAAGTTGGGTAGACATATTTTGGATTGGGGATGAAAATACCAATTACTTATGTAGCGTTAATGAGAGGCTTAAAACACCTAATTTTACGCACGGGCGTGACGGTTAACTAGGTTTTTGGTCTTAATCCTCCTGTAGAGTCATCCTTATCACCGAAAGGTAGAAAGGAGCAATACTGGGGTTGAGTGTTTATATAGCTTTAACGGGAGTATAAAACGATTTAGTAAACCTGCTAGCTCCAAGAGAAGAAGAACCATAATTCATTGCATTAATAAGTAACATAAGCGGATAGTTGAGGAGACGTGGAAGCCCTATTTCCATCATTATTGAAGTAAACACATTAGTTAAATTAGTATTTATAATTGTTAGTTATAAACAACAAAATCAAATATCGGTTACCAAATAGATACCAAAAGATAGATAATTGGTACTTGAACACTAATCCTTGTGGACGATATTCGGTCTTACCAAGACTATATTACTTGTCACGATAACGTGCATTTGCGTTAAAGTGTGTGCATCTTTTCGCGCATCAAGTTTTTGGCGCCGTTGCCGGGGAATAGACATAGTTCAATATCAATTTAATCTATTTTTAATTTCTAATTTGGTTTTTAATTTTTATTTTATTTTTACGTTTGTTTTTATTTATTTCGGTAAAAATCAGGGTGCCGTGATCTGTTTATCTGTTTTTGATCTGTTTCAGGAAATCAATTTATGCGAAGGAGAAGAGGGGCATACACTCTTGTTTCCTTCAATCCAGAGATTGAGAAAACCTGTAAACAGAATAGAAGAAACCAGCGAATTTCAGCCGTAATAGAGATGAACGGTGTTCAAAACAACAATGTGATGAGAGAAGGGTTAGGTGAAAATCAACCTAACCCAGGAATGCCTCAGAGAGTGCCAATGGACGTCGAGGAGAGAGTGCAAGTCCAGGCAGAAAGAAGCTTGGGAGACTACGTGCTACCGAGGGTGAACGGAGCACAGACATGTATTAGGCTCCCTGCAATAGGAGCAAACAACTTTGAGATAAAACCGGCGATTCTAGGCATGGTGCAGAACACAGTGCAATTCGGAGGACTGCCATCAGAGGATCCACATATGCACATAGCTAATTTCTTGGAGCTATGTGCAACTTTCAGATATAACGGCGTTACTGATGATGCCGTCAGATTGAGGCTCTTTCCCTTCTCACTCAGGGATAGAGCAAAAGTATGGTTAAATTCCCTGCCAGCTGATTCGATTTTTACATGGCAAGAGCTGGCACAAAAATTTCTAGCCAAATTCTTTCCCCCGTGCAAAGCAGCGAAATTGAGAGGGGAGCTGAATAACTTCTACCAAGCAGATGGAGAGTCATTGTACGAAGCGTGGGAAAGGTTCAAAGATTTGCAGAGAAAATGCCCACACCATTGCATTGAGTTGTGGAACTTGGTCCACATCTTCTATAACGGGCTCAGCGGAACAACCAGAACCATTATAGATGCAAGAAAGACGTGGGACATTCATGAGAAAACAGCCACGACGCTCACGAATTATTAGAAGATATGGCCACCAACAACCATATCACGTAAGAGAGATCGATGAGTGGGAGGAGAATGTGAGTCCACGAAATAGATGCCATTATCGCTTGAATTCCCGGTGGCCTTGTTGGCGAAACGATTCAAAGAACATACATGATCGATGAATGCACGCAGATGCCTAAAAGTCATGAAATATGTGGGCCCACATACATTCGATAGGTGTCCTTCGGTGATCCTAATAATATGCCAATTGAAGTGCAGAGTGTGCCGTGGGTAATTATCAGAGGCCACAAAACAACCCATACTCCAACACATATAATCCAGGGTGGATAATCACCTAAATTTCTCATGGAGAGGAGACCAGGGGCAGCAGAATCAATATAGGGGCGACTAAAACCAGCAGAACCAAAATTAGCGATCTTCACTCAGCCTCACCTACCGACAATTTAATACACATGTCCAGCGTAAAAGCCGTGACGAAGTGAGAGCGCTTTGTTGGCACTCACCAACGCCTGCACTCAGCCAGGATGTAAGCTAGATCCTCGCTCAGAACTTGGAAACACAAGTGGTCACTAGCAAAGCAAGCAAACAACGAGCCACGTGGTACACCGCCAAGCAACACAGAGGTGAATCAGGGAGCAATGCCAGCAAGATAATGAGAAGTGGCAAACAATTGGAGCAAGAATACCTCGGCAAGAGTTGAGCAAAGGGCAGAGATAGAAAAAGAGAAGGTGGTTGAGTCTCGCCCAGTAGTAGAGAAAACTCCAGAGAAGGAGTATACAGAAAAGATCCCATTCCCCCCCAGAGATTACAGCGGAAGGTAGTTGATAAACAATTCTCTAAATTTTTGGAGACATTCAGAAAACTGCATATCAGTATACCATTTATAGAAGCATTGGAGCAGATGCCCTCCTATTTCAAATTCATGAAGGAGATCTTGGGGAAGAAGAATCATGAGTATGAGATGGTAGCACTAACGGAGAGTGCAGCTATCTTCTGAAGAAGTTGCCCACAAACTAAAAGACACGTGAGCTTTACACTACCTTGCACCAAGTGGCGTGACATGCAATGTGGCTCTGTGCGATTTAGGGGCAAGTATAAATCTGATGCCGTTATCGGTATTTAAACGATTGGAGTTGGGTGAGGCAAAACCAACCACAGTGAGCCTAAAACTAGCCGATAGGACAGTGGTTCATCCAAGAGGGAAGATTGAGGACGTGATTGTTAAAGTAGGAAAATTCTTTTTTCCTGCGGACTTCCTCATTCTTGACATGGAAGAGGATGCAGAAATCCCTATCATATTGGGGAGACCATTCCTAGCGACAGGGAGAGCCTTGATCGATGTAGAAAGAGGAGAGATGACACTGAGGGTGGAGAAGGAAGAAATGGTGTTTAAAGTATTTAAACACATCATTGAGCCACCAACCATGAGCATGTGCTTTGCAATCAGCACCATCAAATCTCCCTGTGAGCCCGTACAAGTCAAACCAAGGGAGATGAGCCCACAAAAGCAGGTATGTGTTCCTGAACTTTCCCTTAACGATAATGCTAAGAGGAGAAGAAGAAAAAGAAAACGAAAAATGTGGAGAAAATGGATTAGTTGTGGGGTTAATCCACCCCACATTTTATTGAGTTAAGAAGCTTGCGTCCGGCTAAAATGCCACGACCCGACCCCGGGCCGCGACTAGTGCCCTACCTGGGCACCCTTCTAAACATACAACATAATAAACTGCGGAAGATAAATAACACATTTGTTTTTTAAACTAAGGCCAAGCCGATAAGGCTGCCATAATCATAAAAATTACCGAAAGGGTCTACTGCTTAACAATGTAAAAAACAACTCTAGCTATCCCATTACGGATGAATACAGCACTCTAAGATTTGAACAAATACTATGACGGACCGTGCCCCGCTGCACTTCGAATATACATAGCCATGACAACTCCGGAACATTGGAGCCATCTCAAAATGCCGAATCAGGATCCTAAGCTCGCGGATCCACAACTGTGTACCTAAACCTGCGGACATGAACGCAGCTCAAGAGGGTCGATAACAATTGCAGAATATGGAACGGAAATAAAGTACAAGAAATGATCATAATCATAAAAGAATGACAGTGGCAAGTATAAAAGTACATACGGATCCTCGCTGTCATTACCACTCATGAACTTAATTGCACATCATTATCTTTTCCATTCCATTAAGAGTTATAGCCAAATCTTACGTACATACTTAGGAGAAATCATTAAGTTCATTACCATATAACTTACTTATATTTCATAACATAATCCGACCCTTTATGGAGGGCGTATATACTACCCGATAACTGATGCGATCAAATCACACAAATATCAAAGCGTGTCTGGAATCCCCATCACCGCTTTACAAGCCATAAGTGTAACATATAACCATGACGCGCCCGCGGCATCCTACCTCACCGCTTGCGTACATACACAATACATATATATATCTCCGCGAATCATGAATCATCGCATGATACCGTAGTGTGTAACATATAACCACGTGACGCGCCCGTGGCATCCTACCTCACCGCTTGGCATAATACATATACACACACACATATATATATATATATATATATATATATATATATATATATATATATATATATATAAAACGTGGCGCATGCCCCAAATCCTCATCGTATAAGCATGGTCATAACGTGCCTCGGATCCTCATCGTAAGTGCAGTCTTCACGGGAGCTAGCCCATGGAGTAATAATATAACATGCCCGAAATCCTCATCGCGGTACATGTCTTCACGGGAGCTAGCCCATGGAGTAATAATCGACATAGCACGGTCGCATGCCCTAATCCTCATCGTATAAGCACGGCCACGGGTACTAAAACAACCGAATCTAACCCGCCTCCGGTCACATGCCCTAATCCCACATCGTATAAGCATGTCCAGGATCAATCATAATGGAAGCATACCCGTGGAATCCCACATCACCGCTTGCGACGCCCAAGTAAACTTATAACAAGACAGCCGGCCCTCCAACTGAGAGTCACGACAACGTAAACATATAATACTTGCACTCAAAGCTATCACAAGCAAACATAGGCAAGTTCATTAAACCTTTAGACTTCCATTTTTATAAACTCATGGCACTTTCGTTTCACACATAAAAATCCGGGAATTTAACCCAAAGTACTACGTACTTCCATTCTTTTCAAAAGGTTCCTTTTCATATAAAATCCCAAGATACTAACACCCGTAGTATCAAAGCTTGTTTACATTTCACATAAGTCACTACACTTTTAGAAATACGTTTCTCGGCTTCTAAATCAAGTGACCCTTATTTTAAAACTTTAAGCAAGTGATACCTTTAAATCAAAATACCCTTCCTTATTTCAAGTTACTCCATTACTTACATTATTTGAGGAAACCATTCTCTTAACCTTTCATAAAGCCGTTATAACCAACTTCCCATAAAACCGTTATAACCCTTTATGGTTTTAGACAATTTCATTCCTTTTTCAACCAAAAGACTTATACTTTTAAAACCAAGTATCATATACTTTCAAATCAATTTTCTTAACTTCCAAAATACATCAAGTCTCTTAACTTTAGAAATCAAGTTTCATTACTTGAAAATAAAGTCTCTCAACCTTTTAGGAGTCAAAGGTTCATAGTCTTAAAACTTCATAACGTAAATTCTTTAAGTGAAGTACATATGCCTTATGTGTGTGAGTAGATTATACTTGTTTATAACGATCTTATTAAAGCAGCCATGATCTAGAAAATGTAATAGAATTTTGTCTTATCTTAGCTTCTATGCAGATGGAGAATTCTATTTTTTTAACTTAATTTATCGTCATTACATTTTCCTTTATTAACGCTGCAATGGCTTGTTCGATACTTATTCTCATTCGTGCCGTAAATTAGCCCAGTCAACTTGGCTCCAAATACCTCCTAACGACTCTTACCAACATCCCCCATAAGACTTGGTAAGAACTTAGGATAACTTAGACATAACCCTTACGTAGAGTAAATCAACATACATACATCTTAACTTCTAAGAGTAGAAGGAATCATGAAATAATACCACATGTATATTCCATACATAGAATCATGTCTAAAGAAGGAAGAGGTTCACATACCTCGCGATGATTATCGACAAGTAGCAAAATGCTCCAAAGTACTTCAACCTTGATAGTTATTCCATCCTTCAAGTAGAATACGCTATACTAGTACTTCCACCTATAATGACCATAATACGTCCATTAACCTCTAGCTTCAAACGTAGAATATTCTAAGTGCAAAGTCACTAAATTCTACGGAAAATCGGACAACACTTCCTTTGTTTCTACATACTTTGCCACTTTTTTCAAGGCCGAATACAATAACCAAACACGCCACATTTAAGGCCCAACAATTCAGCTAACCAAAGGGGATTACACGCCTTAACAGGACGTGTAAAATTCTGCCCCACAAATTAATACGAAACTAGTTCCATAATTAAAGCCATTCTCGGCTAACATAAACAACAACTCAAAGTCTTTTCCAATCCAAGTTCTTAGGTCTAACATGTTATATAGTCATAAACAACTTAACAATTATAATTCCTTCTTTATATAACATGTGACGACTTAAACTAATAATCAACTTGAATTGTAATCTTAAGGGTTAAACATACTAGTTTCGGATTAGGATTCCAATAGCCAATATACTTATCAAACTTCATAATATAAATATCTCATGCTTGCTAATATCCATAGCAACAACAATAAGTAATCTTAATTACTAAAACGACAAGAATTATACCTTTACAAGCCCTTAAAATTTCCAAGATTCAAAGTCGCTCCTTAGAAACTTTAGCTCCTCCTTTCGACATTCCAATCCACTCCGAGCAACCTTTAGAAGCCTATGAAAAACTCATCTTCAAGTTCCAACTTCAAAGTTGAAGAACTCCCTAGGTTTTCGCCTTGCGACTAATGTGAAAACGCCGCTTTTCCGAGATCTTTCTATTGAGATATCCTTAAAATACCCTTAGGGACCTTGGGTTAAAGTCTTGTGGCTAAATAACCACAAACGAAAATATTTTCTTGCTCAAAAGGAGCAAACCCGAGAGCTCAATGTTGAAGAACAAGGTGTTGTGATTTTTTTCTAAGTGTTGGAAGACAAGTCTTGCTACTTGTGTTCTTATATAATACATTGGATGGCTTAGATATCAACACATGTGTGGTTTGGATGGAGAACATTAATTAATAAGTTGGGACAAGTCGACTAGTCAACATTCTCAAGCTAGCAAGACTTTGTTCATCTTCAATGGTCAATGACCACTTTACCCTTGAATATTTCGTCCAAGTTACGTGGGAGGTGCCATGTCGCCTCCCATTCGTCCCATAAAATTAGAACCTCGTGGGCCCCACAAAACGTAAAATTCCTCGGGTGGGCCCCACGTGACCAAATACTAAAAATAAATTTCCATAATGATAATACATTCCATAATCCTCAATTAATGCATTTTGAGAATCCAATTCTCTTCAACGAACATTTTTCCTTTCCGACGTTCGGAAGATTTTCCGTTGGAAAAACAATTCTTCCTTTCGTAACAATTTCAAGTCTTGAGTCCCTTACGTACATTCTCTTTAACATGTCCTGGAGTTACGGGGTGTAACATTCTTCCCCCCTTAGAAACATTCGTCCCCGAATGTTTTTTCAGAGTCCCATCTAAATTAGATAGCGACATAGTCTCGTTTTACTACACCCTTCATACAACATATGCCACCCTTGGCCACACAACAATACTTATACTAAAATGTCTACCTTGGCACTCACGAAGCCAACTATCCCATACTCATAATGACCTCAAAGTCCGTCATAATCATCTCTACTAGGTCTACTGGTCCGACGATCAGATCATCACCGAAAACCTCATATTCCCGCCGCCTACCACCCCAAACACTCTTTAAACAACATAAGGCCATTTCGCTCTCTCACAACCTGGTTCCGGTGGAACGTGTCCACGAACCCGTGAAACAATTAACTAGACTTGCCTTGCACATTCGTGACTCGCCACGAGCTTTAACTACTACCAACCGATCCCACTCTATTTCAGCTATGGGCGACCTGCACAGTCCTCACCCGACCCGCCGCGACTTAACTCTTACCCTTGGTCTGACTTAAAATCTTATGGCCCGAGAGAGCCTTATATATCTAAGGTCTCGGCAGTTATCAATATTCTTAGGCTCGCAATTTCCATGCTCCAAGCCTACCTTACCACCCCCAAGAACGGGTACAAAACTTCTCATAATACCATAATCGTGTCGTCTTGATCACAACAACCATTACTTACTCTATACGGACCTCATCCGTACAATTCTCTTAAGCCTACCACGTAGCTTAATATATTAATATGGTATTCCATTAAGTTCCTTAACATGACTTCTTAAGGGTTCACTACCCTATCAGACAACTCATCCTTCCCCAATTATCTCAAAATAAAACATAAGACCTTGGCGAATTCATTAACTGCTCCATACCTTCCCAGATCTAGTTAGTCTTTACCAACTCGTAATCTAAAATCATTCTAGGCAACACGCGTCAACCTCATACATAACTCCGTATAGATGTATGTCACAATACCAACTATACTATAATCATTACCAACCCGATACACAATCCACATAGTCCTTCCGGTCATCACGCTTTCTCGTAGTGCAATCAATATAACTCACAGGAGAGACGACCTAACAACACGCCTCTATCGCACGATCTCGGAGTGAGAAGAATGGAAACCAATCCTAAATGTCCTGCAGCCTCCTGATTATAGATGTGGTGCACAACACACCGATAATCAAGACTCTACTAGACACGGTCTGTAGACACTTTCCGAGGACTAACTGCTCTGATACCACTTTTGTCACGACCCGATCCCGGGCCGCGACTAGTGCCCTACCTGGGCACCCTTCTAAACATACACCATAATAAACTGCGTAAGATAAATAACACACTTTTTTTTAAACTAATGCCAAGCCGATAAGGCTGCCATAATCATAAAAATTACCCGAAAGGGTCTACACTGCTTAACAATGTAAAAAAAACAACTCTAGCTACCCAAATTTACGGATGAATACATGCACTTAAGATTTGAACAAATACTATGACGGACCAGCCCCATTGCATTTCGAATATACATAGCAATGACAACCGAACATTGGAGCCATCTCAAAATCTCAATCAGACCTAAGCTCATGGATTCACAATCGGTACCTAAACTGCGGACATTTAACGCACTTCAAGAGGGTCGATAACAAAAATTTAATATGGAACGAAAATAAAGTACAAGAAATGATCATAATCGCATAAAAAGAATGACAGGGCAAGTATAAAAGTACATACGGATCCCGCCGTGTCATTACCACTCATGAACTTAATTGCACATCATTATCTTTTCCATTCCATTAAGAGTTATAGCCAAATCATACGTACATACTTAGGAGAAATCATTAAGTTCATTACCATATAACTTACTTATCTTTCATAACATAATCCGCCTTTATGGAGGCGATATACTACCTTACCAACTGGGACGCGATCAAATCACACAAATATCAAAGCGTGCCCGTGGAATCCCCCATCACTGCCGACAGTCATAAGTGTAACATATAACCATGTGACGCGCCCGTGGAATCCTACCTCACCGCCGCGCATACATACACAATACATATATATATCTCCGCCTGAATCCCACATCATCGCTGACACCGTAGTGTGTAACATATAACCATGTGACGCGCGTGACATCCTACATCACCGCTCGGCGCATACATATACAACACACACACACACATATATATATATATATAACGTGGCCGCATGCCGGGAATCCTCATCGTATAAGATGGCCATAACGTGCCTCGCATCCTCATCGTAGCGCAGTGTCTTCACGTGGAGCTAGCCCATGGAGTAATAATATAACACGCCCGAATCCTCATCGCTGGTACATGTCTTCACGGGAGCTAGCCCATGGAGTAATAATCGCATAACACGGTCGCGTGCCCTAATCCTCATCATATAAGCATGGCCATGGGTACTAAAACAAATCCGGGAATCTAACCCGCCTCCTGGTCATATGCCCCGGAATCCCACATCGTATAAGCATGTCCAAGGATCAATCATAATGGAAGCATACCCGTGGAATCCCACATCACCGCTTGACGCCCAAGTAAACTTATAACAAGACGGTAGGCCTCCAACTGAGAGTCACGACAACGTAAACATATAATACTTGCACTCAAAGCTATCACAAGCAAACATAGGCAAGTTCATTAAACCTTTAGACTTCCATTTTTATAAACTCATGGCACTTTCGTTTCACACATAAAAATCCGGGAATTTAACCCAAAGTACTACGTACTTCCATTCTTTTCAAAATGTTCCTTTTCATATAAAACCCCAAGTTACTAACACCCGTAGTATCAATACTTGTTTACATTTCACATAAGTCACTACACTTTTAGAAATACGTTTCTACTTTCTAAATCAAGTGACTTTATTTTAAAATTTTAAGCAAGTGATACCTTTAAATCAAAATACCCTTCCTTATTTCAAGTTACTCCCTTACTTACATTATTAGAGGAAACCATTCTCTTAACCTTTCATAAAGCCGTTATAACCAACTTCCCATAAAGTCGTTATAACCCTTTATGGTTTTAGACAATTTCATTCCTTTTTCAACCAAGAGACTTATACTTTTAAAACCAAGTATCATATACTTTCAAATCAATTTTCTTAACTTCCAAAATACTTCAAGTCTCTTAACTTTAGAAATCAAGTTTCATTACTTGAAAATAAAGTCTCTCAACCTTTTAGGAGTCAAAGGTTCATAGTCTTAAAACTTCATAACGTAAATTCTTTAAGTGAAGTACATATGCCTTATGTGTGTGAGTAGATTATACTTGTTTATAACGATCTTATTAAAGCAGTCATGATCTAGAAAATGTAATAGAATTTTGTCTTATATTAGCTTCTATGCAGATGGAGAATTCTACTTGTTTTAACTTAATTTATCGTCATTACATTTTCCTTTATTAACGCTGCAATGGCTTGTTCGATACTTATTCTCATTCGTGCCGTAAATTAGCCAAGTCAACTTGGCTCCAAATACCTCATAACGACTCTTACCAACATCCCCCATAAGACTTGGTAAGAACTTAGGATAACTTAGACATAACCCTTACGTAGAGTAAATCAACATACATACATCTTAACTTCTAAGAGTAGAAGGAATAATGAAATAATACCACATGTATATTCCATACATAGAATCATGTCTGAAGAAGGAAGAGGTTCACATATCTCGCGACGATTATCGACAAGTAGAAAAATGCTCCAAAGTACTTCAACCTTGATAGCTATTCCATCCTTCAAGTAGAATACGCTATACTAGTACTTCCACCTATAATGGCCATAATACGTCTATTAACCTCTAGCTTCAAACGTAGAATATTCTAAGTGCAAAGTCACTAAATTCTACGAAAAATCGGACAGCACTTCCTTTGTTTCTACATACTTTGCCACCTTTTTCAAGGCTGAATACAATAACCAAACACGCCACATTTAAGGCCCAACAATTCAGCTAACCAAAGGGGATTACACGCCTTAACAGGACGTGTAAAATTCTGCCCCACAAATTAATACGAAACTAGTTCCATAATTAAAGCCATTCTCGGCTAACATAAACAACAACTCAAAGTCTTTTCCAATCCAAGTTCTTAGGTCTAACATGTTATATAGTCATAAACAACTTAACAATTATAATTCCTTCTTTATATAACATGTGACGACTTAAACTAATAATCAACTTGAATTGTAATCTGAAGGGTTAAACATACTAGTTTCGGATTAGGGTTACAATAGCCAATATACTTATCAAACTTCAAAATATAAACATCTCATGCTTGCTAATATCCATAGCAACAACAATAAGTAATCTTAATTACTAAAACGACAAGAATTATACCTTTACAAGCCCTTAAAATTTCCAAGATTCAAAGTCGCTCCTTAGCAACTTTAGCTCCTCCTTTCGACATTCCAATCCACTCCGAGCAACCTTTAGAAGCCTATGAAAAACTCATCTTCAAGTTCCAACTTCAAAGTTGAAGAACTCCCTAGGTTTTTGCCTTGCGACTAACGTGAAAACACCGTTTTTCCGAGATCTTTCTATTGAGATATCCTTACAATACCCTTAGGGACCTTGGGTTAAAGTCTTGTGGCTAAAGAACCACAAACGAAAATATTTTCTTGCTCAAAAGGAGCAAACCCGAGAGCTCAATGTTGAAGAACAAGGTGTTGTGATTTTTTTCTAAGTGTTGGAAGACAAGTCTTGCTACTTGTGTGCTTATATAATACATTGGATGGCTTAGATATCAACACATGTGTGGTTTGGATGGAGAACATTAATTAATAAGCCAAGTGGACAAGTTGACTAGTCAACATTCTCAAGCTAGCAAGACTTTGTTCATCTTCAATGTTCAATGACCACTTTACCCTTGAATATTTCGTCCAAGCCATGTGGGGGAGGTGCCACGTGTCGCCCTCCCATTCGTCCATAAAATTCAGAACCTTCATGGGCCCCACAAACGAAAATTTCTGTGGGCCCCACGTGACCAAATACTAAAAATAAATTTCCATAATGATAATACATTCCATAATCCTTAATTAATGCATTTTGAGAATCTAATTCTCTTCAACGAACATTTTTCCTTTCCGACGTTCGGAAGATTTTCCGTTGGAAAAACAATTCTTCCTTTCGTAACAATTTCAAGTCTTGAGTCCCTTACGTACATTCTCTTAAACATGTCCTGGAGTTACGGGGTGTAACATAAAAGACGTTAAAGACAGCGCTACTTGGGAGGCAACCCAAGGTATTTTGATTTATTTTACTTTAATATAGTAGTTTACTTTATTAAGAACGGTCTCACGGAGGTAGTGTTTATGTTGTGATTGACAGGTATAGGCCAATAAATTGAAGGGCGAAAAACTGAAGAACAACCAGGATTTCCAGAAAAACGGGTAAGCGCCGCGGCGCCCAGGAGCAGGGCCGCGGCGCCAAAAGAGCAGAAAGGTGCTGAAGATTAAGCGCCGCGGCGCCCAGGAGCAGGGCCGCGGCGCCAAAAATCCAGAAAAATTGCCAAGTCTAGGCGCCGCGGCGCCCCGTAACAGGGCCGCGGCGCAGAAATTCCCGAAGCAGTGCAGAACATTGGGCGCCGCGGCGCCAAATGCAGGGCCGCGGCGCCGAAGCGGAAATCCAGAAAGTGATAAAACGCCCAGAAATCAGATTTTCCCCAATTTCAAAACCAAAACCTAACCCCTCTTCTCCACAAAACCCACGAAAATCCACAATTTACCCACAAATCTTCCACAAATCAAACCCAACCACAACCAAAACTCTTAAATCCCTAAAACCCTTAGCCATCTCAACCAACAAAACTCCATCCCATTGCCTCAAATCACCATTAGAAGCAAGAACACCATAAAAAGGTAATCTTCATCTTTTCTTGAAAGCTTTCAGTAGTTAAAAGAGGTAGTAGTTTGGAGAAGTGTTGCATTGTTGAAGTAGTTGGGGTGCTGAAAAATTTGTTGTGAAGATTAGAAGAGGAGTATACAAAGAGGGTTGGGTATTGTGTAGTACGGGAGTTGGAGTTTGGAGGTGTGGGAGCTGTGCAGAAGTTGAAGTTTTTGAGGATGATAGTGTTGGGTAGTGTTGTGGATACGAAGGATAAGCTGCAAAAAGTGATTTAACCATGTCTGCCAGAAAGAGAAGAGCCTCCACATCCACCTCAACCCCGCAATACGATGATACTAGGTTCGTGAGCTAACAAGCTTATACAAGATACAAAAAGCTTAGTACTAGGCCTTTAATTCCTGAAAGGGGAATGGACTATCAGAGGGAGTCGCTTGGGGAAGAGGATGTCTATGAGCCCATTCGGGCAATGATTGAGATGATGGGGTGGAGGAGATTTGTAAACCCGGACAAGATAGCACCAATGAACACAACGATGGTGCGTGAATTCTATGCTAACTTTCCGGAAAGGGTGGACAACAAATGCTTTGTAAGGGGAAGATATATGCCTGTGACGGCAGGAGTGATAAATATATCTCTAAAAACAGCAGATGTTGAAGAAAGGGGTGACGACCGGTTATTTCGCACCACGGTCGAAGCACCACCAAAGATCAATCGACGCCACAGGCATACGATGAGCTACCCCGGGCTGCATTTGATATTGCAAGAAATGGGTCAAGAGGATCGAGCAAAGCGATTCAACAAAACAAAGGGCGGTTGGCTATATTTCATCGATCGTCGATCCCATCAACGCACTTCACCAGAGTGCCAGAAGATAGGATTAAATTGATATATGGAATCATGACGGGGAAAACGATTGATGTGGGGAAAGAGATAGTGCAGAGCATTGAAGAAATCAGCAGGTTGGTAATAACAGGTATGCCACATGAATGGGGTCCTAATCCTACCCACTGACACTAATGAGAGAAACCAACTGCCGGTGTCATATGGGATAGTGCACTCTTTCCCAGACCCAAGCCCCCCAGCAGCAAGAAGAAGAGCACCACCACCACCAGCAGCAGCAGAGGCCGCCATGAACGAAGATGAGCCTGAAATAGAGGCTCAATATGCGGCAGGGAGCAGCCACCAGCCAACCACGTAATCGTAACCTCAAGGCCCATGATGGAGCAAGCATCTAATCAGATGAGGATGATGCAGAGTTTGGACACGGTGATACAAGGACAACAAGAAACGAGGCAGCAAATTAACGAGATGAGTTCCTTGTTCAACCAGTGGTCTATGCACTATCCAATGCCACCGCCACCACCACCATTTTAACCAAGTTTGTAAGTGTCTTGTTTCCTTTTATTGTCTCTGAGTCTACACACATTGGGGACAATGTGTGATTTAAGTTTGGGGGGGTGTTTTATTTGTGTCTTAGTGTTATAGTATGTTTGAGTATTTTTGATTGTTTTGTGTATATTTTGAGTCACAATTTTTTTTTCTTTTGAGTCATAATTGTCTGTCAAAGATCATGTATGCTGTAGTTACTAGAAACATCTAGTGAAGTAAGATGGAATAATGTAATGGAATTAGAAGCAACTATCTAAACACCTAGGTTAGATATGACAAAAACTCACAAAATCTGTCTATTTGGAGTTTCTTGCTTAAATTATGCATGCTAAATGATGAAAACCTATGTGTTATGATTGCTTGCTATTTGAGGCGAAATAGTTAGGATGTGCATGTTAGGGAGATGACTCAGACATTTCTTTGATAGCCAATTCTTACCACTCTTTTCTATCCCTGACTTTAAAAGTATCTCTAGTCAGCCCCATTGAGCCTAAAAATTGAACTTTTTCTTTGACACCCTATATTCCCACAATTGTTCCATAAGTAGAAATTTGAAATAGTTGGAATAAAATGTGTTAAAAAAGAGACAAAAAGAGTTAACAAAAGTGATGCACCCCAATAAAAAAGTAATAAGAACTAGGCCAAAGCCTAAGTTTGGGGGTGCTTGTTATTATGATACACTTCACTCTCCCAAAACAAAAGAGGGGAAGATAGATTTGAAGTGAAGAAGAGAATCAAAAAAAAAAAGGAAAACACTGAAAAGCTAAAAGAGCTTATGGTACACAAAAATGAGCCTAAAATGCCTATTTTTACCTACCCATACCTAAGCCTATATTACAACCCTTAAAAGTCCTGAAGATCTCTGAGATGCATAGCCATGATTAGTGGAGGATAGCAAGTAAACATGCCATAGGAATTTTGAAATTTACAAGCATAATTCAGTATGTGATTTCCATTAAGCATGATAAAAATGAGTTTGCGAAATATCTAGCTTAATGTGTTTAGTGTGCTAAAATTTCATGCTATAGGTTCCTGCATATTATTCTACTAATCTTCATGTTTTTTCTAAGTAACATCAATGCAGCAGAAGTGATCAATGTCATTGAGTCTGTCTATTTTCCTTTTTCTTGAGTCTTTTATTTCTTTCTTTTTATCTTTGCTCGAGGGCGAGCAAAGGTTAAGTTTGAGGGTATTTGATCGGTGTATTTTATATACACTTTTTGAGTCATTTTTAGTTAGTCTTTTGTCCCTTTTTGTACAAATAAGTGTCGTATTAGGATAGATTTTCTTTCTTTTGAGTCAAAGTGGTTAAAATGGCCCAATGGCGGAAAATGAGCTAAAAGAGGGCAAAAGTGGAGGTTCCAGAGCTTAAACGATGAGAAAGTGGCGAACGAGGCGTATACGCATCACGCCGGCGCCATCGCAGATAGGTTCGGGGCATGGCGCATAATATCCGTGGCGCAGGTTGCAGCGTCGTGGCGCCTCCAGACAGCAGAGAGCAGGGCCGCGGCGCCAAATCATCAGAAGGATCGCAGAACTTCAGGCGCCGCGACGCCGATAGCAGGGCCGCGGCGCCGACGCGGGAAAATCAGGTTTAATGACGATTTTCTGGGCCAGGCCTGAAGGGAAAAGTTAGAGGCGTTTTTGAGCCTATAAAAGGAGAACCCTAGGCAGTTTTTAAGAGTTCCCTTTCTTGCATAACACAAGATTTCTTGGATTGAAGATTGGAGACCATAATTTAGTAACTTTCTTTTTCTTTCTTTTCTTTATTTCAGTTTTATGATGAACATTGAATTAGTTCTTGTCATGTCAATGGCTATGAACTAATTCCTTTAAGGGTTTTCCATGTTAAATCACTAGAAACTTATGTTATGAATTGATGCATGTTTATGGTTATTCTTCTTCTTGTTGAGATTTATCCAATAATTGCTTTGAATGCTTGGTAATTAATTGATCACTAATTATCATTATTTATATGATTTCTAATCAAACTTCGAAAGGAGGAGGTTGTGAATATGCTGTAAGTTGGGTAGACATATTTTGGATTGGGGATGAAAATACCTCAATTACTTATGTAGCGTTAATGAGAGGCTTAAAACACCTAATTTTACGTATGGCGCGTGACGGTTAACTAGGTTTTTGGTCTTAATCCTCCTATAGAGTCATCCTTATCACCGAAAGGTAGAAAGGAGCAATACTGGGGTTGAGTGTTTATATAGCCTTAACGGGAGTATAAAACGATTTAGTAAACCTGCTAGCTCCAAGAGAAGAAGAACCATAATTCATTGCATTAATAAGTAACATAAACGGATAGTTGAGGAGACGTGGAAGCCCTATTTCCATCATTACTGAAGTAAACACATTAGTTAAATTAGTATTTATAATTGTTAGTTATAAACAACAAAATCAAATATCGGTTACCAAATAGATACCAAAAGATAGATAATTGGTACTTGAACACTAATCCTTGTGGACGATATTCAGTCTTACCAAGACTATATTACTTGTCACGATAACGTGCACTTGCGTTAAAGTGTGTGTATCTTTTCGCGCATCAACTATCTCCTTGGACCTTTTACAGACGATTGTGGAACCCAACTCCAGAGCTATGACGGCGTGGAATCGATTGCGTGATATCTTTCAGGATAACAGTCATTCTCGCATTGTTATCCTTGAGCAGGAATTTTCTAAAGTTGTTATGGAAAATTTTCCTAACGTTTATTCTTATTGTCAGCTACTCAAGGACTTGACGGATCAACTTCGAAATGTGGGTGCTCTTGTGAGCAATAGTCATCTTGTTCTTCAGATGGTTGCCGGTCTGTCAGAGGCTTATAACAGTGTTGCTTCGGTTATTCGTCAGAGTAACCCTCTGCCGGAATTTATCAGGCCCGATCCATGCTTACATTGGAAGAAGCCGGATTGGCTAAGAAGGTGGCTATTGGGGCTAGTCCTGTAGTCATGACAACTGAGTCCAATTTTTATTCTTCCAGTTCCACCAACTCGAGCCACAATTGCAACAACGGTGGTGGTAAAAATGGCCAAAATTGGAAAAACAATGACAAAAATCGCTGCGGCAACAACGGGGAAACAACAAGAATAAGAGCGCCTGGGCCCCACAAGGGCCCTCGGATGTGATGGTTCTCAGCGCGACAAAGACCGCGACCAAAGATTACAGCACATGGGCCGCAGTTGTCACCATGCTGGCCGTGACCGCTTCTTCCTGAGTTAGACTCCAGGGTTCATACCAGCTTATGGACATTCCCAGCAATTCGATATACTTGGGCCTCGCCCTCCTCAGGCCCATCACGCAATGGGACCCACACAAAAATTTAGAGCTTTCATTAAAACTCAATTCGAACGAGAAATCAAGAATGTGATAATGACAAAGAATATGACAATGAGGAGTTTCAGGAATTTTGTGCTCATAATGGAATTAATTTTCATTTTCTTATCCTCATACATCTTCACAAAATGGGAAAGCCGAACGCAAAATTTGTACCATTAATAATATTATCCGAACTTTCTTGGTTCATGCTTCCGTGCCCCCATATTTTTGGCATCATGCTCTCCAAATGACTACCGATATTCTTAACATTCTTCCTTCCAAAGGTTTGACATATTCATCTCCATTCAAGTTATATACAATAAAACTCATTCATATTCTCATCTTAAGGTCTTTGGATGCTTATGTTATCCACTGTTTCCATCCACCACAATCAACAAACTTCAGGCACGTTCTACTCCTTGTGTGTTTTTGGGTTATCCGTCAAATTACTGTGGTTATAAATGCTTTGATTTTTCCTCTAAACGAATCATCATTAGTCGTCATGTTATCTTTGATGTGTCCCAATTCCCCTTTTCTAAAGTAGAACAACTCATGCCTAGTTCGTATGATTTTTTGGATGATGATATCTCCCCCTAATTATCCATCATTTTTCAGAGTTGTCCCACAATTCGTCTCCAGCGCCGCGACCCTTAGGGGAGGCGTCGTGGCGCCATTCGTCCATTAGGCACAGTGATTTAATCCCGTCGTCAGCGCCACGGCCCTTCGAGGCTATACCGCGGTGCCAAAATTCCAGAGAGCACCGTTCATCAGGCACCGCGGCCCTAGACCACGGTGCCTTCGACGGTAATTTTTGAAATTCAGCTAGCAGGCCCACTACCTGCTGGCCAGTCTGTCCCGTCTTCTGAAAATTCGCAAAATTCACACCATCCAGCCCTAAGTCATGGTCCAATCACTCGAAATCAACGGGGTATTGTTAAACCAAAAAGACATTTTAATCTAAATTCTAATGTTCTTAAGTCTCCCTTACCCCGTAATCCTGTGTCTGCCTTTAATGACCCTAATTGAAAAATTGATATGACCGATGAATATAATGCTCTTATTGATAATAAGACGTGAGAGTTGGTACCCCGTCCATCTGGTGTTAATATTATTCGATCTATGTGGATTTTTGCTCATAAGGAAAATTCTAACGGTTCGTTTGCAAGGTATAAGACTCGACTTGTAGGTGATGGTAAGACACAGCAGGTTGGCGTGGATTGTGGTGAGATATTTAGACCGGTGGTCAAGGCGGCTACTATTCATACTGTGCTCAGCTTGACTCTTTCGAAATCATGGCTCATTCATCAGCTAGATGTGAAGAATATTTTCCTACATGGTGATCTTCATGAGACAATGTATATGCATTAGCCCTTGGGGTTTAGGGATGCTAGATATCCTAATCATGTTTGTTTATTGAGGAAGTCCTTGCATGGGCTTAAGCAGTCTCCACGGTCATAGTATAAGAGGTTTGTTGACTATGTTTTGACTATGGGTTTCTCCCACATCAAGTCTGATAACTCATTATTCATATACCGTCAAGGATTTTTCATGGCTTATATTCTATTATATGTTGATGATATTATCTTGACTGTCTTTTCTGATGTTTTGCGAAAGTCTATTATGACAATGCTCTGTTCTGAGTTTGCCATGAAGGATTTGGGCCCATTGAGTTACTTTTTGGGGATTGCTGTAACTCATCATGCAGGTTGATTGTTCTTATCACAGAGGAAGTATGCAGCAGAGATCATTGATATGGATGTGATGTCATCCTGTAAGTCCACTTCTACTCCAGTTGATATTAAACTCAAGCTGGGTGCTGCAGGTGGCTCTCCCTATGAGGATCCAACCCGCTATCGTAGTCTTGAAGGCGCCCTTCAGTATCTGACGTTCACGCGACCTGATATTACATATGCCGTATAGCAGGTGTGTTTGTTTATGCATGATCCCATAGTTGAAAATATGAATGCGCTCAAACGCATTCGGTACATTCAGGGAACACTTGAGTATGGCTTGCATTTGTATCATTCGTCGACGTCTACACTAGTCTCCTATACAGATGTTGATTGGGGTGGTTGTCCTGACACCAGATGCTCTACGTCTGGCTATTGCATGTTTTTAGGTAATAACTTGGTCTCATGGTCTGCCAAACGGCAATCCACACTTTCACGTTCAAGTGCATAGGCCGAGTATCGAGGGGTAGCCAATATGGTTTCTGAGTCATGTTGGTTACAAAATCTACTTTTAGAGCTTCATTGTCCTATTGAGAAGGCTACCTTGGTATATTGTGATAATATAAGTGTCATCTACCTTTCTGATAATCCTGTTCCGCACCAGCGTACTAAACACATAGAGATGGATATTCACTTTGTTCGAAAGAAGGTAGTTAAAGGACAACTACGCGTCTGTCGTGTCCCTTCCAGATATCAGATTGCAGACATCGTTACAAAGGTCTTCCCTCGGTCCTTTTTTGAAGATTTTAGAGACAGTCTCAGCATACGAAGACCTCCTGCTATGACTGCGGGTGTATGTTAAACAGTAGCCATGGCCCAGGGGTCCCACCCGTGGAATCCTAGTACAAATTGTATATTTGGTATATTGTCCATATTAGTCTTGTACCTTAATTAGGATTGTAATATTACCATAAGTGTATAGTTAGTCTCCTTATAGAATACATGTTTAGATGTAAAGTAGGAATATGATTCTCCTATTGTAACTTGTATATATATGCTTTTCATCAATAATAATAATCAAGAGATTATTTCTTTCAGTTTGTGCGGATCCGAAGGTTTTACTCGCATTTATTGATTTATAACTATCTTTTCTTTTACGTCTTGCGAGGAATATCTAAACAACAGGGGATAGCAAAGCGTGACTCTACAAAGACGAAAGACAACAAGTTTGCCGGACTTGCGCCCAAGGCCCAAGAGATGACACATTCATCGCCTCAGCCCTTACTGTTTTAATTTCTTTAAATTTTGTCTTCCTTTTATTTTGTATTGTAATTTAATACTATGCTTGTGTGTTTGTTTAATTATTTAGAAGAATTAGACATAGGACTAAAACTAAAAAGGGTAGTTAAAATTGAAGAAATCGGCCGCTAGTTTTTATTTGTGTTTTAGGCTCGCAATACATACTTTTCATCAAAATCATTTTTACATGCAAACATATACTTTTTTTTACAAATCAATTTTTACATGTATTTTTATAAACCATGCCATACAAATGCCTATATCAAAAACTCAATTTTACATTGCATTTTATAAGCTATGTTATACAATACATATTTTTCAACAAATCAATTTTACATGTATTTTCATAAATAATGTCATTGCAATTTGTCAAAATGCATCTTTTAATTAATACTTGCACATCATTTTTCTTAACTCTATATTTTAAAAAACATGCATTTTAGCATAATAATTAACCTAGTTTTGACCGGATAACCGCATTTAACTGATCTTAAAGGATGTCTAACATCTTTCCTTTAGGTAATAAATAACTCTTATCCAGAATCTCATATTTTCGCAGACCATTAAATGGAGTTCATTTTGAAGCATTTAGTTAACATTTTGGTGTCCTAATCACCCTAATAATTAGGTGACGACTCCTTAAGAATTTCATTAATTCATGAATCACCAATATGTTGTAGACCGCGGTAACATTTCTGGGTGAATCTTTTCCTCACCTGATAACCCTAAAGAGGGAAGAACATCAGTGGTATTTTCACTGTTATTTCTAATATTATTACGATTATTACGGAATTTAAGGTAATAACAAACAAGTAGTATACTAACAAGTAGTATAAACAGATTCATATGGAAGTCTTTATCAATTTTTAATTTAAATCAGTATATAATCTCCTTCAGATTCTTAATATCATAATCATAGAACTTCTACTTATCAAAATCATAATCATAGAAATTAACTTATCAAAAATATAGTTAAAACATACAAGTAAAGAAACCATACCTCTTGTAGTAATCTTTGGATCACCGAAAATCTCAACTTCACCCTGGCAACCTTCCCATTTTCTTCCTCGTGTTATGGGTACTATGGCCTAGATGCTTAGGAGGTATCTACAGTTCTTTCCAATGATTCCAGCAAGAGTCAAGGTTCCTGAACTAAGATCTACTTCAAGAAATCATAAGAATAAGAAACAAACTTTGAAGAAGATATAGCTAGACGCATATTAACTAGATGGAATAAAAATGCCACCAGAAAGTAAAGTTATAAGTATAGAAACAAAATGGATATGCCTTAACAGTAAATCATCATGTAAAGAAATAACACGAAATGAATATTTTAGTACCAAGAATGTACCAAGATATTTTAGAAAGGATAGAACACAAAGAAAATTCAAAAATATCAATACCAAAAGAAATACATATGGATTTCAATAATAGAACCACAACAATATTGGAAAAAATGAGACACAAAATAGAAGGATCCATGTTAAGTATTACAAGAGAAAGCTTGAGGGTACCAAGAACATTAGATTTAATAAATACAACAAGTAATAGATTAAGTATTAGAGTAATTATATTCAACGGAATTACAACAACTGATTGTATAACAGAAATCAATACGAAAGCTGTAAAGAGCTTTGTACATATAAGTAAAATAAATGAAAAAGATTGTCAGTTAATTCCACTAGAAACCTTCAATTACCCTGAAAATGATAAAGAAATAATAGTTACCAGAAACATTAATCTGAGATTCAAAATTCAAGATTTAGAATACAAAATAAAAATCGCAGTAGTAGAATAGGATAGTTTTAATGAATTATTATTAGGAAGTTTTTTTTTAACTATGATAGATTATAGGATTACTAATGATGGAATACAAATTAATGATCAAGATAAAACAAGATTTGTTAATAAGGTATGAATATTCAAGATAAAATCAATAAAAAGAAACGGAAATTAAAAATGATAAAACAGATTTTACTGGAAGAAATTATTGATTCACAGCTTAAATATTTAGAATATAGTGCTCAAGAAATGAAGCTAGAAAATGAAATAAAGCAATTGGAAAAAATAAACCTAATAAAGAATGGATAAGTATAGGAGATGGATGGATGAAAAGAATAAATAACACTGAGTAATTTTAACGAAAAAGTCGATAAGATATGGACAGAACTAATAATAAAGGAAAAATTGAAAAACCTTTTCATGAAAATGGATGAAATAAAAGAAAATCAAAATCAAACACGCGAACTAATAAAAGAAGAACTAACAAAACTATGGAATGTATCTGAAGTACCAACACTCAAATTAATACTAGAACACATAGAATACGAGCTACATGATTTAATGAACAAACTAAATAATTGGACACGATAGCAGAAAATGCAAGGATAGTGTTAAATAAAACAATATTTAAATTGACAATGATATATCAAGATAATAAGATGAGCCAACATGTAATATTAGGGAATAACTTTTTAGATTACTTTAAAACACAAGTTGTAAACAATAACCCCTTAAGCCTACAAATGCCTTGTAACAAATGAATTATATTAAAAAGAATACTACCAGTACAGACGTGGAAGTTATGAAATAGGATAAACCGAAACAATAATTTACAACTATTAAAAGAAAAATACCTCGGAATGTTAAAAGTAAATTTTGGAGAAAATCCAATACAATTGTGGGAAAAAGAGAAAATATATGCTGAAATAAAGTTAATAATCCCTAATGATAATGTCAGATGTAAACCTATTATATATAGCCCAACAGATCAGAAAGAATTCAAAACACAACTAAAAGAACCACTAGATTTAAAACTAATACAAGAAAGTAAAGGTCCACATAGAAGTCCAGCTTTCTTAGTAAGAAAACATAGCGAACAAAAGAAAGGTAAGGCTAGAATGGTCGTAGACTATAGATAACTGAATAAAAAAACAATATTTGATGGATATTTTTTACCATATAAAAAAAATCTTATTAATAGATTAGGAGATAAGAAATGACTTAGCAAGTTTGATTGTAAGAGTGGATTTTGGCAAATAAAATTAATCAGAGAATCAAAACCTTTAACAAATTTTAGTACCCCTCAAGGACATTATGAGTGGAATGTATTACCATTTGGATTAAAAAATGCACCCCAAATATTCCAAAGACGAATGGATCAAGTATTTAAAATATTAACAGACTATTGTATAGTATATGTCGACGATATATTAATATATAGCGACAACCTAGGAGATCATATTAAACACCTAGAAGAATTTATAAAAACCATAAAACAAATGGAATCTTGTTATCAGAAAAGAAGTCTGAAATTTTTAAAGATAATATAGAATATTTAGGATATATAATAGATGGAGATGGATTCCAACTGCAAGAACACATAGTAACAAAAATTAAAAAATTTAAAGATAAATTAGAAACAAAAAAAGAAGTACTACAGTTTTTAGGAATAATAAACTATGCCTCAGATCATATAAATGATCTACCGACTATGAGAAAACCATTACAAGATTTGATCAAAGGAAAAAATAAAGCATTTGAATGGAAAGAAGAACATGATAAAGCGATAAAATATATCAAAGAAAGGGTAACAAACCTACCAAAACATAGGATACCAACCAATAAAGACCAATTAGAACTCTTTACAGATGCAAGTGACATAGGCTGGGGAGCAATCCTCATAGCATATGACAAAGATGACATAGATAAAGAAAAATCTTTAATATGCGGATATGGAGGTGGAACTTGAAAGCCAAATGAAAAGAATTATCATATCAATGAAAAATAATTATTAGCCGTAAAATTTGGAATAAAACGATTTCATTATCATTTACTACTAGTAAAATTTATTGTAAGAACTGATAACACACAGGTAAGAGCATTCATAACCAATAAGATAGATCCATTGCCAGAACTAAATAAACGCGGAAAATGACAATCATTCTTTTATTGTTATGATTTTATTGTAAAGAATATATTCGGGACTAAGAATCTTCTAGCTGATTTTTAAGCAAATATCAGGATGTCAGTTAATAGTGACAGCTTCGACGACTATATCAGCAATGTAATAAATGAAGTTATCAACAACAACCAAGCCATGGAAACAAAAATACAAGAACTAGAAGGAATCCTCAGGAAAAATAACAGCCTCATTGATCAGTTAAAAAAATGTCTATCAGACTGCACGTCTAAGGAACTCTCCAAAAGATATAATGGAAACTACAAACTTTCCTGCTCTCAGTTCAAGATTACTCCAAATGCCACCAACGTCCCAAATACCAACATCTCAAATATTATCGATGGCTGAAAAATTAACATTTTCCCCAGAAATCATCACCACCTATGAAACCATTACCAAATATTACACCTATAAATCCAACCCCAACATACTACGAGCGTCAAGATTCAACAAGTATCTAAGATACTTATGTCTTGAGAAAATAGATCCAAATGTAGCCTATAAACTTTTCAAATATGGATTTCTAGATAAAATCATGACAGATGATACCCTTAACAGCATATCAAAATTACCAAGTACCATAATCCAATCAATTAAGTCTATGAGGGAAACATTCGGACCAGGGATATACGGAATACAAATGTTTGATGCTTCTACATACTTAACAGGAAAACCCATTGTATTATGTCAACTCTTCAAATCGGGGAGGAATACTAGCATTACTGGAGATAGTACAGATTCCAAAAAGGAAATGCCATGCAAAATCAATCAGTTTCAGGAATGGCTAACCAACAAAAGGGCAATTGGACTAACAACCCTAGCAGGAAGATTGGAAGATATGATCAGAATGGGAAAGGCAAGAATTATTGGGACTACTAAAGGAGGAGAAGTAGAAGAATTAATTACCATATACTATAACCATGATATAATAGTCCAGAATACAGTAGAACTTACCAACATGATGAACAGAATAATAAATCTAAAACACAAACATGCCAAAGAAACAATGGAACAATATCAGGCTATAACAAAACAGAAAAGAAAACCAATGACTCTGAGAGATATGAGTAATAAGCAAGTTATGAGTATAAAAGAAGAAGGATATTCTCATCCATTCTCTTAATAGCATAATAGCCCGGTAGGGAATAATGTAGTTTTACTACATAAAACCCATCATATCAGTCCATCTAGGATCATATGGTCCAACTACGTGAAGCCTAGCATATCAACATAATAACATACCAGTCTGGCCTAATGTGATTTATCACATAAACCCAAAATGATATTAGCATAACAGTAGAAATATTATCAAAGAAGACGACAAAAGAAAAGAGACAAAGAAAATGACAGCAACATAGCAGAAGAAAAAGGCTAAACACATTAGCTTTTGAAAAGAGGAATCTCAATAACAAGAAGACAAAAAAGTATCAATCAAGGCAGACAATATATCAACATAAGTCAACAAATATCACCAAATGGAGTTTTGACGGATGAAAAAGAGAAAATGTAATAATTTTAGCTTGTACTGTAGATGAATAGTAGCAGGAATAGTAAAGTCGCCGAATACTGTAGCACCACAGTAAAGGTCGCACAGTAAGAGTCATATCATTGTAGCACCCCGAGGTTATCTATATAAAAAGCCTCTTTGTATGGAGATAACAATTTTCCGAAATATAAATTCTCTCTTTGAAATATCTTCTCTCTAAAATACTCTCTCAAAGATACTTTCTTTGTTTCAAATTCAGAAATCTAATAGCCTTCTATTAGCCTAAAAGATGATGTCTAGCTAAAACCTCATATCAGTCTATAATCCTAACAGAATAATATCGTAATCTAAGAAGATCTACTTTAAGAAATCATAAGAATAAGAAACAAACTTTGAAGAAGATATAGCTAAACGCATATTAGTTCAGGAACCTTTACTGAATCATTGAAAAGAACTGTAGATGCCTCCTAAGCATCTAGGCCATAGTACCCATAACGCGAGGAAGCAAAGGGGATGGTTGCCAGGGTGAAGTTGAGATTTCCAGTGATTCAAAAATTACTACAAGAGGTATGGTTTCTTTACTTGTATGTTTTAACTATATTTTTGATAAGTTAATTTCTATGATTATGATTTCTTCCCTCTTTAGGGTTATCAGGTGAGGAAGAGATCCGCCCAGAAATTGATATCAGAGCCATGAATAGAACAAAACCAGATCTAAACACAGTCAGGACTAATAGGACTAATATCTACAACATAGATGAAGATTATGAATATAGAGATTATGAATATGATTAAGATAATAGGTTAAGTTACTATGAATATGAACCTGATAAATCTAATGATAATAACTTAGAACAGTTTGATATAGAAGATTGAAATTCAGAATGAGAACAATCAAATCCTTTAGAAATATAATAATATATAATAAAATGATATGGAAATGTAGAGAAATCAAACGTCTTTTAATAACTACGAAAAGAAAAGATGAAGAATTATTAAAAGCACAAAACAAATGGTTATACCGGAAAAGAGAAGGTGACAGATTCTATTACGATGAAGAATTATAAAAGATAATAAAATATATTTTGATGTGGTAGCAACAAGGAGAAGAATAGAAGAAATGAATACAGAAGCTAATATACAGGAACTCATAATAAGAGACTTAATAAAGGATATACGCTTTGAAACAGATCAGTACTAAACATGAACTCATCTTTTGAACCCATTAAGCGATTAAATCAAGCAAAATGGTTATGTCTTGTAACGACCCATTTGGTCGTTTAACACTTTAAAAACTACGAAAGGAGTATGAGACTATATAGTACTAAATTATAGGAGTTTTAATATAAAATTTGTGCATGAATTTAATTAAGTGATTAAGTGGGCCAAGCCCACTACCCTTGATAGGGCACGACTGACTACAAGAAGGGAAATGGGGAGGAGAACGAACCCTAGCAACTAAAAAGAAAAAAAAAAGAAAAACAAAGAAAAGAAATCCTAGTATCAAAAAGAAGAGAGGGACGAAACAATAAAGGAGAGGGAGAACGTTGCAGTAGTAGGAAAAAAAAGGAGAAGGAAAGAAAGAAAAGAAACGCTAGTAACGGGACGAGGAGGAAGCGCTCAATTAAGTTCAGGTTAGGTTCTATGTTATATGGTTGAATTAATCTATTCATGATCCTTATACTAATGTGTTGTTGAATGCAATCAAATTTCAAAGAGGTCATTACACAAAAATTCCACAATCCACTTGAATAGAGAAACTTGAGGGATTTATCATGGCATAATGATTACATCAGCCTGTAAAACATGGAAACTATATAAATCCGTAAGGAATATAAAAGTATTAGCTGAATGAAAGTTTTAGATTACTCTGTTCCCATCAGTTTGAGATCTTACGGGGATAAATCCGACTTATGGTTTGAAAGTTATGACCGTTTAAGGTTTTTGTAGGAGAGCACGAGTGATTGATAGCCTCCGAGGTTTCTTCCAGAGAGCACGAGTGATTGATAGCCTCCGAGGTTTCTGCCAGAGAGCATGAGTGATTGATAGCCTCCGAGGTTTATGCCCTCCGAGCATGAGTGATTGATAGCCTCCGAGGTAGAGAGCACGAGTGATTGATAGCCTCCGAAGTTTCTGCCGGAGTGCACGAGTGATTGATAGCCTCCGAGGTTTATGCCGGAGAGAACGAGTAATTGATAGCCTCCGAGGTTTCTGCCGGAGAGCACGAGTGGTACATGGACTTCGTGGATCCCCCATGGGTCCTGGCTTTGAGGCACTGCCCTTAGCATGTGTGTACAGGAGTGGAGTGAGAGAGGTGACTATTGCATTGCATTGCATTCATTCACTTTTATATGTGACTGATCATTGGTGAATTATATCTGTCTTGATTGACTCTTGATTTCTTACACTTTACATGTATATGATATGTGACCATGTCTATGTGCTACTTGTTGGTTTCAACTTCTTCATGAGTTATCTAATCATTGTCGGTCTATGATACTTACTCTAGTGTTGTACTGATACTACTCTTGCTGCACTTTTATTGAGTGCAGTGTACGATTCAGGTTCCAGCTCTATGCCTCGTGGCTAATTCGCTAGGGTGATATCTTTCAGTCATTCAGGGTGAGCTACTTGATTATCCGTGGCCCTTGAAGGGCTTCCTAGTTATTCTTATTTACTTTGTTAGTTGACAGACAATATGTAACCTTCGGGCGTTCTTTCAGACTTTTATTTTCAGACTTGTTAGTGCTCTTGTACCCTTTTGACCAGATTTTGGGAAACTAAGTATTTAAGACTTATAACTTCTTTTTCTTTATTTATTTTCCGCTGATTTAACTTGTTAATGAGAACGTGGTTCGCCTACTCGGGGAATTAGGGTAGTTGCCATCACGACTCGCGAGTTGGGTCATGACAAAGTTTGTATCAAACCTTATAGGTTAATCGGTCTAATAAGTACAAGAGCAATGTCTATTAGAGTCTTGCGGATTGGTACGTAGACGTCTGTACCCATCCTCGAGAGGCTATAGGACATTTAGGAAACATTCCACTTCTTTTCTCCTTTCGTGCTAGTTCAATCCGATTGGTATCTGGTTCGTTCTTTTCGTGCGAGATTGTTCAGATTGGTATCTTAAAATCATTTCTATGTTCTCTCCCAGGTGGTAGGACTCTTTATGTGATTCGTATAAAGTGTTTCCTCTCTATCGTATAGGTTGAGGTGTACTGACGAGAATCCAAATAGTTTATGTTTGGTGACAAAATAGTCATAATGGTAAAATATTCTTTTGATGGGAGCATGAGGTGTGCTTAGTTTGGTATTGCGCTGGAGAATGAATGACAAGGTTGAGTGTCGGCAAGATGGGATTGTGTGGGTTAAGCACAAGTTGTTTAGATGTTCTTAAGGGAAATATCTATTGCCTTTACGTCAAGTGGGGGAATTTTCCTGTGGAGATTGAATTTTGTGGAAAGGGGAGGTTGTAATCTTTCAGTAGAGGGTGTGTTGCCAGTTCACTTGAGATTTTGAAGAGGTAATATAAATGGGTCATTTTGGGCTAAAATCTTGTTGATTTTGTGAGATATACCATAGTTGTTATATGTGCAAGACTGATGGGTGGTGCTAGCATGACATATTCTATGGGCTAAGACATCATAAATGGGTGAACTCATTAGGTTGTCATGGAATAAGGCTACTCCATTTATAAAGTAAATGTTAAATGAACAAGAATTTTGTAAAGTTGACTATGTCGTGGGCTACGGGGAGTATAATAATCGACTAATGATGATGGACCTAGGGATGAATAAGTGTGAAAGTTTATTACTTTAGGGGTTATCTGATGTTGCACCTAATCTTAGGAAGGATATATGTGGGTATTGTATATGTTCTTAGGACTCGGAAAGTTCTTACAATTACCCGTGACGTGAATCTGTGGAGTTGATGGTTACATGATTTGCTAAGGGCGTTAAAGTTCAGAAAAATAAGTGAAGATATTTTCACGGGAAAACATCACTTAAGGACCCTCGAGCGAGGTGTTAGTCAATAAAAACATTTAAAGTGGTAGATCAAAATTACATCTTAGTTAATTCAAGTTGTGAAAAGCATTTTGGAAATTGAATTAAGGATTAGTAATATCGGTTGGTGCCAAGAGAAGTGAATTCACTATAGGATTTCCGGCATTGATGTTGGGTTGGTAAACGCATGAACTAATATGGAAGAAGTACTCTTCAATTAAAGGATATTTGGCAAAGATACTCGTATGGAACTTTGTGAGAACGTTGGTAGGATTGTGTGTATGATAAGTAAGGATTGCCTTACAAATTATGTATCAGGACAGTGATGTATCGGGATAGTACATTGATAAATATGACTGAAGAGGGAAGTCCATGGAACTTGACTAAGTGTTATGATGAAGTGTCATGGGGTTTTGCGATTGGTGACTGGTAAGGTGTAATATTCAGATGACTAACATGATAAAATTGATGGAAAGGCGATGTGTTGTACCAAGATAGGTAATTTCCTAGTATTATTTAATTGACGGGATAAAGTTGATAAATAAGAGGAAATCTTGGAATCTCTGCAACTTGTAGTTGATGTATATTTTGAGGTGAAATTGTGTCATGATAGTAGACTATGTCGAAATGTTTCTAGCTTGATAGCACGATTGAACATTTCAAGTGTGAATAACATAGGGATATTGGAGTAAGATATGTAAAATTTTAAGATTGGGTACTTTTGTATTTTTGTAAGGGTGTAATGAGACATCACACTCAGAGTTGTTACGATTGTGAAGGTAGGAGGCCAAAAGCCATATATCAAAGTATTCGGAGTGGTGAATGAGATAAGTGAAGGAACAAAAATGAGGACTTGAAGTATTTTGATTTTTTTAGGATTTATCAAATTTGTGTGACTAGCTTGGTTAATTGAGAAACATAAAGATTTAAGTCGAAGGGTATAGTTGTACCAAGTTAATGAGCTGGGTGAAATTTTATTTAGGCTAGAGTGACGACACAAGATTGATTATTCAAGAGAAAATGGACGGAATGAGTCATCACATACTTTTGGAAGGCTCACTACTTATACTGTTAATGTTCGGAATCAGTTCTAGTGACTAGTAGCGATATTCGAGAAATTGTACATTTTACATCTGGTCGGATCTGCTCATCTAGGGTCAAATGGCTTATGGATGGGTTACCAGAGAGGCTTATCTGTATCCCAGTAGCCCATTTTTAAAGATGATAGATTTTATTTCAGGATAGAGATATAATGAGTTTATCAGGCTTATTGGAGTTTACCAGGAGATTTGATAATATTTAGATGATGACAACTTTACGAACAGTTCTAACGGTTGCACATGTACTTAGTGATATACTGAGGAGTTACAAATAGATGTGGAAGGTTGTTGGGGTGATGGACTGATTTTTGACAAATTTGGAATGATAAAATAATCACTAGAGTGATGCACATAATACGTCATTTGAAGGTTTAAGGGGAATTGGACGATGAGTGTTGACTCAGTAGCTTCAGCTCGACGAAACTAACATCTTTGGAATTAGTGCAATAGGCCTTGGATAAAAAATGTTTAGAATTGGCTCAAAGATTTGAACATATTATTTCTGACGAGAAGGAGTCACGATTAAAACTTGTGGTGGGGGAAAACGTATTTTATATGGATTTTTTCTGTACTGATGACGATATTAGAAGGTGTGAAAGAAGAGTAAGTAGAATCAAAATAATTAACGGGTACATGTTTGATAAGGGATTGCGGCTACAACTGAGGGATTGTGGTGACGATGATGGTATTTGTGGAATCAATCAATTTGGTTCAGAGATGTGGTTATAATCAAAATCAAGAAATTCGATCAGAGTCAGTGTAAACTTATGGGAACTAGCTACGGGGAAATTTTCGGACATGAAAAATGTAGATTTAATTTTGAGCTAAGTTAATCGGAAATTCGATAGATACAATGAGCAAGTGTAACTATCAGCGTGATCATTGCCACAAGGCTTACACGAGGTTTATAACATAGATTCTTGATGCTCGACCACTTTAATACTTTCCTTACCATTCGAGGGAGAGCCGGTAGCAATCTTGGATAGGCAAGTGAGAAAGTTGAGGTCCAAGGAAATCGTTTTAGTCAAGGTGCAGTGGAAGCACCGTCCGGTTGAGGAGGCCACTTGGGAGACCGAAGCGGATATGCGGAGTAGATATCCTCAGTTGTTCGACAGTACAGGTACCTCTTTTCCTCCACCCCTACCTTGTCGCTCGAGGACGAGCGATTATTTGATTGGTATCTAATGTAACGACCCATTTGGTCATTTAGCACTTTAAATACTACGAAAGGAGTATGAGACTATATGATACTAAATTATAGGAGTTTTAATATACAATTTGTGCATGAATTTAATTAAGTGATTAAGTGGGCCAAACCAATTACCCTTGATAGGGCACGACTGACTACAAGAAGGGAAAAGGGGAGGGGAACGAACCCTAGCAGCTAAAACAAAGAAAAGAAACCCTAGTATCAAAAAGAAGAGAGGGACGACAACAACAAAGGAGAGGGAGAATGTTGCAGCAGTAGGAAAAAAAGAGGAGAATGAAAGAAAGAAAAGAAACGCTAGTAACGGGACGAGGAGGAAACGCTCAATTAAGTTCAGGTTAGGTTCTATGTTATATGGTTGAATTAATCTATTCATCATCCTTATACTAATGTGTTATTGAATGCAATCAAATTTCAAAGAGGTCATTACACGAAATTCCACAATCCACTTGAATAGAGAAACTTGAGGGATTTATCATGGCATAATGATTACATCAGCATGTAAAACGTGGAAACTATACAAATCCATAAGAAATATAAAAGTATTGGCTGAATGAAAGTTTTAGATTACTCTATTCCCGTCAGTTTGAGATCTTACGGGGATAAATCCGACTTATGGTTTGAAAGTTATGACCGTTTAAGGTTTCTGCCGGAGAGCACGAGTGGTTGATAGCCTCCGAGGTTTCTGCCGGAGAGCACGAGTGATTGATAGCCTCTGAAGTTTCTGCCCTCCGAGCATGAGTGATTGATAGACTCCGAGGTAGAGAGCACGAGTGATTGATAGCCTTTGAGGTTTCTGCCGGAGAGCACGAGTGATTGAAGCCTCCAAGGTTTCTGCCGGAGAGCACGAGTGATTGATAGCCTCCCAGGTTTCTGCCGGAGAGCACAAATGGTACATGGACTTCGCGGGTCATCCATGGGTCATGGCTTTGAGGCACTGCCCTTAGCATGTGTGTTACATGAGTGGAGTGAGAGAGGTGACTATTGCATTGCATTGCATTCATCCACTTTTATATTTGACTGATCATTGGTGAATTATATCTGTCTTGATTGACTCTTGATTTCTTACACTTTACCTGTATATGATATGTGACCAAGCCTGTGTGCTACTTGTTGGTTTCAACTTCTTCATGTGTTATCTAATCATTGTCGGCCTATGATACTTACTGGTACTAGTGTTATACTGATACTACTCTTGTTGCACTTTTGTTGAGTGTAGAGTACGATCCAGGTTCCAGCTCTACGCCTCGTGGCTGATTCGCGAGGGTGATATCTTTCAGTCATTTAAGGTGAGCTACTTGATCATCCGTGGCCCCTGAAGGGCTTCCTAGTTATTCCCATTTACTTTGTTAGTTGACAGATGTTACACCCCGTAAGTCCAGGACATGTTTAAGAGAATGTACGTAAGAAACACAAGACTTGAAATTGGTACGAAAGGAAGAATTGTTTTCCGACGGAAAATCTCCCGAACGTCGGAAAGGAAAAATGTTCGTTGGTGAGAATTAGATTTTCAAAATGCATTAATTGAAGAGTATGGAACTTATTATCATTATGGAAATTTATTTTTTTACGGATTTGGTCACGTGGGGCCCACCCGAGGAATTTTACGTTTTGTGGGGCCCACGAGGATTACGGAATTTTATGGACGAATGGGAGGGCGACACGTGGAACCCCCCCCCCCCCCCCCCACAATGGTCTTGGACGAAATTGCAAGGGTGAAATGGTCATTTGACCAATGTATAGATGACCAAGTCTTGCTAATTAAGAGCTTGATATTGTTGACTAAGTCCAAGGGCCACTTGGCTTGATCTCTTCCCTCCAAACTTAACAAGTGTTATAATCTAGACCCTCCAATGTATTATATAAGCACACTAGTAACAAGACTTGTCTTCCAACACTTAGAAAAAATTAGAGAACCTTGAAGAGCTAGAGGGAGCTCTCGGCTTTGTCCATTTAGCCACAAGAAAAATTTGTAATTTTGTTCCATTATTCACAATACTTTAACCCAAGGTCCCTAAGGGTATTGTAAGGATATCTCAATAGAAAGATCCCGGAAAAACCGCATTTTTACGTTAGTCGCAAGGCGAAAACCCAAGGTGTTCTTCAACTTTGAAGTTGGAAATAGAAGAGGAGTTTTTCACAAGCTTCTAAGGGTTGAAAATAGCGGATTGGAATGTCAAGAAAAGGAGTTGGAGTTGCTAAGGATCGACTTAGGGTTTTGGATCATTTTGAGCTTAAGGAGGTATTAATCTCCGTCTTGCTATTATAATTCAAGATTTCATGTTATAGTAGTTAGAAATGATCATGTGGATTATATTATGAAGAATGATATGTGTTATGGAATATTTGGATGGAATCCGAAAGTTGCATGATTTAACCTTTAAGATTGTAATTCAATTTAGTTACTAGTTTAGTCGTCGCATGTTATCTAAAGAGTTGATTAAGGTGGTTATAATTGCTAAGTTGTTTATGACTATATAACATGTTAGACCTAAGAAGTTGGATTGAAAAAGAATTGGGAAGACTTTGAGTTGTTGTTTAAGTTAGCCGAGAATGACCTTGATTAAGGACTTAGTTGGTATTAATTGTGGGGCGGAATTTTACACGTATTGTAAGGCGTGTAATCCCCTTTGATTGGTTGTTGTATTGAGCCTTATATGTGGTGTGTTTGGTTATTGAATTCGGCCTTGAAAAATGTGGCAAAGTATGTAGAAACAAAGGAAGTGCTGTCCGATTTTCCGTAGAATTTAGTGACTTTGCACTTAGAATATTCTACGTTCGAAGCTAGAGGTTAATGAACGTATTATGGCCATTATAGGTTGAAGTACTAAGTATAGCGTATTCTACTTGAAGGATGGAATAGCTATCAAGGTTGAAGTACTTTGGAGCATTTTGCTATTTGTCGATAATCGTCGCGAGGTATGTGAACCTCTTCCTTCTTTTGACATGATTCTATGTATGGAATATACATGTGGTACTATTTCATGATTCCTTCTACTCTTAGAAGTTAAGAGGTATGTATGTTGATTTACTCTACGTAATGGTTATGTCTAAGTTATCCTAAGTTCTTATCAAGTCTTATGGGGGATGTTGGTAAGAGTCGTTATGAGGTATTTGGAGCCAAGTTGACTTGACTAAGTTACGGCACAAATGAGAATAAGTATCGAACAAGCCACTGCAGCGTTAATAAAAGAAAATGTAATGACAATCAATTAAGTTAAAATGAGTAGAATTCTCCATCTGCATAGAAGCTAAGATAAGACAAAATTGTATTACATTTTCTAGATCATGGTTACTTGATTAAGATCGTTATAAATAAGTATAACTTATTCACAACGCACCAAAGTATATGTTACTTAATGTAAAAGAGTTTACGTATGCATTTTTTAAGACTATGAACCTTGAATTCTTAAAAGGTTAAGAGACTTTATTTTTTTCAAGTTATGGGACTTGATTCTTAAAGGAAGAAATGAATTGATTTACAAGTATAGAATATTTGATTTGGAAAGACTTGATTTCTAAAGTTAAGAAACTTGTTTTCTTAAAAGTTAAGAGACTTGAAGTATTTTGAAAGCTATGAAATTCGATTTGAAAGTATAAGTCTCTTGGTTATAAAAGGAATGAATTTGTCTAAGACATAAAGAGTTATAACGACTTTATGGGAAATTGGTTATAACAACTTTATGGAAGATTAAAAGAATGGTTTTCTTCAGTAATGTACGCAAAGAAATGATTTGAAATAAAGAGGGGCAAATTTTTTAAAGGTACCAATTGCTTAAGGTTTTAAAGAAAGAAGTCACTTGATACTACAATTATTAGTATCTTGGAAGTTTTATTTGAAAAAGAGTTATTTTAAAGGAGTAGAGGTACGTAGTACGTTGGGTTAAATTACCGGATTTTATATGACATTATCGCGTCCCAGAAATGGGCCGGGCAGTATACCTTTATGGGCAGACTATATGACATTATCGCGTCCCAGAAATGGGCCGGGCAGTATACCTTTATGGGCAGACTATATGACATTATCGCGCCCGAAATGGGCCGGCGGATACCTTTATGGGCAGACTATATGACATTATCGCGTCCCATAAATGGGCCGGGCAGTATACCTTTATGGGCAGACTATATGACATTATCGCGTCCCAGAAATGGGTCGGGCAGTATACCTTTATGGACAGACTATATGACATTATCGCGTCCCAGAAATGGGTCGGGCAGTATACCTTTATGGGCAGACTATATGACATTATCGCATCCCAGAAATGGGCCGGGCAATATACCTTTATGGGCAGACTATATGACATTATCGCGTCCCAGATTGGGCCGGGAAGTATACCTCTATGGGCAGACTTATTTGACTTTATCGCGTCCCAGATTGGACCGGGCAGTATAGGCGTCCCTCCATAAAGGGTCGGATTATGTTATGCAAGGTAAGTAAGTTATATGGTAATGAAATTGACGGTTTTTTTCTAAGCATGTACGTAAGAATCTGACTATAACTTTTATGTAAAAATGGGAAAAGATAATAAGGTACGATTAAGTTCACGAGATGGTAATGACACGGTAGGATCTGGTATTTACCCTTTTTATACTTGCCCCTGTCATTCTTTTGTACAGTTATGATTTGTTTACTGTACCTTATTTTCCGTTCCATATTAAATTTTTGTTATCGAATTCTTCTGGCCGCTGCGTCATGTCCGCAGAGTTTAGGTACAGATGTGGATCCGCGGAGCTTAGGATCTGGTTCAAGATTTGAGATGGCTCCAATGTTCCGGAGCTTTTCGTCATGGTTATGTATATTGAAGTGCGCGGGGCCTTGTCGTCATAGTATTTGTCCAAATCTTAGAGGTCATGTATTCATCCGTAAATTTGGGTGGCTAGAGTTGTTTTTACATTGTTAAACAGTGTAGACCCTTTCGGGAAGTTTTTTTATGTTATGACAGCCTTATCGGCTTGGCCTTAGTTTTTGATAAAAGAAAAAAAAAGTGTTATTTATCTTCCGCAGTTTATTTGTGTAGTATGAATAGAAGGGTGCCCAGGTAGGGCACCAGTCGCGGCTCGGGGTCGGGTCGTGACAACAGACAATATGTAGCCTTCGGACGTTCTTTCAGACTTGTTAGCGCTCTTGTACACTTTTGACCAGATTTTGAGAAACTAAGTGTTTAAGACTTATAACTTCTTTTTCTTTATTTATTTTCCGCTGATTTAACTTGTTAATGAGAACGTGGTTCGCCAATTCGGGGGATTATGGTAGGTGCCATCACGACTCTTGAGTTGGGTCGTGACATGTCTACAAGCCAAAACCTTACTAAAACAAAGAAAGAAACATAAAGAATTAGAAAGAAAATATAAGATAAGAATATTTGCTATAGAAAAAGAATTAGACCAGACCCAAAGAACTGTAAGCTCCGAGTAATTAACAAAGTTATATATATAGAGTTAATACAATTACAAGCACAAATAAGATTACAAAATGAATTTATAAAAGACATAAAAACAGATTTGTGTACAACCACTAGTTCTTATGGGTGAAGAAATATTAAGAAGACAACAAGATATGATAAGACAGTTAGAATATATAGCAGAAAAAAGATTAGTTTATAACAGAGACATAAATGAACATATAATAAGTTGTAAAATGAGTATTGATCTAATAACGGAAAGAGACAGAAGAATAGATGAAAAATCTAAACAAATAGCTGAACAAGAGGATAATATAAAAACTATAAAAGAAGAACATTTAAGACAAAAAAATGAAGAAATCAGGAAAATAACGGAAGAAAAATTAGGACAAATAATCAAACAGGATCGTGAGATAAATGATTTAAATGAGGTCATAAAAGAACAATATAAATACATTAACGAACTAACCAATGGATAAAGGAAAAAAGATAGCAACAGATCTATATAAATCATATTACCAAGTGGACGAATATGAAGGAGGAACGACACAAACCTTAAGTTTTAAACCAGAGACATACCAAAAAATACAAAATGAGCAAGAAGAATTATCGATCAATAAGATATTCAAAACAAAATGGTTCGAAAGAAATAAAGAAATAAGATATATAATCCAAAAACATGAGAATATAATAGACACAACAAGTGTAAATGGAAAAACCAGAATTAATCTAATAACCGATGAAATAATAAAAAGAGAATTATCAAAATTATCGACAAAAGAAGCCAAAAAGTACAGAAAATATATATTTTGGAGGAGTAGAATTCACTATAAAAGCATATTTTCAGAAAAAATATAGATACACCTATACAAATATACATATTGGGATGACAGGATATTAGAAAACTTACAAGACGCATTAATATCAGTAATAAGAGGAAATTTAATATACCAAAAGTTAAAATTCACGATACAATCAGATTTTAGTATCTCGTTAAAAGATGAACATAAATACTTAGATTTAACACTATACTACAAACTAAATGGAATAAAAATGCCACCAGGAAGTAAAGTTATAAGTATAGAAACAAAAATGGTATATGCCTTAACAGGAAATCATCATGTAAAGAAACAACACGAAATGAATATTTTAGTACCAAGAATGTACCAAGACATTTTAGAATACATAACACCAGTGATGAAAATGATAAAAATAGCAATATTAATGATAGTAGCAACACAGATAAAGAAGATGTAATCGTTAATGAAGGACAAGTAGCAAATATTACGGAAGAAATAGAAGACGAAAATAATTGTGAAATAATACAAGAAAATAATCAAATACTAGAAGCGCTACAAAAAATGCAACGAGTAAATGTGATTATAGAAGAAGAACCCGAAAGTGATATAGAAGATGAATATAATGAACCTTTTGAGACAGAAATAGAATCAGATAACATAGTAAATGAAGACACCAACGACTACCCAGAAGAAGAAATGGTAGATCCAGCCTTAGAAATCATAACAAGGAAACCTATTAAATTACCACCACATATACCGGTGGGATATCAAGCAGAATTTAGCGAGTTTGTAGGATCAATGGCACAAGGAATTAATATGGATAGATATATTTTAGACTTAGATAATGTCTATGATGAACAAGAATTAAGCAGAAGAATAAATGTTTGGAATGTAGGAATGTCTTTAGCGTTAATGAGTTCAGCACTTACCAGTGACCTAGACTATATGTATGAATTAATATCTAAAACAATGATTGGAAAAGTAGCATTTTGGTTTGAAACCATAGCTTACCAAATGAAAGGAGAAATATTTCATCATGTTAAAGATTGGAAAGGAATTTTTTTTTTTTTTTGGGTAAATAAATTTTATTATAACAAAAATCAGGAAAGTGCAATCAATCATCGAGGGTTCTCAAGCCTCAACGTAAACAAAGCAAAATAATACAAGAAAATAAACTCAAACATAAAAATTAAATGCTTTCTATCCGGGGCATTCCAAGATAGTATCTTCATTTAATTAATCGGGGGGGTAGTGAAATACTCTTCCAATCTTCGTACTTGGACTTTTACCACTGTTTCTTAGGGAATTCTTTCTTGAAGTAACCTCTTGCCATCCATCTTCATCACCTTGCCTTGACACCGAAATACCTCCAGAAGCATCCGGAATCAAAGGCGAATTAGGTACCCTTTTAGTCATCACACCCATGTCCCTTCCAATGTTCAATGATCCACCGACTGGTAGTGGAACAAATAGGGGGTTGGTTTGGAGTGGGCGTGTAGGTTCCTGAACAACCACCATTTCCGGATCTACTCCTTTGTCTGAAACAACCATAGGCTCCTGAGTGCTCATAGTCTCCATAGGCGTTACATGTTCCTCCAATTTCTTACACTTGAAATGATTATGTCCGAATGCTTTGCAGTGAAAACAGTAATCGGGATAATTCTCATATTCCACCTTCTGAACATACTTGATATTGCTTGGTAATTTTACATTAAACTCCGTGACCGGCTCCTTGCTAACATTAACTTCAATTAATACCCGTGCATAATTCATTTTGGACCTCTCTTTCGTGACTCGTCCAGATATGCGGCTTCTCCACTCGTGAGGCTATCTTACTTAACCCGGATGCACTCCAGACCGACAATGGAACATCACGAAGTACTACCCAGACCGGGATGTCCATGAAAAGATCATCCGTAAGCAAAACGTCCTTATCGACCAATTTTAGCATCAAACTTTTCCCAAAGGCCGTATAAGGACCACCATGAAATACCTTGATGCGATCTTGCTCAGTCATAAATCTGAAAATTGTCCATCGACGTCCATAGGGAATGATTCTACACTTAACTCCCCATTTTTTAACAATAGAATTCAATGCCTCACGTCCCGGGAAAGGACCCGTGAAGCACCCAATAAGACAATAACCCCAAGTTTCAACAAAGGGGACCTCGTCCTTTGTATCTAATTCCACATAATCTCCTTCTTGTTCAACAAATTGTAGTTTAAGTCCTTTTGATTCTAGACGAGAACTTGTAAAGATTCCCGCATAAGTTTTCTTCGTTGGATTAGACTCCTTATTTTGTTGTGGCACCCGAGTAACGTTTGCACGCTCAGTAGGTGCATTAGTTGCATTCGTGGGGAAATTCAAGACTTGTGCACTATTAGGAATGGTTGCCATAAATTGTTCATATCCCTCGGCATTAAATGCTCCATTGGCCGAGACAAAATCAGAGTTCTTAGGCGTCTTGGAAAAGAACGACCCTTCGATTTCCACATTAGTTGATCCTCCAAGACTCGTTTGAAGAGTAGACCCTTCAGTTCCCGTAGCCATCAAGTTTCCATACCTCTTTGGACGAGCTGCCCCTTCGGTTTCCGCAGCTTTTAAATTCATTAGAAGAGTTGACTCTTCGGTTCCCACCCTTATCAAGTTACGATGTCCCATTGAATGAGATGTTTCCTTGGTTCTCTCAGCAATTAAATTCGCCAAGTTACCAAGTCTCGTTTGAAGAGTAGGCTGTTCGACTTCCGCACGATTTGTATTACCAAGAACCATGGGAAATGAACCATCATCGGACACTACATTCATTAACCGATGACCCTTGGGCTGCAGCCTTGACCCGCGACTACCACCGTGACCAATCAGCAGCCCATGACCACCCTTCTGACCCTCCTTCGACCCGGAACCACCCTCTTGATCCGCCATCGACCCGTGCCCACCCATGCGACCCGTCTTTCCCTCGAGAAGGGGTGACGTTTCGGAAACCGCAACACTTGCATTCCCAATGTCCGTGGGAAATGAAGTCCCGTCGGCTTCACCAACCTTTGACTGATGACTCATGGACTTCAACACTGACCCATGACCACCGTCCTGACCCGCCATCGACCCGGGATCACCCTCCTGACCCGTTTCTTCTCCGACCTCCATGTTGCCAGTCGGAAAACTACTATAAGCCACAACCGTCGGCTTCATATGATTAAACTTCATACCGTGACCCATGGGTTTCATCCACAACCCATGACCACTATCACGACCCTCTTGCAACCCGGGACCACCCACCATACCCACTTTAGACCCGGGATCTCCATCTAGATCCGCTATTCTTCCAGTGTCAAGTGTTCCAACCGGTACACCTGATCGGTGTATTTTATATACACCTTTTGAGTCAGTTTTAGTTAGTCTTTTGTCCCATTTTGCACATATAAGTGTCGTATTAGGATAGTTTTTCTTTCTTTTGAGTCAAAGTGGTTAAAATGGCCAAATGGCGGAAAAGGAGCAAAAAGAGGGCAAAAAAGGAGATGCCAGAGATGAAAACAGAGAAAGTGGCGAACAAGGCAGAAATCCAGACCAGCGCCGCGACGCCTCTGCATCGAAGCTGGCGCGCGCCATCATTCGAGAAGGCACGAAGATCCAGCCGCGGCGCTAAAACAGGCGCGCGCCACTATCGAGAGACAGAAACCCAGCCGCGCGCCTACCGAGACGAAGCGAGGCCGCGACGCTAAACATCCGAGAGCTACGAAGATTCAGTGCGCGCGCTTCTCGCATACAGCGAATATCGTGGACGCGGCGCCAAAACACCCGACGGATCGCGAGAACTTCCGGCCGAGGCGCTATCTCAGCGGCTGGCGCCGACGCGGAAAAATTAGGTCTTTTGACGGATTTTTGGGCCAGCCCGCAGGAAAAGAAGGAGGCGTTTTAAACCTATATAAGGAGAACCCTAGGCGCTTTTGAGGGTTCCTTTCGACAACACAAGATTTTCTTGCTAGAGATTGAGACCTAAACTTAGTAATTTCTTTCCTTTTTCTTTTCTTTAATTCAGTTTTGCATGATGAACTTGAAATTAGTTCTTGTCATCTTTATGGCTAGGAACTAATTCTCCTATGTACTTTCTATGTTGAACTTCTTGAAACTTATGTTATAAATTAATGCATGCTTATGGTTATTTTTCTTATTGAGAGATCTATCCAATAATTGAGTTGAATTCTTGGTAGCTAATTGACAACTAGTTATCACTATATGATTTCTAATCAGTTACGAAGGGGGATTGTGAATATCTTTGTAAGTTGGGTAGGCAGTGCTTGAATTGGGGATGAAAATACCTCAATTAGTTTTGTAAGCGTTGATGAGAGGCTTAACAACCCTAATTTTGGCGCATTGCGTGACGGTCAACTAGGTTTTGTTCTTAATCCTCCTATAGAGTTACCCTTATCAAAGTTAGGTAAGGAACAATCTGGGTTGAGTGTTTATATAACCCTAACGGGAGTATAAAGCGATTTCAGAAACTGCTTTCTCCAAAAGAAGAACACCATAAGTAATGCATTAGTAAGTAGCATAAGCGGATAGTAAGGATACATAGAAGCCCTATTCTCATCACATCTGAAGTAATTCTTTATATTTACTTGTCTTTAATAATTCTTAGTTATAAACAAAACAATCAATCATTAATTCACCAAATAGATACTAGAAAATAGATAGTTGGTACTTGAACCCTAATCCTAGAGGACGATATTCGGTCTTATCTAAGACTATACTACTTGATACGATAACGTGCACTTGCGTTTAAAAGTATGTGCATATTACGCGCATCAACACCACCTGAGGATGCCACCGGAAAGTTGGGAGGTTCAATGAGTTGCATCCTTGACCCAAGACCACTATCATGACCCTCTGGCACTCCAATACCACCCTCCTGACCTGCTAACAACCCGACAACACCCGTCTGACCCGAATTTTCCAGAGTGTTCAGAGAAGCAAACTGGCCACCACCGGAAGCTGCCCCCACCGGAAATGCTGCCCCCTCTTGAACAATCAAACTAATCTCTTTCTTTCTTTTGGCTGAAATCTTAATATTCTTTCTCATGGCAAGAAGAAAGATAACTCACTCTAAAACAAATCGATTAAAGTGAACATGAAATGAACACACAAACTTCTCGGTAGGATGGGATTGATCAAAGAATAATCCGTAATAATTCAGTTGATGAAAATCGTAGAAGAAGGGAGACGTAGAAGAGCAACTAGAGGAAAATGTTGAGAGCATTTTCGCCTAGTGAGAGAAACATCTCTCTAAATATATTAGCTGAAAGAAAATGTGAAATAATAATGAATTTAAATAATATGAAATGTTGTAAGATCAGTAAACTATCAGAATATACAGTAAGTTTTACTAAATTCTATTACGAAGTAAGATTTTTACCAGATGAAGGAATAATATACCAACAACTTTATTACGATCATTTACCAACTTCATATAATACAGAAATAACTAAAGAATATAAACAACTAGAACCAAAGGAAAATACGTTGGGAGAAAAAATAAGAGTATTAAGAGCTTATTTAAAGAGAAAATGCGAAGAATATAGGATACAACAAAAGGTTAAAAAGGACAGAAAATTAGGATTAAGAGAGGTATGTGGATTCACAGAAAGGAGATTAGTATTTGGATGTGATAACCACGAAAAGGAACGTAGGTATAGAAAACATAAAAATACGTCTAGAAGATATAAGAATAAAGCATTTAATAAAAATAAAGACTACAAAAAGAATTATGATAAACAGTATTACAAACCTTACATAAGAAGGAGATATAAGAGATTTAGGAAATATAATAATACCCCCGACACTAGAAATAAACGAAAATTTAGAAGAAAAAGGTATGTAAAACCATTAGAAGCGAAAGAAGCACCTAAAGAATGTAAATGTTGGAATTGTAATGAGAAAGGACATTATGCTAACAAATGTCCGAAACTAAAGAAACAAGGAATAAAATATGTTAATACTACACAGTTTATTATGAGCCTAGAACAAATAAAAGAAGGAAACAATAAATGGTATAGTGATGAAGAATTTTATATTAGTCAAACCGAAGAAGAAAGTGACATAGAAACAGGGAATATTAAAAATATAAATAACTATTCAGAAGAGGAGAACATTTACTCAGACAGTGAAACTATTCAGAATAAATGGTAGCAATCTACATAGAAGCTCATGTAGAATACAAACCCGATAAAATGATAAAATAAAAAATCTTTATTGACAGTGGAGCAGATATGTGTCTAGCACGAAAATAAATTTTAGAATCACATAAGTGGAAGAGGTCTAGAACACATAGAATACTAGCTACAAGATTTAATGAACAAACTAAAGAATTGGACACGATAGTAGAAAATGTAAGGATAGTGTTAAATAAAACAATATTTAAATTGCCAATGACATATCAAGATAATAAGATGAGCCAACATGTAATATTAGAAATAACTTTTTAGATTACTTTAAAACACAAGTTGTAAACAATAACACCTTAAGCCTACAAACGCTTTGTAACAAATGGATTATATTAAAAAGAATACTACCAGTACAAACGTTGAAGTTATGTAATAGGATAAATCGAAACAATAATTTACAACTATTAAAAGAAAAATACATCGGAATGTTAAAAGTAAATTTTGGAGAAAATCCAATACAATTGTGGGAAAAAAGAAAACATATGCTGAAATAAAGTTAATAACCCCTAATGATAATGTCAGATGTAAACCTATTAGATATAGCCCAACAGATCAGAAAGAATTCGAAACACAACTAAAAGAACTACTAGATTTAAAACTAATACAAGAAAGTAAAAGTCCAGATAGTAGTCCAGCTTTATTAGTAAGAAAACATAGCGAACAAAAGAGAGGTAAGGCTAGAATGGTCGTAGACTATTGAGAACTGAATAAAAAAACAATATTTGATGGATATTTTTTACCATATAAAAGAAACCTTATTAATATATTAGGAGTTAAGAAATGCCTTAGCAAGTTTGATTGTAAGAGTGGATTTTGGCAAATAAAATTAACTAGAGAATCAAAACCTTTAACAACTTTTAGTACCCCTCAAGGACATTATGAGTGGAATGTATTACCATTTGGATTAAAAAATGCACCCCAAATATTCCAAAGTCGAATGGAACAAGTATTTAAAAGATTAACATACTATTGTATAGTATATGTCGACGATATATTAATATATAGCGACAACCTAGGAGATCATATTAAACACCTGGAAGAATTTATAAAAACCATAAAACAACATGGAATCTTGTTATCAGAAAAGTCACAGGTACATTGTTGGTTTCTTGCTGTGATGTTTATGCTTTGATAGACCCAGGTTCTACCTTGTCCTATATATCTCCTCATATTGCTGGTAGAATAGGGATAGAACCCGAGTCCATAAAACCTTTTGAGGTAGCTACCCCAGTAGGTGATTCGGTGGTGGCCGAGCGAGTCTATAAGGCTTGCCCAGTGACTATATACAGTCGTCAGACTCTAGCCGACTTGATAGAGTTGGATATGACAGACTTTGATGTGATTATGGGTATGGATTGGCTAGCGTCTTGCTATGCCAATGTGGACTGTAGAGAGAGGTTAGTTCGGTTCCGGTTTCCGCGAGCCGTTATCAGTGGAAGGAATCCGCATCGCCGAGGGTAGGTTTATTTCTTACCTCAAGGCTAGGAAGATGGTACAGAAGGGTATATTTACCATTTGGTTCGTATTCGACATCGAGGTGAGATACCGACCTTGATCGATCCGGTTGTTAGAGAGTTTCCACGTATTCCCGCACGAGCTTTGGGTATCCTCCCGAGAGGGAGATTGAGTTTTGCATCGATTTGGAGCCAGACACTCGACCGATATCTATTCCGCCATACAGGATGGCACCTGCCGAGTTGAAGGAATTGAAGGACCAGCTGAAAGATTTGCTGGAGAAAGGCTTTATCAGGCCAAATGTTTCTCCCCGGGAGCGCCAAGGTTATTTGTAAAGAAAAAGGATGGGGCCGCAGATGTGTATTGATCATGTGCAATGAACAAGTTAACTATCAAGAACCGATATCCCCTCCCCAGGATTGATGATTTGTTTGACCAGTTGCAGGGTGCGAGATGCTTTTCCAAGATAGACCTGCGGTCTGGTTACCATCAGGTACGAGTTAGAGAGGCGGATATCCCAAAGACTGCATTCAGGACCCGGTATGGGCACTATGAGTTCAGGGTGATGTCTTTCGGATTGACCAACGCTCCAGCGGTATTCATGGATTTGATGAATAGGGTGTTCAGGCCATTCTTGGATATGTTCGTTATAGTGTTCATTGATGATATCTTGGTGTATTCGCGCACAGAGCAGGAGCATACAGATCATTTGAGGACGGTATTGGGAGTCCTCCGAGACCGGAATCAGATGCCAAGTTCTCGAAATACGAGTTTTGGCTGGCTTCAGTGGCTTTCTTAGGGCATGTTATCGGGGCCGATGGTATTCGGGTTGATACAGCTAAGATTGAGGCAGTCAAGACTTGGCCCAGACCCACTACACCGACGGAGGTGCGCAGCTTTTTGGGCCTTGCAGGTTATTATCGGAGGTTTGTGGAGAAGTTTGCTTCCATGTCAGCGCCTTTGACTAGGCTGACTCAGAAAGCAGCTATATTTCAGTGGACGGATGCTTGTGAGGAGAGTTTTCAGTTACTGAAGGAGAAGTTGACGACCGCTCCAGCCTTAATCTTCCGAGGGTTTGGACGGATATGTGGTTTACTGTGATGCGTCGGGTGTCGGGATTGGGTGCGTGCTGATGCAGCACGACAAGGTTATAGCTTACGCATCTCGACAGCTTAGGAAGCATGAGAAGAACTATCCCACACATGACTTAGAATTGGCAGCAGTGATTCATGCCTTGAAGATCTGGAGACACTATTTGTATGGGGTTCATGTGGATATTTACACAGACCACAAGAGCCTCCAAAGATATCTTCACCGGGAGGCGAACTGCGGCGAGACGGTGGTTGGAGCTGCTTAAGGATTATGATGTTGATATTCTATACCACCCAGGGAAGGCCAATGTAGTTGCAGATGCCCTTAGTCGCAGATCGATGGGTAGTCTATCCGATGTACCGCCGGGGAAAAAGGATATGGTCCGAGAGATTCATCAGCTAGCGAGCCTTGGGGTTCGTTTGTTTGATTCTGATAGTGATGGAGTTCGGGTTCGAGAGGTTGCCGAGTCTTCCATCGTCGAGGAGGTGAAGAGGCGACAGTATGAGGATCCGATTATGGTGCGGTATCGAGATGCCGCTCTCGCAGAGAAGAGTCTATTTGAGGTAGCGCCTGATGGGGTGCTAAGGTTTGAGGGCCGATTGTGTGTTCCCGATGTGACAAGACTTCGTCAGCAGATTTTGGGGGAGGCACACAGTGCTAGTTATTCTATTCACCCGGGGTCGACTAAGATGTACCATGACCTCAGGTGTGTGTATTGGTGGGATGGCCTGAAGAGGGACATGACAGGTTTTGTTGCACAGTGTCCTAATTGTCAGCAGGTCAAGATTGAGCACCAAAAGCCCGGTGGGCTGTTGCAGGCTATTGATATTCCGACTTGGAAGTGGGAGGTGATAAATATGGATTTTATTACAGGGTTACCTTCCACTCAGAGGAAGCATGATTCCATTTGGGTGATTGTCGACAGGCTGACGAAATCAGCCCATTTTCTTCCGGTCAGAACGACGTTCACCGAGGACTATGCGGATTATATATTAGAGAGATTGTGAGACCGCACGAGTCCGGTGTCGATTATATCAGATAGAGAGCCGGTTCGGCTAACTGGAGGTCTTTTCGAAGGGATTAGGACACAGGTGAGTCTCGATCGCATTTCACCCTCGTGATCGACGGACAGCCGAGCGACTATCCGTACAACGAGGATATGCTGCGGGATTGTGTTATTGATTTCAGGGGTAGCTGGGAGGACCATTTACCTCTTGTGGAGTTTGCTTATAACAACGACTACCATTCTAGTATTCAGATGGCGCCTTATGAGGCCTTATATGGGAGGAAGTGTAGGTCACCAATAGGTTGGTTTGAGGTGGGAGAAGTTCAGCTAGTCGGTCCAGACTTGGTACATCAGGCAGTGGATAAGGTGAAGCTTATCCAGGAGCAGTTATTGTCAGCTCAGAGTCGACATAAGTCGTATGCGGATCATCGGCGTCGACACTTGGAGTTTGAGGTAGATAATTGGGTCTTCCTGAAGATATCACCCATGAAGGGTGTGATGAGATTTGGGAAGAAGGGGAAACTTAGCCCAAGGTACATTGGGCCTTATCAGATTATCCGTAAGGTAGGCAAGGTTGCCTATGAGTTAGATCTGCCGTCCGATTTGGAGGCGGTACATCCAGTTTTCCATGTGTCTATGTTGCGGAAATGTATTGGAGATCCATCTAGAGTGCACCCGATTCATGATGTCCAAGTGACAGAGGAGTTATCGTATGAGGAGAGTCCCATAGCGATACTCGATCGTCAGGTTAGACGACTTCGGACAAAGGATGTGGCTTCCGTCAAGGTCTTATGGCGGAACGAGAACAGGGAAGAGATGACGTGGGAAGCGGAGGAGGACATGATGAAGAAATATCCTCACTTATTCCCTACACCTCCAGGTAACCCATTTTCCTTCTTGTTAGTTTTGATTTAGAAATTGTGCTTAAGTATTGTTGTGGCCGGGGGGAGCGTCGTTATTTGAAAAAGAGTAGTTAAGAGCGTCTACGTCGATTTGTGATTCGAGTAAGCCTAGAAGGAATATTCGGGATGAATGTTTCTAAGGGGGGGAGAATGTTATACCCCGTGGTTCGGTCCGACATGATCGGGGCTCGCGCCAGGCGCCAGGCGTGGCGCGCCAAGGCGGTAATGTAGGGCCGCGCGGAAGGCATGTGCGGCCGAAGATCCGAGGGGTCGCTGAAAGCGAGGCCAAGGCGGAAGCTGTGGGCGCCGAAAGTCCTAAGGCGGCAGAGTTTAGGCGGCCGCCGATCGCAAGCCGCGCCGAGGCGGATCTGCGAGAGTTAGTGGAAATTTCTGCCTTTTATTTTAAAGAGGTCATGGTGGGTGACAAGTGTCCCCATCCTGAAATGTTGCATGCCTTATATTGACCAAGTCTTGAATACTTGATCATCTTTCATCTTTCATCTTTCATCTTTCATCTCTCTCTCTCTAGCTAAAAGCTCTCCTTCTCTCTAGAAAATCAAGAGAAACTCAAGCTTAAGGAAAATCTGAAAAGGGTGTTAAGGAGGAAAGTTATTTGCAAGCTGGAGGTTATTGTGGTGGTATTCTTGAAAAGAGGCTAGCAAAATTGTTGGAATAGTTTTGGCTAAAGCTCCAAAGGTAACATTTCTTCTCTTGTAGCTAGTTATTGGTGTTGCATGTGAAGAATAAGGAATTTGTAGTAGTAAATAATGCTCTTAGAATCATTGCATGTAAGAAAAATGGTTTGGATATGAAAGATTGGTTAAAGAGATATTATGAGCATGTTGTAGCCTACAAACTACTTTAGAATTGTTAAGTGTATTGTTTTACCTATTGGGGCAGAATTTTACACACCTAAGATTGGTTGTGTAATCCCCTTTGATATGTGGGATTGTTGGGCCTTAAATGTGGCATTTGGATATTGAATTCGGCCTTGAAAAAGGTGGCAAAGTATGTAGAAACAAAGGAAATGCTGCCCAAATTTCCTTAGGAATTAGTAACTTGAACTTGGAATATTTCTACATTAAAATTAGGGGTTAATAAACGTATTATGGTCATTATAGGTTGACATATTACGTGCGGTATTTCGGACTTAGTAAGTGGATTAACCGAAGAGGTATGTGGAACTTTCCTATCTCTTGAGCATGAGTAGTTGTACCTATGTAGTACGGTAGACGTACAAGATTTGATATCTTTCACTTGTTTTAAAAGTATATGATACTTGTTTCATTTCAAAAGTATAAGTCCCTTGGATTTAGGGAAAATGTATTTGACAAAGGGATAACGCTAATATAATGACTTTATGGGAAGTTGGTTATATTAGTTTTCTTGAAAGGTTCACGAAGAAAGGTTTACTCTAATTAAAACAAGTACGAGTAAAGGATTTGAAACTAAGAAAGGTGAATTGATTTTTAGGCATTGGTTGCCTAAGGTTTTAAAGGAAATGAAGTCACTTGATTTAGAAGCCTATTATATTTCTAAAAGGAAATGTGACTTGTCTTGAAAGAAATCGTAACTTGATACTATGGTGATTAGTATCTTGAAATTTTTGTATAAAAAGAGTTATTTCTTAAAAAGTTAGAAGTACATGGTACTTGGGTTGAATTCCCGGATTTTCTATTAAAAGACATGTTAGTGTCTTAGGATACTAAAATGAGAGGATATATTAATAATGTTAATAAGAAGTTAGGGGATTTCTTAACTTGCTTATGTTATGATAAATAAGGTAGTGCTATGTTATGATAGGCCGGTAGTGCTTATGTTGTGATATGATAGGCCGGTAGTGCTTATGTATGATATGATAGGCCGGTAGTGCTTATGTTATGTATGATAGACGGATGAGCTATGTTATATATTTATATTATTACGGGGTAAACCCCGGGTTATTATTTATGCCATGGATTTGCTACCCATGATGCGAGTGCGGCGCTTGCACTCATGCGATCCGACCACAAGATCCATGCGGGTGAAATAGTCTCATGCGAGTACGGCGATGGTACTCATGCGGGTCCACGTGATCCATGCGGGTGAAATAGTCTCGTGGGTGAAATAGTCCCACGATTTAGGCAGATGACCTCACGCGGTCCACAGGACCCATGCGGGTGAAATAGTCCCGTGAGTAGGATTGTTTAATGATACTACGGGCGAGGTACCCTCGCTTTGATCGTGAGCCTCCTATTTTTATGCTATAAGATTTATACTTGTTACTCATTGTTAGTAAGGCACAAGGCAAGGAAATTGATTTTTATCTATGACTCAAATTATTTTTGACTTATGATATTACTACTGATTTTCCGCTTTACATACTTGGTACGTTGTGTAACGACCCCCTTCCTGGCCGCTCATGCCGCATGTAAGGGAAAGCAGGTGGTAGATCCTCATTCCTAGGATCTTTTACTCAGGTGTCAGGAGCTCCATTTTTTCGGAGGCTCGACTTTTGGTATGGTTCTCCCTGGTGTTTTTGATGTTTTCTACATTCAGGTACGACGGCCCCGTCCGTCATAGTGTTACTCCTTCTGAGGCTGTAGTCTTGTCATAACTTGGTTTGTTTAAGGATGTAATCGTTCGGTTTTATGTACTTTGGGGTAGCCATTTTGGGCTAGACTATTTATATCATTATGGTTGTTTATTATGAGTTTATATTCACGGTTTTCTCGATGTTGTGTCGCGCGGTGCGTTAAGGCACCGGTCACGGATCCGGGGTCGGGTCGTGACAATATATCCGGGACTAAGAATCTTCTAGCTTATTTTTAAGCAAATATCAGGACGTCAGTTAATAGTGACAGCTTCGACGACTATATCATCAATGTAATAAATGAAGTTATCAGCAGCAACCAAGCCATGGAAACAAAAATACAAAAACTAGAAGGAATCCTCAGGAAAAATAATAGCCTCATTGATCAGTTAAAAGAATGTCTATCAGACTACCAGATATACAAAGGTCTAAGGAACTATCCAAAATAAATAAAGGAAACTACAAACTTTCCTAATCTCAGTTCAAGATTACTCCAAATGCCACCAACGTCCCAAATACCAACATCTCAAATATTATCGATGGCTGAAAAATTAACATTTTCCCCAGAAATCATCACCACCTATGAAACCATTACCAAATATTACACCTATAAATCCAACCCCAATATACTACGAAAGGCCAAGATTCAAAGAAGTATCCAAGATACTTATGTCTTGAGAAAACAGATCCAAATGTAGCCCATAAACTTTTCAAATATGGATTTCTAGATAAAATCATGACAGATGATACCCTTAACAACATATCAAAATTACCAAGTACCATAATCCAATCAATTCAGTCTATGAGGGAAACATTCGGACCAGGGATCTTTACCATTTCCATTGTATGACTAAACTCATACCCCTATAAAAATATTAGCATAACTTAATGACAAACAAATAATATTCATTTCTTTTAACTTTCTCGTATCTCCCGCTTGTAAAGGATATAACATGTAATTCGTAACTCCAAATAAGGTGTTTATTGTACCACATCGAAGGCAACACTAGGGTATCTTATTATTCCGAATCCCACCTAATAATACTTAGTGTAGATGGTGAAAATTTATGAAAGAAACAACCCCATGAAATTTGTGTCGCCAGAATTTTTGTAAAACAAGGCAGAAACTTCATACAGTCATAAATTCCAAACCATACGTCGGATTTATCTTCGTAAGATATCAAACTGACGGGAACAGAGTAATCTACAACTTTCATTCAACCCATGTTTTCATATTCCTTACGGATTTGTACAGTTGTTACGTTTTATATGCTGCGGTAAACATTATACCATGATAAATCCCTCAAGTTTCTCTATTCAAGTTGATTGTGAAATTTCCGTGTAATGACTTCTTTGAAATTTGATTTCATTCTACAACACATTATTATAAGAATCATGAATAGATTATCAACCACAAAACATAGAATTTAACCTGAACTCAATTGAGTGTTTCCCCCTCGTCTTCTAGCTACTAGGGTTTTCTTTATTTTCTTTCTTTTCTTCTTTTCGTTCTTTCCTCTCCTTTCTTGACTGCTGCTCTCGTTTTCTTTTTCTCCCTTTTCTTTGTTTTCTTTGTTTTTCTTTTTGTTGTTGCTCACGCCCCCCCTCCCCCTTTTCTTTACCTAATTAACGTGCACACAAAGGGGTAGTGGGCTTGGCCCACCCACTCACTAATTTTATTCCCCCTTTCATTAAAAATCAACCCATTTAATTAATTAAATTCATGCACCAATTGTATATTAAAACTCCTATAATTTAATATTCTATAGTCTCGTACTATTTTCGTAGTTCTAACATACTAAATGACCAAACGGATTGTTACATTAGATACCAATTAAACAATCGCTCGTCCCCGAGCGACAAGGTATGAGTAGAGGATAGAGGTACCTGAACTGTCGAACAACTGAGGATATCTACTCTGAATATCCGCCTCGGTCTCCCAAGTATCATCCCCCGTAACGTGACCACACAAGACCTATAGACTCGACCTACTATCCCCGAATCCCCGACAGGAGTATAGACACGAATAGGTACATCAATCATATCCCAAAGCATATCCAAACCCGTAGAGAAATAGATGGACACATAAGAGAAAGTAGAACTTGGATCAAATAAGACAGAAACTGACCGGTGACAACCCGAAATAATACATGTGATAGCCGCATCACACCCTTCACTGAAAGATTTCAACCTCCCCTTCCCATAAAATTTAATCTCCACGGGAAAATTTCCCCACTTGACGTAAAGGCAATAGATATTTCCTTGAAGAACCGCTAAACAACTTGTGCTTAACCCACACACTCCCATCTTTCCGACACTCAACTTTGCCATTCATTCTCCCGCGCAATGCCAAACTAAGCACACCTCATGCTCCCATCAAACGAATATTTTACCATTATGATTATTTCGTCACCAACCATAAACTATTTGGATTCTCGTCAGTACACCTCAACCTATAGGATAGAGAGAAAATACTTTATATGAATCACATAAAGAGTCCTACCACATGTGAGAGAATATAGAAATGAGTTTAAGATACCAATCTGAACAATCTCGCACGAAAGGAATGAACCAGATACCAATCAGATTGAACTCGCACGAAAAAAATGAACCAGATACCAACGGATTGAACTAGCACGAAAAGAGAAAAGAAGTGGAGTGTTTCCTAAATGTCCTATAGCCTCTCGAGGATGGGTACAGACGTCTACGTACCAATCCACAAGAATCTACTAGACATTACTCTTGTACTCATTAGACCGATTAACCTAGAAGCTCTGATACCAACTTTGTCACGACCCAAATCACGAGTCGTGATGGCACCTACACTATCCCCCTGAGTAGGCGAACCATACTCTCAATAACAGATTAAATAGCGGAAAAATAAACGCAAAAGAAGTTATCAAGTCTAAAAATACGAAGTCCCTCAAAATCAGGTCAAACGGGTACAAGAGCACTAACAAGTCTGAAAAATAGAAGTCTGAAAGAATGCCCGAAGGCTACATATTGTTTGTCAATAACCAAAGAAAAATGGAATTAACTAAGAAGCCCTTCAGGGGCCACAGATGACCAAGTAGCTCACCCTGAATGACTAGGAGATGTCCACCTCGCAAATCAGCCACGGGGCGTAGAACTGAAACCTAGATCGTACTCTACACACATCAAAAGTGCAGCAAGAGTAATATCAGTACAACACTAGTACCGGTAAGCATCATAGGACAACAGTGATTAGATAACGCATGAAGAAGTTGAAACCAACAAATAGCACATAGAGCAATCAGGCATAGTCACATATCATCTACAAGCAAATCGTAAAGAAATCATGAAATTAACCAAGAGAGATATAATTCACCAAATGATCAGTCAAAATATGAGTGGATGAATGCAATGCAATGCAATGTCACCTCTCTCACTCCCGCTCTCCGGCAAAAACCTCAGAGGCTATCAATCACTCTCAACCTCCGGCAGAAACCTCGGAGACTATCACTCTCGCTCTCCGACAGAAACCTCGGAGGCAATCACTCCCGCCTTGACGTAAAAATCGAGGCAATCACCGCCGCCTACGGCAGAAACCTCGGAGGCAATCACTCGCTCTACCAGAAACCCTGAGGCAATCACTCCCGCCTCCCAGAGAAATCTCTGAGGCTATCACCCCGCCTCCCAGAGAAACTTCGGAGGCTATCACTCCCACTCTCCGGCAGAAACCTCGGAGGCAATCACTCCCGCTCTCCGGCAGAAACCTCGAAGGCAATCACTCCCGCTCTCCGGCAGAAACCTCGGAGGCTATCACTCACTCTGAGTCTCTCACCTCCCCATCATCATAAAATAATATAGAAAGTATGTCAGCCATGATGTCAAGTCTCAACATGTGTCACCAATATACAATCAACAAGTACAAGTAAAATCAGGTGGTAATCACAGAAAATAACACATATGGCGACTAGCCCACATAACAGCTGACAGAACCAACGTAATAGTAATTTCATCTCCACTTCCTGCCCGAAGGCCTATTATGCTATCCCCATCACTTTCTACGACTACATAAGATTATCTAATCAGAGTCTAACTAAAGTAAATTGTAACCTACCTCAATGTAGAGCGGGTGCCACGAACAAGTAGACCAATGCCTTCCCCTTGCGTAGAGCCTCTGAACGATTAAAATCTAGAAAATATGTAAACTACATTATAATACGAATCTAAGGGCACCCATATTATTATATTTATATTAACAATATCTTTACCATTTCCATTGTATGACTAAACTCATACCCCTATAAAAATATTAGCATAACTTCAGGACAAACAAATAATATTCCTTTCTTTTAACTTTCTCGTATCTCCCGCTTGTAAAGGATATAACATTAAATTCGTAACTCCAAATAAGATGTTTATTGTACCACATCGAAGGCAACAATAGGGTCTATTATTATGCCGAATCCCACCTGTACTTAGTGTAGATGGTGAAAATTTACGAAAGAAACAACCCCATGAAATATGTGTCGCCATAATTTTTGTAAAACAAGGCAGAAACTTCAAACAGTCGTAAATTCCAAACCATACATCGGATTTATCTTTGTAAGATATCATACTGACGGTAACAGAGTAATATACAACTTTCATCCAACCCATGTTTTCATATTTCTTACAGATTTGTACAGTTTTTACGTTTTATATGTTGTTGTAAACATTATGCCATGATAAATCCCTCAAGTTTCTCTATTCAAGTTGATTGTGGAATTTTCGTGTAATGACTTCTTTGAAATTTGATTTCATTCTACAACACATTATTATAAAAATCATGAATAGATTAACTCAACTATAAACATAGAATCTAACCTGAACTCAATTGAGCGTTTCCCCCTCGTCTTCTAGCTACTAGGGTTTTCTTTATTTTCTTTCTTTTCTTCTTTTCGTTCTTTCCTCTCCTTTCGATCACGCTCGCTTTCTTTTCTCCCTTTTCTTTGTTTTCTTTGTTTTTCTTTTTGTTGTTGCTCACGCCCCCCTCCCCCTTTTCTTTACCTAATTAACGTGCACACAAACGGGTAGTGGGCTTGGCCCACCCACTCACTAATTTTATTCCCCCTTTCATTAAAAATCAACCCATCTAATTAATTAAATTCATACACCAATTGTATATTAAAACTCCTATAATTTAATACCCTATAGTCTCGTACTACTTTCGTAGTTCTAACGTGCTAAAAGACCAAACATGTCGTTACAAAAGGTCGCACACTAAGAGTCATATCACTTTATCACCCCGAGGTTATCTATATAAAGAGCCTCTTTGTATCAGTTGGAGATAACAATTTTCCGAAATATAAATTCTCTCTTTGATATATCCTCTCTCTAAAATACTCTCTCAAAGATACTTTCTTTCTTTCAAATTCAGAAATCTAATAGCCTTCTATTAGCCTAAAAGATGATGTCTAGCTAAAACCTCATATCAGTCTATAATCCTAACAGAATAATATCGTAATCTAGGAAGATCTACTTCAAGAAATCATAAGAATAAGAAACAAGCTTTGAAGAAGATATAGATAAACGCATATTAGTTCAGGAACCTTGACTCTTGCTGGAATCATTGGAAAGAACTGTAGAGATCTCCTAAGCATCTAGGCCATAGTACCCATAACGCGAGGAAGCAAAGGGGAAGGTTGCCAGGGTGAAGTTAAGATTTCCGGTGATCCAAAAATTACTACAAGATGTATGGTTTCTTTACTTGTATGTTTTAACTATATTTTTGATAAGTTAATTTCTATGATTATGATTTTGATAAGTAGAAGTATTATGATTATGATATTTAGAATCTGAAGGAGATTATAGACTGGTTTAAATTAAAAATGGATAAAGACTTTCATATGAATCTGTTTATACTACTTGCTTGTTATTACCTTAAATTCCGCAATAATCGTAATAATATTAGAAATAACAATGAAAATACCACCGATGTTCTTCCCTCTTTAGGGTTATCAGGTAAGGAAGAGATCCGCCCAGAAATTGATATCAGAGCCATGAATAGAACAAAACCAGATCTAAACACAGTCAGGACTAATAGGACTAATATCTACAACATAGATGAAGATTATGAATATAGAGATTATGAATATGATTCAGATAATAGGTTAAATTACTATGAATATGAACTTGATAAATCTGACGATAATAACTTAGAACAGTTTGATATAGAAGATTGAAATTCAGAATGAGAACAATCCAATCCTTTAGAAAGATAGTAATATATAATAAAATGATATGAAAATGTAGAGAAATCAAACGTCTTTTAATAACTACGAAAAAAAAGCTAAAGAATTATTAAAAGCACAAAACAAATGGTTAGACCAGAAAAGAGAAGGTGACAGATTCTATAACGAAGAAGAATTACAAAAGATAATAAAATATATTTTGATGTGGTAGCAACAAGGAGAAGAATAGAAGAAATGAATACAGAAGCTAATATACATAAACTCATAATAAGTGACTTAATAAAGAATATACGTTTTGAAACAGATCAGTACTAAACATGAACTCATCTTTTGAACCCATTAAGCGATTAAATCAAGCAAAATTGTTATGTCTACAAGCCAAAACCTTACTAAAACAAAGAAAGAAACATAAAGAATTAGAAAGAAAATATAAGATAAGAATATTTGCTATAGAAAAAGAATTAGACGAGACCCAAAAAACGGTAAGCTCCGAGGAATTAACAAAGTTATATATAGAGTTAATACAATTACAAGCACAAATAAGATTACAGAATGAATTTATAAAGACATAAAAACAGATTTATCTACAACCACTAGTTCTTATGGGTGAAGAAATATTAAGAAGACAACAAGATATGATAAGACAATTAGAATATATAGCAGAAAAAAGATTAGTTTATAACAGAGACATAAATGAACATATAATAAGTTGTAAAATGAGTATTGATCTAATAACGGAAAGAGACAGAAGAATAGAAGAAAAATCTAAATAAATAGCTGAACAACAGGATAATATAAAAACTATAAAAGAAGAACAGTTAAGACAAAAAGATGAAGAAATCAGGAAAATAACGGAAGAAAAATTAGAACAAATAATCAAACAGGATCGTGAGATAAAGGATTTAAATGAGGTCATAAAAGAACAATATAAATACATTAACGAACTAACCAATGGATAAAGGAAAAGAGATAACAACAGATCTATATAAAACATATTACCAAATGGACGAATATGAAGGAGGAACGACACAAACCTTAAGTTTTAAACCAGAGACATACCAAAAGATACAAAATGAGCAAGAAGAATTATCGATCAATAAGATATTCAAAACAAAATGGTTCGAAAGAAATAAAGAAGTAATATATATAATCCAAAAACATGAGAATAAAATAGACACAACAAGTGTAAATGAAAAAGCCAGAATTAATCTAATAACCGATGAAATAATAAAAAGAGAATTATCAAAATTATCGACAAAAGAAGCCAAAAAGTACAAAAATATATATTTTGGAGGAGTAGAATTCACTATAAAAGTATATTTTCAGAAAAATATAGATACACCTATACAAATATACATGCTGGATGACATGATATTAGAAAACTTACAAGACGCATTAATATCAGTAATAAGAGGAAATTTAATATACCAAAAGTTAAAATTCACGGTACAACCAGATTTTAGTATCTCGTTAAAAGATGAACATAAAGACTTAGCTTTAACACTATACTACAAACTAGATGGAATAAAAATGCCACTAGAAAGTAAAGTTATAAGTATAGAAACAAAAATGGTATATGCCTTAACAGGAAATCATCATATAAAGAAACAACACCGAAATGAATATTTTAGTATAAAAAATGTACCAAGATATTTTAGAAAGGATAGAACACAAAGAAAATTCAAAAATATCAATACCAAAAGAAATACATATGGATTTCAATAATAGAACCACAACAATATTGGAAAAATGAGACCAAAAATAGAAGGATTAAGGTTAAGTATTACAAGAGAAAGCTTGAGGGTACCAAGAACATTAGATTTAATAAATACAATAAGTAATAGATTAAGTATTAGAGTAATTGTATTGAACGGAATTACAACAACTGATTGTATAACATAAATCAATACGGGAGCTGTAAAGAGCTTTGTACATATAAGTAAAATAAATGAAAAAGATTGTCAGCTAATTCCACCAGAAATCTTCAATTACCCTGAAAATGATAGAGAAATAATAGTTACCAGAAGCTTTAATCAGAGATTCAAAATTCAATATTTAGAATACAAAAGAAAAATTGCAGTAGTAGAATATGATAGTTTTAATGAATTATTATTAGGAAGTGATTTTTTAACTATGATAGATTATAGGATTACTAATGATGGAATACAAATTAATGATCAAGATAAAACAAGTTTTGTTAATAAGGTATGAATATTCAAGATAAAATCAATAAAAAGAAACGGAAATTAAAAACGATAAAACAAATGTTACTGGAAGAAATTATTGATTCACAGCTTAAATATTTAGAATATAGTGCTAAAGAAATGAAGCTAGATGTCACGACCCAAATCACGAGTCGTGATGACACCTACCCTATTCCCCCGAGTAGGCGAACCACGTTCTCATTAACAAGGTAAATCAGCGGAAAAATAAATAAGGAAAAAGAAATTATAAGTCTTAAACACGTAATTTCCCAAAATCTGGTCAAAAAGGTACAAGAGCACTAACAAGTCTGAAAAATAGAAGTCTGAAGGAATGCCTGAAGGCTACATACTGTCTGTTAATAACCAAGAAAAAATGGAATTAACTAAGAAGCCCTTCAGGGGCCACAGACGAACAAGTAGCTCACCCTGAATGACTAGAAGATGTCCACCTCGCGAATCAGCCACGGGACGTAGAATCGAACTCGATCGTACTGCACTCAAAGAAAAGTGCAGCAAGAGTAGTATCAGTACAACACTAGTACCGGTAAGCATCATAGGCCGACAGTGATTAGATAACGCATGAAGAAGTTGAAACCAACAAGTAGCATATAGAGCAATCAGGCATGGTCAAGTATCATATACAAGTAAAGCGTAAATAAATCATGAAATCAACCAAGAAAGACACAATTCACCAAATGATCAGTCAAAATATGAGTGGATAAATGCAATGCAATGTCACCTCTTTCACTCCCGTTCTCCGACAGAAACCTCGGAGGCTATCACTCCCGCTCTCCGACAGAAACCTCGATGGCTATCACTCCCGCTCTCTGGCAGAAACCTCGGAGGCAATCACTCCCGCTCTCCGGAAGAAACCTCGGAGGCTATCACTCCCGCTCTCCGGCAGAAACCTCGGAGGCAATCATTCCCGCTCTCCGGCAGAAACCCCGGAGGAAATTTACTCCCGCTCTCCAGCAGAAACCTCGGAGGCAATCACTCACTCAGTCTCTCACCTCCCCATCATCACAAAATAATATGGAAAGTATGTCAGACATGATATCAAGTCTCAACACGTGTCACCAATATACAATCAACAAGTACAAGTCAAATCAGGTAGTAATCACAGAAAATAATACATATGGCGACAAACCCACATAACAGCTGACGGAACTAACGTAATAGTAATTTCATCTCCACTTCCTGCCTGAAGGCCTATCATGCTATCTCAGTCACTTCCTATGACTACATGCTATTCTCTAATCAGATTCTAACTAAAGTAAACCGTAAACTACCTCAATGCCGAGCGGGTGCCACGAACAATCAAACTAATGTCTTCCCCTTGCGTAGAGCCTCTGAACAATTAAAATGTAGAAAATATGTGAACAACATTATAATACGAATCTAAGGTCACCCATATTTCTATATTTATATTAACAAGATCTTTACCATTTCCATTGTATGACTAAACTCATACCCCTATAAAATATTAGCATAACTTCAGGACAAACAAATAATATTCCTTTCTTTTAACTTTTTCGTATCTCCCGCTTGTGAAGGATATAACATTAAATTCGTAACTCCAAATAAGGTGTTTATTGTACCACATCGAAGGCAACACTAGGATCTCTTATTATTCCTAATCCCACGTGACAATACTTAGTGTAGATGGTGAAAATTTACGAAAGAAACAACCCTATGAAATCTGTGTCGCCAGAATTTTTGTAAAACAAGGAAGAAATTTAAACAGTCATAACTCCAAACCATACGTCGGATTTTTCTCTGTAAGATCTCAAACTGACGGGAACAGAGTAATATACAACTTTCTTTCAGCACATATTTTCATATTATTTATGTATTTGTACAATTTTCAAGTTTGATATGCGGTGTCGCTTGAGTTTCGGTAAAACTAGGCAGAAAATTTAAGCAGTCATAACTTTCAAACCATAAGTCGGATTTATCTCCGTAAGATCTTAAACTGACGGGAACAGAGCAATATACAACTTTCATTCAGCCCATACTTTTATATTCTTTACGGATTTATACAATTTCCACATTTAATATGCTGCTGTAATAATTATGCCATGTTACATCCCTCAAGTTTATCTATTCAAGTGGATTGTGGAATTTCCGTGTAATGACCTCTTTGAAAATTTGATTTCATTCAATAACGCATTATTATAAGGATCATGAATAGATTAATTCAACCATATAACATAGAATCTAACCTGAACTTAATTGAGCGCTTCCTCTTTGTCTTCTAGTTACTAGGGTTTCTTTCTCTTTTTTCTTTCTCCTCTCATTCCCTCTCCTGCGTTCTGCGCTCGTACTCCCCTTTCTCCCTCTCTCGCTGCTCATCCCTCTCCCCCTTTCTGCTGGCTGCGCACGTCTCCCTCTCTTCTACCTAGTAGGTTTTTTTTTTCTTATTTCCATTAAAAAGAAAGAAAGAGTTTAGGTTAATTAAAACAAAATATGAATTTTCCTTGTTACACTTAGATCCCTAAAATACTACATTTTAGTCCCTCATTGTCTACTTAAATTAAAGCAATCCCCCAAGTAATTAAATCTTAATCCCACTTCTTTTAATCTTAACTCCCGTTTCCTTTAATACCCGAGAATTTCATAAAGCCTCGTATTCTCAATGCCATAATTCTTTTTCATAGTTTAAAGTGCTAAACGACCAGACGGGTCGTTACACTAGAAAATGAAATAAAGCAATTGGAAAAAATAATAAATAACAAACCTAATAAAGAATGGATAAGTATATGAGATGGATGGATGAAAAGAATAAATAACAATGAGTAATTTTAACGAAAAAGTCGATGAGATATGGACAGAACTAATAATAAAGGAAAAATTGAAAAACCTTTTCACGAAAATGGATGAAATAAAAGAAAATCAAAATCAAACACGTGAACTAATAAGAGAAGAACTAACAAAACTATGGAATATATCTGAAGTACCAACACTCAAATTAATACTAGAACAACTTAATACAATAATGGCCCAAATAAACAAGGATAAGGGTAAAGAAAAATAGGTAGATGAGGGAGAACCCAGTAACCAAGAACAGACAACAGGAGATATAGTTGAATCAAGAACTACACAACCTGAAATAGTACCAGTAGATGCGTGGAGAAGAAGTAAGACCCCTATAATGGTAGATATTAGTCGAATAAAACAAAAAATACCAGAAGAAATAGCAAAGACATTAGATGGTCTAAAAGCATTAAATAAAAAAGGACAATTTTAATGAGTAACACTGAACATAGTGCAATCACATTTATCATAAATCATGGAAAAGATATACTAGAAAAAGAAAGATATAAATATGAACCTATGAAAAAACATGATCCGAAAGATCCTAAAGAAACCTTATAGAAAATGAAGATAATTTCAAAGAAAAAAACATTTATGTTGAAGAAAGAAATTTAAAATTCGAAAATAAAGCCCAAAGCCAAAAGATAATAGAATTAGAAAAAGAAAATACAAAATTAAAGCTATCTACTAATGAGGAATGGTTGACAAAATATAAAAAATACAAAACTAAGTATAAAGAAACCAAAAAAAACTTAAATAAAACTAAAGTAGTAGTAAAACAGACAAAAAAGGAATTAGAACAGGTTAAACAAAAAATGAGTGAGTTAAAAGAAGAATTAATTATTATAAAACAACAAATAGAAAGGTTAAAAGGAAAAAAAAAGGTAAGAAGAATACATAACACCACTTATGAAAATGATAAAAATAGCTACAATTTTAGCTTGTACTATAGATGAATAGTAGCAGGAATAGTAAAGCCGCCGAATACTGTAGCACCACAGTATTCAAAACCATGAATAGAACAAAACCAGATCTAAACACAGTCAAGACTAATAGGACTAATATCTACAACATAGATGAAGATTATGAATATAGAGATTATGAATATGATTAAGATAATAGGTTAAATTACTGTGAATATGAACTTGATAAATCTAATGATAATACCTTAGAACAGTTTGATATAGAAGAATGGAATTCAGAATGAGAACAATTCAATCCTTTAGAAAGATAGTAATATATAATAAAATGATATGAAAATGTAGAGAAATCAAACGTCTTTTAATAACTACGAAAAGAAAAGTTGAAGAATTATTAAAAGCACAAAACAAATGGTTAGACCAGAAAAGAGAAGGTGACAGATTCTATAACGATGAAGAATTACAAAAGATAAATAAAATATATTTTGATGCAGTAGCAACAAGGAGAAGAATAAAAAAAATGAATACAGAAGCTAATATACATGAACTCGTAATAAGAGACTTAATAAAGGATATACGCTTTGAAACAGATCAGTACTGTCACGACCCAACTCACGAGTCGTGATGACACCTACCCTAATCCCCCGAGTAGGCGAACCACGTTCTCATTAACAAGTTAAATCAGCGAAAAATAAATAAAAAGAAGTTATAAGTCTTAAACACTTAGTTTCCCAAAATATGGTCAAAAGGGTACAAGAGCACTAAACAAAGTCTGGAATAGAAGTCTGAAAAATGCCCGAAGGCTACATACTGTCTATCAACTAACGAAAGTAAATGGAATTAACTAGGAAGCACTTCAGGAGCCACGAATGATCAAGTAGCTCACCCTGAATGACTGAAAGATATCACCCTCGCGAATCGCCTACGGGCGTAGAGTGAAACTCGATCGTACTCTGCACTCAACAAAAGTGCAGCAAGAGTAGTATCAGTACAACACTAGTACCGGTAAGCATCATAGGCCGACAATGATTAGATAACGCATGAAGAAGTTGAGACCAACAAGTAACACATAGAGCACACAGGCATGTTCACATATCATATACATGTAAGGTGTAAAGAAATCAAGAAACAGCCAGGACAGATAAATTCACCAATGATCAGTTAAATTTAAGAGTGGATGAATGCAATGCAATGCAATAGCCACATCTCTCACTCCACTCCTGTACACACATGCTAAGAGCAGTGCCTCAAAGCCATGACCCATTGGGGACGCGCGAAGTCCATGTACCACTCGGGCTCTCCGACAGAAACCTCGGAGGCTATCAATCACTCGTGCTCTCCGGCAGAAACCTCAGAGGCTATCAATCACTCGTGCTCTCCGGCAGAAACCTCAGAGGCTATCAATCACTCGTGCTCTCCGGCAGAAACCTCGGAGGCTATCAATCACTCGTGCTCTCCGACAGAAACCTCGGAGGCTATCAATCTCTCTCAATAACTCAGCTCACCATCATCACAAAATAATCTGGAAAGTATGTCAGACATGATATAAAATCTCAACAAAAATCACAAAATAATCTGGAAAGTATGTCAGGCATGATATAAAGTCTCAACAAAAATCACTAACATACAATCAAATGATAATCACAGAAAATAACACATATGAAGACAAGTCACATAACAGCTGACGGAACCAACGTAAGTGTAATTCATCTCCACTTCATGCCCGAAGGCCTATCATGCTATCCCCGTCACTTCCTACAACTACATATGATTCTCTAATCAGAGTCTAACTAAAGTAAATCATAACCTACTTCAATGCCGAGCGGGTGCGACGAACAATCAAACCAATGTCTTCCCCTTGCGTAGAGCCTCTGAACGCTTAAAATCTAGAAAATATGCGAACTACGTTATAATACGAATCTAAGGACACCCATATTGCTATATTTATATTAACAATATTTTTACCATTTCAATTGTATGACTAAACCCCTACACATATAAAAATATTAGCACAACTTCAGAAAATTCAAATAACATTCCTTTCTTTCAACTTTCTCGTATCTCCCGCTTGTAAAGTATATAACATTAAATTCGTAACTCCAAATCAGGTGTTTATTGTACCACATCGAAGGAAACACTAGGATCTATTATTATACCGAATCCCATATAACAGTACTTAGTGTAGTTGGTGAAAATTTACGAAGGAGACAACCCTATGAAATCTGTGTCGCCAGAATTTTTGCAAAATAAGGCAGAAAGTTTAAACAACCAAAACTTCCAAACTATAAGTCGTATTTATCTCCATAAGGTCTCAAACTGACGGGAACAGGGAAATGTACAACTTTTATTCAACACACACTTTTATATTCCTTACGTATATGTACAGTTTTCACGTTTTTCATGCTGTTCGTCTGAATTTCTGTAAAATAAGGCAAAACATTTAAACGGTCATAACTTTCAAACCATAAGTCGGATTTATCCCCGTAAGATCTCAAAATGACGGGAACAGAGTAATCTACAACTTTCATTCAGCCCATGCTAGTTTTAAAGTTCTAAATGACCAAACGGGTTGTTACATCAACTCTTCAAATCCGGGAGGAATACTAACATTACTGGAGATAGTACAGATTCCAAAAAGGAAATGCCATGCAAAATAAATCAGTTTCAGGAATGGCTAAGCAACAAAAGGGCAATTGGACTAACAACCCTAGCAGGAAGATTGGAAGATATGATCAGAATGGGAAAGACAAGCATTATTGGGACTACTAAAGGAGGAGAAGTAGAAGAATTAATTACCATATACTATAACCATGATATAATAGTCCATGATACAGTAGAACTTACCAACATGATGAACAGAATAATAAATCTAAAACACAAATATGCCAAAGAAATAACGGAACAATATCAGGCTATAACAAAACAGAAAAGAAAGCCAATGACTCTAAGAGATATGAGTAATAAGCAATTTATGAGTATAAAAGAAGAAGGATCTTCTGATCCATTCTCTTAATAGCATAATAGCCCGGTGGAGAATAATGTAGTTTTACTACATAAAACCCATCATATCAGTCCATCTAGGATCATGTAGTCCAACTAAGTGAAGCCTAGCATCAGCATAATAGCATAACAGTCTGGACCAATGTGATTTATCACATAAGCCCAAAATGATATTAGCATAACAACAGGAATATTATCAAAGAAGACGACAAAAGAAAAGGGACAAAGAAAATGACAGCAACAGAGTAGAAGAAAGAGGCTAAACACATTAGCTTTTGAAAAGAGGAATCTCAATAACAATAAGACAAAAAAGTATCAATAAAGGCAGACAATTTATCAACAGAAGTCAACAAATATCAGCAAGTGGAGTTTTGTCGGATGAAAAAGAGAAAATGTAATAATTTTAGCTTGTACTGTAGACGAATAGTAGCAGGAATAGTAAAGCCGACGAATACTGTAGCACCACAGTAAAGGTCGCACAGTAAGAGTCATATCACTGTAGCACCCCGATGTTATCTATATGAAGAGCCTCTTTGTATCAGTTAGAGATAACAATTTTCCAAAATATAAATTCTCTCTTTGAAATATCCTCTCTCTAAAATACTCTCTCAAATATACTTTCTTTCTTTCAAATTCAGAAATCTAATAACCTTCTATTAGCCTAAAAAATGATGTCTAGCTAAAACCTCATATCAGTCTATAATCCTAACAGAATAATATCGTAATCTAGGAAGATCTACTTCAAAAAATCATAAGAATAAGAAACAAACTTTGAAGAAGATATAGCTAAACACATATTAGTTCAGGAACATTGACTCTTGCTGGAATCATTGGAAAGAACTGTAGAGACCTCCTAAGCATCTAGGCCATAGTATCCATAACCAAGGAAGCAAAAAGGAAGGTTGCCAGGGTGAAGTTGAGATTTCCGGTGATCCAAAGATTACTACAAGAGGTATGGTTTCTTTACTTGTATATTTTAACTATATTTTTGATAAGTTAATTTCTATGATTATGATTTTGATAAGTAGAAGTTCTATGATTATGATATTAATAATCTGAAGGAGATTATAGACCGGTTTAAATTAAAAATGGATAAAGACTTCCATATGAATCTGTTTATACTACTTGTTAGTATACTACTTGCTTGTTATTACCTTAAATTCTGCAATAATCGTACTAATATTAGAAATAACAGTGAAAATACCACCGATGTTCTTCCCTCTCTAGGGTTATCAGGTGAGGAAGAGATCCGCCCAGAAATTGACACCCACATCGGAAATGAAATGGGAACATGGAATCTTTATATGGACTTGGACAATCTTCACCCTACATGCTAGCTTTTGGGGTTGAGTTAGACCCAAGATACATTCTTTACAAGTTTTTTCCCCCACAAGTAATGTGGAGCAAGCTAAGAAAAACAAGAACAAGAAGTGGATAGGGGATTTTGGAAGATTGAAAGGGAACCATCTTTGAGAAATGTTTTTAAAAAATCTGGTATTTTTGGTGGGATATATTATGAATTTGATTGCTACGGAGTGAAGTGATGGGCTATTTATAGGTGATGAGATGCATGAATGTTGTAAAGTAGGGGCTTGATCATATGTTGCTTTAATGAGCAGCAAATTTAGATCTCATCTATATTTCAATGTATAATTAAATATCGGGATGCTACACGAGAACGTAGTACATTGATTAGTAAACATAGCAAACTACCAATAACAGAACTAAAATAATACTGGCGGATGAAAGAATCTAATCGGTTAAATTAGAAGATATATTAAAGATTGCAAAGAGGGGTTGGTAGTGTATCAAGTGGGCAACTCAATGACCCCTTCCCAAGAAAGTCTTGACGTAATTTTTCAATTTCTTTAGTATCTCAATAATATCTGTAAAAGATGATAATATTTGTGATGGTGGTTAGGAGGTTTTTAGGGAGTTTGTTATGGTTGTTAGGTGGTTGTTAGGGAGTTTGTTATATTTGTTGAGAAGTTAGTTATGCATAGTTAGGAAAGTTCTAGATAAGTGATGAAAGTCATAATAAGTCACATGTGTATAAATATCATACATATATCACAAGTGTAATACAACATTCAGTTTTGCCATATTTCTTTCTCTATCCACACTCTCTCTTCTTTTCTGCTACTGCTTTCTTTTTTCCATACTTGTTCCTCTTACCTTTCTCTCTATTCCTCTCTTGCATATTGTTGCTGCACATCCATGGTTACTTAACATGATCATACTGTATGTATGAGAGTTAAGTTCATGGATGTGGGATATTTTTACATGGTATCAAAGTTATGGTGTACCGATGATGCAGATTGAAGGGATCTCTTACACATGCAAGAGGAGAATCGAAGAATCCGTACATCATACAACGATGATATGAAGTAAGATAGCAGAAATTAGTGTCTGATAATTACGAATTCATAAAATTGTCAGAGTCAAGAGTAATGTTGCATTTGATATAGAAATTGAAAATAGATCTATAAGAATTGGGTGTAGAGATACAAAACACAATTGTTAGATGTGTTGTTGTTGCTATTTGCAATTTCAATACGATTAAATCTAGAATTGAAATTACTTATTGAATTACAATACCTCCTAGTCGATTGTTGATGTTGTTGGATTACTGTTACATTCAATTACAGTATTTATGTGTGGTGATTGATTGAAAGTAGCAAATCACTATATCTCAAACAATCAGAGATGGAGAATAATGGAGAAGATCTGTTGAGTGAAACTACGACAGTGGTAGTAAATGTAGATCACAATCACCCACTATATTTGTTCCCATCTGATGCACCATGATTTTTATCAGTGGGAGTTACATTGAATGGGATGGACAACTATACATTATGGAGTAGGTCAATGAAACTAGCCTTACTAGGTAAGAACGAGATAGGTTTCGTGGATAGAATAGTTAGAAGAGAGACATATCAGGGAGATCTGACAAGGCTTTGGGATAAGTGTAATGCCATAGTAGTTTCCTGGTTGATGGGAAATGTGAATAGGAGTTTACTCAGTGGGATGTTGTTTAATTCAAATGCACATACCATCTGGGAGGAGTTGAAGGAAATGTTTGATAAGATAAACAACTCAAGAGCATTTCAATTGCACAAGGAAATCTTTTCCTTAAGGCAAGAAACCATGTCTGTATCAGTTTATTATACTAGGCTGAAGGATCTTTGGGATGAGTATGACTCCATTGTGCCACCACCTTCATGCTGCCCCAAGTCCAAGGAGTTTATTAATAACTTGCACTATCAGAGGATGCTGCAATTCCTGATGGGAATGAATGAGAGCTATAACCAGGACAAAAACCAAATAATCATGATGCAACAAATATCAAGCTTAAATCATGTATATGCAATGATAAATCAAGAGGAGAGTCAGATAATAGTGGCAGGAAATAGTAGAGTAATGCAGGAGACATCAGAGTCATCTGCAATGTTCACAGCCAAAAATGAAGTTGGAAGAAATGGAAATACAGGTCCAAAACAAAGGAATCATACAATCCAAATGACTATTGTGATTCTGTCATATGAAGGGTCATTTCAGACAAGATTACTTCAAGTTAATGAAGTGTGACTACTGTCACAAGACAAGACATGTACAAGAAGGTTGCTACAAAACTCATTGGATATCCAGAGAATTCGAAGAATAAAGCCAACAAAAAGGCATATAATGTGATAGAATGTGACATGCTTTATGATGACAGTGGATACCTACAGAAGCAGCAGAAGAATTACTGTTAGGCATATTTTATATACATTTTTGAGTCATTTTGAGTTAATATTTTACTCATTTTGTTGGTGTTTAGTAAAATATTAGGGTTGTTTTTCTTTCTTTTGAGTCACAGCGGTCAAAAATGGAGAAATGACAAAAAGAAGATGAAATAAGCATAATTGAAATGGAATTGCACACTAAAAGGCCAATAAATGAAATCTAAGAAGTCTCGGAAAGCATGAAGGAAATTTGGCGAAGCAAAAAAAAAAAAATCTCGTCCCCGGCGCCTCCAGCAGCGCCGGAAAACCTGCAATTCTCTGATTTTTTAGCGCCGAGGTGAAAAAACTAAAGTTCTGGGCCGAATTTGACACGTTTTCAGGGTCCGCAATACAACTCTTCCCAGCTATAAATCTCTAAAACCCTAACCTCATTATTCATATGGGATCTTACATCTCACATCATACTTTGGAGAGGAAAAGAAGGCTACAACACAAGATTGGAGACAACTTTAGTTCAAGTTTCTTTTCTTTTCTTTGTTTTTATTTCAGTTTGTGTTAGTTTGTATTAGTTCATAGCGTGACTATGTCTAGGAGATAAACACCTAATTAAGGCTTTCCTTTGAATCGCTTGAACCTCATTTTCATGAGTTAATGCATTAGTTGATTTCTTCTTCACTTGATTAAGATTTATTCAATATTGGTATGAATGCTTGATAGTTAACTGACCATTAATTATCATAATCTATATGATTTCGAATCAAGAATCAATAGGAGGGATTTGGATATGTTGTAATTGAATAGACATAGGTTAAAATCGCGGACGAAAGTATCCCGATACTTGTGTAGCATTATAGGTTATTGTTCTTAATCCTCCTATGTGGTAAATCCTATCATAGAAATATAGAAGGGTTCTGCACTGGGTTGAGCGATTATATATCCTAACCGAAATATAAGACAGTCTAGTTAACCGCTATCTTAACGTAGAAGAAGAAATCATTCTAATTGCATTAAGGATTGAAAGGAGTGGATAGTTGAGGATATTGGAATGCCCTATTTCCATTATAATTGATTTAAACCACAGTATTATCATCTTTAGTTTATTTTCTACACTTAGTTTTAATTCTTAGTCATAAATCGCAAACTAAAAAACGTTAGCCAAATAGAAACCATAGAATATAATCGGTACTTGATAAAAAGTCTCTGTGGACGATATTCGGTCTTACAGACTATATTACTTGTAACGATACATACACTTGCGTTAAGCATAAGTAAAATCGCTAACAAGTTTTTGGCCATGTTGGGGATCTTGGACTTTTTCAATATCGAATTATCTATTCTTATTTCTAATTTGGTTTGTATATATTTGGTTATGTTATTTTATTTCTAATTTGGTTGCTCCAGGAACAAGTTTCTAACTTGTTCTGCGAGCATCTTTTTACCACATTTTGTGTTTTTCTTATTTTGTAGGTAAAGCCAAAAAAAAGACACATGGACTACTACTACTATCAGGGGAGTGAAAGCATCAACAATAGTCTAACCCACAGGTTCCACAGGAAGATGAAAATGAGTTGTAGACAGCCATACTCACGCTCACCAAGTGCCAGAATGAGTTTATGGCTGAGACAATGGTGTCCATAAAAAATTTAGAGACACAAATAGGACAGCTAATGAATATGGTGAGCAATGTATCACAAGAAAATCTTCATAGCGATATAATTGTGGAGAGTGATAAGCAGAGTGTGGAACCTGAACCACAACAAGCTGCTGAGAATGATAATGAATTGAGAGAGATAGTTGGTGTAGAGAAAGAAAAGGTTACTAAGATCCAACTTTTCACCTTTTTAGATTTCTTGGAATTTCTTTTTCCTATACTCGTTGCAGAAGAGACATCACCAACTATTATTGATGAGCCCCAACCAGAAAGTCCATACCCTCAAGGGCACCCCAAAAAGTTGAGAGATGTAGGAAGTTTCACTGATTCCTACATTATAGAGAGCTTTGAAGACAAGTCTGCCTTGTGTAATTGGGGGATAATCTTAGATATGAGGCCCTTGTTTGAAAAAAGTGTTGTAGGAAAAGTGAGACCTGCAACAATAACTGTGCGGATTGCAAGCAGTTCACAGAAGGATCCAATGGGCACTAGTAAAGGTTAACTGCGTCCGGCTAAAAGACATTAAAGACAGCGCTTGTTGGGAGGCAACCCAATATTTATTAATTATGTAGTTTGATTTTTTGTTTTAGTTTGTTTTATTTTATTTTATCTTGAACAGTCTCATGGTCTTGGGTTTTGTCTTATGTTTTGATGGTAGGTGGACTAGGGACTGACCCTAAGGGGGAAAGAATCAAAAGCGCTGAAACTTCAGAGAGCCCAAAAGATGTGCAATGTCCAGAATTTTCCCTACCAGACCTCCGTTATGACCGATGTATTGTGTCAGTAAGTTGTCCCGATTTTTAGTCTTTGGGGACAATGTGTTGATTAAGTTTGGGGGGGTGTCTTATTTTGTTTTATTGTTTTGTGTTGGAGTCTTTTGATTTGTCTTTGTGTGTTTTTGAGTCATAATTTTCTTCTATGGATCATGTATGTGGTAGTTGCTAAAGATATTGAATGGATAAAGTGGATAATGTAATAGAATTAAAAGCGACAACTTGTGTGCTTAAGTTAGATATGTCAAAAAATCATGACATCTAATTCTTTGGAATATTTGTGCTTAGCCTATGTGTGTCAGTTATGGAAAGAAAGGTGAAAATGTCTAGAAAATCTGTTTGCTTGTTATTTGAGGCGAAATAGTTAAGATGTACATGTTTAGGGAAATGATTCAGGCATTTCTTTGATAGCCCTTCTGACCATTCATTACCTACCCTGACATAAATTGTATCCTTAGTCAGCCCCTTTAAGACTAAAATACTATCTTTGTTTGACACCATATGATTCCCTTGTTGTGCCATAAATGATAATTGATAATAGTGGGATGAGAAGTGTTGAAAAAGAAACAAAAAGAGAATTGAAAAAATTGATGCACACCAATAAAGAATATGCAAAGCCTAAGTTTAGGGGTGCCTGTTATTTATAATGTATCTCATTCTCTCAAAATAAAAGAGGGGAATAATAGGTATGAGATTAAAAAGGAAATCAAAAAGAAGGAAAATGAGCTGAATGAAAAACGCTTATGGTATGTAATTTGAGACTAAATGTCTGCTTTTACCTACCCCTGTCTAAGCCTACATTACAACCCTTGAAAGTCCTGATGATATTTAATGTGTATATTTATAATTAGGGGAGAATAGCAAGTAAACAGGTCTATAGCATTTTGGGAAAAATGGAATGAAATTGACATGCATAGGTTAGGTGTTTGTATTTCCATTGACCATGATCTAAGTGAATTTGCGAAATATCTAACTTGAAATTCTAGGTTGCTGATTATTCATGCTATATATGTTCTAACATATTATCCATCTTTCATCCATGATTTTGAAGAAGCATTGTTATAGCTACTTGATCCATTTCATAGAGTCTTCGTTTGTTTTTTTATATTTTTGTTTAGTGTTTTACTTGAGGGAAAGTAAAGTTTAAGTTTGGGGGTTTGTTAGGCATATTTTATATACCTTTTTTGAATCATTTTGAGTTTGTATTTTACTCATTTTTTTGGTGTTTAGTATAGTATTAGGGTCGCTTTTCTTTCTTTTGAGTCATAGCGGTAAAAAATGGAGAAATGGCAAAAAGAAGATGAAATGAGCATAATTGAGATGGAATTGCACACAAAAAGGCAAAGAAATGAAATCTAAGAAGTCTCGGGAAGCATGAAGGAAATTTGGCGAAGCAAAAAAATCCGTCGGCGCCGTACACGAAAACTCGCATTCTACGATTTTTAGCGCGAGGTGGAAAAACTGAAGTTCTAGGACGAATTTGACACGTTCTCAGGGTCCGCAATGCAACTCTTCCTAGATATAAATCCCTAAAACCCTAACCTCATTATTCATCTGGTATCTTACATCTCACATCATACTTGGAGAGGAAAAGGAGGCTACAACACAAGATTGGAGACAACTTTGGTTAAAGTTTTTTTTCTTTTCTTTGTTTTTATTTCAGTTTATGTTTGTTTGTATTAGTTCTTAGCGTGACTATGTCTAGGAGCTAAACACTTAATTAGGGTTTTTCTTTGAATCGCTTGAACCTCGTTTTCATGAGTTAATGCATTAGTTAATTTCTTCTTCACTTGATTAAGATTTATTCAATATTGGTATGAATGCTTGATAGTTAACTGTCCATTAATTATCATAATCTATATGATTTCGAATCAAGAACCGAGAGGAGAGATTTGAATATGCTGTAATTGAATAGACATAGGTTAAAATCGCGAACGAAAGTATCCCGATACTTATGTAGCATTATAGGTTATTTGTTCTTAATCCTCCTATGTGGTAAATCCTATCATAGAAATATAGAAGGGTTCTGCACTGGGTTGAGCGATTATATATCCTAATCGGAATATAAGACATTCTAGTTAACCACTATCTTAACGTAGAAGAAGAAATCATTCTAATTGCACTAATGATTGAAATGAGTAGATAGTTGAGGATATTGGAATGCCCTATTTCCATCATAACTGATTTAAACCAAAGTATTATCACCTTTAGTTTATTTTCTGCACTTAGTTTTAATTCTTAGTCATAAATCGCAAATTAAAAATGTTAGCCAAATAGAAACCATAGAATAGATAATCGGTACTTGATAACCAGTCTCTGTGAACGATATTCGGTCTTACAGACTATATTACTTGTAACGATACGTACACTTGCGTTAAACATAAGTAAAATCGCTAACAATTACCCTATGGGAGATCACAACTACAACACCAGTAATATATCATTGATGTAGTTGACACCCAGCCAACATCAGCAACTTGTCAACTTGTTGGGAGATCACAATTACAACACCAGTAATACATCATTGATGCAGTTGACACCCAACCAAAGTCATCAACTTGTCAACTTGTTGAATGAAAGAACAAGAACTAGAGCAGCTGCTAATATGGTAGTTATGAATATAACTGGTATTAAAGATTTGATAAAGTGGATTGTAGAATCAGGGGCAACTAACCATATGATAGGTGATAAAAAACACTTACAAAATAAATGTTTGGCAGAGAACACAGGTAAGGTGCATTTGACAACTGGTGATGTTGCTAAAGTAACACACACTAGGGAATATCATCTAGGAGGAGGTGATACTCTAAAAAATGTGTTATGTGTACCAGCTTTTAAATTCAATCTCATGTCAGTTTCGAAAGTAACCAAGGAGCTAAATTGTAGTGATACTTTCTTTCCACAATATTGCATTTTTCAGGATCTCTCATCTGGGAAGGTGAAGGGGATTGGGAGTGAAGAAGAATGACTGTACATAGTGAGCTTGGAACCAATAAAGAATAAATGAGAGGAGGAGATGCATTGCATGACAACAACTCAACCTATTGATGCAGCAATTTGGCACCAAAGGTTTTGTCATGTACCTATGAGTGTTCTGAGAAAAAAATCATGTTTTAAACACAGTAACCTTCCTGTTTTGAATAAATGTGAAGTATGTCCTATGGCTAAATAGATTAGCATTTCATTTTATATCAGTACTAGTAGAAAGATAAAAGCTTTTCAATTGTTACATGTTGATGTATGGGGTCCTTATAGTATGGAGACACATAATCGAATGAGATACTTCTTGACAATTGTAGATGATTTTTCTATATGGAGTTGGATATTCTTGATGAGATTAAAATCTGATACAGACACAATACTCAGTAATTTTCTTGTTGAAACTAACACTCAATTTGGAGCAAAAATACAGAAGATAAGATCAGATAATGAATCTGAGTTTTTCAATAATAGTTGTATGGAGTTATTCACACAACATGGAGTGGTACATGAGAGTTCATTCCCATATTCACCACAACAAAATGGGATAGTCGAGAGGAAGCATAGACATATATTAGAAACAGCTAGAGCCATAAAATTTCAAGATGGATTACCAAATAAGTTCTGGGGCTTCTGTGTAGAAGCAACAGTATATATCATGAACATAATTCCCTCTACAGTGATAGGTAACAAGTCACCTTATGAAATGTTATATCACAAGACACCATCAATTTCTCATTTTAAAGTGGTGGGTTGTTTATGTTTTGCAACTGCTCTAATAAGACAGGACAAGTTCAGTCCAAGAGCAGTGAAAGTTGTGTTTCTTGGCTATGGTGCTACACAGAAAGGATACAGGTTGTATGATCTAGAGAATAAGACTTTCTTTACAAACATAGATGTAGTATTCATGGAAACAATATTTCTTCTCAAAGGAGGAACTGACGATCATATTGACCACATGATCACTTTTGCTTTGATGAGTTGGTTCACCATCAGACAATAAGAGCTCCACATGCAGTGGAACATGTGGAAACACAGCATGATGCACTTGCAGATGGAAAGAAAATCCTGGGATAATCATCCAGGTCCAGCAATAATTGTAGTGGATCCTAGCAATGGAAAGTCTGTTACAACCAGCAGACCCCTTATATGGCATAAGGATTATGTTACTCAGTATAGATCATCCCAATGTCTGTATTCAATCTCTAATGGAGTGGACTATGCAAGATTGTCACCCAAATATCAAACTTTATAGCACAAATGTCAGAGAATGTTGAACCAGTTTCCTATTCAGAGGTTGTTAAGTCAAAAGGTGGGTTGAAACAATAAAGGTTTAGATTAAGGCATTGGAAGATAATGACACATAAGAGCTGGTATCTCTTTCAGAAGGGAAGAAGGCTATAGGGTGCAGATGGGTATACAAGGTTAAGTACAAAGCCACATGTGAAGTAGAAAGATATAAAACAAGGCTGGTTGCCAAAGGATACAATAAAAAAGATGGACTGGATTAACAAGAAACCTTCTCACCAGTAGTCAAAATGTCTACCGTGAGATCAGTAATTTCAGTTGCAGGAGCTAAGCAATGGACAATCCATCAGATGGATGTGTACAATGCTTTTTTGCAGGGGGACTTGTATGAGGATTAAGTAGGCAATATTAGGACAATTCTTTTTCTTCATTAGGGCCCGCCCCGCGAGGCCAGAGTGGGCTCATCGCTTATTCAACTTGCAGTCAATTAGGCTATATGATTTTTGCTTGCGGAGGTTCAGAATGATCGAAATCAGACATGATAGAAGACGAACTCCATAACATAAAGGGGGGTTAAAGGCTAACCAAACCAAGGATATTGATATATTGGCAGCATTCCGAGTAACTCCTCAACCTGGAGTTCCACCATTGTAGTCGTCAGCTCGTTCTTGACAGATCCGATCGACGACGTCGAGTTGACGGCAGAGAAAGACTCGGCATTCAGGCGAGCCACCCAGACTTTCTAAATCTCATTAGCAATAGTCCAGGAATGTCAAATAGTGGTAGCGCCAGTACCTTCAACTCGTCTCGACCTCAGTCTTGTGTTTTGATAGCTTGAGTTCATAACACAACCAATCAATCGAGAGTTTTCTATACATTTAGAAACTTCTTTTGAATCAAAGTAGGTCGCGACTGTTGTAAGAAATTGCAGCTATTAGGACAAGCTTATCGTACATAATTTCCATTTCTTAGGACAAATTAATTGCATAACGTCATGAACCACCAACATATTCTTAGAAACCAAAGCTTCTTGGAGTAAGATGTTAAATGTCTATTATTCAAAACATTTGATATTGTAAAAATATCTCACATCTATGAACTTAACTCTCATACAGATGCAGTATGATCATTGTTAAGTAACCATGGATGTGCAGTAACAATATGCAAGAGAGGAATAGAGAGAAAAGTAAGAGGAACAAGTATGGAAGAAAGAAAGAAGAGAGAGACAAGAGAAGAGAGAGCACAATAGAGAAAGAAATATGGAGAGAATGAATGTTGTATTACACCTGTGATATACGTATGGTATTATACACATGTGACTTATTATGACTTTCATAACTTATCTAGAACTTTCCTAACTATGCATAACTAACTTCTCAACAAATATAACAAACTCCCTAACAACCACCTAACAATCATAACAAACTCCCTACCAACCTCCTAACCACCATCATAAATATTATCATCTTTTACAATATTATCATCTTTTACACCTCCCTCAAGCTAAGGGGCATGAAGATATTCTTCATCCCTAGGTTAGATAGTAAGTGATCATGGGGAAGTCGACCAAGTAACTTGGTTAATAGATCATCTGGTTGTTCCTCAGAAGCTAAATAAGCAGTCGAAACAAGCCCTTTCTGAATCTGTTCTCGGATGAAATGGCAATAAATATCTATGTGCTTGATCCTTTCATAGAATACTGGTTTGATTGCTATCTGAATGACAGACCTGCTGTCAGTGTATAAGGGAATTGGTGTCTGAATATGTACACCAAGCTCTTGATAAAGTCCAGGCAACCATATTACATCCGCGACTGATGATGTCATTGCTCTATATTCTGATTCTGCAGAGCTTCTTGACACTCTGCTTTTTAGACTTCCAGGACACTAGAGAAGAGCCAAAATACACTAGATATCCAGTCATGATCTCCTTATGCACAAGATGCCCAGTCTGCATCACAACATACTTTGAACTGCTCTGTGTTAGAGCTAGCCATAAGAATACCCAAGTCTGGCTCCTGTTTGATATACCTCACTAATCTGAGGCCAACCTCCATACGTGATGTCTTGGGTGCCTGCATGAACTGGCTTAAGAACTGAACTGATAAGGCAATGTCTGTTCTTTTATTGGTCAGGTACAATAATCTGGCAATCAATATTCTATAGCTTGCAGGGTCAGAGGGCAACTGATCTGACTATTGTTTAGAACCATCAAGTGTAGGTGCCACTGTGTCATGTCTGTCATACTCATTTATGGTAAACTTCATGTCCATGGGTGAAGAGACTGGTCTGGCCCCTGATAAGCCTGAATCAAAAATAAGTTATAAGGAATATCCCCTTTAATGCATTAATATGCCTTGAGAACTCCTTGCAAATTCTATGCCAAGGAAATATTTCAATTCTCCCAAGTTTTTTATATTGAAAGCAGACTTCAATATGTCTTTTGTAGACTGGATGAGTAACATATTATCCCCAGTAATCAGCAAATTATCAACATACACCAATATAACTACAATATTATCACCATCATGTTTGGTAAACAAATAATAGAACTTGTGAGTCTGCTGAAAGCTAGAATTAATCAAGGTTGTGGTGAGCTTGATATTCCACTGCCTGGATACCTGCTTTAAGCCATACAAAGATTTCAGAAACCTACATACTTGCTTCTTGCTATGAGCAATCTGGAACCCCTCTGATACTGCCATTTAAACTTCCTCATACAAGTCCCCCTGCAAAAAGGCATTGTACACATCCATCTGATGGATTGTCCATTGCTTAGCTCCTGCAACTGAAATTACTGATCTCACGGTAGACATTTTGACTACTGGTGAGAAGGTTTCTTGATAATCCAGTCCATTTTTTTTATTGTATCCTTTGGCAACCAGGCTTGCTTTATATCTTTCTACTTCACATGTGGCTTTGTACTTAACCTTGTATACCCATATGCACCCTATAGCCTTCTTCCCTTATGAAAGAGATACCAGCTCCTATGTGTCATTATCTTCCAATGCCTTAATCTCAACCTTTATTGCTTCAACCCACCTTTTGACTTTAACAGCCTCTGAATAGGAAACGGGTTCAACATTCTCTGACATTTGTGCTACAAAGTTTTGATATTTGGGTGACAATCTTTCATAGTCCACTCCATTAGATATTGAATACATACATTGGGATGATCCCTACGGAGTAACATAATCCTTATGCCATATAAGGGTTCTGCTGGTTCTAACAGGCCTTCCATTGCTAGGACCCAATACAATTGTTGCTGGACCTGGATGATTATCCCAGAATTTTCTTTCCATCTGCAAGTGCATCCTGTTGTGTTTCTACTTGTCACCATGTAGAAACATGGTGACAAGTCACCATGTGTACATCGCCAATAAAACATGGTGACAAGTCACCAAACGTCAAGTAGGGAAAGTAAGAGCTCGAGGTCTCTCGAGTCTCCTGTTGTACCAAGTTTTATTGGTGATCGAATTCCTTCTAGTCGCCAAAGAGTATTTCCGCGCTACTTCAGATTAAAGTTACCGAGGGAAAGTGGACCTTTGGAGTTGATTATGGTGACGGGGATATGCGTCTTGAATCTTAATGTAGCTTTGGGAGACATAATGAATTTGGACGCAGAGATAAATCTAGGAAGATTTAATTTGTACTAGCTTCATCTGGAAAAAAAAAGATGAAAAGAATCTAACCTGCTTTAACGCCTGACAATTTGAAAATTAGGAAGTTGATAAAAATGTCAAACTTTTAAAATGCAAGAATACGGAGGAGGTCATGGAGTGAAGTGATTTCGGGTTGGAAAAATGGTGAACGGAGTTGGACTATGTACTATGCGCATTCTATCAACTTGGAATATGTATAAGAGAAAAGAGGATACTTAAATTGGGAGTTAGGGAGCGTTAAATATTACACAAAATTTGTTAGGCATAGTGGGGTTTATGGAAGCCGATTACATCAGGGACAACGTAAAGGGTGTTATGAGTCTATCATCATCAATGTAGTGGTGAGCACTCAAAGGGAATAATCTTGATTATTTTTATTAATAAAGAAATTTATATCCAAATATACAATTTCTAACTATGGAAAATAACTCTAGTTTTTCCTACTATAATTCTAATAGATTTTTCTAATACAAGACTAATATTATAATTATATTTGTACAAGGATTGTACATGGTTTTTCCGTGTATATCACGTATTCTATCACACCCCCATAATCATAGCGGGAGGTTGTCGTACGCTGAGACTGTCCTTAAAATCTTCAAACAGAACCAGGGGAAGACCCTTTTTAAAGATGTCAGCAATTTGGTATCTTGAAGGGACATGCAAGACACATACTTATCCACGAGCTACGTTTTCGCGTACAAAGTGAATATCCATCTCGATATGTTTAGTGGGCTGATGTTGGACCAAATTTCCATAGAGATAGACTACACTAACATTATCACAGTAAACCAATGTAGCTTTCTTAATCGAAAAGTGTTACTCTAATAGAAGATTACGTAAACAATATGACTCAGACATCATATTGGCAACCCCTCGATACTCGGTCTCCGCACTGAATCGCGATAAAGTAGCCTGGCGTTTTGTTAACCAAGAAACCAAGTTGTCACCCAAAAATATACAATAACCAGAGGTCGAATGTCTGGTATCTGGACATCCACCCCAATCAACATATGTTTAAGACACGAGAGTAGAGATGGAGGATGGATATAAATGCAAACCGTAATTAAGTGTGACTTGTATGTATCATAAAATGTATTTGAGCGCATGCATGTGCTCAACCCTCGAATCATGCATCAATAAATATACCTGCTGGACTACATAAGTAATATCTGATCTCGTGAAGGTAAGATACTTAAGAGCCCCTACAAGACTGCGATAGTGGGTGAGATCCTAGTATGGTGTGCTAGTATGAGCACTCAGCTTCGGTTTGGTATCAATCAGAGTAGCCGAGACTTACAAGATGACATGTCAACTCTCTCAATGATCTCGGTTGCATATTTTTCTGTGATAAAAATAGATCACTTGTATGACGAGTGACAGCGATACTCAAAAAATAAATCAAGGGTTTCAAGTCTTTCATAGCAAATTTTGAACTCAGAAAGGTTATGATAGACTTGCGCAGATTATCAAAAGAGGCAGTCAAAATAATATCATCCATATATAACTGAATGTATGCCAGAGAAGTACCACGATGATAGATGAACAGAGAGTGATCAGACATGATGTGAGAAAACTCAATAATAGACACAAAATCTGCAAATCTATTATACCAAGCTCGTGGGGCCTGCTCAAGCTCATACAATAACTTTTTCAGCAAACACACATGATAAGGATAATTGAAAGGGTTGATGCATGTAGACGGTCTCCTTAAGATCGCATGTAAAAAAGTATTTTTCACATCCAGCTGATTAATGGGCCATGCTTTCTAGAGATCCAGACTGAGAACAGTGCGAATGGTAGCCGATTTTACCATCAGACTAAATGTCTCACCACAATCCACGCCAACTTGTTGGGTTTTCTCATCACCTACAAGACGAGCCTTATGCCGTTTAAAATAATCGTCATAATTTTCCTTGTGAGTAAAAATCTACATAGAACGAATAATATTGACACCAGGAGGACGGGGCACCAACTCACACGTCTTATTTTTAATAAGAGCATTATATTCATTATCCATGACCATTTTCCAATTCGGGCCATGAAGGACAAATACTGGATTACGTGGTAGGGGTAATTTAGTGACATTTAGGTTATAAAATACCCCTTTTGCTATGAGTAACGGTCCCTTAACTAGGAAAGCAATTTGGGTAGGAACATTGGGGACTGCGGGATGGGCTAGCACGAGGGCTGGGTGTGGCGGGTCAGTTGGTGATTTCTTGGGTCGAGAGGCCACGGAAATTTGGACGAATCCGGGTTGGGTAAATATTGGGCCAGCAGGCAGTGGTCCTGCTGGCAGATGTGACTCACGGGTAAGGTGAGCCCTGTTATACCCCGTAGTTCCAGAGTATGTATGTGAGGACGTACGTACGAAAATACGACAGAAAAATTGGAAAGGAAGAAAGATGTGATTTTTTTCGACGGAAAAGTTTCCGGACTTTGTGAAGGAAAAAGGTTCGTTAATGGGAATATGATTCCCAGATTTGGTATTCGGACTTTTTGGAATATTTGAGAATTATGGAATTTTATTTCCGGAATTGGTCACGTGGAGCCCACAGGAGGAAATTTTACGGTTTTGTGGGGCCCACTTTATTTTCGGATTTTTGGCATTACGGATATTTTTTTTCGGAAGACGGAATAGTTTGGACGAGTAGGGGGCGACACGTGTCACCCCCGAGGCCATGTGGGCGATTGATTGGAGTGTGTTGGGCGGTTTGAGTGGGACAGTGGCTTGCCACTTGTCCCATTGTTATGGTGGACAAATGGTTGACCAACTACCCACATATGTACCCCATCCTCACCACACTTGCCTAGATCTTGGCCATTGATTTTCCTATAAATACCCATTGATTTCAAGACTTCTTCATCCACTTAAATGTTTCTAAGTCACAAAAATCCCACTCTTATGTGGCTCTCGTCAGAAATTCCCTTGGTAGAAAAATTCTTCAAGTGTTGGTATAGTCCCAAATACCTTAGCCTAGTATTCCTAGTAGTTTTCCAAAGTTATTTCTAATATTAAGAGCAGGAAATACTACTTTGTTCCTTTAGTCGCCAAACTACTAGAAAAATCTTCATAGCTTAGATGAAGTGTTAAGAGAAGTTGTTTAGAAACTTCTAAGGGTTTCTTGGAGCGGGTTGGAGCGTAATGAAGTGGAGCTAAACGTTGCTCAGGATCGACTTAAACTTGGATAATTTAGGGCTTATCGAGGTAATGATCTTTATCCCCCTATTGTAATTGGAAATTACCGGTTGTCGGAGTGAATAATTGAGTAGAAGATATCTTGGAAGAATCAAGATAAAGAATTGAACTTGTATTTACATAGAATTTGTATTCTGATGAACTTGTAGTATTCTGTGAAGTAGAATTGAACACGTCAGGTTAGGCGTGTAATCCCTTGAGTTGTTGGCACAGTAGCGGGCCTTGATAGGGAGGTGATTTATGTGATAGCGGGGAGGTCTTTGCGAATTTTCGTAGAAATATTCTACGAAGAGAACTAGAAGTTAATAGGCGTTTTATGGCCATTATAGGTGGAAGTACTACGAGTAGCGTATTCTACTTGAAGAGTGGAAAAGGCTAGCAAGGTTGTAGTACTTGGAGCATTTTGCTAATTGTCGATAATCGTCGCGAGGTATGTGAACATCTTCCTATCTTTTCTAGCATGATATGTTGTGAACTATGTAGTGCGGTGAGCGTACATGTGTTAAATGAATTTGGTTGGTTTAAAACATAAAGTGTTATAACGGCTTTATGGGAAGTTTGTTATAACAACTTTATGTGGGCAAAGAAATGGTTTGTGGTTTTTAAAATATAAAAGACTTGATGTGAAATAATAAGGACTTGGGTTGTGTTAAAAAGTTGTGAAACCGCTTTAATGAGAAATGGGTAATTGGGTTTTAAAAGGAATAATGTTATATTGATTTCGGAAATGAGGACAAGTATCGAACAAACCACTGCAGCGTTAATAAAGAAAAATGTATTGACTAATTAATTATTATTAAAACCAGTAGAAACCTCCATCTGCATAGAAGCTAAGATAAGACAAAATTGTATTACATTTTCTAGATCATGCATTGCTTTAATAAGATTGTTATAAACAAGAATAACCTACTCACATAAGGCATATGTTACTCAAATTGTTTTAAAAAAGAATTATGTTATTAAGTGATTAAGACTATGAACTACGAAACCTTTCTAAAATAAGAGACTTGAGTATTTGAAATTAGGCAAACTTGAACTTTTGGAAAAGAAGGTTGTTACTTGTCTTTAAAAGGAAATTATTTTGGTTTACTTAAAATAATAGTTACTCTGTTTTGGATACTACAGTGTTGGTATCGGTGACTTGTGAAAGAATGGATATTTGTAAGAGAATTGAAGTATGGTAATTTGCTTGTGCTTGCTTGTGATAGCCTTGTTGTGTAAAAGTTGTATTCTATGCTCTGGCGTCTCTCGATGGAGGGCACGTATATTGTTATTGTTGTTACATGGACATGTCCGCAGATGAAAAATTACGGGGCATGCGGCCATCTGGCGGGTTAATCACGGTATATTGTTATTGTTGTTACATGGACATGCGCACCGATGAAGAATTAGGGGCATGCGGCCATGAGGCGGGTTAATAACGGTATATTGTTATTGTTGTTACATGGACATGTCTGCGCATGAAGAATTAGGGGCATGTTGCGTCTGGCGGGGTTGATTACCCGATATATTGTTATTGTTGTTACATGGACATGCACCGATGAAGAATTAGGGCATGTGGCGTACGGCGTAGTTGATTACGATATATTGTTATTGTTGTTACATGGACATATGCGCGATGAAGAATTAGGGGCATGTAGCGTCTGGCGGGTTGATTACGGTATCGTTATTGTGCATCTGGACATGTCTATACCGATGGAGAATTCCGGGGGCATGTGGCCATGATGCGGGCATGATTGATATTGTGGGCGTGAGACCGCGGTTATATTTGAGTGATGACTTTGAGGCGTGAGTCCTCGCTTTGACATGGCCGCTTTTATGTCGTGAACTGTAGTTTGGTTATCAAACATGTCTCCTGTTTATTTAGACTGTTATGATTTCGTTCTGATATTTCGATTTCACATACTTGGTACTGTTGTCTTGACCTCGCCGGGCTGCGTTCATGCCGCAGGTAGAGGTACATCGGTTGTTGATCCTCACTCTTAGGATCACAGTTCAGCGTATTGGGAAGCTCCGTTTCTCCGGAGGCTTATCTTTTGGTATGTTTCCCCGAGTTGTAGGTTCTTGTACATTCCGGGGTATGGCGGGGCCCTGTCCCATCATAGTTGTTGTTACACTCTTAGGTCCGTAATCTTGTTGTGGCGGGGTTGTAAAGGATATGCTATTCAAATTTACGTATATATGCAAAGAGCAACCGTTTGTTGCTTTGTTTTCTTTTATCTTGTTTCATATCTGTATGTTTTTATTTATTGGTTTTTCTCGATGTTGTATCACCAGGGTGCCGGGGTAAGGCACGATCGCGGGCCGTGGTGGTCGTGACAAAAGTGGTATCGAAGCGATTAATCATCGAAAAGTGTCTCTGATCCGTATCTAGTAAGTCTTGATTATCGATGTGTTGTGCACCACACCTATAATGTCGAGCTGCGAGATATTTAGGATTGGTTTCCATTCTTCTCACTCGAGATCGTGCCTTAGAGCCGTGTTATAAGTTGGACTCCTCGACGTATTCTTTTCACCCGTTATGCCTCTACGCAAGGCAGCGAGCCAGAAGGCGGCGGCGAGGAGGCTGCGAGTAGAGCACAAAGGGTTATCGTGGCGGGCGGTCATTATCGAGACATCGCTTCATTCGGGAGTTCTGCGACGCCGCTAGCCCCGTGAGAGTTTAGAGCGAGCGGTAACTCACGAGACCACGATACACGAGCCTCTAGTCCCGGCCGAGAGCAGAGGATAGGAGTTACAAGGAGATGGCGATTACTAGTTAGTCCGGTGGTGGGAATGAGATGACGAGGCGGTGGTTGGCGGTGCGATAGTTCACCCTAGATCCGATAGTTTTGAGATTTGGGACTTCTTGAGTTGCGATCCACGAGTCTTATGGATTGAGGCGAGGAAGATCATCGAGTTTATTCGGCGATTCTGTGGATCATGAAAGTGATCAAGACCTCGAGGCATTCTTACACTTCTTGCCCTCGCGGATGAGAGAGCTCGGGAAGATAGATTTATGGGGTTGGCGAGCAGGCGGGCGATTCGGGAATCTGATATAGAGTTTGACTCATGGGCTCGTTATGACCCCGCGTTAGTGGCAGACATGGAGGATAGAGTGCACCGATATGTCATAGGACATGACGATTATCTAACAGAGAGTTGTACAAGAGTAGCTCTTCAGTCAGACATGGACGTTGCCGCGTCTGAGCTTACGCGCGTGAGCGAGCGTGAGGTCGGCGGAATGGCGAGATCGCGAAGAGGCGAGCAGGGTCCTTTGGTGACTTTCGAGGCGGACCGCCTCAGCAGCAGGCTAGTTATGCACCTTCGCCAGTACAGAGTGGTCCTCCACAGACTTCAGGACGTTCGGGGTATTTAGGAGTTGGTCAGAACTCCAGGGTTTCCGGTTCACAGATTTACATAGGTTCTAGCCAGTCAGATTCAGTTTTCCCTCAGTGTCCACTATGTGACAGGCGTCATCCCGGGGAATGTCGTCTTTTTGCTAGTACTTGTTTTACCAGCGGCCGTCAGGGCCATGTGAGGAGAGAATGTCCTAGTAGGAGGGATACAGGTGGGATGACTTAGCCTACCAGGTCAGTTGCGGATTCAGTGGTTCGGAGAGGAAGGGGTGTTAGCCAGAGGAGGCCACCCCCACCTCGGTATGGCCGTTGTGGTAGGTGTTCTTATGGGGAGTGTCGTACTACTTAGATAGCTTGTTAGGCTTGCGGCCAGCAGGGCCTTTTTGCGAGAAATTGTCCGAACAGAGGTGGCGCGGATGTTACGACTCGACGCCGGGATCGATGGTGGTTGGTTAAATCACCGTTTGTAGTTATCGCCCAGTGAGCGGATTTGATTAGAGCGGCAAAGGAAAGTGAGGCGATGAGTTCAGAGATATCTTGACCTTAAGAGATTTGTTTAGTCGTTATGGTAGATCGTGTGAGTGCTATGTTCGGTTAGCATTGTGTAAGTTGTGATTAAAAAACATGGGTAGTTGAAAAGGGTAAGTTTGGGGGGTAGGGAAGAATGGTGAGCCTTGGAAGTTTGATAACAGTTGAGATCTTAGATGCGAGACCATCTTAAGTGAAAGATTTACGGTTAATCTTTGTCAGAATGTGTAGTATGTGGAGTATTAGCATGATAATTCCATGAGTAGTGTGAGATAGGAGTGGTAGCTTTCTTGATGTGAGTTAGTAAGTTTGTTCCGGATTGGGGAACAAGAGAGTCTGGTGCGATTATGGGTCGGGTTGAGGACCATTCGCGGGTCAACTCGTAGCCCGGAATAAGGTGGGGTCAGTTCGAGGTGGTCCTGCCATGTGGTAGGGTCGCGAGGGTGCTAAGCCGAAGTTTAGGTAACCATCGTACGGGTTCGTGGATGCGTTCGACCAGAATCGGATCGTGAAGGCCGGGAATGGCCTTAGAGGAAATTGAAGCAGTAACTGAAGGGTGGAATGTGTACTAGAGGTGATTCCTCGTTAGTTTGGATTTGAGTTTTGCACGCATGTTATATTCTGGCCATTGGTGGCATGATCGGTTTTGTAAGTGTAATAGTGGAGACTATACCGGCGCAAGTACGTTTGGAGACTTAGAAGGAACATTCGGGACGAATGTTTCTAAGGGGGGAAGAATGTTATACCCCGTAGTTCCAGAGTATGTATGTGAGGACGTACGTACGAAAATACGACAGAAAAATTGGAAAGGAAGAAAGATGTGATTTTTTCGACGGAAAAGTTTCCGGATTTTGTGAAGGAAAAAGGTTCGTTAATGGGAATAGGATTCCCAGATTTGGTATTCGGACTTTTTGGAATATTTGAGAATTATGGAATTTTATTTCCGGAATTGGTCACGTGGGGCCCACGGGAGGAAATTTTACGGTTTTGTGGGGCCCACTTTATTTTCGGATTTTTGGCATTACGGATATTTTTTCGGAAGACGGAATAGTTTGGACGAGTAGGGGGGCGACACGTGTCACCCCCCTTGAGGCCATGTGGGCCGATTGATTGGGTGTGTTGGACGGTTTTGAGTGGGACAAGTGGCAAGCCACTTGTCCCATTGTTATGGTGGACAAATGGTTGGCCAACTACCCACACACATGTACCCCATCCTCACCACACACTTGCCTAGATCTTGGCCATTGATTTTCCTATAAATACCCCATTGATTTCAAGACTTCTTCATCCACTTAAATGTTTCTAAGTCCCAAAAATCCCCACTCTTATGTGGATCTCGTCAAAATTCCCCTTGGTAGAAAAATTCTTCAAGTGTTGGTATAGTCCCAAATACCTTAGCCTAGTATTCCTAGTAGTTTTCCAAAGTTATTTCTAATATTAAGAGCCCGGAAATACTACTTTGTTCCTTTAGTCGCCAAACGAAGCCCTAGAAAAATCTTCATAGATTAGATGAAGTGTTAAGAGAAGTTGTTTAGAAACTTCTAAGGGTTGCTTGGAGCGGGTTGGAGCGTAAGGAAGTGGAGCTAAACGTTGCTCAGGATCGACTTATAAACTTGGATAATTTTGGGCTTATCGAGGTAATGATCTTTACCCCCCTATTGTAATTGGAAATTACATGTTGTAGTAGTTAATAATTGAGTATAAGATATATTGGAAGAATCAGTATAAAGAATTGAACTGTATTTACATAGGATTTGTATTCTGATGAGACTTGTAGTATTCTGTGAAGTAGAATTAAACACGTCAGGTTAGGCGTGTAATCCTGGGAGTTGTTGGCACAGTAGCGGGCCTTGATAGGAGGTGATTTATGTGATAGCGGGGAGGTCTTGCGAATTTTCCGTAGAAATATTCTACGAAGAGAACTAGAAGTTAATAGGCGTTTTATGGCCATTATAGGTGGAAGTACTACAGTAGCGTATTCTACTTGAATAGTTGAAAATGCTAGAAAGGTTGTAGTAATTGGAGCTTTTTGATAATTGTAGTTAATCGTCGCGTGGTATGTGAACCTCTTACTATCTTTTCTTGCATGATATGTTGTGAACTATGTAGTGCAGTGAGCGATACGTGTGTTAAATGAATTTGGTTGGTTTAAAACATAAAGTGTTATAACGGCTTTATGGGAAGTTTGTTATAACAACTTTATGTGGGCAAAGAAATGGTTTGTGGTTTTAAAATATAAAAGACTTGATGTGAAATAATAAGGACTTGGGTTGTGTTAAAAGTTGTGAAACCTTTAATGAGAAATGGGTAATTGGGTTTTAAAAGGAATAATGTTATATTGATTTGGAAATGAGGACAAGTATCGAACAAACCACTGCAGCGTTAATAAAGGAAAATGTATTGACTAATTAATTATTATTAAAACCGATGAAACCTCCATCTGCATAGAAGCTAAGATCGACAAAATTGTATTACATTTTCTAGATCATGGTTGCTTTAATAAGATTGTTATAAACAAGAATAACCTACTCACATAAGGCATATGTTACTCAATTGTTTTAAAAGAGAATTATGATATTAAGTGATTAAGACTATGAACTACGAAACCTTTGAAAATAAGAGACTTGAGTATTTGAAATTGGCAAACTTGAACTTTTGGAAAAGAAGGTTGTTACTTGTCTTTAAAAAGGAAAATTATTTTGGTTTACTTAAAATAATAGTTACTGTTTTGGATACTACAGTGTTGGTATCGGTGACTTCTTGTGAAAGAATGGATATTTGTAAGAGAATTGAAGTATGGTAATTTGCTTGTGCTTGCTTGTGATAGCCTTATTGTGTAAAAGTTGTATTCTATGCTCTGGCGTCTCGATGGAGAATTGGTATATTGTTATTGTTGTTACATGGACATGTCCGCACCGATGAAGAATTTGGGGCATGCGACCACGCGGGTTAATCACGGTATATTGTTATTGTTGTTACATGGACATGTACGCACCGATGAAGAATTAGGGCATGCGGCCACGCGGAGTTAATCACGGTATATTGTTATTGTTGTTACATGGACATATGCGCACCGATGAAGAATTAGGGGCATGTGGCCGTCTGGCGGTTGATTACGATATATTGTTATTGTTGTTACATGGACATATGCGCGATGAAGAATTAGGGGCATGTGGCCACGTGCGGCGAGTTGATTACGATATATTGTTATTGTTGTTACATGGACATATACTGCGCGATGAAGAATTAGGGGCATGTAGCCCGTCTGGCGAGGTTGATTACGGTATATTGTTATGCATCTGGACATGTCTACCGATGGAGAATTAGGGGCATGTGGCCGTGATGCGGGCATGATTGATATTGTGGGCGTGAAACCCTTGGTTATATTTGAGTGATGACTTTGAGGCGTGAGTCCTGCTTTGACATGATTGCTTTATGTCGTGAGCGTAGTTTGGTTATCAAACATGTCTCCTATTTATTTAGGATTATGATTTCGTTCTGATATTTTGATTTCACATACTTGGTACTGTTGTCTTGACCTCCTTGGGGCTACGTTCATGCCGCAGTAGAGTACATCGGTTGTTGATCCTCACTCTTAGGATCACGATTCAGCGTATTAGGAAGCTCCGTTTCTCGGAGGCTTATCTTTTGGTATGTTTCCCGAGTTGTAGGTTCTTGTACATTCCGGTATGGCGAACCCTGTCCGTCATAGTTGTTGTTACACTCTTGAGGTGCGTAATCTTGTTGTAGGCGGGGTTGTAAAGGATGTAACTGTTCAAATTTCTGTATATATGCAAAAGGGCAACCGTTTGGTTAGCCTGTTTTCTTTTATCTTGTTTCATATCTGTATGTTTTTATTTCCGCTGGTTTTTCTCTGATGTTGTATCACTAGGGTGCCCGGGGTAAGGCACCAGTCGCGGGCCCGTGGTCGGGTCGTGACAAGCCCACTGTTGGAAAATATACGAGAGAGACCATCGTCCAAAAAATTATAATTACTTGATACGGAATTAGACACTTTAGCAATCAAAAATTGGTTTTCGTCAAAAATAACATGGCGACTAATTATGATTTTATTGGAAGATAATCAAAATATTTGTAACCACGATGATGAGACACAAACCCCAAAAATACACAAATGGTAGACCGAGCTTGAAGTTTATTAATTGTAGTGGAGGGAAAAAATGGATAGCACAAGCACATAAACATCCTAAGATGAGAATACAAGAGATCTTTATTATAATAAATTTTAAGTGGGGGATTTATATGCTAAAAATTTGTTAGAGAGAATGTTAAGGAGGTAGGTAGCCATTTGTAACGCATGATACCAAAAAGAAGGAGGTACTGAAGCATGGGCCAACAATGTTCGGACAATATTATTGATGGAACAAATTTTTCTTTCGATCTTCCCATTTTATGAGGACGTATGAGGACAAGAAAACCGAAAAAATATGCCATTAGTGTCACAAAATTCTCGAAACGGTCCATTATCATATTCCCTTCCATTATCACATTGAATATTTTTAATTTTCCATTCAAATTGGGTAGAGATGGATGCTCTAAATTTTAAGAAAGTAGAAAAAACTTGAGACTTTTTTTATAAAGGAAACGTCCATAAAAAATAGAATAATCATCCAAGAATAACAAATAATAACGATGGGCCAAAGAACATAAAATGGGAGATGTCCATAAATCACTATGAATAATGTTAAAAGACATCAACGTACTTGAAGAAGAGGCTACAAAAGGTAAGCTAACATGTTTCCCTAATGGACAAGAAGGACCAATTTGAGTACTACGCGTACTCTTACAATCAATAAAAAAAATCATTTTGAAGAGAATAAATAATAGACGATCCCGAATGACCCAAACGTGCATGCCACAAAGAAGGAGCAAGGGCGGCAAACGTTGATTGAGTGTCTTGACTAGTGGAAATGATGGTGGTGGTGATTGGATAAATCTCTCCCCGACTATTACATCTCATTAGAGGTATCTCCGTCGTGAAATCCTTTACAGAAAAACCAAATGGGTCAAAGTTAACAAAAACGCAATTATCAGTGGTGAATTTTCGGACACACACCATTGTTTTTAATTAAGTGTAGGGTATGAAGGATATTTTTAGGACTAGATGTAGATGTGGGGGACAATTTTGTGTGACCACAACCACGAATTGAAATTGAATTGTCATTACCAACCATTATACTACGATTATTACTCAAATTGAAATAAGACGAGAGGTTACCTTGTGCAGACGTCACATGAGAAGTGGCTCTGGTGTCCATATATCAATTAGTGTCCGAGATATTTAATACAAGTGTATGCATCGCGACCTCAATATCTGTAGGTGTCGAATCGAAAACTACGTGGCGGCGGCGAACTGCGAAGTCGAGGCTCAGTAGGCACACTGCATGCCGGTGGGGCGCTGGAAGTGGGAATTGAGCCTCTTGCCAGCCCAATTCGGCTGAAAATGTGGGATAGGCCGTGTAAGGCCACTAGCCCGATAGCGAGGCGATTGCGTTGGGCGAGGCTGCGGCAAGTGGTGATGATGGCCCGGTAGGCCATCGCCACCACGTCCTCCACCACCTCTACTGTTTCGACCACCGCAACTGTCGCGTCCTCCGCCGCGATTCTTGCCATTATTTTTTTTATTTTGACCCTTTTTGCCGCCACAGTTAATACGGTTTTTGCTAGAATTATCCGAGAACAAGGAGGGTCATCGAAATGTAGCCATCGTCATAACATAATTAGCTCCGGTAGCCGGATTTTTGGCCAAACTGGCCTCTTCTAACGTGAGCATAGAACGGACCTGGTAGAACGACGGAAGTGGATCACTTTGACGAAGAAGTGTCCCAATGCCATTATAAGCCTCAGATAGGACTGCAACCATCTGAAGAACAAGACGATCATTTGTAACGGGTGCACCAACGTTCTTAAGTTGATCCGCCAATTCCTTCAGCCTTTTACAATAGGCTGAGACATTCGGAAAATCCTTCATATTGACATGGAAAAATTCTAGTTCAAGAGTGACGACACGAGAATTTTTGTTATCTTGGAAGATATCACGCACCCTATTTCATGTTTCCATTGCCGTAGCGTCGGGTTCAATAATCGTCTGTAAGAGGTCAGTAGAGATAGTTGAATAAATCCACTAGAGAACTGTAGCATCAAAAGTCATCCATAACGTAGGATCATCCTTGGGGTTAGACACCTTCTCCTTGCCTATTACCGTGAGGATGATGTGGTGAAGGACTTGATGCGAGCGTGCGTGAATTGAATAATTTCGCCCACGTCGCGTATTGGACATTTTCCATCTCAAGAACAATAGGTATGTGGTTCTTGATGTTGGAGACTTTAAGGGCAAGATGAAATGTGTTCTTTGAGGTAGACATAATGAAAGAACAAGAAGAGAATTAGGGATTTGGAAAAACAAACTGGGAAGAAAATAAGGAAGGAGGTGGCCGACGACCAAGCCGGTTTCCGAGAGGGGCTGCGGAATTGCGTGGAGAAGGAAAATGTTTTCCCTAGACTTCTAATACAATGAAAGAGAATAATTCTTTGATTATTTTCATTAATGAAGAGGTATATATACAAATATACAATTTCTAACTATGGAAAATAATTCTACCTTTTCCTACTATAATTCTAATAGTTTTTCCTAATACAAGAGTAATACCATAATTCTATTTGTACAAAAATTCTACAAAATATGGTAAAATAATACAAAAGTCGTCCGATATACACGGACAATCTGTGTATATTATTCTATCGAGCACAACTTCGAATAGGGTAGCAGATGGATTGGCCAAGGAAGCATTTTTTGGAAACATAACTGTTTTGCAGTTTTTCCTATGTTTTCATGGAAGCAGTATGGGCAGACATACTAGAAACTCAATTTGTTAGAAGGGAAAAGGTGCACCTCGTTAAAAATTGGTGGATATATACATCTGCCGTTACAAAACAGTGTAAATATATTTCTGTTATTACATAAATAGTACAAATATACTCTTTTCGCTGATGAATGTTTTCTAAAAATCGTTAAACTTATTTTTTAAATTAAAAAAAGTGTCTCGTCGCTTTTAAAAAAAAGTCTACCCATTATTTTGTACACAAAATTTTCTAAAGCCACATGATAATATTTTCCCTAGTGGATCGGGTCTGATTGTTTAAAAATAATCTATGTGACTTTAAAAAAATAAGTCTAGCTATTTTTTAAACGAACCAGATCCGACCCACCAGCAAAAAATATTATCATGTGGCTTTAGAAAAATATGTCTACTAAAAAATGGATAGACATTTTTTAACGATTATTTTTTAAATTAAAAATAATCTAAATGATTTTTTTTTAAAATTCATCAGCAAAAATGATATATTTACACCATTTGTGTAACAACAGAGATATATATCCACCACCTTTTTAATAAATGATATATCTGCTCTCTATGGTAAAATGGAGGATATATTTGCACCTTTGTCCTTGATAGAATTACTTTTGCAAATATAACTACAAATTATTCGGTAGACTATTCCATACATTGGGCCAGTATATGTACTGGTTGGGAATGTGTAATAGTATATATATAATATTAGTCAGCGAAAAGGATATATTTATATCGTTTGTGTAACGACAAGGGTATATTTGCATCATTTTGTAACGACAGAGGTATATATCCATCATTTTTTTAACGAGGAATATATCTACTCTAAATCGTAAAATTAAGGAATATATTTGCACATTTGACCAGTTTAATTTATGTATGTTGGGCAATGGATTACATTCTTTTATAATCCCGAAAATATATATATAAAAAAAAAATCCTTTCGTTTTCTGAATTACTCTGAAAGTTACAATTGCTGTGCAAGTGCATTGAATCTGGGCATTATGGGCATCTAATGTTTGGCTTACTTTGGGGATGGAATGAATTAAGTGGTGCTTTCACATACTCTTGAGGGGGGGAGGGTCCTATATTGCCTTGTCCATTTCCCTTCATTTTCTTCTATTTTCCACTCTTCTTTTAATGTTGTGTCTTTCTCTTCCAAGCTAGCAAAATGGCATATCCTTATGGGTCGTCGACAAGGCCATACCAGCAAAATCCCATAATCATTGAGAATTTTCAGCTGGATAGCATCGTGCTAGACTGCTAGGTATATAATTTAAATATTTTAATATACTTTGACGTGTGTAGAGTTTCTTCACTGTCAATGTATTATAACTTGTGATATCTAGTTATCAAATTAATGCTTTAGTCTAATAAGTGACCCGACATAATATATATTATTTAGAAGGTAGTTAAAATAAGTCATCTCAAGGATTAATTTTACATACAAATATATTGATGAAAGAACAATATAGAAGGTAGTTAAAATAAGTCATCTCAAGGATTAATTTTACATACAAATATATTGATGAAAGAACAATAACAAAAAAACTTATACCCGAGAAAGTAAATTTAGTGTATAACTTACTTGAAAAAAATTAAAGTGAAAATTGGCTAAATTTATCTCTGTACTTCGGGCGTGAAAAAATTAAGCCTTGATTATTCTTATTGATGAAAGACATATATATACAAGTTGCAATAGAATTTTTTTTCCTATTCTACATCTAAATCATTATTCTATATGGAGACTATCTATACACTTATGGTAATATTACAATCCTAAATAATGTACAAGACTAAGTCTAATATATACCAAATATACAAGGGAAATATATAAGGATTCAGACAACTGCTGGGCTGGACGAGAATGCTGCCCAATCGGCCACTGTTGGGCTGGATGAATGCTGGCCCAATGGCCTTATCCGATAGATCAATATACATACAATATGTTGTGTATATTGTATGTATTCTTTCACATGATCATGGCGGTCTTCGTCTGAGATTGTCTCTAAAATCTTCAAAAGGGCCAGGAAAGACACTTTGTAAAGATGTCTGCAATTTGATATCTGAAAGGGGTTTGGCAGACGCGTATTTGTCTTTGAGCTACCTTTTCTCTAACAAAGTGAATGTCCATCTCTATGTGTTTAGTGCGCTGGTGCTGAACTGGATTATCCGAAAGGTAGATGACACTAATATTAACACAATACACCAAGGTAGCTTTCTGAATAGGACAATGGAGCTCTAGAAGAAGATTACGTAACCAACATGACTCAGAGACCACATTAGCTACCTCTCGATACTCGGTCTCTGCACTCGAATGTGAAAGCGTGGATTGACGTTTGGCAGACCATGAGACCAAGTTATTTTCAAGAAACATACAATAGCCAGACGTAGAATGTCTGGTATCCGGACAACCACCCCAATCATCATCTATGTAGGATACAAGCGTAGACGTCGACGAAGGATACAAATGCAAGCATAATTAAGTGTTCTCTGAATGTACCTAAGAATGCATTTGAGCGCGTTCATATGTACAATCCCGGGGTCATGCATAAACAAACACACCTATTGTACGACATACGTAATATCAGGTCGCGTGAACGTAAGATACTGAAGGGCCCCTGCAAGACTACGATAGCGAGTTGGATCCTCATAGGGGGAATCAGCTGCAGCACCAAACTTGGGTTTAGTATCAACTGGAGTAGATGTGGACTTACATGATGACATCCCAGCCCTCTCAATGATCTCAGTTGCATAGTTCCTCTGTGATAAGAACAGTCTAGCTGCATGACGAGTGACAACAATCCCCAAAAAATAACTCAATGGCCCCAAGTCTTTCATGACAAACTCAGAACTGAGCATTGTCATAATAGACTTGTGTAATGTATCAGAAGAGGCAGTCAATATAATATCATCCACATATAATAGTATATAAGCCATGGAAGAACCTCGACGATATATGAATAATGAATTATCAGACCTGCTGTGAGATAACCCAATAGTCGAAACATAGTCAGAAAACCTCTTATACCAAGCCCGTGGAGACTCCTTAAGCACATACAAGGACTTCTTCAGCAAACAAACATGATGAGGATATCGAGTATCCCTAAACCCCAAGGGTTGATGCATATATATTGTCTCCTTGAGATCACCATGTAAAAAAACATTCTTCACGTCTAGCTGATGAATGTGCCATGATTTCGAAAGAGTCAAGCTGAACACAGTGTGAATGGTAGCAGTCTTGACCATCGGGCTAAATGTCTCACCACAATATACACCAACCTGATGAGTTTTACCATCACCTACAAGACGAGCCTTATGTCTCGCAAAAGAACCGTCAGAATTATCCTTATGCGCAAAAATCCACACAGACCGAATAATATTAACGCTAGATGGACGGGGTACCAACTCCCATGACTTATTATCAATAAGAGCATTATATTCATCAGTCATTACAATTTACCAATTTGGGTCATTTAAAGCAGACACAGGATTACGGGGTAAGGGTGATTTAAGAATATTAGAATTAAAATTAAAATGTATTTTTGGTTTAAAAATACCCCGTTGGGCTCGGGTGACTGGTCCATGACCCGGGGCTGAATTGGGTGAATTTTGGAAATGACCGAGACACGGGACGTGTGGGCCAGCAGAAAGTGGGCTCGCTGCCTGAATCGACATCGGAACCGTGATGGGCGAAATTATCTGGATGAAGGCCGGAATTGGGCCGTAACTGGGAGGAAGGCCGATGGCCGGACCCGGATCGAGCAGACAGTGATATTAGGACCAGCGGGCAGTGGGCCCGCTGGTGGATTCGGGGTGCGATATATGTCCGAAAAATGGTGAATTAAATACTGGGATATATCATCATCCAAAAAATTATACGAACTAGGCACGGGACTTTCTACCTTAGCAAATGGAGATTCGGACTCATAAAAAATAACATAACGACTAATAATGATTCGATTAGATGACAAATCAAAACATTTATAACTGTTATACCCCATAGTTCTGGTCATGCGTATGGGAACGTACGAAAGGGATTGAGACTTAAAATTTTAGGAAGATGGGTTGACGGATTGTTTCGGACGGGTTTTTAGTCAACTTTGAAGCGGGTTATGACCCATTACATTGAGAGTTCCTAGGTGTTTCAAAAGCGTAGTACGTAGTTCGTTGAGTCTAGTTTCCAACGCAACCAACCGTTCGTCGATAGGACATCGGAGTAAAAAGTTATGAAAGTTACAAGTTCGGTCTTGTGGTCGGGCGTAAAAATAGTTCGGCAGAACCACTGGGCGCGCGGAAGCTGGCCGCGCGCGGAAGATCTGTGGGGTTGCGGAGGTTTCAGCACAGCAGCTGGCTGAGGCAGAATTTTTATGGAAAAGCGAGGAAAATATATATTTTCTTTTAAAAGGCCATGGGAGGGTGATGTGTCCCCATCTGATTTTGCATGTTGTACTTATTGACCAAGTCTTGAAGACTTGGTCATTCTTCAAGCTTCTCTCTCTCTCTAAAAATAAAAGCTATCCCTTCTCTCTAGAAAATCAAGAGAAAAATCAAGCTTGAGAAAAATCTAAAAAATGTGGCAAGAAGGAAACTTGTTGGCAAGCTTGTAGGAGTTATTGTGGTGGTGTTTTTTTGGAAAGGAGGCTAACAAATTTGTTGGATTAATTTGTCTAAATCTCTAAGGTAACAATTCTTTCTCTTGTTGCTAGTTTTTGGTGTTGCATATGAAGAAGAAAGAACTTGTAGTTGAAAATATTGCTCTTAGAGAAATTGCATGTAAGAAATATGATTTGGATTTGAAGGAATTGAATAAGGTTAGGATGTGAACATGTTGTAGCCAAAATACTACCTTAAACTTGTTAAGTTAATTGTTGTGCATTGTGGGCAGAATTTTACACATCCAAGATTAGATGTGTAATTCCCTTTGAAATGTTGGATTGTTGGGCCTTAAATGTGGCGTTTGGTTGTTGAATTCGGCCTTGAAAAAGGTGGCAAAGTATGTAGAAACAAAGGAAATGCTGTCCAATTTTCCATAGAATTTAGTGACCTTGCACTTGGAAAATACTACGTTGAAACTAGAGGTTAATAAACGTATTGTGGACTTTATAGGTCGATTTAACTACGTGCAGTATATATATATATATATTGGACTTAGCAAGTGGATTGACCCGAAGAGGTATGTGATTCTTCCTACTCTCTTGAGCATGATTAATTGTGGAATATCTAGTGCGGTAGACGCACATATGTTAAAGGAGTTTGATTTCCCTTTTTGTGCCTTGACTTGATATGAAGTGTAAAGGGCTTGATTGTGTTGAAAAGTGGTAAAACCTTATACGTTAGTAATGAGTACTTGGTTGTTAAAGAATAAGCCCTCTTGGTCTCATAAATGCTTATAGTTGCGTTTGGTTGGTTTTAAACATAAAGTGTTATAATAGCTTTATGGGAAGTTAGTTATAACGACTTTATGAAAACGAAGAAATGGTTTTATTATTGGCTTTAAAATGGTAACTTGACATTTGTTTTAAAAAGATGTGAGACTTGATCTTTCCCCGTTATGGGATTTGGTTTAGAAGTAAGAGACTTGAGAATTTGAAGTTTTTGAAACTTATACTAGTCGAGAAGTGATTTGATATAGAAAAAGAAGGCATGGTATTGTCTTGGTTTATTTGAAAAGGAAGTAGGGGAAATGTTTTGGTTTCCTTCAAACAATAGTTCCTCTATTTTGATGTCATGGGGGGGGGGGGGTTAGTAGCATGTGACTTTTGTGAAAAGAAATGGACTTTTTAAAAGGAAAGGTGACTTGTCTTGAAAGTAGTCGTGACTTGATACTACGGTTATTAGTATCTTGAAGTTTTATATAAAAAGAGTCATTTCTCAAATGGTTAGAAACACGTGGTACTTGGGTTGAATTCCCGGATTTTCTCTTAAATGACACGTTAGTGCCTTAAGTAAACTAAAATGAGAGGATATATTAATAATGTTAATGAGAAGTTAGGGGATTTCTTAACTTGCTTGTGTTATGATAAGCGTAGCGCTTATGTTAAGTATGATAGCCGGTTGTGCTAAGTTATGTATTCTTACGGGGTAGACCCCGGGTTGTTATTTTATTGGACATACTGACGTGTTGGGTGGCCCACGGGTATGCTTCCACGGTAAGTGTTATCTTGTTATTTTCTTGGACATACTGACGCGTTGGGTGGCCCACGGGTCTGCATCCACGCTAAGTGTTAACTTTTTATTTTGTTGACATCGACGCGTTGGGTGGCCCACGAGTACGCCTTCCGGTAAGTGTTCTCTTGTTATTGAGTTTGGACATACTGACGCGTTGGGTGGCCCACAGGTATGCTTCCATTAGGGTGGTTCCATGGCCATGCTTATACCGAGGTAAGATCTTTGCACGCGGCCATCATGGTTAAATTCCGGTTATATTTGAGTGATGATTTTACGCGCGAGACCACGATTTGACATAAGACTAATATATATCGTGGTAATCGTGGTTTGGTTATCACACATGTCTCCTGCTTTATATAGATCGTTATGATTTCATTCTGATTTTCGGGCCACATACTTGGTACTTGTTATCGACCTCGGCCGCGTTCATGCCGCAGTTGAGGTACATAACTTGGTCGATCCGCACTCTGGATCATCGGTCGCTTCCTGAAAGCTCCATTTCTCCGGAGGCTTGCCTTTTTGGTACGGTTCCCTGAAGTTGTAGACTTTTGTATATGCAGGGGTATGGCAGGGCCCTGTCCCGCCACAGTTGTTATTCCTAGAGGTCTGTAGTCACATTTGTGGTTTGGGCTGTAAGAACAAGTTGTACTTTTGATTAAGTATATTTTTATGGCGCACTTTATCGGCTTGCCCGCGATGTTTACTTTATACAGGTTATGTGTTATGTATGTTCCACTGCTATTCTTTGATGTATACTGACGGTGCCCTTAGAGGCACTACCGCGCCCGGTCGGTCGTGACAAAAGTGGTATCGAGCGATTAGTCCTCGGAAAGTGTCTACGCATCGTGTCTAGTAGAGTCTTGATTATCGTGTTGTACACCACATCTATAATCGTGAGGTCGCAGGCATTTAGGATTGGTTTCATTATTCTCTCCGAGATCGTGCAATAGAGCTGTCCTACTAGGTTGAATCCTCTCTGACCTCTTCTTATGTACCAGTTATGCCTCCACGCAAGGCAACCAGAGCCCAGAAAGGCAAGTCAGCTGAGGGAGCTGCAAGTAGGATGCAGAGGGTTACGAGGGCACATGCTCAGTCTTTACCTGAGGTGATGTTTCAGACGGCGAGTTCCACGATGTCGCCAGCCCTATCCGAGTTCGGAGCAGCGATGGCTACACGAGACCGCGATACACGAGCCTCGCCATACGGCTGGAGCGAGAGGATATGGGCTGAGAGATGGCCCAGTTATTAGCCAGGATAGTGGCAAGGCAAGAGGACAGGCGGGAGACAGCGGTTCCGGTTGTACCCGTAGTTCACCCCAGATCTGATAGCATGAGACTTCGGGACTTTTTAAGTTGCAGCCCACCAGAGTTCTATGGGTCAAGGACTGAGGATGATCCTCAGGAGTTTATCCGACAGTTACAGCGGATCATGAGAGTGATCAAGGCCTCGGAGACAGTGTAGTTTTGGGTTCACATCGGCTGCGTGATACTGCAGTTGACTGGTTTGATTCATTGGAACTGTCCTGAGGAGAGCATGCACCTCCAGCTGGTTGGGACGAGTTCTCAGAGGCATTTCTTGCAAACTTCTTGCCTTCGCAGGTGAGGAGGGCTCAGGCAGATAAATTTTTGATGTTGAGGCAGAGTAGGCGGACGGTCCAGGAGTACAACGTAGAGTTTGACTCGTTGGCTCGGTATGTACCGCGTTAATGCGCATGGAGGACGAATGCACCGCTATGTCACGTGGCTCGATGATTACTTAGCGAGATAGTTGCACGGGGTAGCTCTTGTGGGCATGGACATTGCTCGCATGCAAGCTTATGCACTTGGGTGTGAGGAGCGTAGAGGTCGACGGAATAACCAAGATCTGCAGAAGAGGGCCAAGACAGCAGGGTCCTTTGGTAACTTTCGAGGCGGACCGCCTCGTGTGACTAGTTATGCGCCTCGGCCCAAGACTGAGTACTCCACCACGCCTTGGGGACGCCCGAGATTCGTGGAGCGGTCGTGGCTCCAAGGTTTCAGGTTTTCGAGGGAAAAGGGATGTTAGTCAGATGGGTCACCCCTACCTCGTTGTGGCCGATGTGATAGGCTCCACGATGGGGAGTGTCGTGCTGGTAGGGGAGTTTGTTTTACATGCGGCCAGCAAGGCCATTTTGCGAGGAACTGTCCGACCAGAGATAACACGGATGAAGAGATTGACCTTTCTAATCGATGGTGATTCATCGCTTTCTTTGCTATGCGTGCGCGGCGGTGATCATGATTAGAACGACAAGGGGAAAGTGAAGCAGTAGTTACAGGTATATCCTTAACCCTCTAACGATTAGTGGGTGTGATAAGATGGTTACGTGTTAAGTGTTATGTGCGGGTAATTTTATGTAAATTGTGATTTTATTAAGCCTGGTTTGTAGAAGGGGTAAGTTTGGGGACATGGAAGTGTGAGCCTTAGAATTCTGATAACCGGGGGAACCTTAGATACAGGGCCATTTTGAGTGAAAGATTCTACAGGGGACCTCTATCGAGGAACATAGTATACGTGGGGTATACTTGGGTGATAAGTCCATGAGTAGTGTGAAATGATAGTGGGTAGCTAAGCTAAGGAGACCACTAGGTTTTTCGTGACTTGCATAGAGAGATTGTCTCGGATCGGGAACAAGAGTGTGGTACGTATACTAGAAGGAGTTCGAGTTTGCAAGAAGAATAGTTAAGAGGGTCTATGTCAATATTGTGATTTGAGTAAGTCTGGAAGGAACATTCGGGACGAATGTTTCTAAGGGGGGGAGAATGTTATACCCCGTAGTTCTGGCCATGCGTATGGGAACGTACGAAAGGGATTGAGACTTAAAATTTTAGGAAGATGGGTTGACGGATTGTTTCGGACGGGTTTTTAGTCAACTTTGAGGCGGGTTATGACCCGTTACATTGTGAGTTCCTAGGTGTTTCAAAAGCCTAGTACATAGTTCGTTGAGTCTAGTTTCCAACGCAACCAACATCAGAGTAGAAAGTTATGGAAGTTACAAGTTCGGCGCTGCGTCGGGCGTAAAAATAGTTGATCAGAACCACGGCCGCGCACGAAGCCAGGCCGCGCGGAAGATCTGTGGGTTATGGAGGTTTCAGTACGAGGCGGAATTTTTGGCGGAAAAATTGAGGAAAACAGATATTTTCTTTTAAAAAGGCCATGGGAGGGTGACAAGTGTCCCCCTCATCTGATTTTGCATGTTCTACTTATTGACCAAGTCTTGAAGACTTGGTCATTCTTCAAGCTCCTCTCTCTCTCTAAAAATAAAAGCTCTCCCTTCTCTCTAGAAAATCAAGAGAAAATCAAGCTTGAGAAAAATCTGAAAAATGTGGCAAGAAGGAAACTTGTTGGCAAGCTTGTAGGAGTTATTGTGGTGGTGTTTTTTTGGAAAGGAGGCTAGCAAATTTGTAGGATTAATTTGGCTAAAGCTCTAAGGTAACAATTCTTTCTCTTGTTGCTAGTTTTTGGTGTTGCATCTGAAGAAGAAAGAACTTGTAGTTGAAAATATTGCTCTTAGAGAAATTGCATGTAAGAAATATGATTTGGATTTGAAGGAATTGAATAAGGTTAGGATGTGAACATGTTGTAGCCAAAATACTACCTTAAACTTGTTAAGTTAATTGTTGTGCATTGTGGGCAGAATTTTACACATCCAAGATTAGGTGTGTAATTCCCTTTGAAATGTTGGATTGTTGGGCCTTAAATGTGGAGTTTGGTTGTTGAATTCGGCCTTGAAAAAGGTGGCAAAGTATGTAGAAACAAAGGAAATGCTGCCCAATTTTCCATAGAATTTAGTGACCTTGCACTTGGAAAATACTACGTTGAAACTAGAGGTTAATAAACGTATTGTGGTCTTTATAGGTTGACGAACTACGTGCGGTATATATATATATATATTGGACTTAGCAAGTGGATTGACCCGAAGAGGTATGTGATTCTTCCTACTCTCTTGAGCATGATTAATTGTGGAATATCTAGTGCGGTAGACGCACATATGTTAAAGGAGTTTGATTTCCCTTTTTATGCCTTGACTTGATATGAAGTGTAAAGGGCTTGATTGTGTTGAAAAGTGGTAAAACCTTATACGTTAGTAATGAGTACTTGGTTGTTAAAGAATAAGCCCTCTTGGTCTCATAAATGCTTATAGTTGCGTTTGGTTGGTTTTAAACATAAAGTGTTATAATAGCTTTATGGGAAGTTAGTTATAACGACTTTATGAAAACGAAGAAATGGTTTTATTATTTGCTTTAAAATGGTAACTGGAGATTTGTTTTAAAAAGTTGTGAGACTTGTTCTTTCCCGGGTATGGGTTGTGTGTTAGAAGGAAGAGTCTTGAGACTTTGAAGGTTTTGAAACTTATACTAGTCGAGAAGTGATTTGTTATAGAAAAAGAAGGCATGGTATTGTCTTGGTTTATTTGAAAAGGAAGTAGGGGAAATGTTTTGGTTTACTTCAAATAATAGTTACTCTATTTTGATGTCATGGGGGGGGGGGGGGGTTAGTAGCATGTGACTTTTGTGAAAAAGAAATGGACTTTTTAAAAGGAAAGGTGACTTGTCTTGAAAGTAGTCGTGACTTGATACTACGGTTATTAGTATCTTGGAAGTTTTATATAAAAAAGAGTCATTTCTCAAATGGTTAGAAACATGTGGTACTTGGGTTGAATTCCCGGATTTTCTCTTAAATGACACGTTAGTGCCTTAAGTAAACTAAAATGAGAGGATATATTAATAATGTTAATGAGAAGTTAGAGAATTTCTTAACTTGTTTGTGTTATGATAAGCCGGTAGCGCTTATGTTAAGTATGATAGCCGGTTGTGCTAAGTTATGTATTCTTACGGGGTAGACCCCGGGTTGTTATTTTATTGGACATACTGACGCGTTGGGTGGCCCACGGGTATGCTTCCACGGTAAGTGTTATCTTGTTATTTTGTTGGACATACTGACGCGTTGGGTGGCCCACGGGTATGCTTCTACGATAAGTGTTATCTTGTTATTTTGTTGGACATACTGACGCGTTGGGTGGCCCACGGGTATGCTTCCACGGTAAGTGTTATCTTGTTATTGAGTTTGGACATACTGACGCGTTGGGTGGCCCACGGGTATGCTTCCATTAGGATGGTTCCATGGCCATGCTTATACCGAGGTAAGATGCCGGGGCATGCGGCCATTGGGCGGGTTAAATTCCTGGGTTATATTTGAGTGATGATTTTACGGGCGTGAGACCCTGATTTGACATGACATCTAATATATATCGTGTACTGTGGTTTGGTTATCACACATGTCTCCTGTTTTATATAGACTGTTGTGATTTCATTTACTGATATTTTGATTTCACATACTGGTATTTGTTATCGACCTCGCCGGAGTGCGTTCATGCCGCAGGTTGAGGTACATAGCTTGCTGATCCGCACTCTTAGGATCACTGGTCAGTTCTCGGAAAGCTTCATTTCTCCGGAGGCTTGCCTTTTTGGTACGATTCCCTGAAGTTGTAGACTTTTGTATATTCAGGGGTATGGCGGGGCCCTGTCCCGCCACAGTTGTTATTCCTAGAGGTCTGTAGTCATATTTGTGGTTTGAACTGTAAGAACAAGTTGTACTTTTGATTAAGTATATTTTTATGGAAGGCAGCCTTATCGGCTTGCCCTCGATGTTTACTTTATACAGGTTATGTGTTATGTATGTTCCGCTGCTATTCTCTGATATATACCTGACGGTGCCCTAGAGGCACCGCGTCCTGGGTCGGGTCGTGACAATAACCACATTGATTTGACGGATAACCAAAAACACACAATGAGTAGAACGGGCCTGAAATTTGTTAATTGTGGTGGATGGAAAAAGGGGATAACACAAGCACCCAAATACCCTAAGATGGAAATACGAAAGAGTCTTATTATATAAAATTTCAAGAGGGGACGAATATGTCAAACCTTTAGAAGGATGAATGTTAAGCAGATATGTAGCCATTTGTAGAGCATGATGCAAAACAACGGAGGGACGGAAAAATGAACCAATAAGGTGCAGATAATGTTATTAATGGTACGAATTTTACATTCGGCTTTCCCATTTTGTGAAGATGTATGAGGACAAGAGAAATGAAAATTTATCTCATTTTTAGCACAAAACTCCCGAAACTCCCCATTGTCATATTCTTTTCCATTATCACATTGAATATTTTTTATTTCCCGTTCGAATTGAGTTTTAATGAAAGCTCTAACTTTTAAGAAGATGGAAAAATTTGGGATTTTTTCGGTATTGGTAACGTCCATAAAAATTTAGAATAATCATCCAAGAATAGAACATAATAACGATGACCCATAGATCTGAGAACGGGAGATGTCCATAAATCGCTATGAATAATATCAAATGACATTGAAGTCTGAGAATTCGAGGGTACAAATGGCAACTTAATAATTTTTCCTAGATAACAATATTGACAAGTTAGAGTACTAAGCGTACACTTACATGAAATAAACTTATTTCTATCTAAAGTAAATAAAATAGAGGAGCTTGGATAACCTAGACAAGCATGTCATAAGGAATGAGCAAGAGCTGCAAAAGTGGAAGATATGTCTTGACGCGATGAACCGAGACTTGGAGTGATTGGATAAAGATCTCCCCTACTGTCACACCTCATGAGAGGTCTCTCCGTCTTGAAATCCTTCACAGAAAACACAAAAGGATCAAAATCAATAGAAACACAATTATCAGTGGTGAATTTACAAACATACACCAAAATTTTAATTAGTTTTGGGGCATGAAGGGTATTTTTTAAGACAAGTGATGGATGGGGAGGAGAAATTTGTTTATGACTATAACCCTTAATTGGAATTGAATTATCATTACCAATAATTATACCATGATTACTGCTCAAATTGGAATAAGACGAGAGAGTACCTTGGTTGGATGTCATGTGGGTAGTAGCGTCTGTGTCCATATACCAATTCGGGTCCGATTGAGTTAATCCAAACGTGTGCATCGCGGATTCAATATCTGTCGTAGATGGGACACAAGTGGGCCCCTCAGCTGAAAAACATGCTATGGACGAGGCCCAAGCAGGCCTGGGGCCTGCCAAGGCCCAACTGAGCGTGACTGTTGTTGGCCCATCACTAGACCGTAACACTGCTGCTGCTAGAACTGGGCGAAGCCAGTGTTGGGCCTAGACTATGCTGCGTCCCGGTTCTTATTTCTAGAGCCCGGTGGTCCAGCTGGCTGGGACCCAGTGGCTTGTCCATCGCCACTGCTATTTTCGCCATGTCCACCACCTTTATTTTTATTCTTGCGATTTTGATCCTTCTTGCCGCCATCGTTGTTACAATTTTTGGTTTGAATTGTCATAAAATGTCGAAGAACCATTGGACGTGGCCATCATGGCGGCATTAGCGCTAATAGCTGATTTTTTTGCTAAACCGACTTTTTCTAACGTAAGCATGGTGTGGGCTTGATAGAATTATAATAGCGGGTTACTTTGACAAAGAATTGAAGCAACGCCGTTATAAGCCTCGGATAGGCCCGCAACCATTTGTAGAACGAGACGACTATTGCTAACAGGAGCACCCACGTTCCGAAGTTGATCCGCCAGGTCCTTGAGTCGTTTACAATAAGATGAAATGTTTGGAAAATTCTCCATAGCAACTTGAGAAAATTCATGTTCAAAGGGTGATAATGCGTGAATGAATTTTATCTTGGAAGATATCACGCAATCGATTCCAAGCCACCATAGCTGTGGAGTTGGGTTCCATAATCGTCTGTAAGAGGTCAAGAGAGATAGTGGCATAAATCCATTGGAGAACTTTTACATCAAGTATGACCCATAATTTTGTATCGTCTGCTTTGATGGAAACAACCTCCGTAGTACCCTCTGTATCACCTTCCGTAGTAGTAGCACGAGGGATGATGTGGTGTAGAACTTGATGTTCCATGACATGAATTTTGAACAATTTTGCCCACGTCTCATATTGAACGTTTTCTAGGTCAAGAACAATAGAAAGAACGCTCTTGATGTTAGAAACCTTTAGGGCTGGATGAAACGTGTTCTTATCAGTCATGGTGAATAAAACACAAAAATTTGGAGAAGGGAAGAAAATTTTGAAGTGTCTCGTCTGAAAAACCAAAGTTGGGGGTGGGGGTGGGGAGGATTATCACGAAAATTGAGAGAAAAGAGAGGAGCGGAAGCAAGGTAAAAATAACCTAGAATTTTGATACCATGAGATAATTAATACATTGATTATTCTTTTTGATGAAAAACATATATATACAAGTTACAATAGGAAAATCATTTTCCTATTCTACATCTAAAAATCTATTCTATATGGAGACTAATTATACAATTATAGTAATATTACATTACTAAGTAAGGTACAAGACTAATAAAATAATGTACCAAATAAACAATAATCTACCAAAAGCCGATTAAGTAACACAAACAATGTCAAGCATGCGCGATAGGATGCCTTCCAGTAATAACAGACCGAAGAGGATTTTTGAGATAGTCAAACAACTGTCTATTCTAACAAAAATGAAGCAGTGTAATCCAACTTTCCTGTAGAGGTTGTGACTATACATGGTATTTGTAAGAGAAGGGTAAGTATCATCAAATGTTAAGCTTCTGTTGTGAAGTAGGAGGTTCCAACTTTACTGGTGTTTCTGTAGCTTTTTGTTTGGTTTAAAACACACAATTAAGGCACAACGGAAGTTTAAAATTGTATTAACTTACTTTCCCCCAACAATTCCGTCTTTGATATGATTACGTTACAATTGAAACCTGTAAAGACATGAGAAACGAACTTACAGTTGATATTCTTAAGTCTCTACTAAGAGGTGCGCACACGATTTTCTCCTCGGGTGCAAACCTTCGCTATAGTATACTCCTCTTTAAGGAAAGCCAGGAAATCTTGGCAGAGGTTTGGAGTATTTTAATTCCTGAACTCTGAGTTCAGAAAGTAAAGAGTTTAGTTTATGAATCTAGTAAGAATTCAACCAACAATTCAGTAACCTAAATTATGCGATTAAGTGTTGAATATATAGGTGAGATTAGGATACAAATCAGAATGGAATTAGACTTAAAAACTTGACCCAAATCCAAGTTGCAGTGAGCCAGTCCGACTGGGCCCACTTCTTTACCAGCGTCGTGGCTCAGCCTCCTAGGCGCCGCAACGCCTCCCCTATTTTTTCCAATAATTCTGCATGTTTAATTTTTATTAAATCCAAAATCTAATTTTGACTTAATTAAATAATTTCCATCAAATAGAAATTATCCTATAATTTATTATTGATTAAAATATCTCGATTCTAAATCGAATATTTTATAATCTCTCAATATACCCTTAGATCGAAAAGACAATCGACTTAGTGTGACCATTTAGGCCTTCACACATCGACACTTAATTAAACTAAGGTTCACACGGGACTCCTAGACTGCGCCATATGACGAACTCAATATGTGAAGTACATTTACAAGACTCTTAGTAAACATAACCTCTATGTGGGAAGATAAATTTCTTTCATTCGCAACACACTCGATCAAGCTTAGGATTTGTCAAGTGTCTATCCAAATGGCTTGATCACTTTATCTCATCTATATTAGTCGACAACTAGATCATATCTCAAATATGTCTCTTGCATTGGCCAATGACTTGGTCGACCTAATATCACTGAGAAGCTTGCTCTCTCGAATAACTAATCGAGGAATGAATCATATTCTTGACTTAACTGCCATCTTAGTCTGTATCGCAATGTACCCAATTCAAGTCATGTCTTATCCTATAAGGAATTTAAGCTTAGTGTTACACCTCGTAATTTTAAGGCGATAATTAGAGAGCATAATTAAGAAAATAAGATTCGAATATTGGTTATAAAGTATGGTTACATATTCTAATAAGGAAATTAGTATACAAAGGATATGCTCCCGGAATAAATTTTGGATACTACAAGTGTGACATGGACAAAGTGTCATGTATATATATATATATATGGACATGAAATTTTCAGATTTTATGTAATATGTGGGAGATTAATTTTTTAATTGTGGGATTTCTTTTAGTAGAGGGATTAATTTAAGTAGACAATTATGGGAATTGGACTAAGTTGCAAAATAAATTTTCAGCACCCATTAACCCTTATAACTCTTCACCTCCCCACATTTCATTTCATTTTTCACACTCCTCTCTTCTCTCCTCCCCTCAGCCGAGATACAACCCATTTACATAGCAAAAAATTGAAGTTTATTTTATATCATTCTTCCTAGATTAAGTTCTTCTACAAATTATAAGCCAAAGTAAACTTCAAAAAACAGTGTGTCACGGGTTCACTGGACCGATTTCTTAGCCAAAAATTTCAGTTTTTGGAGATGAGGTTTTGGAAGAAAAACATGTAAGGAAGATATATTTAAACTTATAGAATACATGCATGTCATTTTGAGTTGAGGAAATGATAAAAATGGTGAAGAAAATTCGGTGCAGTGGTACCGAAATTTGGGACTGTTTTGAGCAAACTTAAGGTAAGAATTCTTCTTCTTCTTATGGTATAATTGAAGTTGCATGTTGTTGTAGTTTAAGAAGTGAACTTGTGTTAAGAGAAACTTGGAATTAAGACAATGCATGTGACTATTTTGTAGAGTAAAGCAGATTTTGGGGACTGTTTGTACCAAGTTGGAGTTGTTGTAATTATATTGGATTTGAGTGTTGTTGTTGTTATCCTTATCACTAATTTCATGTTGAAAATTGAAGGAAAACCTTGATGTTTAAGTTATAATAAATCATATGAAAGTGTTGAAATATGAATTGGATTTTAAGGAGTTAAGAAAAGAGCTTTCGTATTAAGCCTTGTGGCCGAGACATGTATGAAATTATTGGACATGGTTGTCTCATTTTAAAGGATGTTTTTGTTAAGATTATAATGCTGGAAATATAAGTTATGAACATGTATATACGATATGGTAATTACTAATACATATCTTAAAGGAATTAAAGCGTAGAAGGGTGCTATGTTGCAAACTATAAGACTTGCACTCTTCTTGTCGTTGCTAGAATTGATGGACTATTTTTAAGGTTATTTTTATGTGGTTTAAGGGGTTGAATTAACAAGAGAAATAGGTGTATTAATCACTTTGGTTGTTATAGTTGTTGTCTTCCATGAACGTAAAAAGAAGGAATGTATTATGATGGCGTATATGGAGTATTTGGGATTGTTTTGGTTATATCTTTAAGTTGCATCTTGTTATTGGTATTGTTGGTTTTGTTTGTAAGTTGTGGATGTGCATATAAATAGGGAAAGTGCTGCCCAAATTTCTATAGAAAAGAGAGTCGTCATTCGATATAACTTACGCTAGAAATCATAGAGTTGACGAACGAATTACTATTGCTATAGGTTGGAATGCTAATCGAGACGAGTTGTAGTTATAGAGTTGGTTATTTCGACAATAAGGTATGTGAAACTATCCTTTCTTCTTTTGGCATGATATATATAAAATGAGTGTACGGCGGACGTACGCAATTCCATTGAATCCTAAAATTCTTAGTGATACATGATATGATAGTGCCTTGATTTTCTAAGTGATAGTTATTCTATTCATTCCATTGAGAGTCAAATGATGATTTAATTTGTATAAAGGTACTCATGATATTCTATTCGTGTTGGATATGATTATATGAATTCACCGAGTCCCGGGCCGGGTATGTACACATATGATAATTTCACCGAGTCACATAATGGGTCGGGTACGGTATACGTGGACAGGCATCCACATGATTTTCACTTAGTCCCATAATGGGCCGGGTACGGTATGTATATGATTCCACCGAGACCCTCACTAGGGGGCCGGGTATGGTATGTATATGATTCCATCGAGACCCTCACTAGGGGGACGGGTACGATATGTATATGATTTCATTCACCGAGTCCCATAATGGGCCGGGTACTGTATATATATGTATATGACTCTCATTTTTATAAGGCACGGTTGACTCTCATTTTTATATGGCACAGTTGTATTGGTATTTTTGACTATTACATTGTCTCCTGTTATCTTTTGGCCAGTTATGATCTTATTTACAGTACTTCATATTTTACATACTCAGTACATTATTTCGTACTGACCCCCTTTTCCCGTGGGGCTGCGTTTCATGCCCGTAGATACAGGTACTCAGTTTGGTGATCCTCTAATCTAGGATTCATGTTCAGCTGTTCGGAGAGCTCCATTGATTCGGAGCTTAGTCATTTTGGTACAGAACCTTATTTTCGGACTTGTGTATATTTAGGGGCACGACGGGGCCCTGTCCCGTCATATTTCATTATCGTATTCTTAGATGTCTGTAGACAGTTGTGGGTAGTAGATGTGTTTTTGTATATATGTATGGTTGTTGTTTATCTTGGATAATCCCATTTATAGAGGCATCCTTGTCGGCTTGCTTATTTTTGTTGTGACTCCTTAGGGGACAGGTTCCTTTTGATATATAATGTTATGCGTCATTAGCTTATTTTCACGAGAATTATATGTTGTTCTTAGTATCAGACGAATTTTATGTGACAGGTCAGTATAAAGGTGTCCAATTAGGGCACCGGGTCGCGGCCCGTCGGGTCGGGTCGTGACACTTAGGACAGGATCAAAGTACATTACTCTACAAACCAGGTGCGTATTGACCTCAAGTCAAAGGACCTCTATCTTCCACATGCTGATAATACTCTAGACATGTATAATAAATAGTTTATTAGTAGGGCATGCCAATACCCTCTAAGAGTATCCATGTGTCCATCACTAGAAACTATTACTAGTAGTAAGTGAGACATACTACATTCTCTAAGAATGTGATGCAGACCACATGTCGACTTATAATATATCATTGATATCCCATTCTCAATGATCATTAGTCGAGGCTACTTTAAGAACTACGTTCTATCAATAATATCTCACGCTATCAATGACAACGTTAGCTCAAGGGATATACATTAATGAATAATACAAGCAATCAAATAATAATTCAGTAATTGCAAAAGCCATAAATATATTAATCTTATTAATAATATGAATGTGTTCAAGCACACGTGTCACTAAAATGATTGTCTCTAGTACATATATACTTTCAATCTCCTACTTGGCCTAGAGTCAATCTCCAATGTATCTAATGCCCATGTTTTCGAAATGACCATTATGCTTGACTAAGCTTAATGGTTTAGTAAATGGGTATGCTAGATTTTCATCTGTGGAAATCTAGTCTAACTTTATTTCTTCAGTCTTCACCATCTCTCTAAGTATGTGGTATTTCCTTGGTACATGCTTATTTCTGTTCATTGATCTTGGTTACTTAGCTTGCGCAATCGCGCCAGTGTTGTCACAATAAATTGTTATTAGACAAGTGGCACTTGGAACAACCCTCATTTCTTTTAAGAACTCAGATATCGCAACAGCTTCCTTACCAGCTTCCGATCCAGCAATGTACTCTTCCTCAGTTGTTGAATCTGCAGTTGTAGCTTGTTTGGAACTTTTCCAACTCACTATTCCACCATTTAAAATGAAGGCATAACCAGACTGAGATTTGAAGTCATCAAGATATGTCTGGAAGCTAGCATCAGTGTACCCAGTAGCTACTAGCTTTTCTTGTCCGCCATAGACTAAGAAATATTCTTTAGTTCATCTAAGATACTTAAGAATACTCTTAACTGCTTTCCATTGTTCCTCCCCGGGATTCTGCTGGAATTTGCAAGTCACGCTAAGTGTATAGGCCACATCTGGCCTTGTATAGGTCATGGAATACATGATTGATCCTATAATTAAAGCATATGGGATCCTCTTCATGCGTTCAAGTTCTGTAATAGTAGAAGGACTATCCTTATTTGATAACTTGATGCCTTGACCTATAGGAAGATTTCCTTTCTTGGAATTCTCCATAGAGAAACGTTTTAGCACTTTGTCTATGTATACGGACTGTGACAGCCCCAACAATCTATTAGGTCTATCTCTGTAGATCTTAATTCCAAGAATATAGCAGGCTTCACCCAAATCCTTCATTATGAAGGTGCTGGATAATCATTCCTTGACTAATTGCATGAGAGTCTTATTATCTCTCATTATCAATATGTCATCTACATATATGACAATGAAGACAATACTCTCATCTGTGCGTTTACTATAAACGCATGACTATTCTTTGCTTCTAACAAAGTCAAACGATTTGACCGCTTTGTCAAAGCAAATATTCCAACTCCTTGATGCTTGCTTAAGTCCATAAATGGACTTTTGTAGCTTACATACTTCTTTGGGTTGAGTCTTGGATGTAAAACCATTTGGTTGTATCATATACACCTCCTCAATTAGATTACCATTGAGGAAGACAATTTTAACATCATTTGCTAAATATCATAATCATAGTATGCATCTATTGCAAGCAAAATCCGAATGTACTTAATCTTTGCAACAGGCGAAAAAGTATCGTCATAATCAACCCCAGTCCGTTGATTATAACATTTAACCACCAATCTTGCTTTATAAGTCTGTACTTTACCATATGCATCAATCTTCTTCTTGAAGACCCATTTGCATCATATGGGTCTAACCCCTGTTGGCAAACCAACCAAGTTCCATACTTGATTTATGTACATGGATTCCATTTCAGATTTCATGGATTCTTGCCATCTCTGTGAATCAATGTCTAACATTGCTTCGTTGTAGTATTAGGCTCATCATCATCAGGAATATATATCTCATTGTGTGTTTCAACAATGAGGTTAAGTCTTTCAGGTGCACGATGAGTCCTAGTGGTCCTACGGAGTTGAATATTTGATTGTGAGAAGGTGTTTGTGTGTTGGACAATCCAACACCTTGAGAGCTTTCAGGAATATCATTTTGAACAGGATGATGCACAACCATTGTGTCATGTTCCATTAGTTGTGTATGAGAGTCTTGCATTTCTGCATTATCCTTCACATCACTCCCACTGGCTGAAGGGCGCACACTAAGTACCCAATCATCATTAAATACTCTCACTGAATCCTTGCCTAGGTCATTTGACAAGGGTTCATTCTCCGTATTATTTTGTACTTCTTGAATTTCTTCAAGTTCTATCTTGTTGTAACTCTGTTCCTTGTAGACATAGTCTTCTTCAAGGAAAGTTGCATTTCTGGAAACAATAACATTATGTACCTATGGAAGATAGAAGTAGTATCCTCTTGTTTCCTTAGGATACCCCAAAAAATAATATTTCTCACTTTTAGATTCCAATTTGTCAGTAAGAAACTTCTTCACATATGCAGGGCACCCCCAGGGGCGCATGTGTCTAAGTGCTGGCTTCTTGCCGTTCCATATCTCATATGGAGTTTTCTCTACTGATTTTGAAGGAAATTTGTTCAAAATATAGATTGAGATTTGTAATGCATATCCCCATAGGTATGTTGGTAGAGCTGAGAAGTTCATCATGGATCTAATCATATCTAATAAGGTCTGTTTTCTCCTCTCAGCAACATCATTCATTTGTGGCGTTCTGGGAGGTGTCCATTGTGATTGAACTCCATGAAGCTTCAACTAATCTAGAAATTATTTACTTAAGTATTCGTCTCCCCGAACTGATCGAAGAGTTTTAATACTTGTTTCAAGTTGCTTCTCTACTTCTGACTTGTACTCCATGAATTTCTCAAAAGCTTCAGACTTATGTTTCATAAGATACACATGCCCAAGCCTTGAGAAATCGTCTGTAAAAGTGATGAAATAAAGAAAGCATCCCTTAGCTTGAGTTGAAAATGGCTCACATACATCGGTATGGACTAACTCAAGCATCTCTTTGGCATGCACCCTTTCCCAAAAAGTGATTTGGTTGTCATCTTTCCTCTCAAGAAAGATTCACAATTACCATATGACTTTAAGTCAAATGGTTCTAGGTAATCTAATTTCCTTAATCTTGTTATCCTTGTTCATTGATGTGACCAAGTCTACAATGCCATAAGTAGGTGGGATTTCTTTAATTACTGATTTTAGCTCGTTTATTTTGAATATTGAAAATTTCATGGCTACAGTTTAAAACATATAATCCATCCACAAGCGGTGCATTTTCACAAATAAAACCATTATAAGACAAAACATAATTTCCATTGGTAATAAATGATGAAAACCCCTCAATGTCTAACATAGGGACATAAATAATATTCCTCGTTAACGAGAGAACAAAATAACAATTATTAAGTTCTAAACTAAAGCCTGAAGGTAAATCTAGTGTATAAGTCCCCACGCGTACACCATCAACTTTTGCTTCGTTTCAACGCGTAGATCTACTTCCCGCGGTCCAACCTTTCTGTTGTTAATTAGTCCCTGGACATTGTTACAAATGTGTGAGCCACAAGGGTATCTAATACGCAACAGTGAGAATTAGTTATAGACATATTTATTTCAATAACAAACATACCATGTCCAGCAGGGCCAGAAGCACCTTGCTTTGTCTCCCTTTGGGGATGTACAGTCCTTCTTCCAATGCCCCTTTCTCTTGCAATTGAGGCAAACATCAGCTATCTTGGCCTTCTTTTGAACAACTCCTCGAGGTTTCATAGCTGTGGGTTTGGCGGCAACCGTCTTACCCTTCTTCTTTTGCACATTCTTACCCTTAGGTTTGAACTTGCTAGATGAGTCCACCATGAGCACAGCTTTACCTTTGGAGGTGGACGATTCGAAGGTCTTCAACATATTGTGAAACTTTGGGAGATTCTATTTGGTTCCATTCATGTTTTAATTTACAATAAAGTTCTCAAATGAAACAGGAAGCGAATTCAAGATTAGGTTGACAACACCAAACGCAAATTTCTTAACCATTCAGGAAAATTGGCTATATTCAGCTTGTTTGTTTCAACCAACATTTTAAGTGATAGATTCGACATTGTAACTGAAGAAAAGATAAGACTTGAAATTAACATTCTAACATAATTTCCATTGAACACATTCATTAACTAACTAACATGGTGTTTTGTTAAATTAGCTCCCACTATATTAGCATACTCTTTTACCAAATAAATGAATACTGACTCATATCAAATACCGGCATAATGAGACAAGATCTAGACTCATGTTGTTTCCGCATTTGCTGAGGCTGATAATTTCAACAACACAATCCGGTATGTCTCTAAACCAATTACAAACAATTTGCAACTCTTGGTTGACCGAACTAAACAATATCGATCTGCGTCCCTCGGTTGTCCGACACTGGGGAGCCAAAACAGCCTAGCAAGTCAACCCCGTTACGCGACTGCAATTATGTATCTAAGCGGGTTAGCCTTTATCGAGCGAACACTGGAGTGTAAAGACTCACGAATGTTTATCACCTACTACAACACTTATATGCATCTATGAAAGTGTCTGAGTCCTCGTTGACTTAGAGCAAATGTTGGGGCATAAATACTCATCAAAAGGATTTTGCACCACAATCAATTATAACGGATGACGCGTTCATTTTAAATGAGACTTGTATTAAATTTGGGGAATATTTTAATTCAGGGTTATGACCAAGATCAACTATTACATGTTACAAACATTACTCAAAGCACTTAAACATGTATTTGGACGTCGCCTACCCAAGCAGGATTACGGACTCTAAACTAGTTTTGGGCGCCGCCTACCCAAGCATTAATTGCAGACTATAGACTAGTTTTGGGCGCCGCCTACCCAAGCATTAATTGCGGACTATAGACTAATTTTGGGCGCCGCCTACCCAAGCATGATTTTCGGACTCTAAAACTTAGCAAAGTAAATGACGATAATTTAGCATGTAAACAGTATACCAACATACTGTGTAATAATAATCATGGATTAAATTTTAAAAAACTGAAATTTTGACTCTCTGGACTTTAGGAGTCACGACGCTTAACAGGCAGAAACATTGGTTTCTGTTTACGTAATTAGGTCGTGGCGGCTCCACTAGGGCCGCGGCGGCAAGTTCCAAAAAGTCCCGAATTTTAAACCAAGCTTTTAATCACGTCCCCTGAAATTACCGTGACCGGTGCAGCGGCGCTCCGACATGGAGCCGCAGCGCCGTCATGAAACCCTAGGTGGCGCCGCGGCTCCCTGCAACAGGGTCGTGGCGCCGACGTTCTTTTCAGAGCATTTTCCGTGCTGATTTTTTTAAATCGTCTAACCCCTAAATCCAATTTAGGGTTCATATTACGGGTCATTTACTACCACCCACTATTATTAATAACGCACATGTCGACCATCATCTATTCCTACACGTTCTTCATCATGCACCATGTTCGCTATGAACCGGTTTCTGCACAAGGCTTAGTTCGTGCTAGAATGACTTCCTCGATTTAGCGTAGTCGATAATTTAGGGTGATTACAAAAGGTCAATCGCTCATTCAAATTATGTCAGATTTCAAGTAGCCCTATTTTAATTCAGATTTAAAATCAATTTTACATTTAATCCATATTATTATGTCTTTCAATTGTTACGTAACCATTGAACCAGCCTGGGCTTTGATACCACTGTAGGGTTTTGTTGGGTCTAAAACACACAAGTAAGGCACAACGAAAGTTTAAAATTTTATTAACTTACTTGCCCCCAACAATTCCGTTACAATTGAAACATGTAAAGACGTGAGAAACAAACTTACAGTTAATATTCTTAAGTCTCTATTAAAAGGTGTGCACGCGATTGTCTCTTCGGGTGCAAGCCTTCGCTACAGTGTACTCTTCTGTCATGAAAGCCAGAAAATCTTGGCAGAGGTTTGAGAGTATTTTAATTCCTGAACTCTGAGTTCAGAAAGTAAGAGTTTAGTTTATGATTCTAGTACGAATTCAACCAACAATTCAGTAACCTAAATTATGAGGTTAAGTGCTGAATATATAGGTGAGATTAGGATACAAATCAGACTCGGATTAGACTTAAAAACCTTACCCAAATCCGAGTTGCAGTGGGCCAGTCCGACTGGGCCCACTGTCGTACCAGCGCTGTGAATCAGCCTCTAAGGCGTCGCGGCGCCTCCCCTATTTTTTCCAATATTTCTGCACGTTTAATTTTGATTTAATTAAATAATTTCCATCAAATTGAAATTATCCCATAATTTATTATTGATTAAAATATCTCGATTCTAAATAGAATATTTTATACTCTGTCAATATACCCTTAGACCGAAAAGACAATCGATTTAGTGTGAACCTTTAGGCCTTCACACATCGACACTTAATCAAATTAAGGTTCACACGGAACTCCTATGTCACGACCAGACCCCGGGCCCGCGACTGGTGCCCTACCTGGGCACCCCTTTCAGGTATACATCAGAGAATAGCAGTGGAACATACACAACACATATACATACTTAGACAATAAACATCACGAGCTGGCGGAAATAAGGCCACCTTCCATAAAATATACATAAACCAAATGTAAGCGAGACATCTCTGTTTTTAAAACCCAATCCACAAATGTGACTACTGCACTTAAGAATAACAAGCGTGGCGGGACGGGGCCCGCCATACCACGAATGTACATAAATCTACAACATCGGGAAAACCGTACCAAAAGACAAGCCTCCGGAGAAATGGAGCTTCTGACACCTGATCAGTGATCCTAAGAATGAGGATCCACCACCTGTTTATCCCTACTGCGTTAAATGCGCGACTCAGAAGGGGTCGATTACCTGATATGTACCAAGTATGTAAAGCGGAAAATCGCAATTTACATCATAAGTCTAAAATAAAGCCGGGGACATGTATGATAATCAAATTACAGTACAATATGCCTTACTAACAATGAGAGTAACAAGTATATACTTTACTACATAAAAATAGGAGGCTCATAATCAAAGTAGGGTCACCCGCCCGTAGTATCATTAAGCAATCCTACTCCTGGGACTGTTTCACCCGCATAGGCTGTATGGACCCGCATGAGGTAACTTCCTCGCATAGACTATATCCGCCCGCATAGGTTGTGTGGACCCGCATGAGGTAACTTCCTCGCATAGGACTGGTCCGCCCCGCATAGGACAATTTCACCCGCATGAGCCCTACGGACTCGCATGAGGTATTCCTCGCATCATGGGTAGCAAATCCACGGAATATGCAAATGCCACAAACCCGGGGAATGACCCCGTAATGAACAATTTATATATCCCTAGCACAACCAGCTATCATACATAACATAAGTTGTCACGCCCCGACTTTTCCTAAGTCTTTACTTAGGGCGGGATGACACCTGGACAATTATTTTCCACCAGGAGCACCATTTAATTCTCTTTATTTAGAAATTTAAACTTATATTCAAATACGGAGCTATTAATAAAATAACAATAAAGAAATTTGTTTATTACTTTATTAAAAATATAACGCGAGCCCATGCTCGTGCAAATATTGTTTCAACATAGACATACTGACAAATATTATTCTAAGTTGGAAGGGAGACCATTCCACACGGGCATTTCCCGAGACATTGGGCGACATTACGAACCTGGCGAGTACCAAGCCCGAAACAATGGACTTGGTATGACAAGAGGCTGCGAGACGATCGCTAGCCTTGGCGTGGAGCCTTTCCTCTATCACGCTTTCCTGAAACATGTTAAATAAAGAGCCAGCCCTACCATTTGGGGCTGAGTGAGAACCTTACCCTGCAATTCAAAGTAACACCACAATATTCCAAGCGCAATCACATTATAACGTAATAAGCATATTGCAAAACATATCAGGTTACAACATTTTTAAATATGCAACAACTCCTCATAGGAAATTCTCGGTTTAACTAACACTTCATTTTATCTCGTATTATACGTTAAGACACTCCCCTGCATTTCCACATGTTTATTACATTTATATATTTGTGAACGCGTATTCACTTTTCATATTTATATATAGGTGAACATGTATTCATCTTTCATATTTGTTGCGGCGTGCAACCCGATCCATTATATTTACGTATTTGTGAACACGTATTCACTTTACGTTTTGTTGCGGCGTGCAACCCAATCCATTATATTTACGTATTTGTAAATGCATATTCACTTTACGTTTTGTTGCGGCGTGCAACCCGACCCATTATATTTACGTATTTGTGAACGCGTATTCACTTTACGTTTTGTTGCGGCGTGCAACCCGACCCATTATATTTACGTATTTGTGAACCCGTATTCACTTTACGTTTTGTTGCGGCGTGCAACCCGATCCATTATGTTTATATTTATATATTTATGTGAACACGTATTCACTTTTCATATTTTTCAGAAGATCGAATAAATAATATTCTCTTTCCCAACATTCTGTCATTCATACTTGTAACAATTATAACTTTTTAACCATAACTCCAACTAAGGTGTTTCTCAAGCGGAAACTAAGGTAAGACATGGATCTTTCACTGTACCAAATTTCATTTAAAACTACTTTGGGTAACTAACACAAATTTATCCTCAAAACAGCCATATGAGATTTGTTTCGGTAGAATTTTTATTAAACAGAACTCAATCTTAGAATAGTCATAACTCCTGATTTGTAAACCCGTTCAAGCCCCATAAAATCTCAAAACGACGAGAACAGAGAGCTACACGTCTCCATGTGAACCATCCTTTCATATTATGTACCATTTGGTACAGTTTTACACTTTTATTCGCTGCCCTTCCTGGATCTCGATAGATCCAAGGCAAAAACTGTAAACAGCGATAACTCTCAATCCGTAAGTCGGATAGACCCCCGTAAGGTCTCAAAATGTCCAAAATAGAGAGATATATAACTTTCATTTAGCAACAATTTTCATATTCCCCACAGATTAGTACAGCTTTACGTTTCCACGACCTGCCCTTCTGGATTCCGATGAATCCGAGGCAGCAACTTCAAACTACAATAACTCTCAACTCGTAAGTCCGTTTTAATAAATCTTTATCTATATCTGTCCGTAACAGAGAGATTTACAAGCATGTAAATTTTCATATAATTCTAATAAGTAAAACTCAATGAAAACAGTCCGTAATTATGTCTTTCCGAATTTCGACCAAATCTAAGGCAGAAACTTTGAACTATGATAACTTTCAAACCTTATGTCCATTTTACCTCATTGTTTGTTCTATATGATCATATTAGAGAGGTGTACCACTCTTCCGAATTTCATCAAATTCTAACAATTATAACTCAGTGAGAACAGTTCGTAAAGTTCATGACGCAACTAGTTATCTACACAATCAAAAGTTCAATATTTCTTTCCAACACTCAATTCTTATTCTAACATGTATTGAACTAAAAATAAAGGATGTTACCAAGAATTTCTGAGTGAGAAAACTCACCTTGTAAGTGTGAAGATTATTGTTGTGTGGTTGCTAAAATTATCCTTACTCTCTAGTATTTTGATTCTTGTTCTTCTTGCCCTCTTGGTATTTTTTTCCTCTTCTTTTCACTTGTTTTTTTCTGATTTTCTAACCTTTATGTTATGTACTTTGTTTGTGTGTAAATACAATGTATAAGTGGAGAGTTTTCTATAACCTATGGGAGGTGGAATGACAAGAGTTGGAGGGGAAATGAAAAGGGGGGAAGGGGAGGGGAAATGGACGTACGTGCATGTTTCTTCTCTTTTTTTTTCTTTTTTTTTCTTTTTTTTTGTTTTTGTTTCTCTTTTGTTTTTTTTTTTAATTTTCTTATTTTCATTTTTATCCATCTATTTATCCAACTTTAACACTAACTCCATCTCATGCAATTTATTCTTTATTTTCTTATATATATGTATTTTTATTAACTCAACCAACAACTATATATTATTATTATTTTTCGGATTTTACATTCTCTCCTCCTTAAGCAACATTCGTCCTCGAATGTGAATAAGGTCGTAACATAATCACATAGACACAATAATGTTTATTGTTATTGTAACACTAATTTGGGGCTTCACATTCTCCCTTCCTTAAGAAGCATTCGTCCTCGAATGGGAATAAGGTTGTAACACATGCATATAGACACAATAATGTTTATTGTTATTGTAACACTAATTTGGGGCTTCACATTCTCCCTTCCTTAAAAAGCATTCGTCCTCGAATGGGAATAAGGTTGTAACACATGCATATAGACACGCAAATGGCACACACATGAAGTACTATGTAACACATTTTTTTTATTACCTTAGTCAAATAGGAATGAATATTTGACTTTCATCGCATCTTCAGCTTCCCAGGTGGCTTCCTCTGTGGAGTGATTCCTCCATAGGACCTTCACGGAAGCAATATCTTTATTTCTAAGGCGTTGGACCTTTCTATCAAGTATTTCCACCGGAACTTCTTCATATTGAAGCTCCTCATTAAGAACTATCTCACGGGAAGGATAGCGTGACTTGGATCGTGCAAGTATTTTCGTAACATTGACACATGAAATACCGGATGCACTGCTTCCAGCTCTTGTGGAAGTGCTAATTCGTAAGCCACATTCCCCACTCTTCGCAAGATCTCATATGGCCCAATAAACCTTGGGCTCAATTTCCCTTTCTTACCAAAACGCATCACTCCCTTCATTGGGGCCACTTTTAAAAATACTTTCTCCCCTTCTTGGAATTCAAGATCTCTTTTCCGATGATCCGCATAGGACTTGTGACGGCTATGAGCTGTTTTGATTCGCTCCCGAATCATCTGTACCTTATCATTTGTTTCTTGAATGACTTCAGGTCCGAACAGTTGCGTCTCACCCACCTCGAACCATCCCAGTGGAGACCTACATTTTCGTCCATATAATGCTTCAAACGGGGCCATTTGTATGCTAGAGTGAAAACTATTGTTGTAGGCGAACTCAATTAGACATAGATGGTCCAACCAGCTTCCCTGAAAGTCTAACACACAAGATCGCAACATGTCCTCAAGTGTTTGAATTGTTCGCTCAGCTTGCCCATCTGTTTGCGGGTGGAAAGTCGTGTAACTTAACTTTTGTCCGAGACCTGTGGAAACTTTGTCAAAAGTGTGGCGTGAATCGGGAACCCTATCAAATAATTTGTAAAGGAATCTCGTGTAACCGCACAATCTCCTTCAAATAAATATGTGCGTACTGTGGTGCGCGATACGTAGTCTTGACCGGTAAGAAATGGGCTGACTTTGTAAGCCGATCAACAATCACCCAAATAGAATCATACCCTTCTCGAGTTTTGGTAGACCGATTACAAAATCCATATGAATCGCCTCCCATTTCCACATGGGGACTCCAATGTCTGAAGTAATCCGTCGGGTTTTGATGTTCGACTTTCACTGGCGACATATAAGACATCTCGACAAACTCATGGCGTCTTTCTTCATCCCGTCCACGATAATTTGCCTTGAGGTCACGATACATTTTGTTGACCCTGGATGAATGGAATATCTTGTGTTGTGACCCTCATCTAAGATCTTCCTCCTTAGATCCTTTACCTTAGGAACACATAACCTACCCTTATACCGAAGGGTTCCGTCATTATCTCCCAATGTAAACTGTGAAGGTTTTCCCTGTTGGATCCTCTCCCGAAATCCAACAAACTGACTTTCTTTTATTTCTGAAGCTAAGGCAGACTGCGAGGTATCATGTACCACCACCCTACCTTCACCGATCTCAGTTAAGCTAACCCCGAGGTTTCCCAATCTTTGTACCTCACGAACAATACCCCTCTTTTGTATTGCCAAATGGGCCAAGCTGCCCATTGATCTCCTACTGAGTGCGTCAGCCACCACGTTGGCTTTCCCAGGATGGTAAAGAATACTAAGGTCATAATCCTTAAGCAACTCTAACCATCTTCTTTGTCGGAGATTCAAATCCTTCTGCGTGGTTATGTACTGCAAACTCTTATGATCTGTAAATATGTCCACATACACACCATACAAATAATGTCTCCATATTCGTAAGGCAAACACCACCGCAGCTAATTCCAAGTCATGAGTTGGGTAATTCTTCTCATGTATCTTCAACTGTCTAGATGCATACGCAATAACCTTTCCAAACTGCATCAAGACACATCCTAACCCAACTCTAGAGGCATCGCAATAGACTGTGAACCCTTCTTGTCCCGATGGTAAGGTTAGAACTGGTGCAGTAGTCAACAATTCCTTTAGTTTCTGAAAACTGGCTTCACATGCTTCCGACCACTGGTACTTAACCGCTTTTTGAGTCAACCGGGTCAAGGGAGCAGCAAGACTAGAAAAACCTTTTACGAATCTTCTATAATACCCAGCCAAACCCAAGAAACTTCTAACCTCTGTCGGAGTGGTCGGTTTTGGCCAGTTCTTCACTGCTTCTATCTTCTGGGGGTCTACCATAATTTCATCCCTTGACACAACATGACCCAAAAAGGCTACCTTTTCCAACCAAAATTCACACTTTGAAAATTTAGCATATAGTTTCTCCTGTTTCAAGACTTGAAGCACTACCCTCAGATGCTCTTCATGTTCTTCAACACTCTTACTGTAGATTAGGATATCATCTATGAACACAATCACGAACAAATCTAGGAATGGTTTGAAGATTCTGTTCATTAAATCCATAAAAGTTGCTGGGGAATTGGTTAATGATCGGTGTATTTTATATACACTTTTTGAGTCATTTTTAGTTAGTATTTTACTCATTTCATTTATGTTTAGTACAGTATTAGGGTCGTTTTCCTTTCTTTTGTGTCACAGCGGTCAAAAATGGAGAAATGACGAAAGGAGATGAAATGAGCGTAAAGAGATGGAATTGCACACTAAAGGGCCAAGAAATAAAGTCTAAGTTCGAAATTAGAGAAGAGATCGACGGAAGTCGGACGAAAAAGGGCGATGAAAGCGGAATCCGCGAAACGTCACCGGCCCAGCTGAGCAGGCCATGGCGCCCAATATCTGAAAGTCGAAAGTTCTTGATCTTGGTATGGCTTTCGATTCTGGCGCCGACGCGGAATTATGAATCTTTGGGCGAATTTGACATGTTTTCAGAATCCTAAAGGGATAAATTTTCCTACCTAAAGGGATAACTTTTCCTACCTAAAGGGATAACTTTTCCTACCTTAAAACCCTTACCTAAAAGGATTCTAATAACTTTTCCTACCTACAAAATCCCTAACCCTTCACCAAAAGGATTCTTTGGCTATAAATACTCTACATCATTAGAAGAATTATTCATTCTCCATTCCACCATTCACCATTCACCATTCTACATCCATCCTTCCACCAATCCATCTTGTAAATATTCCACAACACAACCCTTGGATGCTTGGCTTGGAGACTCATACTTATTAATTTTCTTTTCTTTTTTTCTTTATTTCAGTTTTTGTATGATGAACATGGAATTAGTTCTTGTCATGTCAATGGCTAGGAACTAATTCCTCTATAGGGCTTTCCATGTTGAATCTCTAGAAACTTATGTTATGATTTAATGCATGCTTATGGTTATTTTTCTTCTTGTTGAGATCTATCCAATATTTGAGTTGAATTCTTGGTAATTAATTGACAACTAATTATCACTATATGATTTCTAATCGATTAGAAAGGGGATTGTGAATATGCTGTAAGTTGGGTAGACATTCTTGGATTGGGGATGAAAATAGCTCAATTATTTATGTAGCGTTAATGAGAGGCTTAAAAACCCTAATTTTGCGCATTGTGCGTGACGGTTAACTAGGTTCTTATTCTTAATCCTCCTATAGAGTTATCCTTATCACCGAAAGGTAGGTAAGGTGCAATACTGGGGTTGAGTGTTTATATAACCCTAACGGGAGTATAAAACGATTTAGTGAACCTGTTTTCTCCGAAAGAAGAAGACCATAGTTCGTTGCATTAATAAATAACATAAGCAGATAGTTGAAGAGACATGGAAGCCCTATTCCCATCATAACTGAAATAAACCTATAGTTAAATTAGCTTTTATAATTACTAGTTATAAACCACAAACTCAAATATCAATCACCAAATAGATACCAAAAGATAGATAGTTGGTACTTGAACCCTAATCCTTGTGGACGATATTCGGTCTTACCAGGACTATATTACTTGTCACGATAACGTGCACTTGCGTTTAAGTGTGTGCATCTTACCGCACATCAAGTTTTTGGCGCCGTTGCCGGGGATTAGGCATAGTTCAATATCAAATTTATCTATTTTTAATTTCTAATTTGGTTTTTATTTTTGTTTCTTTAAATTATTTATTTTATTTTCTTTAAAAAAAAAAAAAAAAAACAAGTGTGTCGTGATTCGTTGTTGGTTTTGATTCATCTCAGGATCCTTAAGACATGGATTTCTCATCAATATGATCGAGCTCCAACTATGTAGAGGAAGAGAGGAGGAATTACGAAGCTATACTCAGTCTCACGAGGTACCAAAATCAGTTCATAGACGAAACGAGAATGACCATGAAGAAGTTGGAAACGCAAATAGAAGAACTCGCGATCATATTCAACAGCGAAACGCAAGAAGAGCAATCTGCACCTGGGGTAGGCAATGAGGAAACACAATGTCAGGCAATTGACCTGAAGGATGCCGAATCAGGGGAGATAGAGAGTTCGCAGCAGCTAGCACAATGCGATGATGTGGCAGCGCGCCGAACCTAAATCGAGGTGATTTTGAACAGCGAACAACAAATTGAGGAGCCTGAACCACACCCAACTATTGAGGAATCTGGTGAGATAGTTGGTGTAGAGAAGGAAAAGATTGCAGAGATCCAATTATTTACCTTCTTGGATTTTGTGGAAATTCTTTTTCTTGCACCTATTACAGAAGAAACACCACTAGCTATCACGGCTGATTCCCAATTAGGAAGCCCATACCATCAAGGGTACCCCCTAGAGTTGAGAGATGTAGAGAAGTTCACGGATTCCTACATTATAGAAAGCATAAAAGACAAGCCTACTTGGGGGATAATTGGATATGTAAGGCTCTTGTTTGAACAAATGGTCGTAGGGAAATTGAGACCTACAACAATAACTCTGCGGATTTATGGCGATTCGCAGAAGGATCCAATGGGCACTCGGAAAGGTTAATTGCGTCCGGCTAAAAGACGTAAAAGACAGCGCTTGTTGGGAGGTAACCCAATGTTTTTAATTATGTTATTTTAATTTCTGTCTTTATTTTATTTTATTTTGTCTTGAACAGTCTCACGGTCTAGTGTTCTTGTTTTATGTTGTTGGATGACAGGTGGACTGAAAGCAAAAACCGAGGAAAAAGGAGCAAAAACGCTGAAAAAAGGAAAGCGATCGTCGCCAGCTGATCGGCAGCGCCGTAATTTCAGAAGAGCCACAGTACTAGCGATCTTGCGCGCTGAATCTCGTGCCGCGGCGCGAACTTCAGAGCCATATTTCCGCAAATTCGAATTTTCCTCTAGACCTGCACCTCTGTTATGACCGCTGTGTTGTGTCAGTAAGTTGTCCTTTTTCTTTTATTTTCTTTGAGTCTTGCACACATTGGGGACAATGTTTGATTTAAGTTTGGGGGTGTTTTATTTGTGTCTTGTTATGTTTCAGTTAAGTTTTTTTTTATTTTGTGTTTATTTTTTAATCACAATTTTTTTTTCTTTTTAAGTCATAATTGCCTGTCAAAGATCATGTATGCTGTAGTTGCTAGAAACACCTTGTGAAGGAAGGTGGAATAATGTAATGGAATTAGAAGCAACTATCTAAACACCTAGGTTAGATATGCCAAAAACTCACAAAAATCTGTCTATTTGGAGTTTCTTGCTTAAATTGTGCATGCTAAATTATGAAAACCTATGTGTTATGATTGCTTGCTATTTGAGGCGAAATAGTTAGGATATGCATGTTAGGGAGATGACTCAGGCATTTCTTTGATAGCCAATTCTTACCACTCTTTTCTACCCCGAACTTTAAAAGTATCCCTAGTCAGCCCCATTGAGCCTAAAAATTGAAACTTCTTCTTTGACACCCTATATTCCCACAGATTGTGCCATAAGTAAAAATGTGAAGTAGTGGAATCAATTGTGTTAAAAAAGAGACAAAAAGAGTGAATGAGCTTGTTGCACCCCAATAAAAAAGTAATAAGAAAGAGGCAAAAGCCTAAGTTTGGGGGTGCTTGTTATTATAATACTTTTCATTCTCCCAAAACAAAAGAGGGAAAAAGATAGAATTGAAGTGAAAAAAAGAACAAAAAGAAAAGGGAAATACTGAAAAGCTAAAGAGCTTATGGTACACAAAAATGAGCCTAAATGCCTATTTTTACCAACCCCTACCTAAGCCTACATTACAACCCTTAAAGTCCTGAAGATCTCTTTTATGCATATCCAGGATTAGTGGAGAATAGCAAGTAAGCATGTCATAGGATTTTTGAATTTATATGCATGATTTAGTATATTGACTTCCATTAAAGCATGATAAATATGAGTTTGCGAAATATCTAGCTCAATGTGTTTAGTGTGCTGAAAAAATTTCATGCTACAGTTCCTGCATATTATTACGCTAACCTTCATGTTTTCTAGATAACACTAAATGCAGCAAAAGTGATCAATGTCAGTGAGTCTTTTATTTTTCGTTTCTTGAGTCTTTTATTTCTTTCTTTCTATCTTTGCTCGAGGGCGAGCAAAGGTTAAGTTTGGGGGTATTTGATCGGTGTATTTTATATACACTTTTTGAGTCATTTTTAGTTAGTATTTTACTCATTTCATTTATGTTTAGTACAGTATTAGGGTCGTTTTCCTTTCTTTTGTGTCACAGCGGTCAAAAATGGAGAAATGACGAAAAGGAGATGAAATGAGCATAAAAGAGATGGAATTGCACACTAAAAGGGCCAAGAAATAAAGTCTAAGAAGTTCTGGAAATTAGAGAAGAGATCGGCGAAGTCGAGACGAAAAAGGGCGATGAAAGCAGATACGCGAGCGTCACCGCGCGCGGCTGATATCTTGAAAGTCCGAAAGTTCTTGATCTTGAGCGCGGCTGATTCACGAACGCTGCGCTGGCGAATTATGAAATCTTGGGCGAATTTGACATGTTTTCAGAATCCTAAAGAGATAAATTTTCCTACCTAAAGGGATAACTTTTCCTACCTAAAGGGATAACTTTTCCTACCTTAAAACCCTTACCTAAAAGGATTCTAATAACTTTTCCTACCTACAAAATCCCTAACCCTTCACCAAAAGGATTCTTTGGCTATAAATACTCTACATCATTAGAAGAATTATTCATTCTCCATTCCACCATTCACCATTCTACATCCATCCTTCCACCAATCCATCTTGTAAATATTCCACAACACAACCCTTGGATGCTTGGCTTGGAGACTCATACTTAGTAATTTTTTTTTTTTCTTTATTTCAGTTTTTGTATGATGAACATGAGATTAGTTCTTGTCATGTCAATGGCTAGGAACTAATTCCTCTATAGGGCTTTCCATGTTGAATCTCTAGAAACTTATGTTATGATTTAATGCATGCTTATGGTTATTCTTCTTCTTGTTGAGATCTATCCAATATTTGAGTTGAATTCTTGGTAATTAATTGACAACTAATTATCACTATATGATTTCTAATCAGATTCTGAAAGGGGGGGATTGTGAATATGCTGTAAGTTGGGTAGACATTCTTGGATTGGGGATGAAAATACCTCAATTATTTATGTAGCGTTAATGAGAGGCTTAAAAACCCTAATTTTGCGCATTGTGCGTGACGGTTAACTAGGTTCTTGTTCTTAATCCTCCTATAGAGTTATCCTTATCACCGAAAGGTAGGTAAGGTGCAATACTGGGGTTGAGTGTTTATATAACCCTAACGGGAGTATAAAACGATTTAGTGAACCTGCTTTCTCCGAAAGAAGAAGACCATAGTTCGTTGCATTAATAAATAACATAAGCAGATAGTTGAAGAGACATGGAAGCCCTATTCTCATCACAACTGAAATAAACGTATAGTTAAATTAGCTTTTATAATTACTAGTTATAAACCACAAACTCAAATATCAATCACCAAATAGATACCAAAAGATAGATAGTTGGTACTTGAACCCTAATCCTTGTGGACGATATTCGGTCTTACCAGGACTATATTACTTGTCACGATAACGTGCACTTGCGTTTAAGTGTGTGCATCTTACCGCGCATCAGTTAACCCAAAAGACATGACCAAGAACTCATAATGGCCGTATCGGGTTCTAAAGGTTGTTTTGGATATATCATCTGGATTTATTTTCAGCTGGTGATATCCCGAACGGAGATCAATCTTGGAAAAATAGCTAGCTCCCTGAAGTTGGTCAAAGATCATCGATTCTTGGTAATGGGTATCGGTTCTTGATCGTGACCTTATTGAGCTGCCGATAATCGATGCACATTCGGAGCGATCCGTCTTTCTTTTTCACAAACATGACTGGTGCACCCCAAGGGGAAACACTAGGCCTTATAAAGCCTTTATCCAGAAGATCCTTCAATTGTTCTTTTAACTCCCTCAATTCGGTGGGCCATTCGATATGGAGGAATAGAAATGGGTCTTGTGCGGAATTAACTCTATGGAAAACTCCACTTCTCTATCCGAGGAAGGCATGAAAGATCTTCAGAAAAACCCGGAAAATTTGAACAATAGGAACATCATTCACCGCTGGGGATTCTTTTTGGGTATCCACTATATTAGCCAGATATGCATACTCCACTCTGTGACTTCTCAATAACTTTTGAGCCCCAAGGTAGGAAATAAACTGACCTGAGGATATTCCAACCCTACCCCCTATAACAACTTTTGGTTCTCCGGGAAAAGTTAATCTCACTATCTTTCGTCGACAATCTAACATGGCATAACATGCCGACAACCAATCCATACCCAAAATGATGTCGAAGTCTACCATATCAAGTAGTACTAAGTTCACCATTGTTCCCCTGCCATTCACTTCTAATGGGAAATTATTTACCACCCGAGAGGCCCAAATTGAGGCCCCTACTGGTGTCATAACCTCAAAAGGTTCACTTAAATAAGAAGGTTCTACGTGTAAATTCTTAGCAAAGCCCATTGACACATATGAAAATGTAGAGCCGGGATCGTATAATACAAATGCAGGAATACTCGAGACTAGAAAAATACCTGTGACCACCGCATTAGATGTCGCCTCATTCCTCCGGGGCAAAGCGTGGCCGATTAGAATTGTTGGGTTGTTGACCTCCCTGACTCTGGCGGGGTTGGTTTCCCTGATTTCCCCTGTAGGCAGCTGTGGTTGCTTCTGACCTCCCCTGAATAGATTGAGTTTGAGTCCTCCTCTTGCAATCTCTGGCATAGTGGCCTGACTCTCCACAGTTATAACATGTCTTCGTTAAGAGCCGACATTCTCCAGTGTGTTTTCTTTGACAAATCTTACAAATCGGTTTGTCGCCTCATGTGTTAGGGTTGGTGGCCTTGTCCTTGCTACCTTGGTAATTAGACCAACTGTGCCCCTTAGGCTTGAAATAAGACTGGCCCACAGATTGGTTCGGTCCTGAAGATCCCTTACTAAACTCCTGCTTCTGATTTTGACTCTGGTTAAATGATCCTGACGTCCGAAATCTCTTCTGCGAATATTCTCTTTTTGCTTTAGCGAAACATTCTACCCTCAAAGCCATATCGACAATCTGAAGATAAGTTCGATCGTTGGCTAACGCCACCACCTTCTCGCTATGTTGGGTTTAAACCTCTACAAATCGCTTGACTCTATCCATTTCGTAGGACGACATGTGTGTTGTATGCCGATAGCCTCACAAAGCGTGTATCATATTCTTGTACACCGCGGTCACCTTGCTTCAATTGTTCAAACTCCGTCGAGCGCATCCTTGCGCGCGTATTAGGCATAAATTTCTCAATGAATGCCGCTCAACCCTCCCAAGTCATTGGTGGTGACATCGAGGGCGATTTTTCCTAAAATTCCTCCACCACACCCCTGCATCATCCACTAGTCGTGACGCCTACCAAGTTGGCGCCTGCGTCTCCACGCATCCCAATGTGAACATTAAGTCTTCAACTTCATCGAGAATACCATCGGTCGGCCTTGGGGTCCTTCCCCGAAATGCGATGGTTCTCTTCTCCTCATACAATTTGCCCATAGCCTATCAGTGCGCTTTAGATTCTACACTCTCGGTCCGTAGTGCGATCATGATCGGTCCCCTGGGCCGTCTGGTTACGGTTCGGGGCTATAGCAGAGACACTAGGTGCGGGCGGAACCATGTGTGGAACTGCGGTATCATTAACTCTATGAGTCTATCTAGTTTTTGTCCCACCGTTTCTTGGGCCATTTGACTCTCGTTCTCTCCAACATTTTCTCCGACATTTTCTCCGCTCCCTTCAGACACCACTATGTCAACTGGAGGTACATGAGCTTCGTGATGAACCTCCTCTTGAGCCCCCGGGATTTGTGAATTCACCATTTTCTGTGAAGACAAACACACTCATATTTTAGAAGACGGAATGTCTACTCTAGCTCTTAAAATTTTCTTATAGTTCATAAGCATGCAACACCACAATATGCCAACACGAAAAATAATTTAATAAAACATATCCTTTCTTTCTTGTATTCATAGCACTTCATTCATCATATTTTAAAATAACAATGTCATGACTACAATACATCACATCAGGTCAACTCTGCCACTGTGCAACCCGCTATAGCCCTTGTACTGGAACAGACACCTACTATCACGCGTTCTAAAGGGCTTAACCGCATGATTCGTCTATTCTGCAGGTTGGCATTCAACTCCATGTGAACCTTCCTTTTTGCTTCTCTTTCCATATAGTTCATTCTATACCTTACTCCTCTTACCTGATGCAGAAATTGGTGCAATGAATTTTCTGTAATATCTTCTCTTAGCATCCTTGCCTTTTCGAATGCGGAATGAAACTTTTACGGGACGGAATTGACTATTATCCGTAGTATGACTCAATTGGAAAGTTGAAGAAGGTCGGGTCGTATGAACGCCTTTTCCTTCTAGTCTAAGCAAATATGTACATGAAATGCGATTGGGTCATCCATGGAATCATCAAAATCCCCTTCTGACTCCATCTTACGACACATGAACTTCATCTGAGCTCTCATTCCCTTTGCACATTCCATGAGTACTTCCCTCTTTGTTGGAACTCGCCTTATAATCGCCATCTACACAAATTATATTAGTCAGTATTACGTTGTACAATCCCCTTTTCTAACCCGTGTGAAGTAGGTAGTACGAGAAATCAAGTCTTTGAAAAGACTCAAGGTAGGCACGAGAAGAGTGCGAAAGAAGGAAACTTTAGGATGTTATTCCGTTCACTTATTACTAAGGTGGCGCGCACACCGCCGCAATAAGTAACCGTTCAAACACCCAACTCAAGAAAACTTCCTAGAATCTCTTAACTTTGGTTTGGCTCGATACCAACTTGTCACGCCCGACTTTTCCTAAGTCTTTACTTAGGCGTGATGGCACTGAACAATTATTTTTCCACCAGAGCACCATTTAATTCTCTTTATTTAGAAATTTAAACTTATATTCAAATCTGAGCTATTAATAAAATAACAATAAAGAAATTTGTTTATGACTTTATTAAAATATAACGCGAGCCCATGCTCGTGCAAATATTGTTTCAACATAGACATCTTGACAAATATTATTCTAAGTTGGAAGGAGACCATTCCACACGGGCATTTCGAGACATTGAACCGACATTCTGAACGGTGAGTACGAGCCCAAACAATGGACTTGGTATGACAAGAGGCTGCGGGACGATCGCTAGCCTTGGCGTGGAGCATTTCCTCTATCACGCTTTCCTGAAACATGTTAAATAAAGAGTCAGCCCTACCATCTGGGGCTGAGTGAGAACCTTACCCTGCAATTCAAAGTAACACCACAATATTCCAAGCGCAATCACATTATAACGTAATAAGCATATTGCAAAACATATCAGGTTACAACATTTTTAAATATGCAACAACTCCTCATAGGAAATTCTCGGTTTAACTAACACTTCATTTTATCTCGTATTATACGTTAAGACATTCCCCTGCATTTCCACATGTTTATTACATTTATATATTTGTGAGCAGCGTATTCACTTTTCATATTTATATATAGGTGAACATGTATTCATCTTTCATATTTGTTGCGGCGTGCAACCCGATCCATTATATTTACGTATTTGTGAACACGTATTCACTTTACGTTTTGTTGCGGCGTGCAACCCAATCCATTATATTTACGTATTTGTAAACGCGTATTCACTTTACGTTTTGTTGCGGCGTGCAACCCGACCCATTATATTTACGTATTTGTGAACGCGTATTCACTTTACGTTTTGTTGCGGCGTGCAACCCGACCCATTATATTTACGTATTTGTGAACCCGTATTCACTTTACGTTTTGTTGCGGCGTGCAACCCGATCCATTATGTTTATATTTATATATTTATGTGAACACGTATTCACTTTTCATATTTTTCACAAGATCGAATAAATAATATTCTCTTTCCCAACATTCTGTCATTCATACTTGTAACAATTATAACTTTTTAACCATAACTCCAACTAAGGTGTTTCTCAAGCGGAAACTAAGGTAAGACAAGGATCTTTCACTGTACCAAATTTCATTTAAAACTACTTTGGGTAACTAACACAAATTTATCCTCAAAACAGCCATATGAGATTTGTTTCGGTAGAATTTTTATTAAACAGAACTCAATCTTAGAATAATCATAACTCCTGATTTGTAAACCCGTTCAAGCCCCATAAAATCTCAAAACGACGAGAACAGAGAGCTACACGTCTCCATGTGAACCATCCTTTCATATTATGTACCATTTGGTACAGTTTTACACTTTTATTCGCTGCCCTTCCTGGATCTCGATAGATCCAAGGCAAAAACTGTAAACAGCGATAACTCTCAATCCATAAGTCGGATAGACCCCCGTAAGGTCTCAAAATGTCCAAAACAGAGAGATATATAACTTTCATTTAGCAACAATTTTCATATTCCCCACAGATTAGTACAGCTTTACGTTTCCACGACACCTTACGGATTCCGATGAATCCGAGGCAGCAACTTCAAACTACAATAACTCTCAACTCGTAAGTCCGTTTTAATAAATCTTTATCTATATCTGTCCGTAACAGAGAGATTTACAAGCATGTAAATTTTCATATAATTCTAATAAGTAAAACTCAATGAAAACAGTCCGTAATTATGTCTTTCCGAATTTCGACCAAATCTAAGGCAGAAACTTTGAACTATGATAACTTTCAAACCATATGTCCATTTTACCTCATTGTTTGTTCTATATGATCATATTAGAGAGGTGTACCACTCTTCCGAATTTCATCAAATTCTAACAATTATAACTCAGTGAGAACAGTTCGTAAAGTTCATGACGCAACTAGTTATCTACACAATCAAAAGTTCAATATTTCTTTCCAACACTCAATTCTTATTATAACATGTATTGAACTAAAAATAAAGGATGTTACCAAGAATTTCTGAGTGAGAAAACTCACCTTGTAAGTGTGAAGATTATTGTTGTATGGTTGCTAAAATTATCCTTACTCTCTAGTATTTTGATTCTTGTTCTTCTTGCCCTCTTGGTATTTGTTTCCTCTTCTTTTCACTTGTTTTTTTCTGATTTTCTAACCTTTATGTTATGTACTTTGTTTGTGTGTAAATACAATGTATAAGTGGAGAGTTTTCTATAACCTATGGGAGGTGGAATGACAAGAGTTGGAGGGGAAATGAAAAGGGGGGAAGGGGAGGGGAAATGGACGTACGTGCATGTTTCTTCTCTTCTTTTTTTTTTTTTTTTTTTTTGTTTTTGTTTCTCTTTTATTTATTTTTTTAATTTTCTTATTTTCATTTTTATCCATCTATTTATCCAACTTTAACACTAACTCCATCTCATGCAATTTATTCTTTATTTTCTTATATATATGTATTTTTATTAACTCAACCAACAACTATATATTATTATTATTTTCCGGATTTTACATTCTCTCCTCCTTAAGCAACATTCGTCCTCGAATGTGAATAAGGTCGTAACATAATCACATAGACACAATAATATTTATTGTTATTGTAACACTAATTTGGGGCTTCACATAAGCACTACCGGCTTATCATACATAATACAAGCAAATTAGGAAATCCCATAACTTCTTATTAGTATTGTTCATAAGCATTCTCATTTTAGTTTACTTAAGGCACTAGCATGTCATTATAAAAATCCGGGAATTTAACCCAAAGTACTACGTACTTCTACTCTTTTAAAAATGACTCTTTTTCATATAAAACTTCCAAGATACTAATAACCGTAGTATCAAGTCATATTTACTTTTCAAGACAAGTCACAATACCTTTTAGAAATATATTTATAGGCTTCTAAATCAAGTGACTTCTTTCTTTTAAAACCTTAAGCAATTGATGTCTTCAAATCAATTTGCCTTTCATTAATTCAAGTCATTTATCATTACTTACATTACTTGGAGTAAACCACTCTTTTTAACTTTCTATAAAGCTATTATAACCAATTTCCCATAAAGCCGTCATACTAGTTTTATACCTTAGATACTTACATTCTTCTTTATAACCAAGAGACTTAAACTTTCCAAACAAAACAAGTATCTTTCAAAATACTTTAAGTCTCTTAACTTTTAGGAACTAAGATATCCTTAATACTTTTAAACAAGTGAGTTAATCCCCTAACTCAACCAACTTGGACATTCTTAAAATAAGCCAAGGATATCAAATGGACTAGATTGTCAAAAATCTCGTACGTCTACCGTACTATATATATACAACTATTCATGCTCAAGAGATAAGAAAGTTCTGCATACCTCTTCGGTTTAATCCACTTGCTAAGTCCAATTTGTCGTACGTAGTATGTCAACCTATAATGACCATAATACGTCTATTAACTTCTTACTTCAAACGTAGAATATTCTAAGTGCAAAGTCACTAAATTCTACGGAAAATCGGACAACACTTCCTTTGTTTCTACATACTTTTCCACCCTTTTCAAGTCCCGAATTCAATAGCCAAACACGCCACATTTAAGGCTCAACAATGTAGTTAACAATAGGGGATTACACGCCTACAAGACGTGTAAAATTCCGCCCCACAATTTATATCAAACTAGTCCAACATACAATATCATTTTCGGCAATTTGAGGGACAACAATACAAATTTCTTTCCAATTCCTTTTCAATCCAAGTTGTTTAGTATAACATGTTATCAAGCCGCAATCGATTATAACTACTACAATCCTCAAGTAGGTAAACATGCGACGATTCTAATTATCGACCAAATTGTATTACAATTTCAAATGGCTAGAATGTCATTCGGCTATAGGCTTCTACTATCCATACCACTTATCAATCTTTAATACATATACTTCATGCTAGTTAAAATGTAAGGCTACAACAATATGTAATCTTATAACACTTAAGAGAACAAGATTATTACCTTAACGAGCCTTAATCCACTTCAAGATCCGAAGTCGCTCCCTAGCAACTTAGAGCCTCTCCTTGACACTCCAATACGCCACTTGAGACCCTTAGAATATCACAAACAACTTTCCTTTAACTTCCAATCCAAACCTAGGAAAGTGACTAGGTTTTCACCTTGCGACTAATACGAAAACAATATTTTTCTGGGATCTTTCTATTGAGATACCCTTACAATACCCTTAGGAACCTTGGTTTAAAGTGTGGAGCTTATTGAACAACAAACGGAATTTTTTTTCTTCTTCTTCTTCCCTAACCCGAGAGCTCCCTTAGTGTTCTTCAAATTTTCTTGAAATTTTTCTAAGTGTAGAAGCTTGTCTTGCTACTAGTACACATATATAACACTATGAAGGGTCAAAATGAGAACAAATGGGTGGTTTAGATACAATTCAATAAAGCTCAAGCCAAATGGCCCTTTGACTAAGTCAATTATATCAAGCTCCAAGACTTAGCAAGACTTGGTCATCTAGTTTATGGTCAAATGACCCTTTTACCCATGTCCAAATCGTCCAAGACCAATAAGGGGGGTGACACGTGTCGTCATCCCATTCGTCGCAATATTGCGTTTTTCGACAATTCCATAATTCCGATAAATTTTTACTAGTCTCAAACCTTAACATTTTTTTTTGAATTCTTACGTACGTTCTTATAAACATGTCCTGAAATTACGGGGTGTAACATCCTAGATTGCACCATATGACGAACTCAATATGTGAAGTACGTTTACAAGACTCTTAGTAAACGCAACCTCTATGTGGGAAGATAAATTTCTTTCATTCGCAACACACTCGATCAAGCTTAGGATTTTTCAAGTGTCTATCCAAATGACTTGATCACTTTATCTCATCTATATTAGTCGACAACTAGATCATATCTCAAATATGTCTCTTGCATTGGTCAATGACTTGGTCGACCTAATATCACTGAGAAGCTGAGTGCTCTCTCGAATATCTAATCGAGGAATGAATCATATTCTTGGCTCAACTACCATCTTAGTTTGTATCGCAATGTACCCAATTCAAGTCATGTCTTAACCTATAAGGAATTTAAGTTTAGGACAGGATCAAAGTACATTACTCTACAAACAAGGTGCGTATTGACCTCAAGTCAAAGGACATCTATCTCCCACATGTTGATAATACTCTAGACATGTATAACAAATAGTTTATCAGCAAGACATGCCAATACCCTCTAAGAGTATCCATGTGTCCATTACTAGCAATCATTACTAGTAGTAAGTGAGACATACTACATTCTCTAAGTATATGATACAGATCAAATGTCGACTTATAATATATCATTGATATCTCATTTTCAATGATCATTAGTCGAGGCTAATTTAAGAACTACACTCTATCATTAATATCTCACCCTATCAATGACAACGTAAGCTCAAGGATGCACATTAATGAATAATACAAACAATCAAATAATAATTCAGTAATTGCAAAAGTCATAAATATATTAATCTTATTAATAATACGAATGTGTTCAAGTACATGTGTCCCTAAAATGATTGTCTCTAGGATATATATACTTTCAGTTTCCACTATTCTTAATGATCCTAGCTACTTGGAGAGTTGGTGCTTCATATACAGATGATTTTATGTATGTTAACTGGTGCATCGACTCAATGTGATTGAGCTCTTGAATTACCAGAATGTTAAATTGTAAATTTTTGAAATATCTTATGTAATTGAGTTACTGAATTTAATTACTAAGCAAACTCATTCTTATTTTCAAACTTCACTTAATGACTCTGTTTACACTTTCTTAATCGGGTGTTTTCTAGATTAGATATACTATAAGATGGCTTCCCTTCTACCTTTTTCAGGTTCTTTTACCTTCTTCATGTCTCATATTATTTTCGTGAATGTCTTTTTCTGGAGTTTGTTATGGTAATATCGGGCCGTGCAACATCTAATACTTTTATATTTGTAATAACAATAAATAAAAATGTAGTCACTCAATTCCTATGTGAATAATTTTTGCGCTAAAATATTTTCCGATATGGGAATTGAATAAAAATGTAGTCACTCAATTCCGATATAAGAATTGACTGACTACATTCACATAGGAATTCCAATCGTCCCTAATTTCTTATTTTGTTGGAGAGACGCCTGGTTATAATGTGATGAAGAGGTATGTTACCAAATTTTGGAACATGGTTGCAGAACCAGAGGTCTTTTACCATGAAGAAGGATATTATGTGATCATATTCCAGTCAGTTGAAGACATGAATGAGGTATTCTACTCTGGGCCTTATACACTTAACAATAAACCTATCATCCTAAAGCCTTGGACCCTTAATTTTGACTTTAGCAAAGAATTCCTTACTGAGATACCTCTATGGGTTATGTTCCCCAAATTACCTATGTCATGTTGAAGTACAGAATCCCTCAGTAGAGTTGCTAGTGTTGTGGGTGTGCCTGTTTATGCTGATGAGTGTACATCTAATCAAACTAGAATCTCATTTGCAAGGATGCTAATAGAGGTAAATATCACCAAGCATCTGCCTGATGAGATTATAATTCAAGATCCTAATGGTGTGAAATTTATTCAACCTGTTCTATATGACTGGAGGCCCAAGTTCTATCCTATTTGCTGACATGTTTTCCCACCACAGCCTCAGCAGGCTCCTCTAGTCCCTAAAAACCTGTACCACAGCATAGGAGGAGACAAAAACCTCCTAGGAAAGTAATACAACAGTGGCAACACAAGGCTTCAGTGCAAGTTGAGCCACCAAAGGACCAGGTTCCTGCTGAATCCAGTAGTCAGAAGTCACCTGCAATAGTATTGCCACCAGAGTGCTACCATTGTTACTACCAACTTGAGGGAAGTAGGGATTACTAAGGATGTTGTGGTAACTTCTCCAAGACAACCCCTAAACATGACAAGTACTCCAGTTCAGCATACAACTCCTCATGCACAGAATACTGCTCAACAAGTTGCTCAAGTTGGAAATAGTGAAGGAACTCAGCAACCACAACAAGCTAGTCCAGTGATGAATCTGGAGAATTTCCTGTAGAAAATTTATTAAACGTGAAATAAAATTAATCTTATTATTTATGACTCGAACATTAGGGGTCCCGCACGTCAGAAACACTGTTTCCACACACGTGCACACACAGTATAAAGGATCGTAAATTTCCTTTGTGGAAGAGTTATTGGTACATATACAAAATGTTTGGGACATGAAATGATAGACGGTTATTGGTCAAGTAACAATGGTTTCACGTTGGTAAATGAAGGAAGAAGTGTACAATGTGTAAAAGATGAAACGAGTCAGGAAAATGCGTGAAGGGTCGCGGCGCAAGCCAGCCAGGGTCGCGGCGCTTGAAATGGTAAATCACTGGGAAGCTACTGCAGTTGAAGCGCCGCGGCGCCCTCCCGGAGGGCCGCGATGCCTCGGCTCGATAAGCTACGGACGTGAGCGCGCGGCGCTCTGATGCCGATGTGACCGTTGAGACAGATTTAAGCGATTTTGGGCTGATTTTGGAGCATTAAATCTCCATTATTTGCCTCATAAATTCAACCATCATGGCTGAATTGTGACCTCAAATTAAAGGTCATTATATGACATTGAAGACCATTACTTGGCCATTTGAGAAGACAACTTGATCACACTATAAATTGATGTCATTGACACAATTGAATAACATACTCAACACTTGTATAACTTCAGATTTTCAGAAAATATCTTCCTCTCTTGCAATCTTCCACACACTCAAAAATCCTTCATTCCTAAGCGAACACCTGAGTCTCCTTTTCTCACTTGTTTGAATGCTGTTTTATCTTGGGAGATAAGTTGTAGACACACCGTTAAAGGATTATACGGGGCATTATCTTAAAGATAGATTGAAAAAGCAATCGACTCAGCAAGCCATTTTCATTAAACTATTTCCAAATTTCTAAACATATTGTTGTTGTTGTTCTCAAGGGGCTTGCTGCAGTTCTAACGAAGATCTCAAGACTCCAAGGAGGATCAAAGACAGAAGATCAAGATATTGTTGTTGTAACAACTGATGTTAGGTGTTTCGATATTTCTAAGTGCTTACGCAAGTGTACGTATCGTTCAAGTAATAAAGATCTGTAAGACCGAGTTTATCGTCCACAGAGACTGGTTTATTAAGTATCGATTATCTATTCTATGGTATCTATTTGGTTGACGTTCTTTAGTTTGAGGATTATAACTAAGAATTATAACTAATTGCAGAAAATAAACTAAAGATTATAAGACTTTGGTTTATAACGGTTATGAAGGAAATAGGGTTTCAATCTCCTCAACTATCCACTTTTTCATGTGTTAATTCAATGCTAATGATTCTTCTTCTTATTAAGATAGCAGGTTAACTAATATGTCATCATATTCCGGTTAGGACATACGAGAGCTCAACCTTATGCAGAAACATTCTATATTTCTATGATAAGTTTTACCACACTGGAAGGTTAAGAATAGTAACTTTAATTACTACACAAGTATCGGGGTACTTTCGTCCACTATTTTAACCTATGCCTAGACAATTACAACATATTCAAATCTCACCTTTCAAACTTTTGATTTGAAATCATATAAGTGATGAGAATTAGTAGCTAGTTAATTATCAAGCAATTATAACAATACTGAATAAATCTTAATATGCTGAAGAAGAAATCAATAATCAATGCATTAACTATATGAAAGAACTTCAAGAAGATTCGATGGAAACCCTACTAAAGTAATTAGCTCCTAAATATTGTCATGTCACGAACTAAATTACAATTCAACATAAACTGAAAAAAATAAGGGAAAGAAAGTAACTTGAACAATAAGATGTCTTCAATTGTCGCTTGTAGTCGTCGTTCTCCTCTCCAAAGTATCTCCTCTAATAATGACAGGGTTTAGGGGTTTTATAGCTGAGAAAAACCTTGCTTTGGACCCATTTACCCTTGTCCAATTTCGACCCAACTTTTCTGAAAATACGTGTCGGCACCGCGGTGCCTTTACCTAGAACCGCGGTGCTAATTCCTCACGAAATAACTGTAGCTCACTGGACATATGGCACCGCGGTTACCTAGCGAGACCACGGTCCGCCGGCGGTGTTTGATTTGGACTTTCGGCAATTTTTACGCCTCGGTGCTAATTTTTCTGACCGCGGTTCCATGGCACCGCGGTGCTGCTTGGCCAGGCACTGTGGTGCCTCTCTGATTCCTTCTCAATTCCGCCTGATTTGTTCTATTCTTTGTGACACTTTTTAGGCTTCATTCCTTAGGCTGTGCTTGTGCAATTTGCATCTCAATTAAGCTCATTTCGTCCTCAAAAGTGGTATTTCTCCTTTATGACCGCAGTGACACAAAATGAAGGAAAAACACACCTAACACTATACTATACACAGAATAAAAGAGTAAAATACTAACTAAAAATGACACAAAAGTGTATGCAAAATACATTTAACAAACACCCCCAAACTTACACTTTACTCGCCCTCGAGTAAAGCACTAAACAAAAACAAAAATTAAAATTAAAAATAAATGACTCAATGAACTGGATCAAGTAGCTATAGCAATGCTTCTTCAAAATCATGGATGAAAGTTGGGATAATATGTTAGAGCATACATAGCATGAATATTTAAAAATCTAGGATTTCAAGTTAAATATTTCGCAAATTCACTTAGATCATGATCAATGAAAATACAAACACCTAACCTATGCATGTCAATTTCATTCCATCCTTCCCAAAACGCTATAGATCTGTCTACTTGTTATTCTCCACTAATCATAGACATACACTTTAGAGATCATCAGGACTTTCAAGGGTTGTAATGTAGGCTTAGGCAGGGGTAGGTAAAAGTAGACATTTATGCTCAAATTACGTACCATAAGCATTTTTCATTCAACTCTTTTTTTTCTTCTTTTTGACTTTCTTTTTAGTCTCATACCTATTTGTCCCCTCTTTTTCTTTTGAGAGAATGAGACACATTATAAATAATAAGTACCCCCAAACTTAGGTTTTTGCATATTTTTCATTGGAGTGCATCAATTTTTCACTCTCTTCTCGTTTCTTTTTCAACATTTTTCATCCCACTAACTTGCAATTATTACTTATGGCACAAACAGGAAATCATAGGGTGTCGAACAAAGATCTTATTTCAGGCTCAAAGGGGCTGACTAGTGATACAATTTATGTCAGGATATGTAAAGAATTGTAAGAAGGGCTAACAAAGAAATGTCTGAATCATCTCCCTAAACATGTACATCTTAACTATTTCACCTCAAATAACAAGCAAATAGATTTTTAGACGTTTTTCAACCTTTCTTTCCATAACCGACACACATAGGCTAAGCACCAATATCCCAAATAATTAGATGTCATGAATTTTTGGCATATCTAACTTAAGCACACAAATTTTTGCTTTCAATTCCATTACATTATCTCACTTTATCCACTCAATATCGTTAGAAACTACAACATGCATGATCCATAAAAAAATTATGACTCATGAACACATAAAACAACAAAAAGACTAAAAATAAGAAACAATACGACACCCCCCTCCCCCCCCCCCCCCCCAACTTAATCGACACATTGTCCCCAATGTGAGAAGACTAAAAATAACGGGACAACTTGCGATACAACACGGTCATAGCGGAGTGCGGGAGGAAGGCCACCATCGCTCACAAAGCCGAAGGAGGCACCGCGTTACGCTTCCAATCAGCGGTGCTAATTGCCGAAAAATTCCAGTGTCTTCAGTTTTCTGCATTGTTAACCATTCGCTCTTCGGAGTGAGTCATGCCCTTCATCTGTCATCCAAAAACACTAGCATACCAGATTGTGAGACTGTTCAAGATAAAATAAAACAAATTGAAACAAAAATTGAAATAACATAATTAAAACATTGGGTTGCCTCCCAAGTAGCGATGTCTTTAACGTCTTTTAATCGGACGCATGTTACTTACTAATTCAATGGGGTAGAGTGTCCCCTCCGCATATCCATTTTAGCATCATTCTCTTTCTCCTCCTTTTTTTTCACAGTTCTTATTGCAGAAGAGTTCAATTCTTTTTCATCGATAGCTAGTTCAGAAATCTTACCATCAGGTTCTCCATACTGCTTTGGTGGTACCCCACGAGCATCAGTACTTGTGAGGCTTTTCTTAGGCACAACCTTATCCACTACCCCAATAGCAAAACATCTAGCATCGACTTGAGGTTCAGTAGGTTGCTTGAAAACTTTGAATACTATCTCTTCACCTTGCACTCTGAGTTTTAACTCCCCCTTTTCAACATAAATGAGGGCTCTCCCTGTGGCTAGGAATGGTCTTCCAAGGATCATGGACATATTTTCATCTTCTTCCATGTCTAAAATGAGGAAATCAGCAGGAAGGATGAATTTACCCACTTGTACCAATACATCTTCAATAATTCCTTGGGGATGCACAATCGAGTGATCAGCTAGCTGCAGGGTGACTGTGGTTGGCCTTTCCTCCCCCAAACCAAGTCTTTTGAACACAGAGAGTGGCATAAGTTTGATACTTGCCCCCAAATCACATAAAGCCCTTTTGCATGTAACACTCCCTATGGTGCAAGGTAAGGTGAAACTCTCTGGGTCTCTCAACTTAAGGGGAAGTTTCTTCTGCAATATAGCACTGCACTCTTCTATCAGCACCACTGTCTCATAATCTGCCAGCTTCCTCTTCTTAAATAGGATGTCTTTCATGAATTTCACATAAGCTGGCATCTGCTCCAAATCTTCGATGAATGGAAGATTGATATGCAGTTTTTTGAATACCTCCAAAAATTTCGAAAACTGCTTATCCAAAGTCTTCTTCTGCAGTCTTTGAGGGTAAGGAATTTTGTCTGTATATTCCCTCATCAATGCGGGTGGAGCCTTCTCTAAAATAGGTCGGTCATCAGTAACCCCCTCCTTTTCTACCTCAACTGTCTTCCCCACATCATTCTCCTTTTCAACCACTGGTTGGGTGCCTTCTGCTCTAACTGCTTCCTACTTCTCAAACTGATTGCTTGACATTGCTCCCTTTGGATTCATCACTGTATTACTAGGAAGGTTACCTTGCTCTCTATTATTCAACGTGTTTTCCAGCTGTCCCACCTGTGTTTCCAAACTCCTGATGGATGACCTAGTCTCGGTCATGAACTAGATGGTCTGCTTCATGAATTGAGTTTGGGAGTTGTTGGATTCTGTCTGGGATTTAGCCAAGGTCATCAATGCTGCTCTTATTTCTCTTATTTCATCTGACTTCTCTTGTGGGTCTGGTAGGCTGAACTGTTGTGAGGATGATGTCTGTAATTGTGGTTGCTACCCTTGTTCATTCTTCCATGAAAAATTTGGGTGATTTCTCCACCCCGAATTATATTTATTGGAGAATGGATTGTTGTAGGGCCTCTGAAAATTCCTCACTGTCTGAACCTGCTCCATGGGCACATTATTTGGGTCCACTGCTATACACCTATCAAAAGTATGGGGACCCCCATAAATTTCACATCTCATTTGGTCGGCGCTTTAATCACATGGCACTCTGCTGCATCTGTTTTGTCAAAGTATCTACCTGCGCAGTCAATGCAGTGATAGCATCTAGCTCATGAATTCCAGCCATCTTCCTACTGTTTAGTGCTCTCTCATCGGCCCCCTGATGGTTGTTTGTGGCCATATCCTCTAGAAAATCATGTGTCTCATTGGCACTCTTTCTCATGAATTCTCCCGCTGCAAAGATCAATGATGGTACGAGTTGTACCACTCAGCCCATTGTAAAATATGTGGACTAGCATCCACTTCTCAATCTCATGATGTGGGCACTTCCTCTGCAAATCTTTGAACCGCTCACATGCATCATAGAGTGACTCTCCATCCATCTGATAGTAATTATTAAGCTCATCTGAGCTTTGTTGCTTTGGATGAAGGGAAAAACTTGGCAAGAAACTTCTGGGCTAAGTCTTGCCATGTAGTGATGGAGTTCGCCTGTAATGAATTCAACCAACACTTTGCTCTCTCCCTGAGTGCGAATGGGAAGAGCCTCAACCGAATGGCATCATCAGTAACGTCATTGTATTTAAATTTGCACACAGCTCCAGGAAGTTTGCTAGATGCAGATGGGGATCTTCTGTTGGTAATCCCCCAAACTGGACTGAAACTTAGACCATGTGCAAGATTGCTGATTTGATTTCGAAATTATTGGCTTCAACAGCTGGAAGCCTGATGCAAGTCTACACCCTTGTAATAGTAGGCATCACATAGTCCCCCAAGCTCCTTTCTGCAGGGACTTGTCTTAAAACAGGTGGTAACTCATCATCCATCAAATTGTTGTTTCGCTGATCTCCCATTGCTAAGGAATCAACTGCTCTTTTCTCTTTCCTGTTCTGTCTGCACAATCTCTCAATCTCAGGGTTCAGAGGGATAAGAATGTCAGCTCCTCTCCTACTTCGCATAAACTAAGTTCCTGAGACTAATCAAAAACAGCAAACAGATCACGGTAAACAACACTAAAGCAAAATAAAAAAACTGAAAATAAAAACCAAATTAGAAATAAGAATAGATAAACCGATATTAACAGTACGCCAGTCCCCGGCAACGGCGCCAAAAACTTGTAGCGATATTTCTAAGTGCTTACGCAAGTGTACGTATCGTTTAAGTAATAAAGATCTGTAAGACCGGGTTTATCTTCCACAAAGACTAGTTTATTAAGTACCGATTATCTATTCTATGATATCTATTTGGTTGACGCTCTTTAGTTTGGGGATTATAACTAAGAATTATAACTAATTGCAGAAAATAAACTAAAGATTATAAGACTTTGGGTTTATAACGGTTATGAAGGAAATAGGGTTTCAATCTCCTCAACTATTCACTTTTTCACGTGTTAATGCAATGCTAATGATTCTTCTTCTTATTAAGATAGCAGGTTAAATAATATGTCATCATATTCCGGTTAGGACATACGAGAGCTTAACCTTATGCAGAAACCTTCTATATTTCTATGATAAGTTTTACCACACATGAAGGTTAAGAACAGTAACCTTAATTACTACACAAGTATCGGGGTACTTTCGTCCACGATTTTAACCTATGCCTAGACAATTACAGCATATTAAAATCTCACCTTTCAGACTTTTGATTCGAAATCATATAAGTGATGACAATTAGTAGCTAGTTAATTATCAAGCAATCATAACAATATTGAATAGATATTAATATGCTGAAGAAGAAATCAATAATCAATGCATTAACTATATGAAAGAGCTTCAAGAAGATTCGATGGAAACCCTACTGAAGTAATTAGCTCCTAAACATTGTCATGTCAAGAACTAAATTACAATTCAACATAAACTGAAATAAAATAAGGGAAAGAAAGTAACTTGAACAATAAGATGTCTCCAATTGTCACTTGTAGCCGTCGTAATCCTCTCCAAAGTATCTCCTCTAATAATGACAGGGTTTAGGGGTTTTATAGCTGAGAAAAACCCTGCTTCAGACCCCTTTACCCTTGTCCAATTTCGACCCAACTTTTCTGAAAATACGCGTCGGCACCGCGGTGCCTTTACCTAGAATCGTGGTGCTAATTCACGAAATAATCAGAGCTCATCGATATATGGCACCGCGTGCCTCAGCCGCGGTGCCTTCGATGGTGTTTCAGTTTCGGTCTTTCGGCAATTTTTATGCCTCAGTGCTAATTTTCCTGACCGCGGTTTCATGGCACCGCGGTCGTTGCTGTGCGAACGCGGTATTCTCTCGATTCCCCGCCTTCCTTTGATTTGTTCTATTCTTCGTGGCACTTTTTAGGCTTCATTCCTTGGGCTGTACTTATGCATTTTGCATCTCAATTAAGCTCATTTCGTCCTCAAAAGTGGTATTTCTCCTTTATGACCGATGTGACACAAAATGAAGGAAAAAACACCTAACACTAAAATATACGCTGAATAAAAGAGTAAAATACTAACTAAAAAGGACACAAAAGTGTATGCAAAATACACTTAACATTAGGCTTCAAGCCTATTATATTGTATTTGTTTATCCTTTCTAAGCACTAGTGGTAGTTGTGTACTATTTCCGTACATCCATTGTGTAACTCATAATCTTAAGATAATATAGGTACTAGTGCGAGGAAGATGTATGTCAACAAATCTGATCCTAGTTTTGGGTCTCTCTTTGACGAGAGTTACAAATCTGTTTTCGTCAAAAGTGAGATCTATGTTGCTGATCCTAAACTTGAAGATATTGTTGATAGTCATGCTAGAAAGGCTAAGGATGAAGTAAGATTTATTTTCACCTCTCCCTAGAGTGGTGAAAACAAGCGTCCACAAGAGGTTGAGGATGTCAACTAAGACATGAGGAGAAGGCTGAAGATGATGTTCCATCTTGTAGCAGAAAGCCTACATCTTATGGTAAGGAGAATTTAGATATGTCACTGATGTGGGCCAGATTTCAAAGGTATGAGTTAATTAGTCTTTCTTGTCCATAATATGTTTCGAGAATTTCTGAATAAAAGAGAATAAAGCAAGGCTAGGAATATGAAGTGTTTTCATTAAAAACCTATATTCCCTACACCCTAAAATCAGAAATTGGACTACTCACCTTCCCATTTAAATAATGGACTGTTATAAATAACGACCTAAAACAAATGGACTTAGATTGTAATAAACTGGATTTATGGACAATCTTAAGCAAGGGAGAGGCACTACTCCTCTATAACATAGTCATACCTACGTGGGTGATTTGACGTTTGTACAAATAGAAGGGGGAGACAAGTATGTTGTGATCTTCATCAAATGATGGTACAGTGTATTGCTTCCTTTGTTGAAGAACATAGATGAATCTGTTGAATTAGATGGCGCGAGGCGCACGGCGCCTCACGAAGCGTGGCGCTTAAAGCACTGGTTGGCTCGGAATTGGTAGCGCCGACGCATCCTGTGGTCGCGACGCTTCAAAAATAGAAGTTGAAAACCTACGGTTTGAGGAATTCGTAGAGATAGAGGGGGAGAATGTGAAGCATCGTTTATCAAATGACTGCTCTTTACTCACCTCAGACCAACGGTGTTTTCCAAGCATAGATTCGTATGCCCAAGATATTTGGGGCAAGGCGATCCTTACCGCTAATGCGATTCTCACCGGAATTCCGCTTAAGGATAAGGATAACTGTTACACCCCGTATTTACAGGACATGTTTTAAGAACGTACGTAAGAACTCACAAGTGTTAAGATTGGAGACTTGTAAAAATTTATCGGAATTATGAAATTTTTTCGGAAAACGTATTATTGTGACGAATGGAAGGGCGACACGTGTCACCCCCCCCCCCCCTTATTGATGCCTTGGTCGATTTAGGCATGGACAATATGGTCATTTACCATAAGTCTTGGATGACTAAAGTCTTGCAAGTGTAGCTTGAGAATTTTGACTAAGTCAAAGGGTCAACTAGTCTTGATATTTTGAAAGACTTCATCCTAGCCACCCAAATGGTTGCATCTTGTCCCTCCATGACCCTTTATATTACTACTAGTAGCACTACTAGTGCCAATACTTAGAAAATTTCTTGAAAAATTGGATGAACATAGAGCTTGAGCTCTCGGGTTCCATATAAAAAAAAAAAATATTTGTTTGTGATCCATTTAGCTCCACACTTTAAACCAAGGTTCTTAGGTGTATTGTAAACACATCTCAATAGAAAAGTCTTGGAAAAAGAGAGTTTATGGGTTAGTCGCAAAACGAAAACCTAGTTGTCTTTCTAGGTTTTGTTTGGAGATTTGAAGGATAATTGTTGGTGTTGTTCTAAGGGTCTCAACAAGCGGATTGAAGTGTCTTGGAGAGGCTCTAAACTACTAAGGAGCGACTTCGGATTAGAGTTGGATTAAGAATCGTTAAGGTATAATCTTGTCTTTTAAAGGTGTTACAAGATTACATATTTATATTGTTGGTGTTAGCTTTACTTGTTGCTAGCATGAAGTTGATAGGTTGAAGCTATAAGTATTATGGATTTCTTGTAGCTAAATCTGAAATGTTATACAAGCCACTTGAAAATTGGATTACTAATTGGTCGTTTATTAGAAATCGTCGCATGTTACTTACTTGAAGATTATGGTTATTATAATCAAATGCGACTTGATATCATGTTATGCTACCAATTTGGATTGAAATGGAAATTGGTTAAGAATTGGTATTGTTGAACTCAAGGTGGCCGAATTTGGACTTATAGTTTGTATTAGTTTGTTATCGTTTGTGGGGCGGAATTTTACACGTCTAGTAGGCGTGTAATCCCCTATTGATTAATTGCTTTGATTGTGCCTTAAATGTGGCATGTTTGGTTATTGTATTCGGCCTTGAAAAAGGTGGCAAAGTTAGTAAAAACAAAGGAGGTGTTGTCCGATTTTCCGTAGGATTTAGCGACTTGACACTTATAATATTATACGTTTGAAGTAAGGCCTTAATAGACGTATTGTGAATATTATAGGTTGACATACTACGGGCGGGACTTTGTACTTGGCAAGTGGTTTGACCCGGCGAGGTATGTAGAACTTTTCCTATCCTTTGAGCATGACTAGTTACACGTATATAGTACGGTAGACGTACAAGAGCTTGATATCCTTTACTAGTTTATTGAATGGCCAAGTCGGGTGAGTTAGGAGATTAACTCACTTCTTTGAAAGTATTAAGGATGTCTAATGTTTTATTAAAGTTAAGGGACTTGAAGAGTTTTAAAGTATGTGATACTTGTTCCGTTTTAAACGTATAAGTCCCTTGGATAGGAAATTGTATTTGGCTAAGGTATAAAGTGAATATAACGACTTTATGGGGAGTTGGTTATATTTGCTTTATGGAAAGATAAATGACTTGTTCTAATGAAAAGGCAATTTGATTTTAAGGCATCAATTGCCTAAGTTTTTATAATAAAAAGGAGTCACTTGATTTAGAAACCTAACTTTATTTCTAAAGGTATTGACTTGTCTTGAAAAGTAATTTTGACTTGATACTACGGTTAATGGTATCTTGGAAGTGTTATATGAAAATGAGTCATTTTTAAAAGGTTAGAAGTACGTAGTACTTTGGGTTAAACTCCCGGATTTATATTAACATATTAAGTGCCTTAAGTAAGCTAAAAATGAGAGTGTAGATGAATAAGACTAATAAGAAGTTAGGGGGATTTCTAACTTGCTTATTTATTGTGTCTACGGTTGAGATAGGGTAAGAGTATAAGTGAGGGCAAACCCCAAGACGCTATACCACCTTCTCCGTGATAAGAGTATAAATGAGGGTAAACCCCAAGACGTTATACCACTGCTTTATTACCTTCTCCGTGATAAGAGTATAAATGAGGCAAACCCCAAGACGTTATACCACATGCTTCAGGTAAGAGTATAAATGAGGGTAAGAACCTAAGACGTTATACCACTGCTTCTACGGGTTCGCTACCCATGATTTGATCGGAGTCTCCTATCGTGATGTCATGCGTATTCCCTTGATTTACTTTCATTGTTAGTAAGGCACCGTTGTAATCGTAATCGCTATCATACATGCCTTCGCTTTGTTTTAAACTTATGTTGTAATTACGATTTTCCGCTTTACATACTTAGTACATATTGTCGCGACCCCCTTCCCGGGCCGCGTTCATGCCGCAGAAAGGGTAAGGCGTGGCGGATCCACATTCTTAGGATCACTTATTCGACGTAAGCTCCATTTATCCGAGGCTTGTCTCTTTGCACGATCTTTTCCCGGTGTTGTAGATTTATGTACATTCGTGGTATGGCGGCCCCGTCCCGCCACGCTTGTTATTCCTAGAGGTCCGTATTCACATATGTGGTTGAGCCGTAAGAATCGATGTTGACAGATTGTACTTTTGATTTTGTTATATATATTGGAAGCGCCTTATCGGCTAGCACGATGTTTTATAGTTACACATGTGTTTATGTTGTGTATGTTCACGCTATTCTCGATGTATATCAACAGGTGCCTGTAGGGCACGATCGTGACCCGGCTCGGGTCGTGACAAAAGTGGTATCGAGCGCTTAGTCCTCGGAAAGTGTCTACGCATCGCGTTCAGTAGAGTCTTGATTATCGGTGTGTTGCACCACATCTATAATCGTGAGGTCAGCAGGACATTTAGGATTGGTTTCATTCTTCTTTCTCTAGATCGCAAGAGAGTCGTCTTATTAGGTTGAATCCTCTCGACCTAATCTTATGTAATGCTTATGCCTCCACGGAAGGCACCAGAGCCTGGGCAAGGCGGCAGCAGAGTCGCTAGCGGTACTCAGAGGGTTACACTGGCTCAGTACGATTATGCCCGAGGTAAGAGGCGGGTCGGCGAGTTCACCACGCCGGCAGTTGTTAGAGAGCCGAGAGCGGCAAGCTCCAGAGGTTCGTGCACTGACCCTCCAGCCTCACCACCGCCGAGTATAGAGACTACGGGAGCAGATTCGGTTATCGATCAAGATAGTAGCGGGCAAATACGACAGAGCAGTGCACACCCTAGAGCCTAGCTTATGGATTAGGGATTTTCCGGGATGTCATCCACCGAGTTTTATGGTTCGAGGTCCGATGAGGATCCGCAGGAGTTCATTCGGCAGCACAATGACCATGCAGTTCTTAGGGCTTCAGACAGTGCATTACGCTAGCCTCTACCGGTTGCGCGATATTGCGTTGAACCGGTTTGAGTCATGGTTGCTTTCGAGGGTGATGATGCTCTTCCGCCTATTTGGGAGGAGTTTACAGAGGCCTTCATGGATCACTTTTTGCCTCCCGAGATGAGAGAGCCCGCAGCATGATTCTTGACCTTGAGGCGAACGGGAGGATTGTCGCGAGTATAGCTCGAGTTTGACTCGGCCGCATACGCGCATACTATTGTACCGACATGGCGGATAGGGTTCATCGTTATGTGATGGGCTTGGACCGTCATATGATTACCGCATGCTTGGGTGTGGCTCTTCACCCGGTATGGACATCGCCGGACGCAGCTATGCGGGGATAGAAGATAGAGAGAGGAGGACCAGATTGACTCAGCCACCCGAGGCGGGACATCGTGGTCTCAGGGCGATTTGAGGCGGGCGGCCTCGCGAACAGTCCACTTTCCACCCAGACAGAGTGCTCGCGTTTTCGGCAAGAGTGCGAGCGGCCAGTCGGTCGAGGCAGTCGAGGGCTCGGGACTTCGGATTTCGCGAGGCGAGGCGAGTCACCGATCGGGACCATCTACACCTCGGTGTGCTCGACGCGGTAGGTTCCACCAGCGAGTGTCGCAGAGCCGGAGCTTGTTACTCGTGTGGCGGAAGGGCCATTTGAGAGAAGATTGTCCGCCTAAGGCGGCATGGGTAGTCTGATGCGGCAGCGGGATCTGTTCTTTGGGTCTTCTCCTTACGTGGTTGTGCGCCGGAGGGCGTGGTATCACGGACCGCAGGCGCGGTAGAGTCGTGGTGGTGGTTCGATTCAGCGGTCCCGTAACGCATATATTCTCTAGCCAACCGGGATCGTGAGGCTTCACGCGTCGCCACGGTACATTAACGATTTGTTGTGATGTTTATGCATTGATAGATCCAGTTCTACCTTGTCCTATGTGTCCTCTTATCATGGTAGAATCGGGATAGAGCCGGTCGATAGAGCCTTTCGAGGTAGCTACGCCATGGAGACTCGGTGTTAGCCGAGCGTGTACAGAGGTTGTCAGGTTTATATTTACATCGTCGCACTCGCAGACTTGATAGAGCTGGAGATGACAGATTTTGATGTCATTATGGGTATGGACTGGTTGGCTTCTTGTTATGCCAACGTTGACTGTAGGGATAGGTTGGTTCGTTCCGATTCGCGAGCGATTATCGAGTGGAAGCGGCAACAGTACGCCGGAGGGTAGGTTTATTTCTTACCTCAAGGCTAGGAAGATGGTGCGAGAAGGTACATCTATCATATGGTTCGGTATTTGATACGCAGGTGAGGTGCCGATTCTCCGATGCGATGGTTAGGGAGTTTCGGATGTGTTCCCGATGATCTTCCGGCATCCTCCCGAGAGGAGATTGAGTTTGTATTGACACGTTGCTGCACACGACCTATTTCCATTCCGCCATACGAGATGGAACCCGCCGAGTTGAGGAGTCAAGGACCACCGAAAGACTTGCCGGAGAAGGGCTTTATCAGCCTAGTGTATCTCCCAGGGAGCGCGGTTTTGTTCGTGAAGAAGAAGGATGGGGCGTCATGTGTGTTGATTACAGCGGTGAATAAGGTAACCATTAAGAATAGTACCCTCCCGAGTTTGATGATTTGTTTGACGATTGCAGGAGTGCGAGGTGTTTTCAAAGATAGACTGCGGTCCAGTTATCATCGTTCGAGTTCGAGAGGCGACATCCCAAAGATCGCATTCAGACCCGTATGGGCACTATGAGTTTAGGGTTATGTCTTTCGGTTTGACCAACGCTCGGTATTTATGGATTTGATGAACCGTGTTCAAGCCATTTTGGATACATTTGTGATAGTATTCATCGATGACATCCTGGTTTATTCGCGACAAAGCGAGAGCACGCATGCACCACTGGCGAGGCGGTACTTGGGGTTCTCCGAACCGCATTTATTCGCCAAGTTCTCCAAGTGTGAGTTTTGGTTGGCCTCGGTGGCATTCCCGGGCATATTATTGGGCTGATGGTGTTCGCGTGATACGCAAAGATTGAGGCGATCAAGTCTTGGCCGAGACCTACTACTCCGACCGAGGTACGCAGCTTTCAGATCGCGGGTTATTATCGTAGGTTTGTGGAGCGGTTTGCTTCGATTTCAGACCGCTGACTAGCCGACTCGTGGCGCACCAAGTTCCGCCGACGAGGCTTGAGCGTGGTTTTCGATTCTTGCGAGAGGTTGACTACGCCCCGCCTTACTCTTCCCGGAGGGTTAGACGGCACGTGATCTATTGTGATGCCTCGCATCGGGCTAGGGTGTATTTTGACGCAAAGACGGCAAGGTTATAGCCTATGCTTCCGGCAGTTACGGAAGCATGAGAGGAATTACCCTACCCATGACTTAGAGTTGGCCGCAGTTATACATGCCTTGAAGATTTGGAGACATTATTTGTATGGGGTTCATGTGGATATATATACAGACCACAAGATCCTCCAGTATATCTTCAGGCAGAGGAAATGAACTTGAGGCAGAGGCGGTGGTTAGAGTTCTTTGAAAGACTATGATGTTGATATTCTATACCATCCAGGAAAGCCAACGTAGTTCTTGATGCCTCGAGTCGTAGATCGATGAGGAGCTGTCAGAGGTACCGGCAGAGACAGTGACACGGTCCGTCGATCCACCGATAGCGAGCCTGGGTTCGATTGATCGATACCGACGATAGTGAGTACGGGTTCGTGAGGTTGTCGAGTCTTCCATCGTTGATGAGGTGAAGAGGCGGCGCTTTGAGGACCCGATGTTGGTGCGGTATCGTGACGCAGCCTTCTTCGGAGGAGAAGAGTCTATTCGAGTAGCGCTGGTGCCGAGATTTGAGGGCCGGTTGTGTTCCCGATGTATCAGACTTCACGTCAGATCTCGGGGAGGCACACGGCGCCGATATTCTATTCATCCGGTCGACCAAGATGTACCATGACCTCGATGTTTGTATTGGTGGGATGGCACGAAGCAGGACGTGGCGTTTTGTTGCCTGATGTCCTAATTGGCAGTTAAGGTCGAGCACCGAGGCCCAGTGGATTATTGCGCCTATTGAGATTCCGACTGAAGTGGGAGGTGATCAACATGGACTTTGTTACAGGTTACCTCGCATCGAGGAAGTACGACTCCATTTGGGTTATTGTTGTGGTCGACGAAATCAGCCCATTTCCTTCCGATGACGACGCTTACCGAGGACTATTCCGCATTGTACATCGAGAGATTGTGAGGTCGCACGGTGTCCCTGTCGATTATATCCGATAGGAGCCCGATTACGCCTAACTTCCGAGATCTTTCCGAAGGTCTAGGACACAGTGAGTCTTAGTACAAAGATTTCATCCTCAGATCGATGGGCAGCAGAGCGTACTATCCGCATACAACGAGGATATATCGCGAGCTGCGTGATTGATTTGGTAGTAGCCGAGGATCATTTGCCCTCAGGAGTTTGCTTATAACAACAGCTACCATTCCAAGATACGACGGCGCCATACGAGGCTTTATATGGGCGGAAATGCAGTCGCCGTCGGTTGGTTCGACGTGGGCGAGGTGCGATTAGTTGGCGGACTTGGTACAGGTGTGGATAAGGTGAAGCTTATCCAGTGGAGATCATTAGCGCCCGCAGTCGCAGGTCATATACGGATAATCGGCGCGCATTTGGAGTTTCGTGCACGATTGGGTCTTCTTGAAGGTGCCACCCACGGCGGTGTGATGAGATTCGGTAAGAAGGGGAAACTCGGCCAGGTACATCGGGCCCTACCAGATCGTCCGTAGGGTGGGCAAGGTTGCCTACGAGTTGGATCTGCCGTCGAGTTAGAGGCAGACATCCGGTCTTCCATGTTTCTATGTTGCGGAAGTGTATCGGTGATCCAAATGAGTTTTCCTACTAGTGAGGTCCAGTGACAGAGGGTTATCGTATGAGGAGAGTCCCATAGCGATACTCGATCGCCAGTCGCGATCGGACCAAGGATGTAGCTTCCACAAAGTCTGTGGAGGAATGATAACCGGTGGAGATGACTTGGGAAGCGGAAGAGATACGCTGAGGAAGTATCCTCACTTATTTTCTATACCTTCGTGTAATTCATTTTCCCTTACTTGTCAAGTTTTAATTGATGTATCTCTTTGCTTAAATGCTTTTATGTGGCCATGTGTGGCATATTTGGTATGTCGGGGTTGTGAAAGGAAACTATGTCGCTAATTATAAGTTTGACTCCGAAAGAACATTCGGGGACGAATGTTTCAAAGGGGGGAAGAATGTTACACCCCGTATTTACAGGACATGTTTTAAGAACGTACGTAAGAACTCACAAGTGTTAAGATCGAGACGTGTAAAATTTATCTAATTATGAAATTTTTGGAAAACGTATTATTGTGACGAATGGGAGGGCGACACGTGTCACCCCCCCTTTATTGATGCCTTGGTCGATTTAGGCATGGCCAATATGGTCATTTACCATAAGTCTTGGATGACTAAAGTCTTGCAAGTGTAGCTTGAGAATTTTGACTAAGTCAAAGGGTCAACTAGTCTTGATATTTTGAAAGACTTCATCCTAGCCACCCAAATGGTTGCATCTTGTCCCTCCATGACCCTTTATATTACTACTAGTAGCACTACTAGTGCCAACACTTAGAAAATTTCTTGAAAAATTGGATGAACATAGAGCTTGAGCTCTCGGGTTCCATATAAAAAAAAAGAAAATCTTTGTTTGTGATCCATTTAGCTCCACACTTTAAACCAAGGTTCTTAGGTGTATTGTAAACACATCTCAATAGAAAAGTCTTGGAAAAAGAGAGTTTACGGGTTAGTCACAAAACGAAAACCTAGTTGTCTTTCTAGGTTTTGTTTGGAGATTTGAAGGATAATTGTTGGTGTTGTTCTAAGGGTCTCAACAAGCGGATTGAAGTGTCTTGGAGAGGCTCTAAACTACTAAGGAGCGACTTCGGATTGGAGTTGGATTAAGAATCGTTAAGGTATAATCTTGTCTTTTAAAGGTGTTACAAGATTACATATTTATATTGTTGTTGTTAGCTTTACTTGTTGCTAGCATGAAGTTGATAGGTTGAAGCTATAAGTATTATGGATTGCTTCAGCTAAATCCAAATGTTATACAAGCCACTTGAAAATTGGATTACTAATTGGTCGCTTATTAGAAATCGCGCATGTTACTTACTTGAAGATTATGGTTATTATAATCAAATGCGACTTGATATCATGTTATGCTACCAATTTGGATTGAAATGGAAATTGGTTAAGAATTGGTATTGTTGAACTCAAGGTGGCCGAATTTGGACTTATAGTTTGTATTAGTTTGTTATCGTTTGTGGGGCGGAATTTTACACGTCTAGTAGGCGTGTAATCCCCTATTGATTAATTGCTTTGATTGTGCCTTAAATGTGGCGTGTTTGGTTATTGTATTCGGCCTTGAAAAAGGTGGCAAAGTTAGTAAAAACAAAGGAGGTGCTGTCCGATTTTCCGTAGGATTTAGCGACTTGACACTTATAACATTCTACGTTTGAAGTAAGGCCTTAATAGACGTATTGTGAATATTATAGGTTGACATACTACGGGCGGGACTTTGTACTTGGCAAGTGGTTTGACCCGGCGAGGTATGTAGAACTTTTCCTATCCTTTGAGCATGACTAGTTACACGTATATAGTACGGTAGACGTACAAGAGCTTGATATCCTTTACTAGTTTATTGAATGGCCAAGTCGGGTAAGTTAGGAGATTAACTCACTTCTTTGAAAGTATTAAGAATGTCTAATGTTTTATTAAAGTTAAGGGACGTGAAGAGTTTTAAAGTATGTGATACTTGTTCCGTTTTAAACGTATAAGTCCCTTGGATAGGAAATTGTATTTGGCTAAGGTATAAAGTGAATATAACGACTTTATGGGGAGTTGGTTATATTTGCTTTATGGAAAGATAAATGACTTGTTCTAATGAAAAGGCAATTTGATTTTAAGGCATCAATTGCCTAAGTTTTTATAATAAAAATGAGTCACTTGATTTAGAAACCTAACTTTATTTCTAAAGGTATTGTGACTTGTCTTGAAAAGTAATTTTGACTTGATACTACGGTTAATGGTATCTTGGAAGTGTTATATGAAAATGAGTCATTTTTAAAAGGTTAGAAGTACGTAGTACTTTGGGTTAAACTCCCGGATTTATATTAACATATTAAGTGCCTTAAGTAAGCTAAAATGAGAGTGTAGATGAATAAGACTAATAAGAAGTTAGGGGGATTTCTAACTTGCTTATTTATTGTATGACGGCCGGTTGAGATAGGGTAAGAGTATAAGTGAGGGGCAAACCCCCAAGACGCTATACCACCTTCTCCAGGATAAAAGTATAAATGAGGGGTAAACCCCCAAGACGTTATACCACCTGTTTTATTACCTTCTCCAGGATAAGAGTATAAATGAGGGGCAAACCCCCAAGACGTTATACCACCTGCTTCAGGGTAAGAGTATAAATGAGGGGTAAGAACCCTAAGACGTTATACCACCTGTTTCTATGGGTTCGCTACCCATGATTTGATCGGGAGTCTCCTATTGTGATGTCAGACGTATTCCCTGATTTACTCTCATTGTTAGTAAGGCAATCGTGTATCGTAATCGCTATCATACATGTCTCGCTTTGTTTTAAACTTATGTTGTAATTACGATTTTCGCTTTACATACTTAGTACATATTGTGTCGACCCCTTCCCGGGCCGCTCACGCCGCAGAAAGTAAGGTAGCAGTGGCGGATCCACATTCTTAGGATCACTTATCTGACGACAGAAGCTCCATTTATCCGGAGGCTTGTCTCTTTTGGTACAGTCTTTTCCCTGGTGTTGTAGATTTATGTACATTCAGGGGTATGGCGGGGCCCTGTCCCGCCACAGTTGTTATTCCTAGAGGTCTGTATTCACATATGTGGTCATTGAAGAAGCGATGTTATGATTGTACTTTTGATTTTGTTATATATATTGGAAGGCGGCCTTATCGGCTAGCCTGGGATGTTTTATAGTTACACATGTGTTTATGTTGTGTATGTTCACGCTATTCTCTCGATGTATACAACAGTGGTGCCTGTGTAGGCACCGATCGTGACCGGTCGGTCATGACAATAACCCTCCATGTGAAACATGAAAAGAATCACATATACAAATGTTGTGATATGGGGTAGTGTGGCAAGTGTTAAGACACTAAAGCCGAAACATGTCAAGTCGGACCTAAGACTGTAGATTGTATATCTATTGGATATGCAAATAACAATAGTTCTTATCGCATCTTGGTGCCAAAGAATGCTGAATTCTTTGAAGATGACTTTCCTTGAGAAGGAAAAGGAAGTAATTTCTCGAGGTTAACAAGAACCCGCGAGGGCCTTATTTTATGGAACTAGATGTTCCAGATCTAAAGGACTCGAAAGTTGTAGACTATTCGGAACTTAATGTTCTACATCTACAGAACTCAGGGTTTCTAGATGTTGAACCGAGACCGAGCAAAAAGAGGGGACAAAAACTTGTTTCAGGCCTTCTAGCTTATATGGTTGAGAATGAACCATGGACAAATTGAGAATTGTCATCTCCAGAAGCGCTGCTTTGGAAATAAGCTAAAAGAGAGAAATAAACTCCATCAGATAGAACCACACTTGGGTGATGGTTGATCTTCCTCCGGAAAAAGAACCTCTGGGTTGTAAAAGTGGATATTCAAACTGAGTACAAAGTAGATGGAGTTACTGACGAGTATAAGTCCTCGACTATTTGGACATGTTCTCCACTATAAAATAGCTTAACATCCAGGGCCATTGCAGTCTTGCATGACATGGATGTTGAGACAGACTTCCTAACCGGAATGTTGGTTTTATGAACTATTGGGCTTCTTCCTGAACTTCCATTATGATCCCTGAATTGTTTACATTTTGGTCCTGGAAGTTTCAGATAAAAATCTAGGGCTGGCCAGTGGGCCAGGCCGACCCGGCCCCGACACGACCCCGGTAAAAAAAAATGGGATCGGGGCTCGAACCGGGGCGGGACAGGGTATGGTCCCGCCCGACCCGACCCCGCCAGGCCCCGATCCCGCCCCGACCCCGCCCCAGTCCCGCCCTTTGCAGAAAATAGCCGTTGTCTAACGGCCATTTTACATTTTGGTCGTTAGACAACGACCATTTTTGGCTTCCCCCCTACCCCCTTTATATTTATTTTTAACCCCTAAGTTATTATATTTACACTTTAACCCAATTTTTCAACTATAAATACCTCATTTCCTCTTCTTATTATTTTCACAAATCTTTCTACTCTCTAATCTCTCAATCAATCAATCTCTATTCTCTATACAACATTGTCTACTACATATTCAATATTTCAATCTATTTATTAATTTGAGAATTGGGAGTGAAGTTGGCAACTAGCTTGAGGATTATCTATCGAGCAAAGTTTCAATATTCAACCTTCGACACACGTCGACTTACGCGCTTGGTACATTCGTTCTCTCATTAAATTATTATTTTGTTTTTATTTCATTTAGCACATTTAATTTCATTATCTTTAAGTCTTTAACTATTTATTAGTATATTACCATGAAAAGAGTAAAAAGTGTTTTTGGCAAGGGTACTTCTTCTAGTAGGGCGGGTAACAAGGGCAAGGGTACTTCTTCTAGTATTCCTAGACAAGATGATTTTATAGATCCTGAACTGTTTCCTGAAATACCATATGATCTTGACACAAATGATTATCCTCAAATTGAAGAAGATTTTAATTTAGATGACACTCTAGATGATGATACACCTACTAATGAAGATGATGATACACCCACTAGTGAAATTCCTCCTATCCCCCCTACTATGAGACGAGGTCCGGCAAAACGACCATTAAAATCAGTTGTATGGAAATATTTTGACAGGGACGTACCGAATCAAATAGATGTATGTAAAACTTATAAAAATGTTTATTCTTTTAAAACTGGACAAGGTCATGGTGGGACGTGGGGTTTAGGAAGACACTTATTGCAAAAACACAAAGCCTTGCATGCCCAATACATGATTGAAAAAAATGGTGAGCAAGCGTCCTCTCAATCGGGACAAGGTTCACATACTGTCCCGGACAAAGTACAGGGTCAAATTAACCCTATGAAGGGGGGAGTTGTAGGCCCTAAATACGATAAACATAAAGATAGGGAAACACTAGCAAAATTAGTTGCTGTGGAGGGTTTGCCTTTTTCATTTCCTGAATCTCCTGGTTTTATTCATTATATTAGGGATATGTATAATCCTGCTTATAAAGGTTTTCCTAGATCAACTGTTAAAAGAGATGTATTTAAATTTGCACATGAATATCAACAGTATTTACGTTATGCATTATATCATTTAAATTGCAAAGTCGCTCTAACTTCTGATATAGGTCGTAGTACTAACGGCCATGATTATTTAACGGTAACTTTGTCATGGATAGATTATAAATGGTCTATGCAAAACGTATTTTAGCATATAGATATATAGATAGTAGAGTAATAATGGTGAGTTTATTTCAGAAAATATTTATTCAGTCTGCGATTATTACGGAATAACTGATAAAGTTATGAGTATTACATTAGATAATGCATCTTCTAATAATTCTGCTATTTGTATTTTAAGAGATGTTTTAACTCCGTCTTTTCCAAAACATTTTCATATCAAATGTGCGTACCATATTTATAACTTAGTTGTAAAGGATGGTCTTTCACTTTTTCAAGATATTCTTGAAAAAATACAATTTGCTATACACTTTATTTTTAAAAATAATAGAATTCAACAGAGAAAAGAATATAAAAAAACTTATCACGATTGTGGACTATCTTACAGAAAAATTCCCTAAGAAGTACCAACTAGGTGAAATTCTTTATATGACCAACTAGTTGTTACTTATGACTATAGAAAACCTATCACTTTATTTTTTAACGCCCATAATCAAAATCCAAATGATATGATTGTGGATAATGATTGGGACAAAATTAGAGAACTTATTGTATTTCTAGAAAATTTTCAACGAGCAACAAAAGAATTTTCTACTTTATATTATCCTATTATTTCAACTATGTTGTTTTATATAGCTATAATATTTTTACTTCTTAAAGAATATATGGAAAAACCTGCTTATAAGGCAGCTATTAAAAAAATATTTATGAAATTAAAGAAATATTTTATTCCTATTCCCCCTATTTATATTATTGGTGTTGTATTAAACCCGACTATTAAAGTAGAGGGTTGTAAAAGTCTTATTGAAAATATTTATACATGTATGGACGTACTACCACCTCCAACTCCCAAAAATTTAAATGTTGAGCCACCTATTGAACAAACGCTAGAAGAAGTGTTGAATAGCGTGAAGATGAATGCAAAAAGTATATCGGCATTACAGAAGAAAGTTCTAGTAACCAACCGATTTTTGTACCATCTTCTTCTTCAACACCTAAAAAGACATCTTGTTTAGGGCTAGTATTAATTCTATTGAAAGCCTCGTAAATAGAATGTGCGGGTAGCAGTGCTAACCAAATTAGCGAGTTCGATGTTTTTGTTTTGCAGGTAATTTACCTTACCAAGCGCTTATCAATGAAGAAGGAAAGGAAGACTTGCTGAAATATTGGATGCGAGAATGAGAAGATATTTCCGACACTTTCAATGATGGCGAGATATTTTGAACATTCAGCGTCATCAATCGCTTCGAAAGCGCTTTTCGCAGCAGATTTTAAATAGAGAGCATGACACTCATTAGCGGAGACGGCTTGGAGATGGCGATACTATTCAGAGATTGGATACGAAGCGAGCGAATGAGTCGCGGCCAACCAGAGATTAACGGGAAGAAGACGACAACTACAACGACATTTTATCTGAAGGCATGAGTAGCGACGTGGAACAATTTGACCAAGATATATCAATTCCAACCGAAGAACCACAAGAAATTATAAAGAAACTAGAAAAAATATTTTCAAATTGGTAATTTATTTCATTGCAATTTTTTAATCTTTCTATGTCTTTTCTTTTGCAATTTTTTCAACAACAGTACACTACAATGTTGTAATTTTGAATCTTGTATATTTCAATGAAATAATTAATAATATAAGAGGCACAAAAACAGTCTTGGGATGTTTTTTTTACACTCTTCTTGTCTTTGTTTAATTATTTAGTTTATACTTTATAGTTTATACTTTATAGTTTATACTTTATAAATATATTATATATATGAGTATAATTACTATAATACTATAATTATAATACTATAAGTCTATAATATTATAGTATATGTATATGACTATATGACAAGTATATGTTAATGTTACTTTGTTAGTAATTTAATATTTTTAATTTAGTGAAAAAAATTTAAAAAAAATAAAACTCGACCTGCCTCGTCCCGACCGACCTGCCCCGACTTGTGCAACGGATCGGATCGGACGACACGGTATGGTCCCGCCGACCGACCCACAGTTCGCCCGACCGCCTCTTCTCCGCCCGACCCGCCCCGATCCTAAAACCCGACTGGCTGGCCGGGCGCCCATCGGCGCCCTAGATAAAATAGAAACAATGAACTGACTACAGAAACATTGACTCTGAAGATAGAAAGTCAACAGTGGGAAAACCAAAAGTCCGAAAGTGGAAGAAGAAAGTGATACGAAACAACCTGAGAGGTACGTGGTTCCAGGGAAGAGAAGAAAGTTTGTCGACTTGTCAAATCTCTGTGCGGGATGAAACAGGCCCCGAAGCAATGGCACGGAAACCTTGATAGTACTCTACTATCGAAGGGTTTCTCCATTAAAGAGTGTGACAAATGTATCTACATGAAAAGGTAATTCTAACTCGTTTATGATATGTCTTTACGTAGACGACATGTTGATCACGAAGAGTAATCCTAGTTTGATCCTAGAAGTATGTTGAAATAATATTTCGACATGAATAATATGGGTATTACAGATGAAATCTTAGGAATTGGAAATTCCAAGACATCTAACAGATTGGTCTAAACCAAACTCACTTGTGAGATGTTTTGACAGTCTCGTTGAAGTCACCAATGGATATGAATCATATAATTGATTGGAATCGTGGTGCACCCATATATCAGGAGCGATAGACGTAGGTAACATGTAGTTCAATGTATTTTACACACTACAACTGACCTGGTATCGGCTCATAAAGAAGATAGGTTGAACTAAGGTTCACTGGTAACGATAGATAGAAGGCTTTAAATGAGATGTGACGACATCTGAATTATTCGCTTATCTATGAATTATGATATTATGGATGTCTAGCGGTTTTGATAGAACATAGTGATGCAAACTGGACATCAGACTTGAAGAACACCAATGCCCACAAGTGGATGTGCATGGTGTGTCTTTTGAAAATCATCTAAGCAAACTTGCATCGGTCGATTCGTGATGGAATCAGAGTTTATCGCTTTGTACAAAGCATGATGAGAAGTTGAGTAACTTCACGACCTCTTAGAGTATGTCCTTTGTCATGAGTAACTCATGCCTTCATCAGTTATACACTAAAGGGCACGGATGACGGTGTCTGGACATATCTATCGCAAACATAAGACTGTATGGCAGTTGATCGGGTGACACATCCTTGATTACTAAACCAAATGATATACCGGACCCTTTCATTAAGGGATTATCCAAAGATCAAATGTTCTGTCGGTCTAGGGGAATGGGCTTAAAACCTAAAATATATGAATTGATATGGTGGATACCCAACCTAACGGACTGGAGATCCCAGGAATTAGGTCCAATGGGAAAACTAAGTCGTAAAAGTTTAAAGGGGCGCTTTGGTGGAAGCAAGAGCACTTCGAATAATGTTTCTTCCTAGAAATATGAATCCAAAGTCGTTCCCGAGATAGACGTTAAGTGCAACATGTAGAGTGGGTAAAGGTTAAGTTTCCAAACCTTTTATGATCCTCAACAATTGAGATTAGGTTTGGAAAAACTTTTAATGGTTCCTAACACTTGTGTAGTGGGGAATTGCAGGATACCTTGTAGGAGACCACCTATTTGGGCTGACTTTGGAGCATTAATTCTCCATTATTTGCCTCATGGGTTAAGTCATTATTTGGCTGAATTGTAACCTCAAATTAAAGGTCATTATATGGGATTGAAGGTCATTACTTGGCCATTTGAGAAGACATCTTGATCACAGTATAAATTGATGTCATTGGTACAATTGAAACACACACTCAACATTTGTATAACTTCAGATTTTCTGAAAAGATCTTCCTCTCTTGCAATCTTCCACACACTCAAAGATCCTTCTTTCCTAAGTGAACACCTGAGTCTCCTTTGCTCACTTGTTTGATTGTTGTTTTATCTTGGGAGATAAGTTGTCAACACACCGTTAAAGGATTATACGGGGCAATATTATCTTAAGGATAGATTGAAAAATCAATCGACTCAGCAAGCCATTTTCATTACACTATATCCAGATTTCTAAACATATTGTTGTTGTTCTCAAGGGGCTTGCGCAGTTCCAACGAAGATCTCAAGACTCCAAGGAGGATCAAAGACAGAAGATCAAGATTATCAACACTTATTGTTGTTGTAACAACTGATGTTAGGCTTCAAGCCTATTATATTGTAATTGTTTATCCTTTCTAAGCACTAGTGATAGTTGTATACTATTCTCGTACATACATTGTGTAACTCACATTTCCCAATGCTGTTTTTTGCACTAGTGAAGAAAAGGGGCTGGAAGTGAAAAAAAGGCCATAAATTGCATAACCAACTCCCTCATAGCAGGAGAGGTCGTACAACTAAATAATGAGTTGGCTTACTTGGAATGTGAGAGGTATTAATAAATGGAACAAGCAAAAAAAGCTCAAAAACTATATCAAAACTAATCATATTACGCTTGCAGGCCTGGTGGAAACAAGAGTCAAAGAACATAAACAGCTTAAGATCACTAGAAATGTTTTTCCTAGTTGGGATGTTATGTGTAATTATCAGGAAGCTGTGATTGGTAGAGTATGGATTTCTTGGGATCCTAATATTTATACAGTGGTACATCTATGCTCAACTTATCCATTGCCAAGTTGGTAGTCATTCAAGCAACTTCACTTGTTTACTTACTGTGATATATGGCTACAATTCTATGGAGAGTAAACAGAGATTATGGAACAAATTAGAGGAAATTGGACAAGAAATCAATCGATCTTGGTTACTTGGTGGAGATTTTAATGTAGTATTGAATCCTAATGATAAAATCTTTGGAGCACCTGTTATGGAGCACCTGTTACTGCTGCTGAGTTGAAAAATTTCTCTAAGTGTGTTCAGAACTTACAATTAACTGAACTCCCTTGGAAAGGTGAATATTACACTTGGTCTAATAAGCAACTAAGCCAGGACATGATATGTAGCAGAATTGATAGGATGTTTGGAAATATGGATAGGATGATGAAGTGGGGACATGTCACCACTAACTATGGCCTTCATAATGTCTCTGATCATGAACACATGACCCTTAACGTTGAAGAAGTTAAATGAACTACTAAAACTCCATTCAGGTTCTTTAATATTTGGACTGAGCACTCTAAATTTCAAAGCATACTTGATACTAGATGGAGCATACAGATTCACAAGGGGAGAATGGAAGGGGTGTGGCATAATCTTAAAGCACTGAAAGTTAATCTCAAAAAGCTGAACAAGGAGGAATTCATGAATATTGGGTCCAAGATTGCTGTGGCTAGACTAGAATTGGCTAATACACAAGAGCAAATAATAAGGCACTGCTCTGATGATTTGTTGCTAAAAGAGAAGCAATGTTTAATGGATATAGAAAAGTGGAACCTCATAGAGGAGAGTATATTGAGGCAAATATCAAGAGCCCACTGAATCAAATTGGGGGATGCCAACAATAAATATTTTACTGCCATGTTGAAAGATAGGACTAACAGGAAACAACTACTGGAGCTTACAACTCTAACAGGTGCAAGATTAACAGATCTATTGCTATACAGGAGGAGGTGATCAATTTTTATAAAGGGCTCATAGGTACTGCTGCTTCATCATTGCCTGTTGTGAACAAGTTAATTATGAGGAAAGGATGTGTCTTATCTTAGACCCAAGCAATTGAAATGTGTAAAGAGGTGAATGAAGAAGAAATATATGAGGCACTAAAGGGTATTGGAGATGAAAAAGCTCCTGGAGTAGATGGGTATAATGATCACTTCTTCAAGAAAGCTTGGAAAAGGATGTGCTTACCAAAATCTGCGGGTGATCTTAATCTTATCCATATGCAAATCTGGAATCAGGCTGCACTTGCAAAGACTTGCTGGGATTTATCTCACAAAACAGATAAGCTTTGGATTAGATGGACCCGCGGCTTTTATATCAAGAACCAACCTTTCAATATTGTCCCATGTCCAAAACAAGCATCCTGGATGGTTAAACAGATCATTGAAGCTAGGAGTACTATTACAGCATATCAGCAGATAGGGAGGCATCAACAGGTGACAATCAGGGCCCTATATTTGTCACTACTCGGAGATAAACCTAGAGTCCTATGTAAGATCTTAATGTTTGCAAATGGAGAAAGTCCTAAGGCTTAATTCACATTATGGCTTCAGCTACAAAACAGACTGATGACTACAGACAGGCTTACTTCTTGGGGTATTAATGTTGATCAGAGTTGCAAGCTATGTCAAGGGCATATGGAATCCAGAGATCATATTTATATAAATTGTCAATTCACTCAGGCCTTATGGCAAAGAGTTCTACTTTGATTACAAAGACCATATTATAGTGCTACTGAAAGTATGTATGTCCTAGAAACAATCATTTTAGGGACAAATGTAGTTGAACACATTCATATTATTAATGAGATTAATATATTTTGGCATTTGCAATTATTGAATTATGATTTTGATTGCTTGTAACTATTCATTAATGTGCATCCCTTGAGCTTACGTTGTCATTGATAAAGTGAGATATTAATGATAGAGCGTAACATTCAAAAAGTCTCGACTGATGATCATTGAGAATGACATATATATGATATGTTATAAGTCGATGTGGTCTACATCACATTCTTAGAGAATGTAGTATGTCTCACTTACTACTAGTAATTGCTACTAGTGATGGACACATGGATACTCTTAGAGGGTATTGGTATGCCCTGCTGATAAACTATTTGTTATACATGTCTAGAGTATTATCAGCATGTGGGAGATAGAGGTCCTTTGCTTTGAGGTCAATACGCACCTAATTTGCAGAGTAGTGTACTTTCATCCTGTCTTAAACTTAAATTCTTTATAGGATAAGACGTGACTTGTATTTGTTACATTGTGATGCACTAAGGTGGTAGTTGAGTCAAAAATATGATTCATTCCTCGATTGGATATTTGAGGAACACTACCTTCAAACGGTGATATTAGGTCGACCAAGTCATCGTCAACGAAGAGACATATTTAGGATATAATCTGGTTGTCGACTAATATAGATGAGATAAAGCGATCAAGTCATTTGGATAGACACATGGCAAATCCTAAGCTTGATCAAGTGTGTCACGAATGAAAGGATTTTATCATCTCACATAAAGGTTATGTTTATCGGAGTCATATAAACGTACATCACATATTGAGTTCGTAATATGGCGCAGTGTAGGAGTTTTTTATGAACCTTAATTTGATTAATGTCGATATGTGAAGGCCTAAAGGGTAAGTAAGTTGAACAAAATTTTAAACTTTTGTTGTGTCTTACTTACGTGTTTTAGACTCAACAAAACCCTAGAGTGGTATCAAAGCTCAGGCTGGTTCAATGGTTATGTAACAATTGAAATGGAATAATATGGGTTAAAACGTGAAATTGATTTTAAACTGAATTAGAACATGGTTGCTTCAAATCCTACATACCTTGACTGAACGTTGGCCTTTTGTAATCACTCTAAATTATCAACTACGCTAAATCGAGGAAGTCACTCTGTTCTAACTCGAACTAAGCCTTGTGCAGAAACTGGTTCATTGCGAACATGGTGCACGACGAAGAACGGGTGGGAATGGATGATGGTCTACATGTGCGTTATTGATATTGGTGGTGATAATAAAGGATTCGTGATCTGATCTCTAAATTAGATTAGGGTTTGGACGATTTTAAAAATCAACACGAAAATCTTCTGACGGTATGTCAGCGCCGCGATGTTTCCTAGGGTTTCAGGGAGGCGTCGCGGCCCCATGGTAGAGCGTTGCGGCGCCATTCACGGTAACAGGGAGGAGTCGCGGCTCCAGTCCAAAATTGTGATTAAAAGCCTCGTTTTAAAATTCGTAACCTATTGTACCTAAAGCGTAGCGGCTCTAACTTACAAAACAAAAACTGAAAGGTTTCTACCCCGCAAGCACCGCGACTCCTTGGAGGAGTGTCGCAGCTCTATGGTGGAGCGTCACAGCGCCATATGTCCAGAAAGTCAAAAAAAAATCTCAGTTTCAGAAAGTTAACCCATGATTATTATTATACAATATATTTAGTATATTGTTTTATGTGCTAAATGATCGTCATTTATTATACTAGAATAGCGTCCGCAAATAATGTTTTGGTAGGCGAAGCCCAATACTAGTTTAGCGTCTGAAAATTATGCTTGGGTAGACAGCGCCAATACATGTTTAACTGCTTAATATCATGCTTTGAGTGATGTTTGAAACATGTTAGAGTTGATCTTGATTAAAACTCTGAATTAAAATGTTCCCCAAATTTTAATACAAGTCTCTTTTAAAATGAATGTGTCGTTCGTTATAATTAGGGCTGGCGATTGGTCGGGCGCCCTACCGATTAAATTAAAAAAATTAGCGGTCCGGGCTCGAACCGACGACATGGTATGGTCCCGCCCGACCCGGTCCCGCTAGGACCCGACCCGTCTCGGTCCCGCCCCACTCACGCCACTTGCCAAAAATAGTCGTTGCAATAACGGTCATTTTACATTTTGATCGTTAGACAACGGCCATTTTTGACTTCCCCCACTCCCCCAACCCCCTATCCCCTTTATATTTATTTTTAACCCCTAAGTTATTATATTTATACTTTAACCCAATTTTCCAACTATAAATACCTCATTTTCTCTTCTTATTTCTCACAAATCTTCCTACAATCTCTAATCTCTCAAATCTCAATCAATCTATGTCTATACAACATTGTCTACTACATATTCACTCTATTTATTAATTTGAGAATTGAGAGTGAAGTTGGCAACTAGCTTGAGGATTAATCTATCGAGCAAAGTTTCAATTTTCAACCTCTCTTGATTACACATCGACTCTACGTCGGCGTTTGGTACATTCGTTCTCTCATTAAATTATTATTTTGTTTTTATTTCATTTAGCACATTTAATTTCATTATCTTTAACTTTTTAAGTCTTTAACTATTTATTACCATAATTAAAATGAAAAGAACAAAAAATGTTTTGGGCAAGGCCTTGGGTATCAAGGGCAAGGGTACTTCTTCTAGTATTCCTAGACAAGATGATTTTATAGATCCTGAACTGTTTCCTGAAATACCATATGATCTTGACACAAATGTTTATCCTCAAAATGAAGAAGATTTTAATTTAGATGACACTCTAGATGATGATACACCTACTAATGTAGAAGATGATACACCCACTAGTGAAATGTCTCCTATCCGCCCTAGTATGAGACGAGGTCCGGCAAAACGACCATTAACATCAGCTGTATGGAAATATTTTCACAGGGACGTACCGAATCAAGTAGCTACATGTAAAACTTGTAAATCTGTTTATACTTTTAAAACTGGACAAGGTCATGGTGGGACGGGGGGTTTAGCAAGACACCTATTGCAAAAACACAAAGCCTTGCATGCCCAATACCTTATTGAAAACGATGGTGAGCAAGCGTCCACTCAATCGGGACAAGCTTCACATATTGTCCCGGACAAAGTACAGGGTCAAATTAACCCTATGACGGGGGAGTTGTAGGCCCTAAATACGATAAACATAAAGATAGGGAAGCACTAACAAAATTAGTTGTTGTGGAGGGTTTGCCTTTTTCATTTCCTGAATCGTCTGGTTTTATTCGTTATATTAGAGATATGTATAATCCTGCTTATAAAGGTTTTCCTAGATCAACGGTTAAGAGAGACGTGTTTAAATTTGCACACGAATATCAACAATATTTGTGTTATTCATTATATCATTTAAATTGCAAAGTCGCTCTAACTTCTGATATAGGTCGTAGTACTAACGGTCATGATTATTTAACGGTAACCTGTCATTGGATAGATTATAAATGATTTATGCAAAAACGTATTTTAGCATATAGATATATAGATAGTAGGCATACTGGTGAGTTTATTTCACAAAATATTTATTTAGTCTGCGATTATTACGGAATAACTAATAAAGTTATGAGTATTACATTAGATAATGAAGCTTCTAACAATTCTGCTATTTATGTTTTAAAAGAAGTTTTAACTCCGTCTTTTCCAAAATATTTTCATATCAAATGTGTGTGTCATATTTATAACTTAGTTGTAAAGGATGGTCTTTCACTTTTTCAAGATATTCTTGAAAAAATACAATTTGCTATAAACAATAAGCACAAACACTCAACAATAAGTGTCGGGTTTTTTTCTATAAACAATAAGCACATACACTCATTAGTCGGAGACAACTTGGAGATGACGGTACTATTCAGAGATTGAATACGAGCGGAGCGAAAAAGGTGCGGTCACCCACAGATTAACGAAGAAGAAGACGAAAATCATAATTCAATAATTAGCCGGAAAAAATACTAAAATTTGCTATAAACAATAAGCACAAACACTCATTAGCCGGAGACAACTTAGAGATGACGGTACTATTCAGAGATTGGATACGAGCGGAGCGAAAAAGGTGCGGTCACCCAGAGATTAACGAAGAAGAAGACGAAAACTACAACGACATCTTATCTGAAGGCATGAGTAGCGACGTGGAACAATTTGATCAAGATATACCAATTTCAACTGAAGAACCACACGAAATTATAAAGAAACTAGAAAAAGTATTTTCAAATTGGTAATATATTTCATTGCAATTTTAGTATTTTTTTCTATGTCTTTTGCAAAAAAAATCAACAACAGTACACTACAATGTTATAATTCTGAATCTTGTATATTTCAATGAAATAATTAATAATATAAGAGGCACAAAAATAGTCTTGGGATGTTTTTTTTACACTCTTCTTGTCTTTGTTTAATTATTTAGTTTATAAATATATATGAGTATAATACTATAATACTATAATAGTATAATATGAGTATATGACTATCACTATAATATGACTATATGTTACTTTGTTAGTAATTTAGTATTTTTAATTTAATGGAAAAATTTTTAAAAAAATGTCCCGCCTCCGATCTGGCCCCGTCCCCGTCAATCGACACCGAGGCGGTGATCGCACGGACACGATATCCCGCTAGTATCGGTCCCGCCTGGCCCGCCCCAGCCCGACCCTGCCCCTCCTCTCCATCCTGACCCCCGTCCCGACCCCGCCTATCCCGATCCCAGTGGGGCCGGCCCGGCCCACTGGCCAGCCCTAGTTATAATTGATTGTAGTGCAAAATCTTTTTCAGCAAGATGAATATTTATGCCCCAGCATTTACTCTAAGTCTACGAGGACTTAGACTCTTTCATAGATGCATGTTAAATGTAGAAGTAGGTGATAACACTTCATGGGTATTTACACCCAGTTGATAACTCTATGAAGGCAAAAACTACTTAGATACATAATTGCAGTTGCATAATGGGATTGACTTGCTAGGTTGTCTTGGCGCCACAGCGTCAGAAAAGCCGAGAGACGCAGATCGTTTGTTTAGAATATTCGGTCAACCAAGAGTTGCAAATTGTTTGCAATTGGTTTAAAGACCTACCAGGCTGTGTTGTTGAAGTTATCAGCCTCAGCAAACGCGGAGATAACATGAAACTGGATAAGAAATCTGCGATTAGTGTTAAAATTAGAAAGAATTTAGTATGTGTTAGATACAGTATTCCCCATAGTCCCTGCTGAAGATTCTGCTGAGTTTGTCTTGTTTGACAAGGCAGCCTATCAGAAATATCTAGACGATGCTACCCTGGCACATTGTATAATGTTGTCCTCCATGACTGTAGAGTTACAGAAGTGACGTGAAAACATGGGTCCTAACGAGATGCTAGAACATTCGAAGAATATTTATGACTCACAGTCTTAGAAAATGGAGTATGAACTGTTGAGAGATCTCTTCAAGTGTAAGCTGAACGAAAGGGGTCCAGTGTCAGTACATGTTCTGAAGATGATTGAGTTAATAGAGAGGTTGTCTTCGATTGGAACGAAGCTGCCTATAAATGTGTCTGTCAACCTGATCCTGAATTCGCTTCCTGGTTCATTTGAGAATTTCATTGTGAACTTCAACATGAATGGAACCAATGTGAATCTTCTAGAACTTCACAACATGCTAAAAGCTTATGAGGGACACTGCACAGATCCAAGAGGATACAAGGCCCTAGGTGCTTCTGGACCTGTTGGATAAGATATATTTGTCATTGAAATAAATATATTTATAAGTAACTCTCACTGCTGGTTATTAGATACCACTTGTGGCTTTCACATTTGTAATAATGTGAAGGGTCTAACTGATAGCAGAAAGGTTGGACCGTGGAAAGTGGATCTACGCGTTGAAAATGGAGCACGAGTGGATGCTGAACGCGTGGAAACTTATAGACTAGATTTACCTTCTGGCTTTTGTTTAGAACTTAGTAATTATTATTTTGTTCCCTCGTTAACGGGGAATATTATTTATGTCCCGATGTTAGACATTGAGGGATTTTCCTCATTCATTACCAATGGAAGTTATGTATTGTCTTTTAATGGTTTTGTTTGTGGAAATGTTCCGCTTGTGGATGGATTGTATGTTCTAAACTGTAGTCATGAAATTTTCAATATTTAAAATAAATGAGCTAAAATAAGTAATCCAAGAAACCTCACCTACTTATGGCACTGCAGACTTGGTCACATTAATGAATCAAGAATAGCAAGATTGAGGAAGTTAGACTACCTAGAACCATTTGACTTAGAGTCCTATGGTAATTGTGAATCTTGCTTTAGAGGAAAAATGACCACCAAGTCACTTTCTGAGAAAGGCGTGCGTGCCAAAGAGGTGCTTGAGTTAGTCCATATTGATATATGTGGGCCATTTTCAACTCAAGCTAAGGGAGGCTTTCCTTACTTCATCACTTTTACAGACGATTTCACAAGGTTTGGGTATGTGTATCTTATGAAACACAAGTTCGAAACGTTTGAGAAATTCAGGGAGTACAAGTTAGAAGTAGAGTAGCAACTTGAAACAAGTATCAAGACCCTTCGATCAGATCAAGGAAGTGAATACTTAAGTAAAGAATTTCTAGATTACTTAAAGCTTCATGGAGTCCAATCACAATGGACACCTCCCGAAATGTCACAAATGAATGGTGTTGCTGAAAGGAGAAATCGAACCCTATTAGATATGGTTAGATCCATGATGAGCTTCTCAGATCTACCAACATACTTTGGGGATATGCATTACAAAACTTAATCTATATTATGAACAATGTTCCTTCAAGTCAGTATAGAAAACTCCATATGAGATATGGAACGGTAAGAAGCCAGCACTTAAACACATGCGACCCTGGGGGTGCCCTGCATTTGTAAAGAAGATGCTTACTGACAAGTTGAAATCTAAAAGTGAGAAGTATTATTTTGTGGGGTATCCAAAAGAAACTAGAGGATACTATTTCTCTTCCTGGAGAACATAAGGTCATTATTTCCAGAAATGCAATTTTCCTTGAAGAAGACTATGTCTACAAGAAACAGAGTTGCAATAAGATAGAACTTGAAGAAATTCAAGAAGCATAATATAATACAGAGGTTGAACCCTTGTCAGATGACCTAGGCAAGAATTCAGTGAGAGCATTTAGTGAAAACTGGGTACTTAGAGTATGCCCTTCAGTCAGTGGGAGTGTTATGAGAGATAGTGTAGAAATGCAAGACTCTCATACACAACCAGTGGAAGATGATACAATAGTTGTGCATCATCCCATTCATGAAAGACATGAAAATGACATTCCTGAAAGCTCTTAAAGTGGTGGACTATCGAACACACAAACACCTTCTCACAATCAGAATGCAACAAACACAAAAACGCAAAATATTCAACTCTGTAGGACAACTAAAACTCATCGTCCGCCTGAAAGACTTAATCTCCTTCTTGAAACACACAATGAGATAGATATTTCTGATGATGATGAACCTACAACCTACAACGAACCTATGTTAGACATCGATTCGCAAAGATGGCAAGAAGCCATGAAATCGGAAATGGACTCGATGTACATCAATCAAGTGTGGAACTTGGTTGATTTGCCAACAAGGGTTAGACTCATAGGATGCAAATGGGTCTTCAAGAAGAAGATTGATGCATATGTAAAGGTACAGACTTATAAGGCAAGATTGATGGCTAAAGGTTATAATCAACGGCCTGTGGTCGATTATGATGAAACATTTTCACCAGTTGCGAAAATTAAGTCCATTCGGATTTTGCTTGCAATAGTTGAATAGTATGATTATGATATTTGGTAAATGGATGTTAAAATTGCTTTCCTCAATGATAATCTAATTGAGGAGGTGTATATGATACAGCCAGAGGGTTTTACATCCAAGACTCAACCAAAAGCAGTATGCAAATTACAGAAGTTCATTTATGGACTTAAGCAAGCCTCAAGGAGTTGGAATATTTGTTTTGACAAAGCGGTCAAATCGTTTGACTTTGTTAGAAGCAAAGAAGATCCATGTGTTTATAGTAAACGCACAGATGAGAGTATTGTCTTCATTGTTATATATGTTGATGACATATTAATAATTGGAGATAATAAAACTCTCATGCAGTCAGTCAAGGAATGGTTATCCAACACCTTCATGATGAATGACTTAGGTGAAGCCTGCTACATTGTTGGAATTAGGATCTACAGAGATAGACCTAATAGATTGTTGGGGCTGTCACAATCTGTATACATAGTTAAAGTGCTAAAATGATTCTCTATAGAAAATACCAAGAAAGGAAGTTTTTCTATAGGTCAAGGCATTAAGTTGTCAAAGAATGATAGTCTTTCTATTGTTACAAACTTGAACGTATGAAGAGGATCCCATATGTTCAGCTATAGGATCAATTATGTATGACATGACCTGTACGAGGCCAGATGTGGCCTATGCACTTAGTATAACTTACAAATTCCAGCAGAATCCTGGAGAGGAACACTGGAAAGCAGTCAAGTGTATTCTTAAGTATCTGAAATGAACTAAAGAATCTTTCTTAGTCTATGGTGGACAAGGAAAGTTAGTAGCTACTGGGTACACTGATGTTAGCTTCCAGATAGATCTTGATGACTTCAAATCTCAGTCTGGTTATGCCTTCATTTTAAATGGTGAAATAGTGAGTTGGAAAAGTTCTAAGCAAGCTACAACTGTTGATATACAACTGAAGCCGAGTACATTGCTGGATTGGAAACTGGTAAGGAAGTTGTCGCGATATCTGAGTTCTTGAAAGAACTACGGGTTGTTCCAAGTGTCACTTGTCCAATAACGATTTATTGTGACAATACTGGTGTGATTGTCCAAGCTAAGGAACCAAGATAAACGAACATAAACAAGCATGTACCAAGGAAATACCACATACGCAGGGAGATGTGGAGACTGAAGAAATAAGATTAGACTACGTTCACACAGATGAAAATCTAGCTGACCCGTTTACTTAACCATTAAGCTTAGTCAAGCATAACGGTCATTTTGAAAACATGGGCATTAGATACGTTGGTGATTGCTCTAGGCTAAGTGGGAGATTGAAAGTATGTATGTCCTAGAAACAATTATTTTAGGGACAAATGTACTTGAACACATTCATATTATTAATGAGATTAATATATTTTGGCATTTGCAATTGTCATTGATAAAGTGAGATATTAATGATAAAGCGTAACATTCAAAAAGTCTCGACTGATGATCATTGAGAATGACATATATATGATATGTTATAAGTCGATGTGGTCTACATCACATTCTTAGAGAATGTAGTATGTCTCACTTACTACTAGTAATTGCTACTAGTGATGGACACATGGATACTCTTAGAGGGTATTGGTATGCCCTGCTGATAAACTATTTGTTATACATGTCTAGAGTATTATCAGCATGTGGGAGATAGAGGTCCTTTGCTTTGAGGTCAATACGCACCTAATTTGCAGAGTAATGTACTTTCATCCTGTCTTAAACTTAAATTCTTTATAGGATAAGACATGACTTGTATTTGTTACATTGTGATGCACTAAGGTGGTAGTTGAGTCAAAAATATGATTCATTCCTCGATTGGATATTTGAGAGGGAACACTCAGCTTCTCAGTGATATTAGGTCGACCAAGTCATTGGTCAATGCAAGAGACATATTTAGGATATAATCTGGTTGTCGACTAATATAGATGAGATAAAGCGATCAAGTCATTTGGATAGACACATGGCAAATCCTAAGCTTGATCGAGTGTGTCACGAATGAAATGATTTTATCATCTCACATAAAGGTTATGTTTATCGGAGTCATATAAACGTACATCACATATTGAGTTCGTAATATGGCGCAGTCTAGGAGTTTTTTATGAACCTTAATTTGATTAATGTAGATATGTGAAGGTCTAAAGGGTAAGTAAGTTGAACAAAATTTTAAACTTTTGTTGTGTCTTACTTACGTGTTTTAGACTCAACAAAACCCTAGAGTGATATCAAAGCTCAGGCTGGTTCAATGGTTATGTAACAATTGAAATGGAATAATATGGGTTAAAACGTGAAATTGATTTTAAACTGAATTAGAACATGGTTGCTTCAAATCCTACATACCTTGACTGAACGTTGGCCTTTTGTAATCACTCTAAATTATCAACTACGCTAAATCGAGGAAGTCACTCTGTTCTAACTCGAACTAAGCCTTGTGCAGAAACTGGTTCATTGCGAACATGGTGCACGACGAAGAACGGGTGGGAATGGATGATGGTCTACATGTGCGTTATTGATATTGGTGGTGATAATAAAGGATTCGTGATCTGATCTCTAAATTAGATTAGGGTTTGGACGATTTTAAAAATCAACACGAAAATCTTCTGACGGTATGTCAGCGCCGCGATGTTTCCTAGGGTTTCAGGGAGGCGTCGCGGCCCCATGGTAGAGCGTTGCGGCGCCATTCACGGTAACAGGGAGGAGTCGCGGCTCCAGTAAAAAATTGTGATTAAAAGCCTCGTTTTAAAATTCGTAACCTATTATACCTAAAGCGTAGCGGCTCTAACTTACAAAACAAAAACCGAAAGGTTTCTACCCCGCAAGCACCGCGACTCCTTGGAGGAGTGTCGCAGCTCTATGGTGGAGCGTCACGCCGTATATGTCGAAAGTCAAAAAAATCTCAGTTTCAGAAAGTTAACCCATGATTATTATTATACAATATATTTAGTATATTGTTTTATGTGCTAAATGATCGTCATTTATTATACTAGAATAGCGTCTGCAAATAATGTTTTGGTAGGCGAAGCCCAATACTAGTTTAGCGTCTGAAAATTATGCTTGGGTAGGCAGCGCCAATACATGTTTAACTGCTTAATATCATGCTTTGAGTGATGTTTGAAACATGTTAGAGTTGATCTTGATTAAAACTCTGAATTAAAATGTTCCCCAAATTTTAATACAAGTCTCTTTTAAAATGAATGTGTCGTTCGTTATAATTAGGGCTGGCCAGTGGGTCGGGTCGGCCCGGGCCCGGCCCGATTAAATAAAAAAAAATTAGCGGGTCCGGGGCTCGAACCGGGACGGGACATGGTATGGTCCCGCCCGACCCGGTCCCGCTAGGACCCGACCCGTCTCGGTCCCGCCCCACTCAGTTGGGCATTAGACACAAACTTCAGCAGTTTTTGTTTTAGAATGATGTATAGTATAGCTAGCTTATAGTTTTGGAGTTTTCTTTTTTTGAGATAGCCATACTGTGCTTAGTTGGCTGTAATTATGCACTTGGTGATTAGTACAAAAGAGTTAGTTACCAAAAAAAATCTAAATTTTCTTTTTTATCAAAAAAAAATGGTTAGAGTTGCTATGTTTTTTTCCAAATGTCACCTCGTTAATCTTAAAAGTCAACATTAAATTAAAGAAACCAGCAGTTGCATTATATTAGAATCTCTCCAATCACCATCAGGTTTCCTTTTTCGTCTGACATGAACATTAAAACATTACTATAATACTTTTAACTTTCTTATCGTACTCACCCTTCATTTTTGTTTCATCCCTTGAATTTCAGGCAAGTTTTCATGCACAAATATCATTTATGTATTATATAGATTCTTTCTTCTCATTTTGATTTACTGTCTCTCACGATATTCTTTCATATTCCCTTTTCAATTTCCTTCTATTTCCTCCTATTTTATATGTGTGTTTTTATACATAAGTAGATTTAATTCTTCTTATTGATGATTAATGTATTATTCTACTCACAGCCAAATCCTAGAAAATATTTTCGTTATACACAGACTAAGTAATAGAGAGAACATTTGAAGGAGTATTTATGTTAAAACATGTAGTATTAATAATTGCACTACAAAAGACAATATAGAAATATCACATAATTTTCTCATTTTGATCAAGTATTCTTACAATAAACTTAAAAAATGAGAGTCAAGTGTAGTATTTTGAATCATGAGGGAAGTCATTATTATAAAGGCAAACTTTAAGGTGTTTGAAATTATCCTAAATATTATTGCATATATGTACAAGAAACGACGAACAAAACGAAAGCGAGAGTAATATAAAAAATTAACTATAGAATTGATTACTATTAATATAAAATTGCATACATAAGCAGTAAAAGCTTCCAATTAATTAACTGCAATATCCAATATTTAAGACTGTGATTTAATTATAAATGTTTTACTTGATGATTATGACATGTGGATAGAATATAAAATAAGTATATATCGACATTGTGTATGAAAAATATTTACTGTGGAAAGGAAGTAACAAGCATAGACCTAAAAGAAAATTAAGTCAAATTTCAAAATTACATATAATAATTATATGCATAAGATATGTGATTATATTTTATTAATTTATCGATATATTGATAATATGATGGTGGTTCGTGTATATTATTAGTTATGATTAATAATATTTATAAAAGTTTGTCACACCCCAGCCTTGGGGTGTGGCCGACACCCAGTACCCGAAATCCTGAGCGTACCACTAATATCCGGATCCTAAAACATGAAACTTTAGCCGACAAGACCACTAATTAACTATATATGACAAGTCTGAAGGATAATATGCACACAGAAGAGTCTCACTAGGATATATATATATGAACATATAGTCAAGGCCTACAAGGCCACAATACGAGTATACTACTAACAAAAAGGGCCGACAAGACCACGACATACCAACATCTACTATACACATGTCTGCAAGCCTCTACGAACACATGTACATAATCACAGGACGGGACAGGACCCCATCATATCCCAAAATACTAGTATAAAAAGCATCAGCACCTAAAACTCCTGTAATGCAACTCTAAGAGAAAGGAGTTCGATAAAAACACAACTGAGCAGATCACCTACTGAGGAGGAGCATCGCTTTGTCTATCTGTACTTGCGGGCATAAATATAGTGCCCTGGAGAAGGGCATCAGTACAAAAACTGTACTGAATATATAAGGCATGTAACATATATAAACATGAGAATTGCACTTTGATGGTGCGTCAAATACTTTGACGGTCCGTCAATTCTGCCGTCAAAACGCCTAGTTTTCCTGAATTTGTTGAATCACACTTTCTTTGATCAGTTTAACTTCTCAAAACTTCGGAACCTCCATAAATAAACTGTAAACCCTCATTATCCTTATGTAAAGTCATATTTCCTCCCAGGACATCGGTATCTATTAACAATGCAACAGAACGTGAAACTATGGGGTGTAACATCCTTCCCCCCGTAGGAACATTCGTCCTCAAATATTGAGGATATCCATTAACTCTCGAGTATTCTAAAAATTTCGACAGAGTTTCCTCTGTAAACAGGACTATTCTAAAATATGTTAAACATCCCAAACATATTCCAATGCCATACAAGGCCATATAACATTAAAACAAAATAAATTAGGCCTCACACGACCGTCTGTATATATCAAAATTTAAGAAAGTTAGCCATAACTCACCTCAGTTATCCTCTGTCGTACTCTGAGTTGCACCTGTCATACCTGCCTTAAAATTAACACCTGAGGACTGGAATAAGTAAGGGTATCTGGATCGCATATCTTCTTTGACCTCCCAAGTCATCTCTCATGTATTATTATTTCTCTGTAGTACCTTGATAGAGAAAACTTTTTTAGTTCTCATTTTTTTAATTTGGCGATCTAGAATGGCTACCGGAGTCTCCTCGCAAGTTAAATCTTTGGTGATTTGCATATCCTTTACGGGAGTAATACGGGAGGGATCTCCTATGTATTTACACAACATCGATACATAAAACATCGAGTGCACTACCTCAAATTCTTAAGGTAGTTCAAGTTCATAAGCTACTTGGCCTATCATGTGAATAATCTTATATGGTCCGGCGTATCTGAGACTAAGTTTCCCTTTCTTGCCAAATCTCATAACTCCTTTCATTGGGAAAACCTTTAAGAATACCCAATCGCCAACTACAAATTCTAAGTCGCGGTGCCGAACATCTGAGTAAGATTTCTGTCAACTCTAGATAGTCAATAGGCGCTCTTGGATTAGCTTTATTTTCTCCACTGCCTGTTGGATCAAATCGGGACCTAGTAACCCAGCTTCACCCATTTCAAATCAGCCAATTGGGGATCTAGACTTCCGTCCATAGAATGCCTCATATTGCGCCATCTGGATATTGGAATGATAATTATTATTATAAGATAACTCGATAAGGGGGAAATGATCGTCCCAACTACCTTTGAAGTCTAATACATAAGCCCGTAGCATGTCTTCAAGGGTCTGAATTATACGATCGACTTGGCCGTCGGTCTGTGGGTGGAAGGTTGTACTATGGTTTACTTGAGTGCGTAAACCTTTCTGAAATGACCTACAAAAATGAGCCATAAATGGAGAACCTCTGTCGTATATAATAGAGACCAGAACATAAAATAGCCGAACTATTTCCTTAATGTATAGCTTGACATAATCTTCAGCTGAGAAGGTAGTACGAACAAATAGAAAATCAGCTGATTTTGTTAGTCTGTCGACGATAACCCAAATGGAATCAAACTTATGATAAGAATGGGGTAATTTAATAATGAAATTCATATTGATCATTTCCCACTTCCAAGTAGGAATTTCTATATGTTATCGCAGCCCTCCAGGCTTCTGATGCTCGATCTTAATTTGCTGATAATTCAGGCATTGAGCTACAAATATTGTAATATCTTTCTTCATGTCGTTCCACTAATAAACTCGTCGGAGATCATGATACATATTTATCGATCCAGGATGAATGGAATATCTGGAGTGGTGAATTTTTGCCATAATTTACTCTCGGAGTCCTCTTACATTTAGTACACATAGCTGACCTTGATATCTAATAACTTTGTCTCCCATAAGCTCCAACATTGTCTTATTTTGTAGGGGAATTCCTTCTTTCATGTGGACCAACTTAGGGTCCTCAAAATGTCTTTCCTTCACCTCTTCTATCAAGGATAATTCCGCGGTATTCTGCATCACTACTCTTCCGTTATCCGTATCTAATAATCGCATATTTAAATTGTCTAATCGACATATTTCTTTGGTCATTTCTAACTTACTTTCTTCAATATCATCCAAAATCCCCATAGACTTGCGGCTTAAGGCATCAGCTACGATGTTCACCTTACTGGGGTGGTATAAAATATCGACGTTATAATCTTTTAATAATTCCAACCGCCTTCTTTTCCTTAAATTTAGTTCTTTTTGGTGAATTATGTATTGTAGCCTCTTATGGTCCGTGAATATGTGGACATGGACTCCATATAAATAGTGATGCCACATAGTCAGGGAAAATATTACCGCCGCCAACTCGAGATCGTGAGTCGGATAGTTTACCTAATGCTTTATTAATTGTCTTGAAGCGTATGCTATGACTTTCCCATACTGCATCAAATCACATCCCATGCCAAATCTGGAGGCATCACAATAAACTACATACCTATCGGTACCTTCGGGAAGGGCTAACATCAGTGCAGATGTCAACCTGACTTTCAACTCTTGAAAACTGCACTGACACGCATCTGTCCATTGAAACTTAGTTTCCTTATGAGTGATGTTGGTAATAGGTGCGGAGATAGAAGAAAAATCCTCTATGAATCTCCGATAATATCTTGCTATGCCCAAGAAACTACGTACTTTGGTAGGAGTCGTGGGTCTTGGCCAATTCTTTACGACTTCAATATTTTGATGATCCACCTTAATACCTTCGGAGGATACAATATGGCCCAAAAAGGTAATAGAATTTAACCAGAATTCGCATTTGAAAACTTGGCATATAACTTATGGTCTTGAAGCGTCTGTAATACCGCTCGCAAGTGATCCGCATGTTCGACCTCCAATTGAAAATCTACCAGAATGTCGTCAATAAACACTATTACGAAAATATTCAGGAATGGCCTAAATACCCGGTTCATCAGATCTATAAAGGTTGTCGGCGCATTAGTTAAAGCCAAAATACATAACAAAAAACTCGTAATGGTCACATCTAGTCCAGCAAGTAGTCTTTGAAATATCTTTCTCCTTAACCCGCAACTGATGGACCTGAGATCAATCTTTGAAAAATACCTCGCGCCTTGCAACTGATCAAACAAATCGTTGATTATGGGGAGCGAGTACTTGTTCTTAATGGTTACCTTATTCAACTGACGGTAATCAATACACATCCTTCACGAACCGTTTTTATTACGAACAAATAATACTGGAGCACCATACGGGGAAGTACTAGGTCAAATAAAGCCTTTCTTAAAAAGATCCTTCAGTTGAGATTTTAATTCCTTTAGCTCCACATGAGCCATTCGATACAGAGGAATAGATATATGCTGGGTATCTGGAAGTACGTCAATGCAATTTCCTTTTTAGGAGGAATACTAAGTTCATAAGGAAATATGTTAGGAAATTCACTGACGGCAGGAACAGACTGAAAAGTTGGAGGCTTTGCCTCCGCGTCTTAAACTCACACGAGGTGATAGATATATCCCTTTGAGATTATTTTCTGAGCCTTAAGGTGAAAATAAACCTACCTTTGGGCACTGGAACATTACCTTTCCATTAAAGGACGGGCTCGTTTGGGAAATTAGCGAACGATCTTCGTCAAATAATCAACATTAGCATAGCAAGAAGTCAACCAATTCATACTCATTATTACATCAAATTTCACCATCTCTAGTTCATTTAAGTCAGCTACCATATGATGATCATATATCTTTACATCAAAACCCCTATAAACCTACTTAACGATTACAAGTTCACATATGGGTGAAGATACTTTGAACATATTATGTAATTCATGCTCTTTTTCGCACTTACCAGCAACAAAGGGTTTGATATAGGATAAAGTGGAACTCGGATCTATAAAATCATATACATCATGAGAGAAGATGGATAACCACAAATGGGAATGACTCAAGGTCCTATCAACCTAACAAAGCATAGATATAGTTTTGGGGACTGCTCGAACTAGATCCTGCTTCTCTGCCTCTACCTCTACCAGCTGGTTCATGTGTGCTCTGCCCCCTGGGGGTGCATTGATGAAGAAGAAGTTGTCACAGACCCAGTTGACTGTGTCGTACTGCCTCCACCTCTCATCGGACAAAACCTCATAATATGCCCAGACTGCCCATATGAATAACAGGCATCTGAGCCCTGGCGGCACCACCCAAAATGTTTTTGGTCGCATCAACCACAATATCACAGTAGTGGCCTTGCTTGACTAGATTCCTCTTTATATTGTGGGCCTAATGCCCGCAAACTCTGACCCTAACTAGAATAAATGGCTTGGTTATGATATTGGCCCTGAAACTGCGATGGTGCATTGGTAGTCAGATAAGATAGTTGTCTCAGAAACTGAGGCCTAAACATGTCTCAAAATCCTCCTACATCACCTGCGGATTGAGCCCTTTTATGTTGTCCCCTATCATACTCTCGATCAGCCCGCTGCTATCTCTTGCGATCCTATAGATTCTATTTGTATGACTGAATGCGGGAGATGTCCATATTTTAATTTAATGAATCTATCGTGCACTCATTCACCAAGTGTGGACCCAAACTATTAACAAACTGATGTACTTGATCGCTCATATCAGCCTCAATTATGGGAGCGTACTTATCTAAGGAGTTGAATTGCATGCTATATTCTCTGACAATCATATTACCCTGCTTCAGATGTAAAAACCTATCTCGCCGAAGCTCGGGCGATAAATACTGTTGTAGCAATGCCTTAAAGAACTCCCTCTAGCCAAGAGGTGGGATTTAGGGTCCTCGAGTCTGCTTCCAAGTCTCAAACCAAGTTGCGGCCACGTCTCGCAGTCTATAAGAATCCAACTCTACTATTTCAGCATCTGTTGCGTGCATAACTCGTAAGTCTGCTACATTGTATCCATAAACTTTTGTGGGTATACATTAGTGTTTGTTCCCATAAATACCAGAGGGTTCAAGTTAACAAAATCCCAAACTCTCACACTCACAGCTCTATTAGCAATACGGGAAGTATGTCGCTAGGCTTGAGAGACCACAAGTTGAGTCAACATTTACACTGTACTCCACATATCCAAATCCTGCTCGGGGGAAACTGGAGAAGGAACTGGAGGTACATCAACTATGTCATGTCCTTCTGGAGGTGGGTGGGGGTGTGATCGGTGTATTTTATATACACTTTTTGAGTCGTTTTTAGTTAGTCTTTTGTCCATTTTTGTAAAAATACGTGTCGTCTTAGGATAAATTTTCTTTCTTTTGAGTCAAATTGGTTAAAGTGGCTCTTTGGCTTAAAATGAGCGAAAAGAGGGCAAAAATGGAGGTTCCAGAGCTCGAAATGAGAGAAAGTGGCGAACTGTGCACATAACAGTCGGCGCATACGCCTCCAGCCAGCAGGGCCAGGCGCCCCGGCGCCTAACATTCAGAGGCTTGCAGAAGTTCCAGCGCCGCGGCGCCTCCAGACAGCAGAGTGCAGCGCCGCGGCGCCTAATCTCCAGAACAGCGCAGAACTTCCGGCGCCGCGGCGCCAGTAGCAGGGCCGCGGCGCCGACGCGGGAAAAATCAGGTTTTAGACGAATTATGGGCCAGGCCTGAAGGAAAACCTTAAGGTCGGTTTGGAGGCTATAAAAAGAGAACCCTAGACAGTTTTTAAGGGTTCCCTTTCTTGCACAAACACAACACATCTTGGAGTTCAAGATTGGAGACCATTCTTTAGTAATTTTCTTTCTTTCTTTTACTTTATTTCAGTTTTATGTTGGATATTGAATTAGTTCTTGTCATGTCTATGGCTAGGAACTAATTCTAATATAGGGCTTTCCATGTCAATTCACTTGAACCTTATTTTATGAATTAATGCATGTTTATGGTTGTTCTTCTTATTGTTGAGATTTATCCAATAGATGATTTGATTGCTTGATAATTACTTGATCATTAATTATCATTATTTATATGATTTCTAATCAAACCTCGAAAGGGGGAGGTTGTGACTATGCTGTAATTGGGTAGACATAGGTCGAATTGGGGATGAAAATACCTCAATTACTTGTGTAGCATTAATAAGGGTTTTTGTTCTTAATCCTCCTATAGAGTCATCATTATCACCGAAAGCTAGAAAGGAGCGCTACTGGGGTTGAGTGTTTATATAGCCTTAACGGGAGTATAAAACGGATTAGTAAACCTGCTATCTCCAAAAGAAGAAGAACCATAATTGATTGCATTAATAAATAATATAAGCAGATAGTTGAGGAGATTTGGAAGCCCTATTTCCATCATCACTGAAGTAAACACATAGTTAATTAGTCTTTATAATTATTAGTCATAATCAACAACTCAAATATCGGTCACCAAATAGATAACAAAGAATAGAAGTTGGTACTTGAACACTAATCCCTGAGGACGATAACTCGGTCTTCAAAGACTATATTACTTGACTCGACAACGTGCACTTGCGTTAAAGTGTGTGCATTTAAATCGTGCATCAAGTTTTTTGCGCCGTTGCCGGAGATTGACATAGTTCAATATCGATTTATCTATTCTTATGTCTAATTTGGTTGCTCCAAGAACAAGTCCTAACTTGTTCTGCGAGCATTTTTTTATCACCTTTTGTTGTTTTTCTTATTTTGCAGGTTAAAAAAAATAAAAATAAAAATAAAAATAAAAATAAAATAAATCAGGACACATGGACTACTACTATCAGAGACAGTGGAGTCATCAACAACAGCTTAACCCACAGGTCCCAGAGGAAGATCGAAATGAGTTGCGGGCAGGCATACTTATGCTCACCAAGTGCCATACTCAGTTTATGGCTGAGACTAGGGAGTCCCTAAAAAATTTGGAGACCCACATAAGGCAACTGATGGATGAGATGAGCAATACACCTCAAGTAAATCTTCCTAGCGACATCATTATGGGAGGCGACAAGCAAATTGAGGAGCTTGAACCACACTCATCTATTGAGGACTCTAGCGAGATAGTTGGTGTAGAGAAGGAAAAGATCGCTGAGATCCAATTATTTACCTTTTTGGATTCTGTGGAAATTCTTCTTCCTGCACCTGTTACAGAAGAAACACCACAAGTTATCACTGTTGATCCCCAAATAGAAAGTCCACACCATCAAGGGCACCCCCTAGAGATGAGAGATGTAGGGAATTTCACTGATCCCTACATTATAGAGAGCCTAAAAGACAACCTTGTCTTGTGTGCATGGGGGATAATTTTATGTTTGAAGCCCTTGTTTGAACAGATGGTTGTAGGAAAAGTGAGACCTGCAATAATAACTCTGCGGATTGCAAGCAGTTAGCAGAAGGATCCAATGGGCACTCGAAAAGGTTAATTGCGTCCGGCTAAAAGACGTTAAAGACAGCGCTTGTTGGGAGGCAACCCAATGTTTTTAATTATGTTATTTTAATTTCTGTCTTTAGTTTATTTTATTTTGTCTTGAACAGTCTCACGGTCTTGGGTTCTTGTTTATGTGTTGTGATGACAGGTACAGGGGCCAACAAATTTGGAGGGCGAAAACTGAAGATAAGAAAAAGGGATTTTCCAGAAATCGTAGCCGCGCGCCAAAGATCGTGGTCGCGCGCCAAAAGAGCGTAGCGAAGTTTAAGCATCGCGGCGCCAGAGCACGCGCGCCAAAGTCCAAAAAAAAATGTGAAGTCTAGGCGCCGCGACGCCCATTTGCAGGCCGCGCGCAGAAGTTCGTAACGAGCGCAAGAAATCAGGCCGCGCGCCTGAAGTCAGCTGGCGCCAAGTGCAGGCACCAAGGCGGAAACCCAGAAAATAAAAGACGCCCCAAATCCGATTTTTCCCCAATTCCAAATAAAAACCTAAACCCTCTTCTCCACAAAACCCACAAAAATCCACACTTTACCTAAAAATCTTCCATAAACCAAATCCAAACACAACCAAAGCTCTTAAATTCCCTAAACCCTTAACCATCTCAACCAACAAACTTCATCCCATTGCCTCAAATCACCATTAGAAGCAAGAAAACCTTGAAGAACACCGTCAAAAGGTAATCTTTATATTTTCTTGAAAGCTTTACTGTAGTCAGAGGAGGTAGTAGATTGGAGGAGTGTTGTATCTGTGAAGTTGTTGGGGTGTTGAAATTAGTTGTGAAATTTAGAGGAAGAGTATACAAAGGTGAGTGTGGGTGTTGTGTAGAAGCTTCTTAAGTGAAGTTTGGGGGTAATAGGTGTTGTAGTTGTTGATTGGTGAGTGATAGTGTTGGTGAACAGTGTTGATACTAAGGAAACGCTGCAAAAAGTGATCTAAACATGTCTGCCAGAAAGAGAAGAGCCTCCACATCCACCTCAGCCCCTCAATATGATTATACTAGGTTTATTAGCCAACAAGCTCATGAAAGATACAAAAAGCTTAGTACTAGGCCCTTAATCCCTGAAAGGGGAATGGATTATCAAAGAGATTCTTTTGGGGAGGAGGATGTCTATGAGCCCATTCGGGCGATGATTGAGATGATGGGGTGGAAAAGATTTGTAAACCCGGGAAAGATAGCACCAATGAACACAGTGATGGTGCGTGAATTTTATGCTAATATTCCGGAGAAGGTGGATAATGGATGCTTTGTGAGGGGAAAATGTGTGCCTGTGACAGCAGAAGAGGTCAATGCGTTATTGGAAACAGTTGATGTTGAAGGAGGAGATGGTGATTGGAGCTATTTTAGAACATGGTCTAGAAGCACCACCAACATCGACTGGAATGTCGTCGCAGGCACAGTGAGCTACCCTGGGGCTGCATTTGATATTGCCAGAAATGGGTCAAGAGGACTGAGAAGGTGTCAGTTCAACAAAGCAGCCAAGGGTTGGTTGTATTTCGTCAGTGCCCGCCTGATTCCATCAACGCACTTCACCAGAGTGCCAGAAGACAGAATCAAATTAATATATGGAATTATGACGGGGAAGACGATTGATGTTGGGAAGGAGATAGTGCAAAATATTGAAGAGACCAGCAAGTTGGTAACAACGGGTGGGTTGAGACATGGCTCACTTATTACAAGTTTATGCGCCATAAATGGGGTCCCAACCCTACCCACTGATACTTATGGGAGAAACCAACTGCATGTGTCATACGGGATAGTGCACTCCTTCCCAGACCCAAGTCCCCCAGTAGCAGCGAGAAGAAGACCACCAGCACCACCACCAGCAGCAGCAGAGGCTGTCATGGACGAAGATGAGCCTGAAACAGAGGCTCACTATAAGGCGGGAAGCAGCCACCAGCCACGTAATCGTAACCTTCGGTATGATGGAGCAAGCATACTGCAACTGCAGAAGGATGTTGCAGAATTTCGACACGGTGATACAAGGACAACAAGAATTGAGGCAGGGGCAACAACAGTTGCACCAGCGATTTGACGAGATGAGTTCCTTGTTCAACCAATGGTCAATGCACTATCCACCGCCACCGCCACCATTTTGAACCAAGTCTGTAAGTGTCCTGTTTCTTTTATTTTCTTTGAGTCTTGCACACATTGGGGACAATGTGTGATTTAAGTTTGGGGGGGTGTCTTATTTGTGTCTTATTGTTGTAGTATGTTTGAGTCTTTTTGATTGTTTTGTGTATTTTTGAGTCATAATTTTTTTTTCTTTTTGAGTCATAATTGTCTGTCAAAGATCATGCATGCTGTAGTTACTAGAAACACCTAGTGAAGTAAGGTGGAATAATGTAATGGAATTAAAAGCAACTATCTAAACACTTAGGTTAAATATGCCAAAAACTCATGAAATCTGTCTATTTGGGGTTTCTTGCTTGAATTGTGCAATGACAAATGATTAAAACCTATGTGTTATGATTGCTTGCTATTTGAGGCGAAATAGTTAGGATATGCATGTTAGGGAGATGACTCAGGCAATTCTTTGTTAGACAATTCTTACCACTCTTTTCTATCCCTGACACTAAAAATATCCCTAGTCAGCCCCGTTGAGCCTAAACAAGAAACTTTTTTTTTTTGACACCCTATATTTCCATACTTGTGCCATAAGTAAAAATGTGAAATAGTTGGAATAGAATGTGTTAAAAAGGAGACAAAAAGAGCAAACAAGATTGATGCACCCCAATAAAAAAGTAATAAGAAATAGGCAAAAGCCTAAGTTTGGGGGTGTTTGTTATTATAATACACTTCACGCTCTCAAAACAAAAGAGGGGAGAGATAGATTTGAAGTGAAGAAAAGAAATCAAAAGAAAAGGGAAACATTGAAAAGCTAAAGAGCTTATGGTACACAAAATGAGCCTAAATGCCTATTTTTACCTACCCATGCCTAAGCCTACATTACAACCCTGAAAAGTCCTGAAGATCCCTTATATGCATATCCATGATTAGTGGAGAATAGCAAGTAAAAATGCCATAGAATTTTTGAAATTAACATGCATGATTCAGTATGTTGACTTCCATTAAGTATGATAAAAATGAGTTTGCGAAATATCTAGCTTAATGTGTTTAGAATGCAAAACTTTCATGCTATATGTTCCTGCATATTATTCTGCTAATCTTCATGTTTTTCTAAGTAACACCAATGCAGCAAAGTGATCAATGTCATTGAGTCTTTCTATTTTCTTTTTCCTTAAGTCTTTCTTTCTTTCTTTTTATCTTTGCTCGAGGGCGAGCAAAGGTTAAGTTTTGGGGTATTTGATCAGTGTATTTTATATACACTTTTTGAGTCGTTTTTAGTTAGTCTTTTGTCCATTTTTGTACAAATATGTGTCGTCTTAGGATAGATTTTCTTTCTTTTGAGTCAAATTGGTTAAAGTGGCTCTTTGGCGGAAAAGGAGCGAAAAGAGGGCAAAAATGGAGGTTCCAGAGCTCGAAATGAGAGAAAGTGGCCCCGAGAACTGCAGAACCAGTCGTGGCCGCCAGCCTCTCGGGCCAGGCAGCGCCGGCGCTAACATTCGAGGCTTGCAAGTTCCAGCGCGCGCCTGCAGAGCAGTGCACGGCGCGCGCTAATCTCCGTAACGGCGACTCCGGCGCCGCGGCGCCAGTAGCAGGGCCGCGGCACCGACGCGGGAAAAATCAGGTTTTAGACGAATTATGGGCCAGGCCTGAAAGGAAAACCTTAAGGTCGGTTTGGAGGCTATAAAAAGAGAACCCTAGGCAGTTTTTAAGGGTTCCCTTTCTTGCACAAACACAACACATCTTGGAGTTCAAGATTGGAGACCATTCTTTAGTAATTTTCTTTCTTTCTTTTACTTTATTTCAGTTTTATGTTGGATATTGAATTAGTTCTTGTCATGTCTATGGCTAGGAACTAATTCTAATATAGGGCTTTCCATGTCAATTCACTTGAACCTTATTTTATGAATTAATGCATGTTTATGGTTGTTCTTCTTATTGTTGAGATTTATCCAATAGATGATTTGATTGCTTGATAATTACTTGATCATTAATTATCATTATTTATATGATTTCTAATCAAACCTCGAAAGGGGGAGGTTGTGACTATGCTGTAATTGGGTAGACATAGGTCGAATTGGGGATGAAAATACCTCAATTACTTGTGTAGCATTAATAAGAGTTTTTGTTCTTAATCCTCCTATAGAGTCATCCTTATCACCGAAAGGTAGAAAGGAGCGCTACTGGGGTTGAGTGTTTATATAGCCTTAACGGGAGTATAAAACGGATTAGTAAACCTGCTATCTCCAAAAGAAGAAGAACCATAATTGATTGCATTAATAAATAATATAAGCGGATAGTTAAGGAGATTTGGAAGCCCTATTTCCATCATCACTGAAGTAAACACATAGTTAATTAGTCTTTATAATTATTAGTCATAATCAACAACTCAAATATCGGTCACCAAATAGATAACAAAGAATATATGTTTGTACTTGAACACTAATCCCTGAGGACGATAACTCGGTCTTCAAAGACTATATTACTTGACTCGACAACGTGCACTTGCGTTAAAGTGTGTGCATTTAAATCGCGCATCAGGGTGGAGTCCTGGAGGCCCAAGATATAGCCTCATCTTGGTGCTCAGGTCTTTCCGGGTTAGCGGGTGGTGCTTGACTGACACCTTCTCCCATCTCCTTTTCTACCATTTTTAAGGCTTCTTTTCATCGAGTACTAGCAGACATAATTGAGAATATAAAAAAATGGATATTAGGGATAAACATTTATCATTTAGCACTATCGCACGATCTAGATCACGAAGAAAAGTAACCATCCTAAATATCATGTAGCCTTTTACTTATAAGTGTGGTGCACAACTGTTACACCCCGAAATTCCAGGACATGTATATGAGAATAGACGGGAGAACTCAAAACTCAAAAATTTGAACGAAAGAAAGAGTTGTAAATTCTAAGAAAAATCTTCCGAACCCCGGGAAGGAAAATTGTTCGTTAAGTAGAATTGGATTCTCAAATTGTTATTTAAGACTTTTAAGAGTTTATCGGAGTTATAGAATTTTATTTTCAGAGTTGGATATGTGGGGCCACCCGAGAGATTTTACGTTTTTGTGGGGCCCACGAGGTTTCCGATATTTTGACCAATTATGGAAATTTCGGGAAACGAAATGTTATGGACCAATGGGAGGGCGACACGTGTCACCCTCCACATGTATCATCTTGGACGAAAATATAGGCTAAAGTATAGTAAAATGTTAGCTTGAAAATGGACCAAGTCAAAGGGTCAATGGAGCTTGAGATAATTGACCACATCTTGACCCCACATTTGTTTTGATCTAAGACCTTGGTTGTTGTATATATCACTTACTAGTGCAAGACTAGTTTCCAACACTTAGAGAAAAATCAAGCATCTTGATAGAGCTTAAGGATGCTCTCGGCCATGGGCTCTCAAGAACAAGAAATTTTTGTAATTTTGCTCTATAAATCTCAATATTCAAACCCAAGGTTCCTAAGGGTATTACAATGATATCTCAATAGAAAGATCCTGGAAAAACTACGTTTTCACGTTAGTCGCAAGGCGAAAACCTAAGGAGTTCTTCAACTTTGAAGTTGGAACTTGAAGAGGAGTTCTTCATAAGCTTCTAAGGGTTGCTTGGAGTGGATTGGAACGTCGAAAAGAGGAGCTAGAGTTGCTAAGGATCGACTTGTAATCTTGGAATATATTTGGGCTAAATGAGGTATAATCTTCGTCTTACTATTGTAATTGAAGATTTCATGTTATGATAAGTTAGAAATGAGCCTGTGATATATGTTATGAAGATTGATAAATGTTATGGAATGTTAGAAGCTCAAAACCGAAAATGGCCTGTTAGCCGTTAAGATTGTAATTCAAGTTAATTATTAATTATGATCGTCGTATGTTATTGAGAGAAGGGAATATAGTTGTTGTAATTGTTATTATGTATATAACATGTTGGAATAACAACTTGGATTGAAAAGGAATCGAACGGAAATTGACATTGTTGTAGGCATGGATTGTAGCCGAGAATTGCACTTATTATTGGATAGTTTTATATTGATTGTGGGCAGAATTTTACACGTCCTATTAGGCGTGTAATCCCCTTTGTATTTGCTGAATTGTTGGGCCTTAAATGTGGCGTTTGGTTATTGATTTTCGGGCCTTGCAAAAGGTGGAAAAGTACGTAGAAACAAAGGAAGGGTTGTCCGATTTTCCGTAGAATTTGGTGACTTTACACTTAGAATATTCTACGTTTGAAGCTAGAGGTTAATGGACGTATTATGGTCATTATAGGTTGAATTACTACGTATAGCGTATTCTACTTAAAGGATGGAATAGCTATCAAGGTTAAAGTACCTTGGAGCATTTTGCTACTTGTCGATAATCGTCGCGATGTATGTGAACCTATTCCTTCTTTTGACATGATTCTATGTATGGAATATACATGTGGTGCTATTCATGATTCCTTCTACTCTTAGAAGTTAAGAGGTATGTATGTTGATTTACTCTATGTAAAGGTTACGTCTAAATTATCCTAAGTTCTTACCAAGTCTTATGGGGGATGTTGGTAAGAGTCGTTAGGAAGTATTTGGAGTCAAGTTGACTTTGCTAAGTTACTGTACGAATGAGAATAAGTATCGAACAAGCCATTGCAGCGTTAATAAAATAAAATGTATCGGCAATCAATTAAATTAAAATGAGTAGAATTCTCCATCTGCATAGAAGCTAAGATAAGATAAAATTGTATTAAATTTTCTAGATCATGGCTGCTTGAATAAGATCGTTATAAACAAGTATAACTTATTCACAACGCACAAAAGTATATGTTACTTAATTTAAAAGAGTTTATGTTATGAAGTTTTAAGACTATGAACCTTAAATTCTTAAAAGGTTAAGAGACTTTATTTTTCAAGTTATGGGACTTGATTCTTAAAGGAGGGAATGACTTGATTTAAAAGTATAGAATACTTGATTTGGGAAACGCATATGTAACTTGATTTCTTAAAGATAAGAGACTTGATATTCTAAGTTAAAGAGACTTGAGATTCTAAGTTAAGAAACTTGGTTTCTAAAAGTTAAGAGACTTGAAGTATTTTGAAAGCTATGTAACTTGATTTGAAAGTATAAGTCTCTTGGTTATAAAAGGAAAGAATTTGTCTAAGACATAAAGAGTTATAACGGATTTGATGCGCGGTAAGATGCACACACTTTAAACGCAAGTGCACGTTATCGTGACAAGTAGTATAGTCTTGATAAGACCGAATATCGTCCTCAAGGATTAGGGTTCAATTACCAACTATCTATTTTTTGGTATCTATTTGGTGAATTGATAATTGATTTGTTGTTTATAACTAAGAATTATAAAAGCTATTTTAATATAAAGATTTACTTCAGTGGTGATGAGAATAGGGCTTCCATGTATCCTTACTATCCGCTTATGCTACTTACTAATGCATTAACTTATGGTGTTTTTCTTTTGGAGAAAGCAGGTTTACGAAATCGTTTTATACTCCCGTTAGGGTTATATAAACACTCGACCCAGATGTCGCACCTTACCTACCTTTCGGTGATAAGGATAACTCTATAGGAGGATTAAGAACAAAAACTTAGTTGACCGTCACGCACAATGCGCAAAATTAGGGTTGTTAAGCCTCTCATCAACGCTACATAAATAATTGAGGTATTTTCATCCCCAATCCAAGAATGTCTACCCAACTTACAGCATATTCACAATCCCCCCCTTTCGGAATCTGATTAGAAATCATATAGTGATAATTAGTTGTCAATTAATTACCAAGAATTCAACTCAATTATTGGATAGATCTCACAATAAGAAAAATAACCATAAGCATGCATTAATTTATAACATAAGTTTCTAGCAATTCAGCATGAAAAGCCCTATAAGAGAATTAGTTCCTAGTCATTGACATGACAAGAACTAATTCAAAGTTCATCATACAAAACTAAAATAAAGAACAAGAAAGGGAAAAGAAATTACTAAACTAATGATATCCAATCTCCAAGCAAAGTCTTGAGTTGTGCAAGAAGGAACCCCCAAAAGCGCCTAGGGTTCTCCTTTTATAAATTTAACCGCCTCCTCTTTTCCTTCAGCTGGCGAGAATTTCGTCAAAGACTAATTTTTCGCGTCGCGCGCGCCTGTGACAGCGCGCGAGCGGAAGTTCTGTCCGTCGGGAGTTTTGGCACCGCGACCACGATATCTGGCTGCGAGTAGCGCGCGTACTGGAACTCTGTAGCTTCTCGGATGTTTAGGCGCGCGCCCTGCATCTGTATGCGAGGCGCCGTGCTGGATCTTCGCAGCCTCTCGAATAGTGGCGCCGTGGCCTGCAGCTGCGAGGAGCGCTAGCCGCTGTTTTACCCTCGTTCGCCACTTTCTCTGTTTCGGCTCATCTTTTGCCCTCTTTTGCTCCTTTTCGCCATTTGGCCATTTTAACCACTTTGACTCAAAAGAACGAAAAACTATCCTAATACGACACTTATATGTGCAAAATGGGACAAAAGATTAACTAAATCGACTCAAAGGTGTATATAAAATACAGATCAAATACCCAAACTTAACCTTTGCTCCCTCGAGCAAAGATAGAAAGAAATAAAATAAAAGACTCAAAGAAACGAAAAATAAAAGACTCACTGCCATTGATCACTTTTGCTGCATTAGTGTTAACTAGAAAAACATGAAGGTTAGCAAAATAATATTCAGGAACATATAGCATGAAATTTCAGCACATTAAGCTAGATATTTCGCAAACTCATATTCATCATGCTTAATGGAAGTCAATATACTAAATCATGCATCTAAATTCAAGAATTCCTATGGCATGCTTACTTGCTACTCTCCACTAATTCTGGATATGCATAAAAGAGATCTTCAGGACTTCTAAGGGCTGTAATGTAGGCTTAGGTATAGGTAGGTAAAAATAGGCAATTTAGGCTCATTTCGTGTACCATAAGCTCTTTTGCTTTTCAGTATTTCCCTTTTTCTTTTTGTTCTTTTCTTCATTTCGATTCTATCTTTCCCCTCTTTTGTTTTGGGAGAGTGAAGTATATAATGACAAGCACTCCCAAACTTAGGCTTTTGCCTATTTCTTATTACTTTTGTATTGGGGTGCAACAGACTTATTCACTCTTTTTGTTTTTTTTTTTTTTAACACAATGTATTCCACTATTATTTTCACTTATGGTACAATTTGTGGGAATATAGGGTGTCAAAGAAGAAGTTTCGAATTTAGGCTCATAGTAATGACTAGGGATATTTTTAAAGTACGGGATAGAAAGGAATGGTAAGAATTGACTATCAAAGAAATGCCTGAGTCATCTCCCTAACATGCATATCCTAACTATTTCGCCTCAAATAGCAAGCACTCATAACACATAAGTATTTATCATTTAGCATGCATAACTCAAGCAAGAAACTCCAAATAGACAGATTCTGTGAGTTTTTGGCATATCTAACTTAGGTGTTTAGATAGTTGCTTCAATTCCGTTACATTATTCCACCTTACTTCACTAGGTGTTTCTAGCAACTACAGCATACATGATCTTTGACAGACAATTATGACTCAAAATTCAAAAAAATTTGGTGACTCAAAATAAACATAAAAACAATCAAAAAGACTTAAGTAAAACATAACATGACACAAAGAAAATAAAACACAAATATTGGTGACTCAAAATAAACATAAAAACAATCAAAAAGACTTAAGTAAAACATAACATGACACAAAGAAAATAAAACACAAATAAAACACCCCCAAACTTAAATCACACATTGTCCCCAATGTGTGTAGACTAACAGACAATAAAAGAAATAAGACACTTACAAACTTTGGTTTAAAATGGTGGTGGTGGCGGTGGATAATGCATCGACCATTGGTTGAACAAGGAACTCAACTCGTTGATTTGTTGCCTTGTTTCTTGCTGTCCTTGTACTACTGTGTCCAAGGTCTGCATCATCCTCATCTGATTTTGATACAATTGCTCCATCGTGGGCGTTGGAGGTTCTGCTCCTGTGGTTGGCCGGTGGCTAGGTCCTGCCTCATATTGAGCCCCTATTTCAGGCTCATCTTCGTCCATGACGGCCTCTGCTGCTGCTGCTGCTGGTTGTACTCTCCGTCTGGCTGCTGGGGGGCTTGGGTCTGGGAAAGAGTGCACTATCCCATAGGACACGGGCAGTTGGTTTCTCTCATGAGTGTCAGTGGGTAGTTTTGGGACCGCACTCATGTGACATAGCTTGGTGATAACTGAGCCATGTCCCAATCCGCCTGTTGTTACCAACCTGCTGATAATCGTCAACCCCCTCATAATTCCATATATCAGTTTAATCCTATCATCTGGCACTCTGGTGAAGTGCGTGGATGGAATCATGCGGGCGCTGACGAAATATAGCCAACCTTTGGCTACTTTTTTGAATTGGCACCTGTTCAGTGCTCTTGACCCATTTCTTCCAATATCAAAAACAGCCCCATGGTAGCTGCGGTATGCTGGCGGCATTCCAGTCGATGTGGTCAATGCTTCTAGACCATGTTCTAAAATGATTCCAATCACTTCTTTCTTCAACATCAACTGTTTTCAATTGTATATTTATATCCTCTGCTGTCACAGGCACATAACGTCCCCTTATAAAGCATCCCATTTCCACCTTCTCCGGAAAATTGGCATAAAATTCACGCACCATTGTTGTGTTTACTGGTGCTATCTTCTACGGATTCACAAATGTCCTCCAATCCCTTAAAGCAATCATCTCCCGAATGGTCTCATAAACATATTCTTCCCCATATGACACCATCTGGTCGTCCATTCCGCTCGGTATTAAAGTGCAGTATCAAGCTTTTTGTATCTTTGGTAGGCTTGGTAGCTCACAAACCTATTTTCATCGTATTGTGGGGTTGGGGTGGATGTGGAGCCTCTTCTTTTCCTGGTGGCCATGGTTAAAACAGTTTCTGGAGCTTACAATTTAGTGGCACAAATGTTTCCTACACAATTGACAACTAGCAGCGAACACAACACCCCCAAACTTCAACTTTTCTACCCAATACCCACACTCCTTTTCTACTCTTTTCTCTAAACTTCACAATCAACTTTTCAGTACCCAATTACTTCAACTACAATACTCCTTCAAACTACTACCTCCTGTGACTTCAGTAAAGGATTCAAGAACAGAAAAAGATTACCTTTTTATGAGAAGCTTCAAGCTTGTTCTTGTTTCAATTGGTGGTTTGAGGCTATGGAATGGAGCTTTGTTGGTTGAGATGGCTAAGGGTTTTTGGGAATTTAAGAGTTTAGGTTGTGGTTGGGTTGGATTTTGTGGAGGATTTGTGGGCAAATTTCTGGAATTTCGTGGGTTTTTGGAGAGGGAATGTTAGGTTTTTGAATTTGGAATTGGGGAAATCTGATTTTAGGCGTTTTAAGTTTACGGATTCCCGCCTTGTGCGGCCTGCTTTTGGCGCCGCGGCTCCCAAACTTCTGCGCTCGCCGGGACTTCTGCGCGCGGCCATTCTGGGCGCGGCTATGTACTGGCAAATTTTACGGGATTTTGGCGCGCCCTGCTCACTACGCGCGGCGCTTGAACCTGCGCTGTTCGTTCTTTTGCGCGCTATGGCCTACATTTACGAAAATCGGCTTTCTTCGCTTTTTCGCCCTTGATTTATTTCCATGCACTGTCAATCACAGCCTGAACACAAGACACCAAGTGAGGTATTCTTAGACAAAATAAAATAAACTAAAGGCGAAATTAAAATAACATAATTGAAAAGCGTTGGGTTGCCTCCCAGTAGCCTTTGTCTTTAACGTCTTTTAAGCCGGGACGCAGTTCCTTATCCTTAATAACCACAGGGTGGATTAAGCCTCAACCTATCTATTTCCTCCATATTTGGCGTTTTCTTTTTCTTTTCTTCTTAGCATTATCGATGGGGAGTTCGGGAATACTCACCTCCTTTAGTGGCATTCAACAAACCATGCACCTTTCTTGGGCTCATCGCTCTTTGGTTGACTTGTATTGGCTCGCATGGGGTTTGATGGTGCTGATTGCAAAGCACCCACTCATTGTTGGTGGCTCGATAGCGTGTTTAAAAACTTTAAACACCATTTCTTCGAGACTCCACTCTTAGTGTTAATTCTCCTCTTTCAACATCAATCAAAGCTCGCCCGTTGCTAGGAATGGCCTCCCGATATGATAGGGATTTCGCGTCTTCTTCCATATCAAGAATGATGAAGTCTGCGGGAAAGAAGAATTTTCCTACTTTCACAATCACGTCCTCGATCTTGCCTCTTGGATGAACCAGCGTCTGTCGCCTAGTTGCGGACTTCTTGTGGTTGGTTTGGCTTCGCTGACTCGATCTTTTAAATGCGATAGGGGCATTAGATTTATACTTGCCCCTAAATCACATAGAGCTCTGTTGCAAGTTACCACGCTTTGTGCAAGGTAGTGTAAAGCTCCTGGATCTTTTAGCTTTGGTGGCAACTTTTACGCAAGATAGCACTACACTCTTACATCGGTGCTACTATTTCGTGATTCGCGACTTCTTTTCCCCAAAATCTCCTTCATAAACTTGAAATAGGAGGGCATGCGCTCTAATCTTCTATGAAAGGTATGTTGATATGAAGCTTCAGAATGTCTCCAAAAATTTGGAGAATTGTTTATCAACCGCCTTTATTTGTAGTCTCTGGGAAAGGGATCTTCTCTGTATACTCCTTCTGCGGAGTTTTCTCTCTTGTTGGGCTAGGTTCAATCACCTTCTCTTTCTAACTCGCTTTCTTCTCAACTCTTGGTGAGGTGTTCTGCTCAACTATCTTCCAACTTCTCAAGCTTGCTGACTTTGCTCGCCGGATTTACCTCTGTATTGCTTGGCAATGTCCTCTGGCTTTCTTGTTTGCTGTTTTGCTAGTGACCCACTGTGTCTCCAAGTTTACGAGCGAGGATCTAGCTTCATGAAGCTGCGTCGGGCGTTGGCAAGTCTTGTCTGGCTACTTCGGCTCATCGGCTTTTCTTCTTTGAACCGGTGCGTTGGCTGTGAGGTGTGGGGCTTGAATGAAGGGTTCTTGATTCGCTCTGCGGTTCGCATGCGGCCTATCACGGTTCTGCTGCCCATGGTGCGGTCTGCGCCGCTTGATGCGATTCTCTGCTGGTTCTCTGCGCCCACGGTCTCTCTGAGAAATTTGGGTGGTTCCTCCACCTGGATTATAAGTGTTGGAGTAGGGGTTGTTCTGTTGCCTCGATAATTACCTATGGCACGACACTCTGCTGCTCCATGGGTATATTGTTGGGATCATTGAAGGACACCTATCAAATGTATGTGGGCCACCGTATCTCGCGACTTTTAGGCATCTGCACGCATTTCGACCTTTGTATGTTCCGCATTTGTTTCGCTAGAAGGGCCACTTGAGCATTCAAGGCGTGATAGCATCTATTTCGTGGACTCAGTATTCTTCTCCCATTTGTCGACCTCTCTTCCGTGACATGGTTGTTAGTGGTCATATCTTCTAATAACTCATGAGCGTCGTGGGTTGTTTTCCTCATGAATGCTCCACCCGCTGCTGCATCTATGATGGTTCTGGTTGTACTGCTCAGCCCGTTGTAGAAGATGTGGACCAAGTTCCACAACTCGATGCAATGGTGTGGGCACTTTCTGTATAGATCTTTGAACCTTTCCCAAGCTTCATATAAGGACTCTCCATCTGCTTGTAAAAGTTGTTCAACTCCCCTCTCAATTTTCTTTGCTTTACACGGGAAATAACTTGCAAGGAATTTATGTGCATTTCTTGCCATGTAAAAATCGAATCGGTCGGCAAGGAATTCAACCATACTTTTGCTCTATCCCTAAGTGAGAAGGGAAAGAGCCTCAATCTGACGGCATCATCGATGAACGCCGTTATACCTGAACGTTGCACATAGCTCCAAGAAATTAGCTATGTGCATATGTGGATCCTCCGACGGCAGTCCTCCGAACTGCACTGTGTGCTGTACCATGCTCAGAATTGCCGGTTTTATCTCGAAGTTGTTAGCTCCTATTGCAGGGAGCCTAATGCATGTCTGTGCTCCATTTACTCTTGGCAGCACATAGTCTCCCAAACTTCGTTCTGGCTGGACTTGGACTCTCTCTTCCACGTCTATTGGCGCTTGCCTAGGTATTCCTGGATGGGGTTGATTCTCTCCTAACCCTTCTCCCATCCGTTGTTGTTACGAGCGCGTTCATCTCTAACAAGGTTGCAATCCGCTGATTCTTTCTGTTCTGTTTGCAGGTTTTCTCAATTTCTGGATTGAAGGGAACAAGAGTGTCTGCTCCTCTTCTCCTTCGCATAAACTGACTTCCTGAAATAGATCAAAAACAGACAATAAATCACGACACCTCGATTTTTTAAAAGAAAAACGTAAAAATTAAAAATTAAAATAAAAACCAAATTAGAAATTAAAAATAGACAAATTTGATATTGAACTATTGCCTAATCCCCGGCAACGGCGCCAAAAACTTGATGCGCGGTAAGATGCACACACTTTAAACGCAAGTGCACGTTATCGTGACAAGTAGTATAGTCTTGATAAGACCGAATATCGTCCTCAAGGATTAGGGTTCAATTACCAACTATCTATTTTTTTGGTATCTATTTGGTGAATTGATAATTGATTTGTTGTTTATAACTAAGAATTATAAAAGCTATTTTAATATAAAGATTTACTTCAGTGGTGATGAGAATAGGGCTTCCATGTATCCTTACTATCCGCTTATGCTACTTACTAATGCATTAACTTATGGTGTTCTTCTTTTGGAGAAAGCAGGTTTACGAAATCGTTTTATACTCCCGTTAGGGTTATATAAACACTCAACCCCAGTATCGCACCTTACCTACCTTTCGGTGATAAGGATAACTCTATAGGAGGATTAAGAACAAAAACCTAGTTGACCGTCACGCACAATGCGCAAAATTAGGGTTGTTAAGCCTCTCATCAACGCTACATAAATAATTGAGGTATTTTCATCCCCAATCCAAGAATGTCTACCCAACTTACGGATATTCACAATCCCCCTTTGAATCGATTAGAAATCATATAGTGATAATTAGTTGTCAATTAATTACCAAGAATTCAACTCAATTATTGGATAGATCTCACATAAGAAAAATAACTATAAGCGTGCATTAATTTATAACATAAGTTTCTAGCAATTCAACATGAAAAGCCACATAAGAGAATTAGTTCCTAGTCATTGACATGACAAGAACTAATTCAAAGTTCATCATACAAAAGCGAAATAAAGAACAAGAAAGGAAAAGAAATTACTAAACTAATGGTATCCATCTCCAGCAAAAGTCTTGAGTTGTGCGAAGAAGGAACCCCAAAAACTACCTAGGGTTCTCCTTTTATGGTGAAAACCGCCTCCTCTTTTCCTTGGGCTGGCCTGAATTTCGTCAAAGACCTAATTTTCGCGTCGGTGCCGCCTGTGGCAGCGCGCGGCCCGCAATCCGTCCGGGTGTTTTGGCGCGCGGCCGATATCTCATGCGAGCGCGGCCACTGGAACTCTGTAGCTTCCGGATGTTTAGCGCGCGCGGCCTGCATCTGGCATGCGCGCGGCGCTGGATCTTCTGCGACCTCTACGAATAGTGGCGCGCGGCCTGCTTTGTGCGAGGCGCGGCGCTGGTCTGGATTTTACCCTCGTTCGCCACTTTCTCTGTTTCCAGCTCTGGCATCTACTCTTTTGCCCTCTTTTTGCTCCTTTTCCGCCATTTGGCCATTTTAACCACTTTGACTCAAAAGAACGAAAACTGACTCAAAAGGTGTATATAAAATACACCGATCAAATACCCCCAAACTTAACCTTTGCTCGCCCTCGAGCAAAGATAGAAAGAAATAAAATAAAAGACTCAAAGAAACGAAAAATAAAAGACTCACTGCCATTGATCACTTTTGCTGCATTAGTGTTAACTAGAAAAACATGAAGGTTAGCAAAATAATATTCAGGAACATATAGCATGAAATTTCAGCACATTAAGCTAGATATTTCGCAAACTCATATTCATCATGCTTAATGGAAGTCAATATAATAAATCATGCATCTAAATTCAAGAATTCCTATGGCATGCTTACTTGCTACTCTCCACTAATTATGGATATGCATAAAAGAGATCTTCAGGACTTCTAAGGGCTGTAATGTAGGCTTAGGTATAGGTAGGTAAAAATAGGCAATTTAGGCTCATTTCGTGTACCATAAGCTCTTTTGCTTTTCAGTATTTCCCTTTTTCTTTTTGTTCTTTTCTTCATTTCGATTCTATCTTTCCCCTCTTTTGTTTTGGGAGAGTGAAGTATATAATGACAAGCACCCCCAAACTTAGGCTTTTGCCTATATCTTATTACTTTTGTATTGGGGTGCAACAGACTTATTCACTCTTTTTGTCTTTTTTTTTTAACACAATGTATTCCACTATTATTTTCACTTATGGTACAATTTGTGGGAATATAGGGTGTCAAAGAAGAAGTTTCGAATTTAGACTCAATGGGGCTGACTAGGGATATTTTTTAAAGTACGGGATAGAAAGGAATGGTAAGAATTGGCTATCAAAGAAATGTCTGAGTCATCTCCCTAACATGCATATCCTAACTATTTCGCCTCAAATAGCAAGCACTCATAACACATAAGTATTTATCATTTAGCATGCATAACTCAAGCAAGAAACTCCAAATAGACAGATTCTGTGAGTTTTTGGCATATCTAACTTAGGTGTTTAGATAGTTGCTTCAATTCCGTTACATTATTCCACCTTACTTCACTATGTGTTTCTAGCAACTAACGCATACATGATCTTTGACAGACAATTATGACTCAAAATTCAAAAAAGAAATTGGTGACTCAAAATAAAAATAAAAACAATCAAAAAGACTTAAGTAAAACATAACATGACACAAAGAAAATAAAACACAAATAAAACACCCCCAAACTTAAATCACACATCGTCCCCAATGTGTGTAGACTAACAGACAATAAAAGAAATAAGACACTTACAAACTTTGGTTTAAAATGGTGGTGGTGGCGGTGGATAATGCATCGACCATTGGTTGAACAAGGAACTCAACTCGTTGATTTGTTGCCTTGTTTCTTGCTGTCCTTGTACTACTGTGTCCAAGGTCTGCATCATCCTCATCTGATTTTGATACAATTGCTCCATCGTGGGCGTTGGAGGTTTTGCTCCTGTGGTTGGCGGTGGCTGAGTCTCGCCTCATGTGAGCCCCTATTTCAGGCTCATCTTCGTCCATGGCGGCCTCTGCTGCTGCTGCTGCTAGTTGTACTCTCCGTCTGGCTGCTGGGGGGCTTGGGTCCGGGAAAGAGTGCACTATCCCATAGGACACGGGCAGTTGGTTTCTCTCATGAGTGTCAGTGGGTAGTTTTGGGACCGCACTCATGTGACATAGCTTGGTGATAACTGAGCCATGTCCCAATCCTCCTGTTGTTACCAACCTGCTGATTTCGTCAATGCTCTGCACTATTTCTTTCCCCACATCAATCGTCAACCCCCTCATAATTCCATATATCAGTTTAATCCTATCCTCTGGAACTCTGGTGAAGTGCGTGGATGGAATCATGCGGGCGCTGACGAAATATAGCCAACCTTTGGCTACTTTGTTGAATTGTCACCTGTTCAGTGCTCTTGACCCATTTCTTCCAATATCAAAAACAACCCCATGGTAGCTCACGGTGTCTGCAACGGCATTCCAGTCGATGTGGTCAATGCTTCTAAACCATGTTCTAAAATGATTCCAATCACTTCTTTCTTCAACATCAACTGTTTTCAATTGTATATTTATATCCTCTGTATCACGAGCATAACGTCCCTTACAAGCATCCCATTTCCACCTTCTCGGAAAATTGGCATAAAATTCACGCACGTTGTTGTGTTTCTTGGTGCTATCTTCTCGGATTCACAAATTTCCTCCAATCCCTTAACTCAATCATCGCCGAATGGGCTCATAAACATCTTTTCCCCATATGACTCCTCTTGTAGTCCATTCCCTTTACGGTATTAAGTGCAGTATCAAGCTTTTGTATCTTTGGTAGGCTTGGTAGCTCACAAACCTATTTTCATCGTATTGTGGGGTTGGGGTGGATGTGGAGCCTCTTCTTTTCTGGTGGCCATGGTTAAAGCATTTAGAGCTTACAATTTAGTGGCACAAATGTTTCCTACACAATTGACAACTAGCAGCTAACACAACACCCCCAAACTTCAACTTTTCTACCCAATACTCACACTCCTTTTCTACTCTTTTCTCTAAACTTCACAATCAACTTTTCAGTACCCAATTACTTCAACTACAATACTCCTTCAAACTACTACCTCCTGTGACTTCAGTAAAGGATTCAAGAACAGAAAAAGATTACCTTTTTATGAGAAGCTTCAAGCTTGTTCTTGTTTCAATTGGTGGTTTGAGGCTATGGAATGGAGCTTTGTTGGTTGAGATGGCTAAGGGTTTTTGGGAATTTAAGAGTTTAGGTTGTGGTTGGGTTGGATTTTGTGGAGGATTTGTGGGCAAATTTCTGGAATTTCGTGGGTTTTTGGAGAGGGAAGGTTAGGTTTTTGAATTTGGAATTGGGGAAAATCTGATTTTTGGGCGTTTTTAAGTTTCTGGATTCCCGCTTGGGCGCCGCTTTTAGCGCGGCTCCCAAACTCTGCGCTCGCCGGGACTTTCTGCGCCACATTTATGGCGCGGCTATACTTGGAAAATTTTCTGGGATTTTGGCGCCGCGGCCCTGCTCGAGCTGGCGCCTGAACTGCGCTGTTCGGTTCTTTTGGCGCCGCGACCGCCTCTGGCGCGCGACGCTTACCCGCTTTTCGAAAATTCGGCTTTCTTGCTTTTCGCCTTGATTTATTTCCACTGCACATCAATCAAGACAAACACAAGACCCAAGACCGTGAGATCGTTTCTTAGACAAAATAAAATAAACTAAAGCAGAAATTAAAATAACATAATTGAAAACGTTGGGTTGCCTCCCAAGTAATGTCTTTAACGTCTTTTAGCCGGACGCAAGTTCCTTATCCTTAATAACCCTGGGGTGGATTAAGCCCCCAACCTATCCATTTCCTCCACATTTGGCGTTTTCTTTTTCTTCTTTTCTTCTTAGCATTATTGATGCGCGGTAAGATGCACACACTTTAAACGCAAGTGAACGTTATCGTGACAAGTAATATAGTCTTAGTAAGACCGAATATCGTCCACAAGGATTAGGGTTCAATTACCAACTATCTATTTTTTTGGTATCTATTTGGTGAATTTATGATTGATTTGTTGTTTATAACTACGAATTATGCAAGCTATTTTAATATAAAGATTTACTTCAGTGGTGATGAGAATAGGGCTTCCATGTATCTTTACTATCCGCTTATGCTACTTACTAATGCATTAACTTATGGTATTCTTCTTTAGGAGAAAGCAGGTTTACGAAATCGTTTTATACTCCCGTTAGGGTTATATAAACACTCAACCCGATGCTCGCACCTTACCTACCTTTTGGTGATAAGGATAACTTTATAGGAGGATTAAGAACAAAACCTAGTTGACCGTCACGCACAATGCGCAAAATTAGGGTTGTTAAATCTCTCATCAACGCTACATAAATAATTGAGGTATTTTCATCCCCAATCCAAGAATGTCTACCCAACTTACAGCATATTCACAATCCCCCCTTTTCAGAATCTGATTAGAAATCATATAGTGATAATTAGTTGTCAATTAATTACCAAGAATTCAACTCAATTATTGGATAGATCTCACAATAAGAAAAATAACCATAAGCATGCATTAATTTATAACATAAGTTTCTAGCAATTCAACATGGAAAACCCTATAAGAGAATTAGTTCCTAGCCATAAATATGACAAGAACTAATTCAAAGTTCATCATAAAAACTGAAATAAAGTAAAGAAAAGGAAAGAAATTACTAAACTAATGGTATCCAATCTCCAAGCCAAAGTCTTGTGTTGTGCAAGAAGGGGCACTCTTAAAAACTGCCTAGGGTTCTTCTTTTATAAGCAAAACCGCCTCCTCTTTTCCTTGGGCTGGCCCGATTTTTCGTCAAAGACCTAATTTTTCAGCGTCGGCGCGCGGCGCCGAGTTCTGCACTCGCCGGGTGTTTTGGCGCGCGGCCCGATATCTGGCTCATGCGAGGCGCGGCCGCTGTATCTTCTGTAGCTCCTCGGATGTTTGGCGCGCGGCCTGCTGGCATGCGAGGCGCCGCGGTGCTGAGTCTTCTGACCTCTCTGGATAGTGGCGCGTGGCCACGCTGATGCGAGGCGCGCTGGTCTTGATTTTTCCTCGTTCGCCACTTTCTCTGTTTCCGGCATCTCCTCTTTTGCCCTCTTTTGCTCTTTTTCCGTCATTTGGTCATTTTAACCACTTTGACTCAAAAGAAAGAAAAACTATCCTAATACGACACTTATATGTGCAAAATGGGACAAAAGACTAACTAAAACTGACTCAAAGGTGTATATAAAATACATCGATCAAATACCCCAAACTTAACCTTTGCTGCCTCGAGCAAAGATAGAAAAGAAATAAAATAAAAGACTCAAAGAACAAAAAATAAAAAGACTCACTGCCATTGATCACTTTTGCTGCATTAGTGTTAACTAGAAAAACATGAAGGTTAGCAAAATAATATGCAGGAACATATAGCATGAAATTTCAGCACACTAAGCACATGAAGCTAGAGATTTAGAAACTCATATTCATCATGCTTAATGGAAATCAATATACTAAATCATTCATATAAATTCAAGAATTCCTATGTCATGCTTACTTGCTATTCTCCACTAATTCTGGATATGCATAAAAGAGATCTTCAGGACTTTAAGGGTTGTAATGTAGGCTTAGGTAGGGGTTGGTAAAAATAGGCATTTAGGCTCATTTCGTGTACCATAAGCTCTTCAGCTTTTCAGTATTCCCTTTTTTTCTTTTTGTTCTTTTCTTCATTTCGATTCTATCTTTCCCCTCTTTTGTTTTTGGGAGAGTGAAGTATATAATGACAAGCACCCCCAAACTTAGGCTTTTGCCTATTTCTTATTACTTTTGTATTGGGGTGCAACAGACTTATTCACTCTTTTTGTCTCTTTTTTTAACACAATGTATTCCACTATTTCATATTTTCACTTATGGTACGACTTGTGGGAATATAGGGTGTCAAAGAAGAAATTTCAAATTTAGGCTCAATGGGGCTGACTAGGGATATTTTTAAAGTACGGGATAGAAAAGAATGGTAAGAATTGGCTATCAAAGAAATGTCTGGGTCATCTCCCTAACATGCATATCCTAACTATTTCGCCTCAAATATCAAGCAATCATAACACATAAGCATTTATCATTTAGTATGCGTAATTCAAGCAAGAAACTCCAAATAGACAGATTCTATGAGTTTTTTGGCATATCTAACCTAAGTGTTTAAATAGTTGCTTCAATTCCGTTAAATTATTTCACCTTACTTCACTAGGTGTTTCTAGCAACTACAGCAATTATGATCTTTGACAGACAATTATGACTAAAAAAAAAAAAAAAAAATTGGTGACTCAAAATAAACATAAAAACAATCAAAAAGACTTAAGTAAAACATAACATGACACATAAAGAAAACACCCCCAAACTTAAATCACACATTGTCCCCAATGTGTGTAGACTCAAAGACAGTAAAAGAAATAGACACTTAGAAACTTTGGTTAAAATGGTGGTGGTGGCGGTGGATAATGCATCGACCATTGGTTGAACAAGGAACTCAACTCGTTGATTTGTTGCCTTGTTTCTTGCTGTCCTTGTACTACTGTGTCCAAGTGCGCATCATCCTCATCGATTACGATACAATTGCTCCATTGTGGGTGTTGGAGGTTCTGCTCTGTGCGTGGCTAGGTCTGCCTCATGTGAGCCTCTATTTGAGCTCATCTTCGTCCATGGCGGCCTCTGCTGCTTCTTTCTTTCTGGTTGTACTCTCGTCTGCTCTTTGGGGGCTTGGAGTGCAGGAAAGAGTGCACTATCCCATAGGACACGGGCAGTTGGTTTCTTTCATGAGTGTCGGTGGGTAGTTTTGGGACCGCACTCATGTGACATAGCTTGGTGATAACTGAGCCATGTCCTAATCCGCCTGTTGTTACCAACCTGCTGATTTCCTCAATGCTCTGCACTATTTCTTTCCCCACATCAATCGTCAACCCCCTCATAATTCCATATATCAGTTTAATCCTATCCTCTGGCACTCTGGTGAAGTGCGTGGATGGAATCATGCGGGCGCTGACGAAATATAGCCAACCTTTGGCTACTTTGTTGAATGGGCACATGTTCAGTGCTCTTGACCCATTTCTTCCAATATCAAAAACAGTTCCATGGTAGCTCATGGTGTTTGCGACGATATCCCAGTTTATGTTGTCGGTGCTCCTAGACCATGTTCTAAAATGGCTCTGATCACCAATTCCTCCTTCAACATCAACTGTTTTCAATTGTATATTGATATCTTCTGCATCGCACGGCACATAGCGTCCCTTACAAAGCATCCCTTTCCACCTTCTCGGAAAATTGGCATAAAATTCACGCACCATTGTTGTGTTTCTGGTGCTATCTTCAGGTTCATAAATTTTCCCCACTCCCTTAACTCAATCATCGCCCGAATGGGCTCATAAACATCTTCTTCCCCATATGACTCCCTCTGGTAGTCCATTCCCTTCTACGGTATTATGGAGTGCAGTATCAAGTTTTTGTATCTTTGGAAGGCTTCGTAGCTCACAAACCTATTTTCATCGTATTGTGGGGTTGGGGTGGATGTGGAGCCTCTTCTCTTCTGGTGGCCATGGTTTAAAATAGTTTTATGGAGCTTTTCAATTTAGTGGCACAAATGTTTCCTACACAATTGACAACTAGCGTGAACACAATACCCCAAACTTGACTTTTACCCAATACCCAGCTCTTTTCTACTCTCTTCTCCAAACTTCACAATCAACTTTTGGTGCAAACTACTTGACTACAATACTCTTCAAACTACTACCTCCTGTGACTTTAGTAAAGGACTCGAACAGAAAAAGGATTACCTTTTTATGAGAAGATTCAAGCTTGTCCTTGTTTGATTGGTGGTTTGAGGCTATGGAATGGAGCTTTGTTGGTTGAGATGGCTAAAGGGTTTTGGGAATTTAAGAGTTTAGGTTGTGGTTGGGTTGGATTTGTGGAGGATTTGTGGGCAAATTTCTAGAATTTCGTGGGTTTTGGAGAGGAAGGTTAGGTTTTGAATTTGGAATTGGGGAAAATCTGATTTTTGGGCGTTTTAAGTTTTTGGATTCCCGCTTGGCGTGTGACCTCTTTTGGCGTCATTTCTGCGCTCGCCGGGACTTTCTGGCCATGGCGCCTAAATTTGTCAAATTTTACAGAATTTTTAGCGCCATGCTCCTGGCGTAGTGGCGCTTAACTCGCGCTGTTGATTCTTTTGGCGCATGACCTGCCACGGGCGCGTAGCCTTGCACGCTACCCGCTACGAAATGCGGCTTTTCTTGATTTTCGCCTTGATTTATTTCCATACCTATCAATCACAGACAAACACAAGAACCCAAGTGGTGAGATGTTTAGACACAATAAAATAAACTAAAGACGAAATTAAAATAACATAATTGAAAACGTTGGGTTGCCTCTCAAGTATTTGTCTTTAACGTCTTTTAGCGGACGCAAGTTCCTTATCCTTAATAACCTGGGGTGGATTAAGCCCCAACCTATCCATTTCCTCGCATTTGGCGTTTTCTTTTTCTTTTCTTCTTAGCATTATCGGTAAGGGGAGTTCGGGAATACTTACCTCCTTTAGTGGCATTTGACAAACCATACTGTTTATTGGGCTCATCGCTCTTTGATTGGCTTGTATTGGCTCGCGTGGGGTTTGATGGTCTTGATTGCAAGCACCCACTCCTTGTTGGTGGCTCGATAGCGTGTTTAAAACTTTAAACACAATTTCTTGGATTCCACCTTAGTGTTAATTCTCATCTTTCATCATCAATCAAAGCTCTCCGTTTCTAGGAATGGCCTCACGATATGATAGGGATTTCTGCGTCTTCTTCCATATCAAGAATGAGGAAGTCTGCGGGAAAGAAGAATTTTCCTACTTTCAATCACGTCCTCGATCTTGCCTCTTGGATGAACCAGCGTCACATCGGCTAGTTGCGGGCTTCTTGTGGTTGGTTTGGCTTCTGACTCGATATTTTAAATGCGATAGGGCATTAGATTTATACTTGCCCACTAAATCACATAGAGCTCTGTTGCAAGTTACCACACTTTGTGCAAGGTAGTGTAAAGCTCTCTGGATCTTTTAGCTTTGGTGGCAACTTTTACGCAAGATAGCACTACACTCTTACATCGGTGCTACTATTTCGTATTCTGCCGACTTCTTTTTCCCCAAAATCTCCTTCATAAACTTGAAATAGTAGGGCATACGCTCTAATGCTTCATGAAAGGTATGTTGATATGTAGCTACGAATGTCTCCAAAAATTTGGAGAATTGTTTATCAACCGCCTTTCATTTGTAGTCTCGGGGAAAGGGATCTTCTCTGTATACTCTTTTCGGAATTTTCTCTCTTGTTGGGCTAGGCTCGATCACCTTCTCTTTTCTAACTCTGCTTTCTTCTCGACTCTTGGTGAGGTATTCTTTGCTCAGTATCTTCCAACTTCTCATTGCTGTTTTGCACTGCTCCTCAGTTTACCTCTGTATTGCTTGGCAATGTCCTGTAACTTTCTTTGTTTACTGTTTTGCTAGGTGACCACTGTGTCTCCAAGTTTACGAGCGAGGATCTAAACTTGTCATGAAGCTGCGTCAGGCGTTGGCAAGTCTTTATCGCGGTACTTCGGCTTATCGGCTTTTCTTTACGAATCGGTGCATTGAAGCTGTTGAGGTTTGTGGGGCTTGAATGAAGGGTTCTTGATTAGCTCTGCTTGATTAGTGCGGCCTATCACGGTCTGCGCCCACGATCTGGATTCTGCTGCCCAGATGCGGTCTGTTTCCCTTGGTATTGGATTCTGCTGGATTCTGGTCTTTGGATTCTGCCCACGGTCTCCTCTCCATGAGAAATTTGGGTGGTTCCTCGCGCGGATTATAAGTGTTGGAGTAGGGGTTGTTCATTGCCTCGATAATTACCTATGGCTTGACACTCTGCTGCTCCGTTGGTATATTGTTGGGATCATTGAAGGACACCTATCAAATGTATGTGGGCCACCACGTATCGCGACTTTAGGCATCATGCGCGTTCACGACCTTTGTATGTTCTTTGCCATTGTTTAGCTAGGAGGGCGCTTGGGCATTCAGCGTGATAGCATCTATTTCATGGACTCCAACATTCTTCTCCCGTTTGTCGACCTCTCTTGGTGACATGGTTGTTAGTGGTCATGTCTTCTAATAACTCATGGCGTCGTGGCTGTTTTCCTCATGAATGCTCCACTTTGCTGCGTCTATGATAGTTACGGTTTGTCTTTGCTTGGCAGTTGTAGAAGATGTGGACCAAGTTCCTGACTCGATGCGATGGTGTGGGCACTTTCTCTGTAGATCTTTGAACCTTTCCCAAGCTTCGTATTAGGACTCTCCATCTGCTTGGTAAAAGTTGTTCAACTCCCCTCTTAGTTTTGCTGCTTTACACGGAGGAAAGAAATTGGCTAAGAATTTACGTGCGGCATTTCGTGCCATGTGAAAATCGAATCGTGGCGGGAATTCAACCATACTTTTGCTCACATCCACGAGTGAGAAGGAAAGAGCCTCAATCTGACGGCATCATCGATGCGCCGTTATATCTAAAAGTTGCACATAGCTCCAAGAAATTAGCTATGTGCATATGTGGATCCTCCGATGGCAGTCCTCCGAATTGCACAGTGTGTTGTACCATGCTCAGAATCGCGGTTTTATCTCGAAGTTGTTGGCTCTGTGCGGGGAGCCTAATGCATGTCATGCTCCATTCACTCTTGGTAGCACATAGTCTCCCAAACTCCTTTCTGGCTGGATTTGGACTCTCTCTTCCACGTCTATGGGTGCTTGCCTAGGTATTCCTGGGTGGGGTTGATTCTCTCACAACCGCTTCTCCCGTCCGTTGTTGTTGTTACGAGCGCCGTTCATCTCTAACAAGGTTGCAATCCGATTCTTTGCATTACGTTTGCGGGTTTTCTCAATTTACGGATTGAAGGAACAAGAGTGTACGCTCCTCTTCTCCTTCGCATAAAGCGACTTCCTGAAATAGATCAAAAACAGACAACAAATCACGGCACCTCGAATTTTCAAAAGAAAAACGTAAAAATTAAAAATTAAAATTAAATCCAAATTAGAAATTAAAAATAGACAAATTTGATATTGAACTAATGCCTAATCCCCGGCAACGGCGCCAAAAACTTGATGCGCGGTAAGATGCACACTTTAAGCGCAAGTGCGTTATCGTGACAAGTAATATAGTCTTAGTAAGACCGAATATAAATCGCGAGGATTAGGGTTCAATTACCAACTATCTAGTTTTTTGGTATCTATTTGGTGAATTTATGATTGATTTGTTGTTTATAACTACGAATTATGCAAGCTATTTTAATATAAAGATTTACTTCAGTGGTGATGAGAATAGGGCTTTCATGTATCCTTACTATCCGCTTATGCTACTTACTAATGCATTAACTTATGGTATTCTTCTTTAGGAGAAAGCGGGTTCTGAAATCGTTTTATACTCCGTTAGGTTATATAAACACTCGACCCAGTATCACACCTTACCTACCTTTCGGTGATAAGGATAACTTTATAGGAGGATTAAGAACAAAAACCTAGTTGACCGTCACGCACAATGCACAAAATTAGGGTTGTTAAGCCTCTCATCAACGCTACATAAATAATTGAGGTATTTTCATCCCCGATCGAGAATGTCTACCCAACTTACGGCATATTCACAATCCCCCTTTTAGAATCGATTAGAAATCATATAGTGATAATTAGTTGTCAATTAATTACCAAGAATTCAACTCAATTATTGGATAGATCTCCTGATAAGAAAAATAACCATAGCGTGCATTAATTTATAACATAAGTTTCTAGCAATTCAACATGGAAAGCTACATAAGAGAATTAGTTCTAGCCATAAATATGACAAGAACTAATTCAAAGTTCATCATAAAAAGCTGAAATAAAGTAAAGAAAAGGAAAAGAAATTACTAAACTAATGGTATCCAATCTCGAGCCAAAGTCTTGTGTTGTGCAGAAGGGCACTCTTAAAAGCGCCTAGGGTTCTTCTTTTATAAACATGACCGCCTCCTCTTTTCCTTGAGCTTGGCCCGATTTTCGTCAAAGACCTAATTTTTTCAGCGTCGGCGCCATGCCTGCGAATAGCGCGCGGCCGGAAGTTCTGCACTCGCCGGGTGTTTGGCGCGCGGCCCGATATCTGGCATGCGAGCGCGCGCTGTATCTTCTGTAGCTCTCCGGATGTTTAGCGCGCGGCCTGCTTTTCTTTGCGAGGCGCGCGTGCTGAGTCTTGACCTCTACGGATAGTGGCGTCGCGGCCACCTTTTAGCTGCGAGGCGCGCCGCTGGTCTTGATTTTTCCCTCGTTCGCCACTTTCTCTGTTTTCGGCTCTGGCATCTCCTCTTTTGCCCTTTTTTGCTCATTTTCGCCATTTGGCCATTTTAACCACTTTGACTCAAAAGAAAGAAAAACTATCCTAATCGACACTTATATGTGCAAAATGGGACAAAAGACTAACTAAAATCGACTCAAAGGTGTATATAAAATACACCGTCATGTCACGACCGAACGGGCAGTGGTCCTACCGGGCACCCAAGTAGCCATACATCAGAGTAATCAGCGGAAAATAAAACAAGACATGAATAAAGTGAAGTGAAAAACAATTATCTGAGAAAAACTTGCCTTGCGGCATATATATATATATCAAATAGAACAGTTACATCCCTTTTACAATTACGCCACAGCGATTACTCTGGACCTCTAAGAATGATCGACAACAATGGCGGGACGGGGCCCGCCATACCACGAATGTAAATACCTACTACGACGGGGACTATACCACCGATAAGCCTCGGAGAAACGGAGCTTCCCAAGCAATGAACGTGACCACTAAGGCGAGGATCGGCGGCGGTGTACCTACTGCGGCATGACGCGGCCCGAAGGAGGTCGATAACAGTACCAAGTATGGCCCGAAAATCACGTAAATGAAATCATAGTAGTCTATATAAAGCGAGAGACATGTATGATAACCAAACTACGATTCCTGATAAATAAGCGATCGTGTCAAGTCAGGGACTCACGCCCTCAAAGTCATCACCCAATTATAACTATGGGTCTTACGCCCACAACATAAACAAGAGTGAAATAGATATACTGTAACTGGTCTTTTCTAGGCCGCTAATGATCGAAGCAAGGCCGATCGCCCATAGTATCATTATGCATGCCTAATCCTCGGACTTCCCGCGGCCGCATAGGTCGCGCATAGACCCGCGTGGGTCGTATAGACGCGTCGGGGGTAGCTAACCCGGTACCCTCACGGACTCCGCAATCCGCATAGTCTCGATAGACCGCATAGTCACGCACGACCGCGTAGGGCATCCCCGCATCGGGATAAAACACCGGAATGATCAATCACGGAGCATACCGCTGCTCGCGTGGTCACATAGACGCGTAGGCCGTATAGACTCGCATCAAGGGTGGCAAGCCCTCGGTATAACAAGTCAAGGGGTATGTGATATAATAACATAACGATTTATCGTTAAACAACATAAGCACAACAAGGAAACCCTTTACACAAACATCACGGATACTAACACACGTAGCATCTAACATGTTTACTTATCAAATCACCAAGAAAGTATTACAAGGCTATCACAAACCAACACAATCAAGTTATTCACGCAAGTACTTTCTACTTTATGTTAACACTTTGGGTTTTTATCCCCAAAGTACTTCATACATTAACTCTTTAAAGATCCGTTTCAAAAGTCACACAATACGTAGTATTAAAATAGAGTGACTATCTTTTTAAGTAAACCAAAACACTTCCTTTTGTAAAATCAATTAACAACATTATTTTCCAAACGCTCAAGTTTGCCTAATTTCAAATGCTCAAGTTTCTCATTTTCGAAAGGTTTCGTAGTTCATAGTTTTAATCACTTAATGATATAATTCTCCTTTAAAACGATTTGAGAAACATATGCCTTATATGTGAGTAGGTTATTCTTGTTTATAATAATCTTATTAAAGCAGTCATGATCTAGGAAATGTAATATCATTTTGTCTCATCTTAGCTTCTATGCAGATGGAGGTTTCTACTGGTTTTAATAATACTTAATTATTCAGTACATTTCCTTTTATTAGCGCTGCAATGGTTTGTTCGATACTTATTCTGATTTCCGAAATCAGTAAAACATTATCCCATTTTAAAAACCAAGTACTCATTACTCACGAATGAGGTTTCACACTTATTAACAAAATTTATATTAATTCCTTTAAGGCAAGTCTCTTATCTTTTAAGATCAAGTCTCTTAACTTCTAAAATCAATAAACCATTCTTTTTATCTTTCTTAAGCCGTTATACCTAACTTCCCATAAAGCTAGTATAACTCTTAAGTTTTAAAACCAAGTATTACTCTTCTGTTAAAAATGATTCAGTATTCTTTTGAAATACTTCAAGATTCTTATTATTCAGGCTTAAGTCAAAAGACATTGCCGCAATTATTATTCAGGCTTAAGTCAAAAGACATTGCCGCAATTATTATTCAGTTAACACACGTACGTCTACCGTACTATATATTAATTCTTTAAAATATCATGCTCAAGAGGATAGGAAGAATCACATACCTCGCGACGATTATCGACTATTAGCAAAACGCTCCACGGCTATAACCCGGCTAGCTTTGTCCACCTTTCAAGTAGTACATGCTACTCGCAGAACATTCAACCTATAAAGGTTATACAAGTCTATCAATGACTAGACTACTCGTAGATTATTCTTCCGATGTGATTTGATTCAAGTCTTTTACGATCCTTCTATTACAGTTCAAATCTCTTACATGAATCTTATATTCATTTCTATGCTACAACGTATGTAATTTCCAATTACAATATAAGGACAAGTATTTACCTCGATAAGCCCAAAATTATCCAAGTTTAATGTCGATCCCGAGCAACGTTTAGCTCCTACTCGGTGCTCCACCGCTCCAAACAACCCTTTAGAAGTTCTACGCAACTTCTTCAATACTCGACCAACTATGGAGATTTTCCTTAGGGTTTCGTTTTTGTGGTGAAGGAAGTATAATAGTATTCGGGCTTTTCATATAAGTGTAACCTTGGAATACTACAAGGTATTTGGGCAAGGTATTTTGGGAATAGTAACAATACTTGGAGAGTATTTCTACGAGAGGGGGTAGTATTTTACGAGAACAACTAGGCAAGGGGGTACTCGGCGAGGCTACTAGGAGGGTGTACCCGCCAAAGGCCTACTCAAAGGGGAGGTTTGGGCGAACCACTACAAGAGAGGGGGAAAGGTTTTCAAGACTTAGGGATTTTTGTGGATGAATAAGTCTTCAAAGGGGGTATTTATAGGTCAAGCAATGGACAACCAATGGCCAAGATCATGCCAAGTGCAAGGCAAGTGTAGGGTCAAGATTCATCCATGTGTACCTTATCCATCTACCACACAAATATCACAAAATATCCTACCTACTCCCACTCTCCCTTTCGTCCAACTTGCCGCCTAAAGCCCACCAATTAGAGGGTGCCAAGTGTCGCCCTCTTGTTGGTCCAAAATATTTCGTCTCTCGGAAAAATCCGCAAAAATACTAAATGACATAGCCGGAATTTTCCGCATGAAGTTGTGTAAAACGTTTCATCGAAAAACGATTCTAATCGGGGGTTGTGAACAAAATTCGAACCTTGCCTAACTTTAAGGCTTAAATTTTCCTACGTACGTCCTCACGTACATACTCTGGAAATACGGGGTATAACATTCTCCCCTCCTTAGAAACATTCGTCCCGAATGTTCCTTCTCAAGACGGATAACGATGAAGTTCCTCATAGCTTAACAAGCTTGCAAATGCCACACATAGCCACGAAAACACCGCGCAAATCGACATCCAAGTCCACGAGGAATCACCTCTAATATCACAAAAACTCCCACCCAAGGGCTAAAAGGTACTCCCCTCGCACCTTCACTTTACAAAAGAAAAGATCACATCTATGTTCTTAACACATGCTCGCTTCTTCCCTTACTCGTCGTACCCTTCTCGTACACACGAACTCCTTCTCATAACTTACCACATTTCTGTTACTGCATCATTTTCAAAAATCTCTGGGTTACTACCTCCAACTTGATCATCATAACCGGGAATACTCTGGATGGATCTCCGATACTTTTCCGAACCTAACAACATGAAGGACCGGACATACTGCCTCCTAAGTCGGACGGCAAAAGCTAACATATAGGCAACCTGGCCTACTCTTCACATGACCTGAAAAGGCCCAAAGTAACTCGGGCTAAGTTTCCTCTGTTTTCCGAATCTCGTCACACCGCCAGGGTGGTATCTTGAAGACCCACGTCGGCACGAACTCAAGCGTCGTCGCCATCATCCGTCACGACTTACGTGATTACGAGTTGTCGATAACCTCTCCTGGATAGGCTTCACCCTATCCCCATCCTGCCGAAACAAGTATGAACCCACTATCTGAACTTTGTCAACATCGAACCAATCGACCGACAACTTACACTTCCGCCCTACGAGGCTTCGTAGGCGATATCCGAATCGAAATGGTAGTTATAAAAGCACTCCTCAACAGAGGCAACAATCCTCATAGCTACCGAAATCCAAACACGGGCAGGGTGAATGCGATCTTGAGACTCACTGAGTTCTCAACCACTGGTAAAACTTCGGAGAACGAAATAGCATCACGACCCGACCCGGGCATCGTGCCCTACACAGGCACCCTGTTCAGATATACATGAGAGAATAGCAGGGGAACATACATGAAACTTATAAAATAAAATATGGAGAAATTAAACCACGGGTTAGCCGATAAGGCTACCTTCGCAGACACATATACATATACATAACAATGATCACTTCCGCTTTCCTTTTACAAACCGACCCACAATATGTAACTCTGGACCTCTAAGAATTACAAGCTGCGGCGGGACGAGGCCGCCATACCCCGAATGTACATAAGTCTACCACATCGTGGAAACCGTACCAAAAGATAAGCCTCGGAGTGAAAGGGCTTCTTTCCAAAAAAGCAGAGATCCTAAGAGCAAGGATCACCAACTCGTGTACTATCACTGCGGGCATGAGCGCCCAGAAATTCGATAACAACAGTGCAAGTATGGAAACGAAATAAAATGCAATAACCAAATCATATACGTATAAAAGAATGTCCTTTTAACTCACGAAATCAATCATATATTAAGTTCCTTTCCTTTCAATAAAATTAACAACATATTCTTACATACATACTTAAGAGTTTAATCCGGTCTTTTCACATAACTTGCATATCTTACATAACATAATCCGCCCATTTACGGGACACGGTGTCTTGATGAATCATGTGACATAATCCGCCCGCTGTGGGGCTCGGTGTCTTGTGGAATCATGTAGCATAATCCGCCCGCTTTGTGGGGCTCGGTGTAAGATAGCGTAACAGGCCTATGTGTAGGCTCGGGGTAATATGGCGTGTCAGGCCTATGTGTAGGCTCGGTGTATCTCATAACGTGTCCGGCCTATTTGTAGGCTCTGTATTTCATAACATAATCCGCCTATTTGTAGGCTCGGTGTGATTTTCCTTACATAACATTTTAAAACCATCTTTTCACTTCTTATTAAGTCGTCATAACAACTTCCCATAAAGCTATTATAACAACCTTTCATTTTAGAGAACTTATGACACTTTTTTTCTTACAACATTAGGGAAACTAGGCCCAAAAATACTACGTACATACATACTTAAAAAGAATCGTAAAACTCCTTCTCTTTAAATCAATAAACATATACTTTTAAAACTCAAGTCACATACTCTTTCGAAACCAAGCCTCTTAACTTTAGAAGTAAATCAAGTAACCCATATCTTGAAAAATAACGTCTCCTAACTTGTAAAATAAAGTCTCATAATCCTTTAAAGAAAATCAAAGTTCATAGTCTTAAAACTTCATAACATACATTCTTTAAAGTCCATTTACTTACACTTATAAAATCATGTCATCTACACTTTAGAAATCAAGTCCCATAATCTTGAAAAATAAAGTTTCATACACTTCCAAAACCAAGTAGCTTATTCTCTTTAAAATCATATAACTTCCACTTTTTTTAAAATCAACCTTCTTTTCACAAATAAATTCAACTTACTTACTTACTTATAAAACAAGGCACAAAGCTTTAAATCCAATCTCAAAATTTCCTAACCATTCTTACCAACGTCTCCCATAAGACCTAGTAAGGACTTAGGACAATTTAAACGTACTCTTAATTTAGAATCAACAATGGAAATACTTCTTAACTTCTAAGAGTAGAAGGAATCTTGAAATATTATCACATGGATATTTCATACGTAGGATCATGCCAAAGAAAGAATAGGTTCACATACCTCGCGACGACTAGCGACAAGTTGCAAAAAGGCTCCAAAGTACTTGACCTAAAATGGTCACAGCGTCCATTAACCTCTTACTTCATCGTAGAATATTCTAGGTGCTAAGTCGCTAAATTCTACGGAAAATCGGATGACACCTCCTTTGTTATTACTAACTTTGCCACCTTTTTCAAGGCGAATAAAATAACCAAACAGCCCCGATTGGCTCACTACAATCTATAAGGTAGTCGAATACAAATAATTAACAAACTATTACAAACTATAAGTACAAATTCGGCCACTTTGAGTTCAATCAATACCAATTCTTATCCAATTTCCATTTCCATCCAAATTGGTAGCATAACATGATATCAAGTCGCATTTGATTATAACAACCATAATCTTTAAGTAAGTAACATCACGGCGATTTCTAATAACGATCAAATTGTATTCCACTTAACGTGACTTACACTACATTTCGAACTTCCAAGGCTACAATCGATCTAAAATCCTTATAAACTTTAACCCATATACTTCATGCTAGCAACAAGTAAAGCTAATCAACAATATAAATAATCTTGTAACACTTTCAAAGAACAAGATTATACCTCAACGAATTGTAATCGATCTTCAAACCGAAGTTGCTCCTTAGCAACCTAGAGCCTCTTCAAGACACCTCAATCCGCTCCTTGAAACCCTTAGAACAACACCAACAATTTCCTTCAAACCTCCAATCCAAAACCTAGAAAGTCACTAGGTTTTCACTTTGCGACTAATACGAAAACTCTCTTTTTCCGGGATTTTTCTATTGAGATACACTTACAAAACCCTTATGAACCTTGGTTTAAAGTGTGGGGCTTAATGGATAACAAACAAAAAAAATTTGTGTGAGAGCTTAGCAAACCCGAGAGCAAGCCTAGTGTGTTCTTCAAAATTTGTGAAATTTTTGCTAAGTGTTAAGTCCTCTCTTGCTACTAGTATAATATATAGTGTATTGGAGGGTCATGCTACAAACAAATGGGTGGTTAGGATTTTGTCTTATGAAATATCAAGGCTTAAGTGGGTCCTTTGACTTAGTCAATGTTCTCATGCTACAAGTTGCAAGACTTAGCCATAGAAGACTTATGGTAAATGACCATATTGGCCATGCCATTTCGTCCAAGTCATTGCTAAGGGGGGTGACACGTGTCGCCCTCCCATTCGTCTGATAAAGCGTTTCAGACAATTTCATAATTCCGATAAATTTTACAAGCCTCAAATATTACACTTGTGAGTTCTTACGTACGTTCTTAAAACATGTCCTGTACATACGGGGTGTAACATTCTTCCTCCCTTAGAAACATTCGTCCCCGAATGTTCTTTCGGAGCTCAATCTATCATTTCTTGGCATAGTCTCAAAAACTTGCACTTAGCAAAACCTAATTATGCCATATGGCCTAATATCCACTTGCATATTTATCCATCACAAACCAAGCGAGGAAACAATCCATAGTGTGCATCATCACTATATACTCACATTCAAGGTCTAAAAAGATTATCTTTTCGTACTTCCAACTTACTTCTAGCATACGTACATAATTTCAATATTATCCGTTCCTGATACTTAAACATAAAATAACCTTATCATGCATACAAATCAGTAAAGGGCGAAGATATACGAATTCATATAGGCGGTTCAAAGGACCGCTAAAGCGGGAACTTCACGCGACCCTGCCACGGCTGTAGTGTATGAACATCTGCCTAGCTCTTGAAGGCGAAGAACATGGCCCGATCAGGTAGACTTTTCTATCCCTCCCGCAACTCTCCTACTAGGACAATCCCTCATCATATGGCCTGCGGCCACAGTAAAGCAGAACCCGATGCGACGACATTCCCGTGGTGATCACGGCCACGCTGTGAGCGATGAGGAAGAGGGCCCCGCGCCTAGAACCCATGTGCGTATACGAATCTGAAGCTCTGGAGCTCTGACCGGCTCCCGGATTACCCGTCTGATCTAACCTCCGCGGCGGGAAGGAGCACTCTGTGCCGGTGAGCGTAGACCTAACTGCTTCTTTGAGGCTCTCCGCCTCGAAAATCACCCTGAACCCCTGCCGTCCTGGCCCTCTTGGGCTGGCCTTGGTGTGGTCGGTCCTCTCTCTCCCTATCCTAAATCCCCTGTGCATATGTCTGCATCTTGGCAATATCCATACCTGGCTGAAGGGCCACTCCCGAGCAGCGGGGACCGTATAACGGTCTAGTCCCATAACATAGCGATGGACTCTATCGGCCATGTTAGCCGATAGTGTGCGCATACTTAGCCAACGAGTCAAACTCTAGGTTGTACTCACGATGGTCCTCCCATTCTGCCTCAATGATAAGAACCTATCAACACGGGCTCTCCTCGTCTCGGGAGGCAAAAGTGACCAAGAAAGGCCTCGTGAACTCATCCCAAACCGGGCGAGCACCCGCCTCTCGGCGGCTCCCAAGACTCAAACAGTTCAACGCAATATCGCGTAGCGGTAGAAGCTAACACAATGATTCGACTCAGGGCCCTAAGCACTGCATATTCCGTAGCTGGGAACAAACTCTTGGGGATCATCCTCGGATCTCGAACCATAAAACTCGGGTGGACTCTGACCCAGAAAGTCCGAATCCTCAGCCCATCGGCTCTGGGTTAGCTACACCTCCTGTCGTTGCCACTACCACTATGCTAGTCAAAGCTGATCGCTCTCCATAATCTCTAAATGCCCGGTGCAGGCTGAGGGCTCGGGTACGGAACCTCTGGAGCTCTGCGCTCTCGGCTCATCTGCCTGGCGTGGTGAACTTCGCCGGCGCCTCTTACCTCGGGCATAGTGTGTGCGACTCACGGTAACTCTCTGCGCACTGGCGGTTCTGCTGCTGCCTTGCCGCCACAGGCCTGGTCGCCGTGGGCATAGGCGATTCACATACATAAGAATACGTCGAGGCGGATCAACCTATTAATCTGACTCTGCTGCGCGATCTCGAGTGAGAAGAATGGAAACAAATCCTAAATGTCCTGCAGCCTCACGATTATAGATGTGGTGCACAACACACCGATAATCAAGACTACTAGACACGATGCAGACACCTTCCGAGACTAAGCGCTCTGATACCACTTTGTCACGGCGACCGGGCGCGGCCTTGGTGCCCTACACTGGGCACCTGTTGATACATCGAGAATAGCGGTGAACATACATGAAACTTATAAAATAAAATATCGAGAAATTAAACCACGGGTTAGCCGATAAGGCTACCTTCCTGACACATATACATATACATAACAACAGATCACTTCCACTTTCCTTTTACAAACCGACCCACGATATATAACTACGGACCTCTAAGAATTACAAGCTGCGGCGAGGCAGGGGCTCGCCATACCACTGAATGTACATAAGTCTACCACATCGAAACCGTACCAAAGATAAGCCTCGGAGTGAAAGGGCTTCTTTCCAAAAGCGACAGAGATCCTAAGAGCGGGATCACCAACGTGTACCTATCACTGCGGGCATGAACGCGACCCAAAGAAGTCGATTACAACAGTGCAAGTATGGAGTAAATAAAATGCAATAACCAAATCATATACGTATAAAGAATGTCCTTTTAACTCTACGAAATCAATCATATATTAAAGTTCCTTTCCTTCTTTCAATAAAATTAACAACATATTCTTACATACATACTTAAGAGTTTAATCGGTCTTTTCACATAACTTGCATATCTTACATAACATAATCCGGCCCATTTACGGGACACGGTGTCTTGATGAATCATGTGACATAATCCGGCCGCTGTGGGGCTCGGTGTCTTGTGGAATCATGTAGCATAATCAAGCCACTTTGTGGGGCTCGGTGTAAGATGACGTAACGCCTATGTGTAGGCTCGGGGTAATATGGCGTGTCCGGCCTATGTAGGCTCGGTGTATCTCATAACGTAATCCGGCCTATTTGTAGGCTCGGTGTATTTCATAACATAATCCGGCCTATTTGTAGGCTCGGTGTGATTTTCCTTACATAACATTTTAAAACCATCTTTTCACTTCTTATTAAGTCGTCATAACAACTTCCCATAAAGCTATTATAACAACCTTTCATTTTAGAGAACTTATGACACTTTTATTCTTACAACATTAGGGAAACTAGGCCCAAAAATACTACGTACATACATACTTAAAAGAATCGTAAAACTCCTTCTCTTTAAATCAATAAACATATACTTTTAAAACTCAAGTCACATACTCTTTCGAAATCAAGCCTCTTAACTTTAGAAGTAAATCAAGTAACCCATATCTTGAAAAATAACGTCTCCTAACTTGTAAAATAAAGTCTCATAATCCTTTAAAGAAAATCAAAGTTCATAGTCTTAAAACTTCATAACATACATTCTTTAAAGTCCATTTACTTACACTTATAAAATCATGTCATCTACACTTTAGAAATCAAGTCCCATAATCTTGAAAAATAAAGTTTCATACACTTCCAAAACCAAGTAGCTTATTCTCTTTAAAATCATATAACTTCCACTTTTTTAAAATCAACCTTCTTTTCACAAATAAATTCAACTTACTTACTTACTTATAAAACAAGGCACAAATCTTTACATCGAATCTCAAAATTTCCTAACCATTCTTACCAACGTCTCCCATAAGACCTAGTAAGGACTTAGGACAATTTAAACGTACTCTTAATTTAGAATCAACAATGCAAATACTTCTTAACTTCTAAGAGTAGAAGGAATCTTGAAATATTATCACATGGATATTTCATACGTAGGATCATGCCAAAGAAAGAATAGGTTCACATACCTCGCGACGACTAGCGACAAGTTGCAAAAAGGCTCCAAAGTACTTCAACCTAAAATGGTCACAAAACGTCCATTAACCTCTTACTTCATACGTAGAATATTCTAGGTGCTAAGTCGCTAAATTCTACGGAAAATCGGACAGCACCTCCTTTGTTATTACTAACTTTGCCACCTTTTTCAAGGCCGAATACAATAACCAAACAGCCCCAATTGGCTCACCACAATCTATAAGGTAGTCCAATACAAATAATTAACAAACTATTACAAACTATAAGTACAAATTCGGCCACTTTGAGTTCAATCAATACCAATTCTTATCCAATTTCCATTTCCATCCAAATTGGTAGCATAACATGATATCAAGTCGCATTTGATTATAACAACCATAATCTTTAAGTAAGTAACATGCGACGATTTCTAATAACGATCAAATTGTATTCCAACTTAACGTGACTTACACTACATTTCGAACTTCCAAGGCTACAATCGATCTAAAATCCTTATAAACTTTAACCCATATACTTCATGCTAGCAACAAGTAAAGCTAATCAACAATATAAATAATCTTGTAACACTTTCAAAGAACAAGATTATACCTCAACGAATTGTAATCCAATCTTCAAAACCGAAGTTGCTCTTGCAACCTAGAGCCTCTTCAAGACACCTCAATCCGCTCCTTGAAACCCTTAGAACAACACCAACAATTTCCTTCAAACCTCCAATCCAAAACCTAGAAAGTCACCTACTGCTTTTGTGCGGGAGGCCATGCCAGTGGATTTTACCCTCGTTCGCCACTTTCTCTGTTTCCAGCTCTGTCATCTCCTCTTTTGCCCTCTTTTTGCTCCTTTTCCGCCATTTGGCCATTTTAACCACTTTGACTCAAAAGAACGAAAAACTATCCTAATACGACACTTATATGTGCAAAATGGGACAAAAGATTAACTAAAACTGACTCAAAAGGTGTATATAAAATACACCGATCAGGCTTTATGGGAAGTTGGTTATAACAACTTTATGAAAGGTTAAAAGAATGATTTTTCTCTAGTAATGTAAACAAAGAGATGACTTGAAATAAAGAAGGGCAATTTGATTTAAAGGAATCAATTGCTTAAATATTTTTAAAGTGAAAATCACTTAGTTTAGAAGCCTAAAAATGTATTTCTAAAAGTAAAGTGACTTGTTTTGAAGTGTATACAAGCCTTGATACTACGGGTGTTAGTATGGGGGGGGGGGGGTATACGAGAAAGAGTCATCTTTTTAAAGGATAAAGGTACGTAGTACTCTGGGTTAAATTCCCAGATTTTATAATGACATGTTAGTGCCTTAAGTAAACTAAAATGAGAGTGTATATAAAATAAATAAGGTTAATAAGGAGTTAGGGAATTTCTTAACTTGCTTATGATATGTATGATAAGCCGGTAGAGCTTATGTTATGTATGATAAGCCGGTAGTGCTTATGTTATGTATGATAAGCCGGTAGTGCTTATGTTATGTATGATAAGTCGGTAGTGCTTATGTTGTGTATGATAGCCGGTTGAGCTAGGTTATGTAATTCTTACGGGGTAAACCCCCGGGCTACTACTTATTCCATGGATTTGCTACCCATGATGCGAGTGCGGCGTTTGTACTCATTGCGGGCCCACCGAGCCCATGCGGGTGAAATAGTCCTATGCGGGTGAAATAGTCCATGCGAGGCGGATGACCTCATTGCGGGTCCACAGGACCTATGCGGGTGAAATAGTCTCATGCGAGGCGGATGACCTCATTGCGGGTCCACAGGACCTATGCGGGTGAAATAGTCCCAGGAGTAGGATTGTCAAATGATACTATGGGCAGGTGGCCCTAAGTTGATCATAAGCTTCCTATTTTTATGCAGTATACCTTTATGGGAAGACTTATGTGACTTTATCGCATCCCAGATTGGGCCGGGCAGTATACCTTTATGGGAAGACTTATGTGACTTTATCGGATTGGGCTGGGCAGTATACCTTTATGGGCAGACTTATGTGACTTTATCGCATCCCAGATTGGGTCGGGCAGTATAGGCGTCCCTCCATAAAGGGCCGGATTATGTTATGAAAGATAAGTAAGTTATATGCTTATGAACTTGATGATTTTTCCTAAGTATGTACGTAAGAATTTGACTATAACTCTTATTGAGAAAAGTAGGAAAAGATAATGATGTACGATTAAGTTCATGAGTTGTAATGACATGGTAGGATCTGGTATTTACTTTTTATACTTGCCCCTGTCATTCTTTTATGATTATGATCGATTCGTACCTTATTTCCTTTCCATATTCGGTACACGTATGCTGACCCGGCCGAGTGCGTTCATATCCGCGAGTTTAGGTACCACGATTGTGGATCCGCGATCTTAGGATCCTGGTTCAGCATTTTGAGATGGCTCCAATGTTCCGGAGCTTGTCATTATGGCTAGGTATATTCAGGGGTACGGCGGGGCCTTGTCCCGTCATAGTATTTGTCCAAAATCTTAGAGGTTTGTAGTCATATCTTGTGGATTGGGTTGTGTAAAGAAAAAAAAGGATGTAACTGCTTTTGGTTGTATATGTATATATATGTCCAGGGAGGTAGCCTTATCGGCTAGCCTGTTGTTTATGTCTTGTTGAATTAATTTATACGTTTGATGTATGTACCGCTGATTATCTCTGATGTATACCTGTAAGGGTGCCCAGGTAGGGCACCAGTCGCGGTCCGGGGTCGGGTCGTGACAACAACACACCCATAAACAAGACTCTACTAGATACGACTTGCAGACTCCTTATGACAAACCTACTCTGATACCAAGTTTGTCACACCCTAGCCTTGGGGGTGTGGCCGACACCCAATGCCCGAAGGTCTAAGCGTGCCACTAGTATTCGAATCCTGAAATATGAAACTTGGGCCGACAAGGCCTCTAATTAACTATATATGACAAGACTGAAGGATAACCTGCACACAAAAGAGTTCCAGTACGATATAACATATGAACATATATCCAAGGCCGATAAGGCCACAATACGAGTATACTACTAACAAAAATGGTCGATAAGGCCACGACATACTAACATCTATTTTACACAGGTTTACAAGCCTCTACGAACACATGTACATAACCACATGACGGGACAGGGCCGCACCATACCCCAAAATACTAGTATCATAAGTATCAGTACTTAAAACTCTTGTAATGCAAGTTTGAGAGAGAGGAGTGAGATAAAAATACAGCTGAGTAGATCACCTACTGAGGAAGAGCACCGCTCTGTCTATCTGTACCTGCGGGCATGAACATAGTGTCTCGGAGAAGGGTATTAGTATGAAAGATGAATTGAATATGTAATGCAGGTAACATATGTAAACATGAGATATAACATGAAAGATATGGAAATAAGAATCAACTTGAAACTCATAAAAGCCTATGAGGGCCTACTCTGTCATAATCAGAAACATATGTATGCATGTCTATAAAAATCATGCCACTCTGTGGAGAAAATCATACCGTACTATATATATATATATATATATATACCCGACTTCGACAGGGACTTAGTCATACACCAACCCAAATATGGGACTCGATAATGTCTGATATCAAACCAACTATAGTTGGGTGCACATCTATGTGTCGTACCCAGCTGACTATATCCTGGATCGGTAAGAATATATATATATACATATATATATATATATATAAGTTCAATACAAAACAAACTATATTAGATACCACAAGCAGAGCTTGAGTGACCTATAGTCGTTATACTCTAACTATTGTTATTGGCACTACGTTCAAGAATCTTGATATGAATATTTGGGGATTACACATCCTGAGAGTTGCTACGGACAAGAAACTACTCAAGACCTATGATCAATTTGTCAAAGAAAACCTTTTGTTACTTCATTTTGTCAAAAGATTTCTATTCGAGTAAACGTCGTATCAAGCCTTGTCAAGAAAGAAGGTTTGTCTTACATACCTTATCCTTGAAGTGACAATCGCTTCACAAGCCCTTGTACACCTTACGGTAGTTATCTATAGCAAACAAAGGGTTAATATCAATACCGAATTCATAATTTATAAAAAAAAAACTTTGTTTAGGTATCTTAGCAACAATCTTAACACAAAAGGTTCTTATATTCTTTAACCAAAAGGGTACTTCGGTAATTTGATCTTGCGATCCTCCTAAACATCTTTTCATAGCTTTACAATATCAATAATTAAACTACTTATCAATACCAACTCCTAATTCAAGCAAAACAGCCCACAAATCCTATCATCGTGATTTTATAGGGTTATGAGTTTCAATTACAAAAATCCTTTGACAGTTTACCCCGAATTATCGATTAATTATAATTATACATAGAGGAGGTTAAATCTTACCTTTACGCCTCAAAATCCTCGTAAATCAGTGGGTTACTTCATCTCCAAGGGTTTTTCAAATCGATTCCTTATGGAGAAGAGGATTTCTATGATAATCACGGGATTAATTGCGTTGATCTTACACAATTCAGCTTCGGTTTGATCTTGAAAGGGTGGGATATTTTAGAGGATTTTTGGAAAGTTCTCAATCTGATTTTGGGGAAAATGAGGATTAAATCAACCTGACCCGCTTTTAAACCCGAAAAAAAATCTTCATCTCCGTACTTCGACGGTTTATTTTCTAGGCCGTCAAACTTTTCACGGTCCGTCAATCTTCCCGTCAAAATGCTAGGGAAAATTGACGGCTTAGGATGGGAATTTTGACGATCCGTCAATTTGGACCATCAATCAATAATTGAGACCTCAAAATCTCCCAGTATTTGACGATCAAAAAATTTCACTTTTACGGTTCGTTAAATCTGCCGTCAAAATGCCCAGTTTTTCTGATTTCGTCAAAACGTACTTTCTTCGATCCTTTTACTTCACAACACTCCGGAACATCCGTAAATAAGTCGTAAACCCTCAGTTTCCTTTCGTAAAGTCGTATTTCCTCCCGGACATCGGTATTTATTAACAACGCGACAGAATGCGAAACTACGGGGTGTAACATTTGAGATAGTAGAAATTACTACACAAACATACAAGAAAAGAAAATTAAAAGGAATATTGAGAGACAAACAAAATAAATATAGAATTGATTACTATTAATATGCAGTATTGGATATTGGCAATAGAAACTTTCAGTTAATTAACCGTTGTGTTAGTTTTCAAGCATAGATTTAAGCTAACAGAAAAAAGTTAAGTATATTACCAATACCATGTGTGAAAAATGTAGCAAGTTTATTGTGTAAATTAAGCTAACAAGCATAGATTTAAAAGAAATAGAAATAAAATATAAAAATTAAACCTAAAAAACAAAATAAACATTACATTGATATAAACTTAAGGGATGGTAAAAAATAATTACACATCTATAATACGTATCTTAGTATTATATTATTTTGGGGGAATACTTTAACCATGAGAAAGCCATATCAAACTATATTAACTGTTACACTCCATAGTTTCGCGTTTCTCTGTGCCGTTAATGGATACCGAAGTTTCGAAAAGAGGTACGACCTTAGGAAAGAATAATGAAGATTTACAACTTGTTTATGAAGGTATCGGAGTATTTGAAAGTTAAACAGATTGAAGGAAGTACGTTTCGATGAAGATGAGAAACTGGGCTACTTGACGGGACAGACGATGAACCGTCAAACTATTTGATGGACCGTCAAACTATTTGATGGACCATTAAATACCCATCCTGAGCCATCAATCTTATTGGAAGTTTGACGGGGAATATTGATGGACCGTCGGAAGTTTGACGGTCCGTCGAGTGTACCGTCAAATTACGACGATGCAGAACTTTTGACGAGTTTATATTGGAATTTTCTAATTTGGAATTCATTTTCCTCCATACCAAACCCTAAGACCTCTCTTAAAATCCTCTCAATCATACCCCAACACCCTAAGTTGGAATTAAAGCCATAATCCGCAAGAATTTCATAATAAGCCTGTGATTATCAAAGAAATGTCCATCTTCTTGAAGAGTTGGTTCTTGAAAACCCTTGGAGAAAGATACTCTACTGTTTAGAGGAGATTTGAATACATAGAGGTAAGTTTTACCCACCTCTACTTATAATTGTAATTAATTATCAATTTGAAGGAAGTTATGAAAAAGTTATCATGATCAAAATTTCACAAAATTATAAAAAAATTGTAATATGAATTGTTGGGTTGTTTTACTCTAATTATGAGTTGAATTGGATGGTGGTATTGATGGTATATGTTACGGATTAAGGAATGTAAGGTTTGAAAGGTTGTGAGACTAATTCATATGAAGTTTTCCGTATAAGAGAATTTTAAAGAATTAGATGTGCCTAATTGTTGTCGAAGAGCACCTAACTAAAGTTTAATGAAAATCATAGTTGGTTTAAACCGTGGGATTAAATTAAATAAGCATCCCTTATAAAGGAGTCTAAGAACCTCAAATATATATGGATGTCGATAAGATACTTAAGTGAAGTTTTTATGGAATTTAGATTCGATATTGATATTACTTCCTTGTATGATATAGATGAGCATTCGTAAAGGAAGCGAGGACTTGTAAAACGACTGTAGCAACAAAAATCAGGTATGTAAGACTTACTTTCTTTCTTTTTGGCATGATCTATATAAACGAAACGTGAATGTAACATTACTCCATAAAGGTTCCACTCTTAGTAAATAGAAGTCTTCATGTTGATTTATGATCAATCAATATTGTTTCCCAGAAAGTTATTCATGATTAGAGAGTTTTGTGGAGTCATGTCGTCATAGCAATGTTAGTCTCATAATGGTAATTAAAGATATAACGACCTTATGTCACTACGCGAGAGTATTCAAAATTCTTAAAGAGAACGTCATATGCATGCATTGCATATCTATATTATCGCCAGAGGTTTATGGTGTTATATACGTAGCTATAAAGATACATTATTTATTATATTGCCCACAGAAGCCTATGGCATTATATACGTAGTTATACATATATGATATTGATTATATTGCCTGAGTCTATGGCGTTATATCGCGGCCATACATATATGACCGAGATAATATTGCCCCCATAAGCCTACGACGTTATATACACGATTATATTTCATATGCATATTATTGCCCACAAAGGCACTCAGAGTACATGTTGTATTCCCACAACTTTACCCTACAGTAATACATCTAGTTTCAGTTGCAGTTGAACTTATTTACGGATTTGACCTTATATATTGATACATCTTTCAATGCGATGTCCCTTCTGGGGACATGCCCGTGATCTGGTCAGATGATTTCCTCACGGTAGGACTCGACTTGCCTGGAGGTTTCCACGCTCCTTTCTTCTGAAGCTATGTTGAGCTAACAGGTATGACAGATGTGCATATGTATATAGTTTGGTATAGCGGGGTCATGTCCCGACTAGTTGTTGTCAGTACACTCTTTAGAGGCTTATAGACAGTGTATTACGTGTGACAGTCATATGTGGCCTTATCGGCCTCTCCATTAGATTTATTATATCTATGTTGGCCTAGTCTGCCTTGTTATATATATACATGTATGTTTTGGGCATTTTCTGAGTGCATATAGATATATCCTCAGTCAGTTGAGTATGTCTGCCCATGAGTTGTGGTATATCCCTCAGGTATCAAGAACGGTACGCTTGGGCCTTAGGGCGTCGGGTGCTGGCCACACACCCCAAGATTGGGGTGTGGGATTAACATCACTTTTACTTACAGTCAAGGGTGGTGAGGAATTGATAGAATCACTCCATCCTTAAATAGAAGTCTGAAATTTGAGTCCTGAGAATGAAAAAACTCTGATAGAGAGCTCTTTCAGCTTTAATGTACCTTACACAAAATGAATTTGGATTATCACGCCACCCCATATGAATATCTGACGCCGGATAGGAAACAAGAAAAATCATATTCAAGTTCCTTAGATAACTAGTATATTAATTTCGGTTTAAATGATAAAACTTGAAGAATGAACTAATATTTTAAATGTCAAAAGAAAAGAAACCCCATTTTTTTGGGACTAAAGCATTTGTTATTGTTGTTGGAACGTCAAAAGAAAGGAAAGAAAACACTGTGAATATCAATCTCAAAATAATATATTTGAATTAATTAATTACTATCATTTTCAAATAAATTATTTGGCTAATTAAGCTTGCAAAGTTTCATGTGCAATGTTTAATAGCTAACATAATCGATTTCGTTTCATACATTTACTTTAATGCAAATATTAGCAGTGAACTTACGTGCCACCTGTTTAGCATTGCGCTACATTCACGTTATGTTGTTTGGCTTAGGCTAAATGTTTGTTTGCAAAGTTTGACGTACAAACTTTTAAATTATGGTGTTTGATTGGAGCGAAAAAATGTATTTGTAAGTTTGAAATAAATTCTCCTTAGGATCCTTCTCATTAATTCACAATATATATATAGTTATACAAAGGTTAATTCCTAATACAGTAAGAATCCTAATGTACCATAAATATACAACACTTATATTACAAAATATACGGTGAATATTTTGAGAATATTCGCTAATACTCCACCTCAGTCGGAGCGGGAGGAGTCCTGACACTAAGACTGAATCTGAAGTCTATGAATAACTGTCTGGGTAGCCCTTTTGTGAAGATATCTGCATACTGATAAGTGGACGGCATATGCAAAACCTTGACCTGGCCGAGAGCTCCTTTCTCACGGACAAAATGTATATTCATCTCAATATGTTTGGTTCGCTGATGTTGAATCGGATTGTGAGATAGATATATTATCACAGTAGACTATAGACATCTTGCGTAGTGGACACTGGAGATCCAAGAAAAGATTTTGGAGCCAACAAATCTCAGCAACAACATTAGCTAAGTCGTGATACTCTGCCTCAGCACTTGATCGGGATAATGTGGCTTGCCTCTTGGCAGATCAAGAAATGAGATTATCTCCAAGAAATACACAATAGCCAGAGGTGGAGTGACATGTGTCTGGACAACCTGACTAATCCGCATCCGTATAAGACAGTAACATGGTCGGTGCAGATGAATATAGATGTAACACATAGTCAAGTGTACCCTTAAAGTATCTGATGATACGCTTAAGATCAGCAAAGTGAGACTCCACCGGGGCATGCATAAACAGACATATCTGCTGAACGACATATGTAATGTCGGGCCTAGTGAATGTAAGATATTGAAGGGCACCTGTAAGACTCTTATATAAGGTAGTATTGGAGACCAGATCACCATCACCAGAACTAAGCTTGAACTTTGAATCTACCAGAATGAACATAATTTTGCAATTTGTCATCTTGGTCCTGTATACAATTTTTCAGCATACTTACGCTGACTCAGGAACATAGTATATGCAAATTTGTTACTAAAATACCCAAAAAATAGCTCAACTTGCGCAAATCAATCATAGCAAATTCAGTTTTGAGTAAATCAAAATTTTCATTTTTTAATCCGTCAGATGAGGCAGTGAGAACAATATCATCCACATATAGGAGTAAATACGTTGTGCTACTACCGCGATAGAAAATGAATAGAGATCTATCACACATGCTGCATATTAACCCAATCTGTAAAATATATCTGGCAAAGCAGTCATACCACGCTCTGGGGGCTTGTTTTAAGACATACATGGACTTCCGGAGACAACAGACATACTAAGGAGCTGCTGGATGGAGAAAGCCATGTGGATGATGCATACACACATTTTATTTTAAATTTGCATACAAAAATGCATTCTTGACATCAAGCTGATGAATCGTCCAATGCTTACCCATGACAATACTGAGAACTGTGTGAATGGTAGTCAGTTTAACAACCGGACTAAATGTCTCACCACAATCGATGCCCTCTTGCTGATTTGTACCATTGGCCACAAGTATAGCCTTATACCGTTCTAACTCACTATTATCTCTGAATTTGTGACGAAATATCCATAAGCATCGGATAACATTCACCCCAACCGATCTAGGTACCATGTCCAAGTGTGTTGTTTGGTTAAAGCATTGAATTCCTCACACATGGTCGCATTTCAATTGGGGTCCAGTTTGGCTAAGTTTGGATTTTTGGAAATGGGAGAAAGTGTTCGTGTTGAAAGATTAAATTGGACCTTGGGTTTGAAAATATCATGTTTGGCACGAGTTTCCATAGGGTTGGTAGGAATGGACGCGTGTTCAAGGTCAGTTAGGTTTTGGGAGTTGTTGTGTGCAGGTTCGATGTAGGTGTTTGGCATTTGGGATGAGGTTTCTGTCGGAGACATTGTAGCATGTCGATGTTGGTAGATCTGGTTTGGTGGGGATGTTGATGTCGGGGTATGGTTGTCACGACCCGAACCCGGGCCCATGACTGGTGCCTTACCCCGGACACCCTAGTAATACAACATCAGAGAAAATCAGCGGAAATAAAAAACTTACACATGAAACAAGATATATAATAATAAAAACAGGTTAACCAAAACGGTTACCTTCCTGTATATATACATCAAAATTGAACAGTAAATCCTTTACAAACCACCCCACAGTACTCTGGACCTCTAAGAATGTAACAACAACTATGGCGGGACGGGGCCCCGCCATACCCAGAATGTACAAGTACCTACAATGACAGGGACTATACGAAAGATAAGCCTCGAGAAGCGGAGTTTCCCAATACGCTGGCGTGATCCTATGGCGAGGATCCACAACCGGTGTACCTCTACTGCGGCATGAACGCAGCCCGAAAGTCGATCTGACAAGTACCAAGTATGTGGCTGAAAATCAGTAAATGAAATCATAATAGTCTATATAAAGCAGGAGACATGTATGATAACCAAACTACAGTACACAACATATAAGCAGTCATGTCAAGTCAGGGACTCACGCCCTCAAAGTCATTACTCAAATATAACAATGGGTCTCACGCCCACAACATCAATCATGCCCGTGGAATACCTTCCTCACTGCCGGCAGTCTATGATATAATAACACCAAGGAGTACACATGAACATCAGGTCCCACCTGTGTCACAAAACCGGACGGGGCAAGTACGAAAGCATAGCTACCAGATCCACCCTGCATCATCAATCGGCGGGCAAGTCAAAGCCAACTACGAACCTACCGTACCAACAATACTAAATAAGCGTATCACGAAGGCGGCCGGCAAGTCGATAGCCTCTACAGATCCACCTGCATCACGTCGGCCGGCAAGACGATAGCCTCTACCAGATCCACCGCATCACGTCGTGGCCGGCAATCGTAAGCTAACTACGAGATCCGCTGCGTCACGAAACCGGTCTAAAGCGGAAAAGCTGCGTCACGGTGGCCGGGGCAAGTCGCGATAGCCTCTACTAGATCCACCGCATCACGTCGGCCGGGGCAAGTACGTGAGCTAACCACCAAATCCACCTACATCACGAAACCGTCCAAACAGCGACTCACGAAGGCGACCGCGGGGCGTCGAAGGCCTGCAGATTCACCTGCATCACGTCGGCGGGCAAGTACGTAGACCAACTACCAGATACCAAGGCCGTAATCACGATACTTCGTCCAACCACTGACACGCGAAGCTGACACGTGGCAAGTGCGATAACCTCTACCAGATCCTCCCTGCGCCACGTGGCGGCGGGCAAGTAACCAGCTAACCACGGATCACTGGCAGTAGTCACGAGACTTCGCCATAAACCGAGCGGGGCAAGTACGAAGGCTAACTACGTAACCAAAGCCGAATCAGCCACGGCCAGGGCAAATGCGAGCCACTACCTGATACCAAAGCCGAATTAGTAAAACCTCATGGAGAGCTAGTCCATGGAACAACAATCCTAATGGAACCATACCCGTGGGCCACCCAACGTGTCAGTAGGTCCAAGGATATAACAAGATAACCGGCCCTCCATCGAGAGACTCGGTAGCACAGAATCAAAACACTTGCACAACAAAGGCTATCACAACAAGCATAGGCAAGTTCAACGTACTCATAGACTTTCATTCTATTACAATAAATCCGGATTTTTAATCCCAAGGTACTACGTATTTTAACTCTTTAAAAGATCCATTTCTTTCACAAAAAGTCACACGATACCCGTAGTATCAAAATAGAGTAACTGTCTTTTTAAGTAAACCAAAACAATTTTCATACTTTCTTTTTAAACCAAATCATTTCTCCCTTTAAAGTCAAGTTACCATTTTAAATCCAATAATAAAACCATCCTTTTGTTTTCATAAAGTCGTTATAACTAACTTCCCATAAAGCTATTATAACACTTTATGTTTTAAACCAATTTAAGACAAAACCATGCCTTTCTTTTAAACCAAAACACTTCAAATTCTCAAGTCTCTTTTCTTTTAGAAATCAAGTTCCTTACTGTGGAATTTAAGAAAAATCAATACTTGTTATTAATGATTTTATTAAAGCGTATGATCTAGGAAATATAATACAATTTTGTCTTATCTTAGCTTCTATGCAGATGGAGGTTTCTACTGGTTTTAATATAATTAATTATTTGTCAATACATTTTCCTTTATTAACGCTGCAGTGGTTTGTTCGATACTTATTCTCATTTCCGAAATCAATATAACTTATTCCTTTTAAAACTCAATTACCCATTTCTCATAAATGCGGTTTCACAACTTTTTAACACAATTCAAGTCCTTAATATTTCACATCAAGTCATTTATCTTTTAAAAACCACAAATCATTTCTTTACCTACATAAAGTTGTTATAACAAACTTCTCATAAAGCCGTTATAAAACTTTATGTTTTAAACCAACCAAATTCGTTTAGCACACGTACGTCTACCGTACTACATAGTTCACACAATCATGCTAGAAAAGATAGGAAGAGGTTCACATACCTCGCGATGATTATCGACAAAAAGCAAAAAGCTCCAAAGTATTGTAACCCTGCAAGTCCTTTCCACCCAGTAGAATACGCTACTGCAATACTTCCACAAAAAGGCCACTGGCGCCTATCAACTTCTCGATCTCTTTGTAGCACAATTCCAAGTACAAGGTTCCTTATTCTACGGAAATTTCGGCAGCACCTCCCCCCCCGAACCACATAAATCTCCTCCTCTAACAAGGCCCGCTACCAAGCCAACAACTCGAGGGTTACACGTCTAACCGTGGTGTACAACCGCCCACAATAATACTACAAGTCTACTGTAAATACAGTCCAATGTAAATACAGTTCAATTCTTCTATAATCATCCTTCCAATATATCTTATACTCAATTCTAAACTACTACAATATGTAATATCCAATTCTGATAGGGACAAAGATAATTACCTCGATAAGCCCAAAATTATCCAAGATTAATAAGTCGATCCTGAGCAACGCTTAGCTCCAATTTCTTACGTTCCAACCCGCTCCAAGCAACCCTTAGAAGCTCCTAACCAACTCCTCTTCAAGATCTAACTCCAAAAAGTGAAGAACACTTAGGCTCAAACTATGGCAAGTTTCGGCCAAGGCAAGGTTTCTAGGCTAGGGGTGTGAAATCTTTTCCAACTCTTGGTACACAATCTTCCTAACACCCTAAGGAAGAATACTTAAAAGTTTAAGAATTTTTGGACAACATTAGCTCCTAAAATCAGCCCATGGCCGAGAGCTACACTCAAGAGGGAGGGGGTATTTTGCCTTGGAAATCATCTCAAGTGTGGATGAAGTCTTCACAAAGGGGTATTTATAGAGAAATCAAGGGCCAAGATTAAAGCAAATGTAAGGTGAGGATTGGGGACATGTGTGGGGGTAATTTGTCAACCATCTGTCCACCACAAGAATGGGACAAGTGGCTTGCCACTTGTCCCCACAAAAACGTCAAGTGTCCATTAGTTTGGCCATAGGGCACATGGGGTGACAAGTGTCGCCTACTGCAAATCAAAATATTTCATCTTAGAAAATATCCGTAATGCCAAAAATCTCGAAAATAAAGTGGGCCCACAAGCCGTAAATTTCTCCAGTGGGCCACGTGACCAATCCGGAAATAAAATTCCATAATTCTCAAATATTCCAAAAGTCCGAATCGAATCAGGAATCCAATTCCCATTAACGAACCTTTTTCCTGCATAAAAACCGGAAACTTTTCCGTCGAAAAATCACATCTTTCTTCCTTTCCAATTTTGTGTCGTATTCTCGTACGTACGTCCTCACATACATACCCTGGAACTACGGGGTGTAACATTCTTCCCCCCTTAGAAACATTCGTCCCGAATGTTCCTTCTAAGTCTCCAAGCACACTGTCTTGGTATAGTCTTCCTCTTATACTTACAAAACCACTTATGCCATACGGCCATAATATAACACAGCAAAAACTCAAATCCAAGCCAACGAGGAATCACCTCTAACATCACAAAAGCTCTCACCCATGGTCTAAAGGATACTCATTCACATCTTCACTTCACAAAAGAAATGGTCACTACCGATCTCTTAACACAAGTTCACTTCTTTCCTTACTCGTCGTACCCTTCTCGTACACCCGAACTCTTTCTAGTACATGTACCATACTCCAGTCATTGCTTCAGTTTCCAAAACCTTTGGAGTCACTACCTCGAACTTGGTCATCAAACTAGCCTCAAATTCCTTTAAGGCCATTCCCGGCCTTCACGATCCGATTCTGGTTGAACACATCCACGAACTCATACGATGGTTACCTAAACCTGGGCCTAGCACCCTCGTGACCCTACCACATGGCGGGACCACCTCAAACTGACCCCACCTCATTCTGGGCTGCGGGTTGACCCGCTATCTGGCCTCAACCCGACCCGCTATCGCGCCAAACTCTTGTTCCCCGATCCGGAACAATCTTACCAATTCACGTCATGAAAGCTACCACTTCCATCTCACACTACCCATGGAATTATCCCACAATATATTTCACGCATACCACGTACTTCGACAAAGACCAACCGTAAAATCATCCACTCAAGACGACCTTGCATCCAAGGTCCTAACTGTTATAAATTCTAAGGCTCACAATTGTCTCGTCTCCAGACTTACCCTTTTTCAACTAACCATGTTTTCTAAATCACAAATATACACAATGCTATCCGTATATAGCACTCAACATGTATCCACCATAACAACATAAACGATCTCTTGGGTGAAGATATCTCTGTAACTCGCCTCACTTTCCCTTTGTCGCCTAATCATAATCACGCCTGCGGTAGCTAGCTATAGAAGGTGATGAACCGTCCACCGATCCCGAAAGTGAGTCTCTACATTCGTGCTACCTGCGGTGGACAAACTCTCACCAAATGGCCTGCTGTCATGGCATAACAATCTCCCAAACTAGCATGACACCCTGAAGATCATCCTCCGCTCTCTATCCATAGAACTCTGGGGGACAGCAACTCAAGAAATCCCGAAGTCTCAGACTATCGGATCAAGGGTGAACCACTGGCAATGCCGGAACCTCCGGCTCCCGTCCGTCCTCATATCTTGCCACGATCCTAGCTAGTAACTGGGACATCTCTTGAACTCATATCCTCGGCTCCTGGTCGTGGGCGGAGACCAGTATCTTGGCCTCGATGAAATCGCCGCCGCTCTAAACTCTGCTTTGGGGCTAGCGGCGTCATAAAACTTCGTCGTCAAGTACTATCTCGTAATGACCAGGCCTGTGCCATCGTAACCCTCTGTGTTCTACTCGTAGCTCCCTCTGCTGCCTTGCACATCTGGGCCCTAGTTGCCTTGCGTAGAGGCATAACGGGTACATAAGAATACGCTAGAGGGATTCCAACTTATAACACAGCTCTAAGGCACGATCTCAGAGTGAGAAGAATGAAAACCAATCCTAAATATCCTGTAGCCTCCTGATTATAGATGTGGTGCCTGACACCGATAATCAAGACCCTACTGAACACGTGCGTAGACACTTTCGGAGGATTAAGCGTTACGATACCACTTTTGTCACGACCCGACCGGGCGTGGTCGTGCCTTACCGGGCACCCTAGTAATACAACATCGAGAAAATCGTGAAATAAAAACTTACATGAAACAAGATATATAATAATAAAAGCAGGTTAACCAAGCAGTTTACCTTCATATATATACATCAAAATTGAGCAGTAAATCTTTTACAAACCACACTTGTGATTACTACGGACCTAAGAATGTAACAACAACTATGACGGGACGGGCCGCCATACCACGAATATACAAGTACCTACAATGACGGGGACTATACCAAAAGATAAGCCTCAGAAAGCGGAGCTTCCTAATCTGTTGACGTGATCCATGGCGAGGATCAACAACCGGTGTACCTACTGCGGCATGAACGCATCCCGAAGGAGGTCGATCTGGCAGTACCAAGTATGTGGAATCGAAAATCGTAAATGAAATCATAATAGTCTATATAAAGCGGAGACATATATGATAACCAAACTACGATTACCTGACATATAGCGATCATGTCAAGTCGGGGACTCACGCCTCAAAGTCATCACTCAAATATAACAATGGGTCTCACGCCCAACATCAATCATGCGTGGAATACGCCCTCACTGGCGATCTATGATATAATAACACCAGAGTACACATGAACACGGGTCCGCGTGTCACAAAACCGTGACGGGGCAAGTATGAAGGCATAGCTACCAGATCCAACCTGCATCATCAACTGACCGGGGCAAGTACGAAAGCCAGCTACCAGAACCTACCGTACCAACAATACTAAGTGGCGTATCACGAAGGTGATCGGGCAAATCGATAGCCTCTACGGATCCACTGCGTCACGTCGGCCAGGCAAATCGTAAGCTAACTACCGATCCACCTGCATCACGAAACCGATCTAAAAGCTGGAAAGCTGCGTCACGGGTGGCCGGGAAAGTCGCGATAGCCTACCGATCCACCGCATCACGTCGTGGCCGGGGCAAAGTCGTAGGCTAACCACGGATCCACCACTGCGTCACGAAACCGTCCAAACACCGACTCACGAAGGCGACCGCGGGGCAAGTACGAAGGCCTCTACCAGATCCACCCTACATCACGTCGCTGACCGGGGCAAGTATGTAGACCAACTACCAGTTACCAAGGCCGTAATCACGAGACTTCGTCCAACCACTGACACGCGAAGATGACACGTGGCAAGTGCGATAACCTCTACCAGATCCTCCCTGCGCCACGTGGCGGCGAGGCAAGTAACGGGCTAACCACGGATCACAACCGTAGTCACGAGACTTCGCCACAAACCGAACGAGGCAAGTATGAAGGCTAACTACGAACCAAAGCCGAATCACCCACGGCCAAGGCAATGCGAGCCAACTACCAGATACCAAAGCCGAATCAGTAAAACCTCATGGAGAGCTAGTCCATGGAACAACAATCCTAATGGAACCATACGAAGTGGGCCCAACGTGTCGATGGGTCCAAGGATATAACAAGATAACGCCTCCATCGAGAGACTGGTAGTACGTAATCAAAACACTTGCACAACAAAGGCTATCACAACAAGCATAGGCAAGTTGAACGTACTCATAGACTTTCATTTTATTACAACAAATCCGGATTTTTAATCCCAAGGTACTACGTATTTAAACTCTTTAAAAGATCCATTTCTTTCACAAAAGTCACACGATACCGTAGTATCAAAATAAATGCTTTGTCTTTTAAGTAAACCAAAACAATTTTCATACTTTCTTTTTAAACCAAATCATTTCTCCCTTTAAAGTCAAGTTACCATTTTAAATCCAATAATAAAACCATCCTTTTGTTTTCATAAAGTCGTTATAACTAACTTCTCATAAAGCTATTATAACACTTTATGTTTTAAACCAATTTAAGACAAAACCATGCCTTTCTTTTAAACCAAAACACTTCAAATTCTCAAGTCTCTTTTCTTTTAGAAATCAAGTTCCTTACTGTGGACTTTAAGAAAAATCAATACTTGTTATTAATGATTTTATTAAAGCAGCCATGATCTAGGAAATACAATTTTGTCTTATCTTAGCTTCTATGCAGATGGAGGTTTCTACTGGTTTTAATATAATTAATTATTTGTCAATACATTTTCCTTTATTAACGCTGCAGTGGTTTGTTCGATACTTATTCTCATTTCCTAAATCAATATAACTTATTCCTTTTAAAACTCAATTACCCATTTCTCATAAATGCGGTTTCACAACTTTTTAACACAATTCAAGTCCTTAATATTTCACATCAAGTCATTTATCTTTTAAAAACCACAAACCATTTCTTTACCTACATAAAGTTGTTATAACAAATTTTCCATAAAGCCGTTATAACACTTTATGTTTTAAACCAACCAAATTCGTTTAGCACACGTACGTCTACCGTACTACATAGTTCACACAATCATGCTAGAAAAGATAGGAAGAGGTTCACATACCTCGCGACGATTATCGACAAAAGCAAAAGCTCCAATCAGTAACCTGCAAGTCCTTTCCACCCTTCAAGTAGAATACGCTACTGCAATCTTCCACCTAAAAGGCCACAAGCGCCTATCAACTTCGATCTCTTTGTAGCACAATTCCAAGTACAAGGTTCCTTATTCTACGGAAATTTGCGGCACCTCCCGCAACCACATAAATCTCTCCTCTAACAAGGCCCGCTACTAGCCAACAACTCGAGGGTTACACGTCTAATCGGACGTGTACAACACCTTGCCAGCGATAATACTACAAGTCATCAGAATACGGTCAATGTAAATACAGTTCAATTCTTCTATAATCATCCTTCCAATATATCTTATACTCAATTCTAAACTACTACAATATGTAATATCCAATTACAATAGGGGGACAAAGATAATTACCTCGATAAGCCCAAAATTATCCAAGATTAATAAGTCGATCCTGAGCAACTCTTAGCTCCAATTTCTTACGTTCCAACCCGCTCCAAGCAACCCTTAGAAGCTCCTAACCCACTCTTCAAGATCCAACTCCAAAAGTGAAGAACAGCAGGCTCAAACTATGGCAAGTTTCGGCCAAGGCAAGGTTTCTAGGCTAGGGGTGTGAAATCTTTTCCAACTCTTGGTACACAATCTTCCTAACACCCTAAGGAAGAATACTTAAAAGTTTAAGAATTTTTGGACAACATTAGCTCCTAAAATCAGCCCATGGCCGAGAGCTACACTCAAGAGGGAGGGGGTATTTTGCCTTGGAAATCATCTCAAGTGTGGATGAAGTCTTCACTACAAAGGGGGGGGGGGTATTTATAGAGAAATCAAGGGTCAAGATTAAATCAAATGTAAGGTGAGGATTGGGGACATGTGTGTGGGTAATTTGCCAACCATATGTCCACCACAAGAATGGGACAAGTGGCTCCCCCACAAAAAAACGTCCAAGTGTCCATTAGTTTCGGCCATAGGGCCACATGGGGGTGACACGTGTCTCCCCCCTACTCGTCCAAAATATTTCATCTTCCGAAAATATCCGTAATGCCAAAAATCTCGAAAATAAAGTGGGCCCCACAAACCGTAAATTTCTCCCGTGGGCCCCACGTGACCAATTCCAGAAATAAAATTCCATAATTCTCTAATATTCCAAAAAGACCGAATACCGAATCCGGGAATCTAATTCCCTTTAACGAACCTTTTTCCTTCACAAAATCCGGAAACTTTTCCGTCGAAAAATCACATCTTTCTTCCTTTCCAATTTTTGTGTCGTATTCTCGTACGTACGTCCTCACATACATACCCTGGAACTACGGGGTGTAACAATGGTAATGGTTCGACAATTGCAGGTCTGTGAGTGGAGTGGTTGACATTTTTGGGTTTTGTTGAATGGTCGGAAAACTAGAGCTTGGGTGAGTGTACCGGGGTGACCAGTCACGGGACGGACAGGGATACATGGGAGACGCAGGTCGATGACTGGAGAGTAGGTTGTGGAAGTACAATGGAGTTAATGTAGAGCATTTTTGAGACAATAGGGGAAATGTCGGACTCATTGAGAAACGTGTAATATGTGGTTTGGAATTTTTGGATATTGGAAAAGGGAAACTGTGTCTCGTCAAACATGACGTGGCGAGAGACAATGATCTTACGAGAGGATAAATCATAGCGCAAGTAACCCCTATGATTAAATGGAAAACCAACGAAGACGCACGGTGTTGTTCGGGAGCCATTTATAAGAGCGATGAAGTCGAGATTGGGGTAGCATAGACAACCGAAAATCCAAAGCTGATCATAGGACAGGATCCTACGGTATAAAATTTTGGTGCGAGTTTTATTTTGGATAGCGCTACTGGGTAAAATATTAAGGAGGTATTCTACCATTTTAACTGCATAAATCCAAAACGAGGGGGAGAGGCATTAAGAGAGAAAAGAACATAGTTTAGGGTTTGACTTCTGATACCATGTAAGTTTGGAATTAATTCCCCTTAGGGATCCTTCTCATTGATTCACAATATATATAGTTGTACAAATGTTGATTCCTAATACAGTAAGAATCGTAATGTACCATAAATATACAACACTCATAATTACAAATATACGGTGAATATTTTGAGAATATTCGCTAATATGTAAAGAATGAATCTTGGGTCTAACTCAACCCCAGAAGTTATCTTGTATGGTGAGGATTGTCCAAGTCCATATAAGGAGTCCATGTTCTCATTCCATATCCGGTGTGGGACTCTTAACACTCTTCGCACGCTCAGACCTTGTTAACTAGAGCGTGTATAATATAATTTGGGGGCCCAATATCACTGCACAAAGAATTGAAATGAGTCTGACTCTGATACTATGTTAGATTGTATTAATCTCCCTTGGGGAGCCTTTCTCATTAACACATAATATACATAGGTATACAATGTTGAATCCTTCTATAATAAAGATCTCAATTCTATCATAATTATACAATATAAAATATGATAAAGTATACATATGTATACGTGCTAACACACCCCCTCAGTCTGAGTGGGAGGAGGTCGGACGCTAAGACTGAATCTGAAGTCAAGGAAGAGTTGATTAGGTAGGCCCTTTGTCAATATATTCGTATATTGATAAGAGGAAGGCACATGTAATACTCTGACATGACCGAGAGCAACCTTCTCACGAACAAAGTGGATGTCCATCTCAATATGCTTGGTTCGCTGATGTTGAACCGGATTATGAGATAGATAGATGGCGGAAATGTTATCACAATAAACCAAAGACGTCTTACGCAACGTACACTGAAGCTCTAAAAGAACATTTCGGAGCCAACAGATCTCAACATCATTAGCAACACCTCTATACTCTGCTTCTGCTTCTGCACTCGAACGGAATAAAATTGCTTGCCTCTTGGCAAATCAAGAAATTAGATTATAATTAGACTTTAATTGTTTATATTTGTAGATGCAAACAATATTCAATCACAAAGTCTAGATAAACAAACTAAGCCATCATACGACGATTCATGTTGATCATTCATAGAAATCTACTTTATCCTTCATGTATAATTATTTACGTAATATTTTACTAATATTAATTTATTTTACAAAAATATGTACTATATGACTCGGGATACATGTACAACACACGTATCGAAAAATTAGTGTATATTTACTATACATATTATATACAGATCAGTGTATAAATTTTGTACATTTGGGTTACTACCGGTAATTACGTTTTCCTTTAATATAATCAGCCAAATCTTGATGGCTTTGTTCAATAAAATTACAACTAATCAACTGCATAGTTGCACGTAGTCAATCGACGTTATATACACGATTATATTTCATATGCATATTATTGCCCACAAAGGCACTCAGAGTACATGTTGTATTCCCATAACTTTACCCTACAGTAATACATCCAGTTTCAGTTGCAGCATTGAACTTATTTACAGTTTCAGCCTTATATATTCAGTACATCTTTCGTACTGATGTCCCTTTCTGGGGACATTGCGTTCATGTCCGCAGATACAGATCAGCAGATGATTTACTCACGGTAGGACTCGACTTGCCTGGAGGTTTCCACGCTCCTACTTCTGAATGAACTAATATTTTAAATGTCAAAAGAAAAGAAACCCCATTTTTTTGGGACTAAAGCATTTGTTATTGTTGTTGGAACGTCAAAAGAAAGGAAAGAAAACACTGTGAATATCAATCTCAAAATAATATATTTGAATTAATTAATTACTATCATTTTCAAATAAATTATTTGGCTAATTAAGCTTGCAAAGTTTCATGTGCAATGTTTAATAGCTAACATAATCGATTTCGTTTCATACATTTACTTTAATGCAAATATTAGCAGTGAACTTACGTGCCACCTGTTTAGCATTGCGCTACATTCACGTTATGTTGTTTGGCTTAGGCTAAATGTTTGTTTGCAAAGTTTGACGTACAAACTTTTAAATTATGGTGTTTGATTGGAGCTAAAAAATGTATTTGTAAGTTTGAAATAAATTCTCTTTAGGGATCCTTCTCATTAATTCACAATATATATATAGTTGTACAAAGATTAATTCCTAATACAGTAAGAATCCTAATGTACCATAAATATACAACACTTATAATTACAAAATATATGGTGAATATTTTGAGAATATTCGCTAATACTCCGCCTCAGTCGGAGCGGGAGGAGTCCTGACACTAAGACTGAATCTGAAGTCTATGAATAACTGTCTGGGTAGCCCTTTTGTGAAGATATCTGCATACTGATAAGTGGACGGCATATGCAAAACCTTGACCTGGCCGAGAGCTCCTTTCTCACGGACAAAGTGTATATCCATCTCAATATGTTTGGTTCGCTGATGTTGAATCGGATTGTGAGATAGATATATGGCAGATATATTATCACAGTAGACTATAGACGCCTTGCGCAATGGACACTGGAGATCCAAGAAAAGATTTTGGAGCCAACAAATCTCAGCAACAACATTAGCTAAGTCGTGATACTCTGCCTCAGCACTTGATCGGGATAATGTGGCTTGCCTCTTGGCAGATCAAGAAATGAGATTATCCCCAAGAAATACACAATAGCCAGAGGTGGAGTGACATGTGTCTGGACAACCTGCCTAATCCGCATCCGTATAAGATAGTAACATGGTCGGTGCAGACGAATATAGATGTAACCCATAGTCAAGTGTACCGCCAGGTATCGATGATACGCTTAAGATCAGCAAAGTGAGACTCTACCGGGGCATGCATAAACAGACACACCTGCTGAACGACATATGTAATGTCGGGCCTAGTGAATGTAAGATACTGAAGGGCACCTGTAAGACTCTTGTATAAGGTAGTATTGGAGACCGGATCACCATCACCAGAACTAAGCTTGAACTTTGAATCTACCGGAATGAACATAATTTTGCAATTTGTCATCTTGGTCCTGTATACAATTTTTCAGCATACTTACGCTGACTCAGGAACATAGTATATGCAAATTTTGTTACTAAAATACCCAAAAAATAGCTCAACTTGCGCAAATCAATCATAGCAAATTCAGTTTTGAGTAAATCAAAATTTTCATTTTTTAATCCGTCAGATGAGGCAGTGAGAATAATATCATCCACATATAGGAGTAAATACGTTGTGCTACTATCGCGATGGAAAATGAATAGAGAGTTATCACACCTGCTGCATATTAACCCAATCTGTAAAATATACCTGGCAAAGCAGTCATACCACGCTCTGGGGGCTTGTTTTAAGACATACATGGACTTCCGGAGACAACAGACATACTAAGGAGCTGCTGGATGGAGAAAGCCATGTGGATGATGCATACACACATTTTATTTTAAATTCGCATACAAAAATGCATTCTTGACATCAAGTTGATGAATCGTCAAATGCTTACCCATGACAATACTGAGAACTGTGCGAATGGTAGCCAGTTTAACAACCGGACTAAATGTCTCACCACAATCGATGCCCTCTTGCTGATTTGTACCATTGGCCACAAGTCTAGCCTTATACCGCTCTAACTCACTACTGTCTCTGAATTTGTGACGAAATATCCATAAGCATCGGATCACATTCACCCCAACCGATCTAGGTACCAAATCCCAAGTGTGTTGTTTGGTTAAAGCATTGAATTCCTCACACATGGTCGCATTTCAATTGGGGTCCAGTTTGGCTAAGTTTGGATTTTTGAAAATGGGAGAAAGTGTTCGTGTTGAAAGATTAAATTGGACCTTGGGTTTGAAAATCTCATGTTTGGCACGAGTTTCCATAGGTTGGTAGGAATGGACGCGGGTTCAAGGTCGGTTAGGTTTTGGGAGTTGTTGTGTGCAGGTTCGATGTAGGTGTTTGGCATTTGGGATGAGGTTTATGTCGGAGACATTGTAGCCTGTCGATGTTGATAGATTTGGTTTGGTGGGGATGTTGATGTCGGGGTATGGTAATGGTTCGACAATTGCAGGTCTGTGAGTGGAGTGGTTGACATTTTTGGGTTTTGTTGAATGGTCGGAAAACTAGAGCTTGGGTGAGTGTACCGGGGTGACCAGTGACGGGACGGACAGGGATCCATGGGAGACGCAGGTCGATGACTAGAGAGTAGGTTGTGGAAGTACAATGGAGTTAATGTAGAGCATTTTGGAGACAATAGGGGAAATGTCGGACTCATTGAGAAACGTGTAATATGTGGTTTGGAATTTTTGGATATTGGAAAAGGGAAACTGTGTCTCGTCAAACATGACGTGGCGAGAGACAATGATCTTACGAGAGGATAAATCATAGCGCAAGTAACCCCTATGATTAAATGGAAAACCAACGAAGACGCACGGTGTTGTTCGGGGAGCCAATTTATAAGGGGCAGTAGAGTCGAGATTGGGGTAGCATAGACAACCGAAAATCCAAAGCTGATCATAGGACAGGATCCTACGGTATAAAATTTTGGTGCGAGTTTTATTTTGGATAGCGCTACTGGGTAAAACATTAAGGAGGTATTCTACCATTTTAACTGCATAAATCCAAAACGAGGGGGGAGAGGCATTAAGAGAGAAAAGAACATAGTTTAGGGTTTGACTTCTGATACCATGTAAGTTTGGAATAAATTCCCCTTAGGGATCCTTCTCATTGATTCACAATATTTATAGTTGTACAAATGTTGATTCCTAATACAGTAAGAATCGTAATGTACCATAAATATACAACACTCATAATTACAAATATACGGTGAATATTTTGAGAATATTCGCTAATATGTAAAGAATGAATCTTGGGTCTAACTCAACCCCAGAATTTATCTTGTATGGTGAGGATTGTCCAAGTCCATATAAGGAGTCCATATTCTCATTCCATATCCGGTGTGGGACTCTTAACACTCTCCGCACGCTCAGACTTTGTTAACTAGAGCGTGTATAATATAATTTGGGGGCCCAATATCACTGCACAAAGAATTGAAATGAGTCTGACTCTGATACTATGTTAGATTGTATTAATCTCCCTTGGGGAGCCTTTCTCATTAACACATAATATACATAGGTATACAATGTTGAATCCTTCTATAATAAAGATCTCAATTCTATCATAATTATACAATACAAAATATGATAAAGTATACATATGTACACGTGCTAACACACCCCCTCAGTGTGAGTGGGAGAAGGTCGGACGCTAAGACTGAATCTGAAGTCAAGGAAGAGTTGATTAGGTAGGCCCTTTGTCAATGTATTCGTATATTGATAAGAGGAAGACACATGTAATACTTTGACATGACCGAAAACAACCTTCTCACAAACAAAGTGGATCTCCAACTCAATATATTGGTTCGCTGATGTCGAACCAGATTATGAGATAGATAGATGGCGGATATGTTATCACAATAAATCAAAGACGCCTTACGCAACGTACACTGAAGCTCTAAAAGAACATTTCGGAGCCAACAGATCTCAATAACATCATTAGCAATACCTCTATACTCTTCTTCTGCACTCGAACGGAATAAAATTGCTTGCCTCTTGGCAAATCAAGAAATTAGATTATAATTTGACTTTAATTGTTTATATTTGTAGATGCAAACAATATTCAATCACAAAGTCTAGATAAACAAACTAAGCCATCATACGACGATTCATGTTGATCATTCATAGAAACTTACTTTATCCTTCATGTATAATTATTTACGTAATATTTTACTAATATTAATTTATTTTACAAAAATATATACTATATGACTCGGGATACATGTACAACACACGTATCGAAAAATTAGTGTATATATACTATACATATTATATACAGATCAGTGTATAAATTTTGTACATTTGGGTTACTACCGGTAATTACGTTTTCCTTTAATATAATCAGCCAAATCTTGATGGCTTTGTTCAATAAAATTACAACTAATCAACTGCATAGTTGCACGTAGTCAATTTGTTGGCTTGGATCAGGACTTTTCATAACCATTCTCCTTAATTCTTGAGCGACCTATAACCTCTACTCGGTCTGCCATGGCTGAAAAGTATTAAAATATATAAAATTAAAATGATTAGAGAATAGAAGAATTTATACATTATAATCTTAAATATCCAATCATTTGAGACAATCAATTTTTGCATTTTGAAATATAATTATATGTACCATGTCTAATTAAAAATGAAGACTCCTAATATTTGCATACATATAGTACTACTCCCTCCATCACATTAATTGTTTTGTTTCCCTTCTTATCGAAAGTCAATTTGACTATTTTTCAAAATTAAATTCAATTAGATCAACTTAATATTTTATTATTAAAATTTAGTTATTAAAAAATTATACGAAAAATACTATAAGTTATAATTTTTCTCATGTCAATACAATGAAAAATATATTTTAAAATATTGGTCAAAATTTAGATAATTTGACTATCGAGAAGAGAAATATGACAATTAATTTGGGACGGGATATAATATTGTATTAGCTTGCAGATCAAGATTGAGAAGCCCACTCGTGTACTAATCTACATTGATATATGCGTCATTTAATTTATTTTGTACGCTATGTTTGCTAATAGGAAACGAAACCAGACAGCTTTGATTTGTATACCAAGACACAGAAACACTCTTCAGACACGCACTGGTTTCATCGAACCAGAGAACACAACCATTTGCTTTCCCTTTTTTTTTAGTAAATATTTAATTTGGTCAAAAAGAGAAATATATATTAGATGTATAATTAGTAACAAACTAGTCATTTGCCATTGATGTATGCCTTACAATAGCCGTTGTTTATGATATGCCATTAAAAACTCATTGGCAACTTGCCCTGCATGAAGCTACTAGGAGTATATTTCTTCATCAATCCGTTTCAACAAATAATGATATTTTTTTATGTTGGGAAGTAATTAAATTTTAAATATTTTAAGTTATCTTTTATATAATAGCATACTTTATAATCATAAAAAATTCGTGTCATATTTAAGATCATAACTTTCAAAAGTTATCTTTCTATTTTTTTGAATTTTGTATTTAATCAAACTTACTTATAAATAAAAAACTGAAAGACTAATATACATATCCAAATATCTCGTAAAGGAAAAGGTTTTAAGTACTTTGAATGACCCAAGCAAGAGGCAGAAGATGTTACTCCTTCGGATGCCAGCGCCATCCCGTCCGATAGAGATTGGTAGAGGATAAATTATGATATCCGCGTGGCGTGGCTCGATTAGTTCAGGTGGTAGTGCTACCAGTAGGCGAGTTATTGCGCATGTATGATGTGGAAGTTTTATTCCTCCTTTATGGGAGATGACTCCTTATAGGCACCAGACATTGTGTCTCTCACCTAGTGGACCGTTGAATCACCATGATTTATCTCCTTCACCAATCTCTTTCTGTCGGGCAGGAGGTGGAAGCCGTCTGAGCTTTCGTCTTTTGTCCCCATGTTACTCACTTCGGGGAAGCCTATAACGCCTTGGTCCTAGCCTATCCTATAAATTTCTTTTGATTTAATATGTAACGAAAGTCAAAACCTACACATGTGGCCATGTAGTAGATGCCATTAAAGAAGCTTGAAGTCAACATATAATATGAGAGGTATAATGTTCATTACGTCATTATCTTCCCTTCTGTAGTTCTGTGAACTTTCTCTCAGGAGAATTGTATTCTACAGCACAGCCAAGAGAATATCGCACGTTTGGATTAGCTTTTGGGTATTCAAAATTAATTTTGAATACTTATTTTCGTGAAAATCAGAAAATTGACATGTTATTTTGGCTGGCCAAAACTAATTATGTCATTAATTTCAATTTGAATTTTATCATTTCCTTTATTATCTTCTTTAATTTTCATCAACAACTTTATCCACTTTCATTATTCTCTTTAAATATCTAGAAATGATTAATATAAAAAATTCAAATATACAACTTTTATTATCCTCTTTAAATGTCTATAAATAATTACTAAAAAAAATATTCAAATATATAACTTTCATTACTCTGTTTAAATATCTAGAAATAATTACTAAAAACAATCAAATATACTACTCATGTTCTGTTTTGAGTATGATATTGCTAATTTTAGGACATTTCTCGTACTTAAGAATGAGAATAGTGCAACTCATTATCCCTCTCCTTTTTCTATTGTCTTCTTTCAAATACTCCGAATATTATTAATATTTTAAATGCGATAAAATGTGCCCTACAATTTTAACTGAAAACCAATTCCAATGTACTTTTTAAAATAACTATTAAGTATAATATTATTCCTTTTTCTATAATGTATTATTAATATAAATGAAGCTAGTCCAAGAATTTTAAATGAAGCTAGTCCCGAGAAATGCGGTAAAATGTGCTCTACAATTTTAACTGAAAACCGATTCCAATGTATTTTTTAAAATAACTATTAAGTATTATTCCTTTTTCTATAATGTATTATCAATATAATACATTATATAGTACATGCAAAATTAGTATTGTAATAATATTTAAATACTATTTACACTTTAAATTAGTATTGTAATAATATTCTACTAATATTTAACTATTATATTGCACTTTAAATTATATTATCTATTTGTAATTTTTATTTACATACTTTCATCTATTTATATGTATATTTTTATTTATATGTATGTCCATTTTGATAATTCTACATTCAAAAGCAATTTTGATCAAAATTATCCAAACATAAATCAATTATAAGAATCACTTTTACATTGTTGCATCCAAACATAAATCACTTCTGTCAGAATCAATTATGTCAGAATCAATTATGTTCACCGCTAATACAAACACACCCTAAAGACAAGAGAAAATTGAAGGTTTCAAATTTATGAGCTTTAATGACGATCTTAAATTAATATATACTAATAAATAATTCAGGTTATAGTAGATTACTTAGATATTTAATAAGTATAGAAATATAGAATGTTTGAGCAAAAATTACTGAATTCGTATGAAGTCACATATTACTCCCTCCGGATCAAAAAGTGTGGCTACTTAGCTATTTTCACACATTTTAAGAAAATACTAATTCCTAGATAAAAATAGGTAAATTTACTAAAATACTCTTAATTAAATTGGTATTGAGATTTAAAAAGTAAAGCTAATTCTTTCTTTATAAGTGGACACTCTTTTTAACTCAAAAAATGAAGTTCGAGTGATCAATATTTTTCATCCTGGGTATATGTTAGTCGTTAGATCCACCTCTTTTATCATGATTCTAATTAATACAGGCACACAGTCGTGCAGGACCTTTTTGCGTAGTCAAATGAAAGACAGCTTAATAAATGTATGCATATCCAAATCCGTAGCAAATCAAGTTTCAAAATCGACAAGGCCACTCGTGCAGTCTACATATCTAATCAACTTATATCTCTAAGCTATGTTTGCTAGCATGAAAGGAAACACGCCTTTGATTAGACCACAGATTTAGCCATCGCAAGTGGAGAAAGAACCAGAATTTGACTTCTAACATTAACAAGTCATAGCACTGTGAAGCGCTGAATGCACGATAATTGATTATATAACTCAAGATCCTTGGATGGATATTTTTTAGTTATTGTTTAATTTCTATACAATAAGAGTTTATGTATAGTTGAGTTACATATCTAGTCATTTTACAAATAATTGCAGGTAACTATTTGTAGCAAGTGGAATTAGTAAGTTAAATAATTTTAAAAAGTATATATAATCTTCTACAAGATGTTAAAGTATAGTAATAACGCAACTTTTCATTATTGATTATTGTTAGTGAATAGTGAAATACACCTACGCCATTTGTTATATTCAGTATACCAAAAGGATGGTTTAATTTGATCATTTTTAACTACCATCAGATAAATGAAGATGTGGATGTTGTAAAATTGAGAAGGAAAAATACTCAATTTATAAATGTTCAAAACCTTTTCATCCTCAAAAAGAAACAATTAGCTAAATATGAAAGAGGTTTATAGACCACAGTCATCGTCGAGTCATAGATCATAGTCGTAGCCTATTGTAAATTTATTACGGCGTCAATTGCAGAATATATTATAGTAGGTGGTGATTACATGGACGAATGGGTGGAGACCCCAAATATTGGAATTAGATTTCTGCGAGCAAGGTGACAGTGCCGATTGTCGTGCGTTGCAATGTTACATATAACGACTTGGTTGCAAGCGTAATGAAAAATGGAGACTTAAGTTGTGAGCCCAACAACTTGCGCATTAGTTATATGATTAATGTCCTGCCTAATAGGGGAAAATCTCATCATTCTTTCATAACGAATGATAGGCATGTGAGATTGTACATGATTGATGTTGTTGTTGATGGTTCTAGGTCTGTTTTAAGAGTAAATGTTGTTGAGAGGTCTCAAAAAGCTTCTACTTCAGCAGCACCACCCCCACCCCCACCCCCACCCATATCCCCATCACAGCAGTCAGCTGATGACAATTCAATACAATTGAGGGCATGTGTGATCATTTAATGGATACGGATGATCATGATAGTGAACACGGAGAGTGTGATGGAGGTTATGGGAAGCCAAGTGGTACACAAAGCAGCCACAACTTCATTCATTGAACTAGTTTTTTCCGTTGGGTGAACATTTGCAGATATTATAGGGATAAGTCCTTCTATAGTGATGCATAAGATCTGTTTGGAAGATGAGAGCAGACCTTCAATTGAGGCGCAAAGGTGGCTAAACCCAACTATGAAGGAGGTAGTGATAAAAGAGATTCTGAAATGGCTTGATGCTGGGGTGATTTACCCTATTTCTGATAGTAAATGGTGAATCCGGTGCAAGTAGTGCCTAAGAAGGGTGGTATGAATGTGGTGAAGAATGAAAAGAATGAGCTTATTCCATAAAAAACAGTGACATGATGGAGGATTTGCATTGACTACCGCAAGTTGAACAAGGCAACCAGGAAAGACCATTTTCCCTTGCCTTTTCTAGACCAGATGCTTGATAGACTGGCAGGCGATAACTATTATTGTTTCTTGGATGGTTATTCTAGGTATCATCATATTGCAATTTCACCAGATGATCAAGAGAATGCCACTTTTACTTATCCCTATGGTATATTTGCTTTCAGAAGAATCTCATTTGGGCTTTGCAATGCCTCTTCTACCTTCCAACGATGTATGATGGCCATTTTTATGACATAGTGGAGAGAACTATCGAGTTTTCATGGATGATTTTTTAGTTTTTGGGTCCTCTTTTGATGAATGATTGAGGAACTTGGAAGCAATGTTGTAGCGTTGTGAAGAGTCGAATCTTGTCCTGAACTGGGAAAAGTGTCATTTTATGGTGAATGGATGTATTGTTCTTGGCCACAAAATTTCTAGCCAAGGCATTGAGGTAGACCGAGCTAAGATTTCTGTTATAAATATCTACCACTTCCAGTGTCAGTGAAAGGGGTTAGAAGTTTTCTTGGGCATGTTGGTTTCTACAGGAGATTCATCAAAGACTTCTCAAAAATTTCAAAGCCTCTTTTGACCTTGTTGATGAATGGTGTTGCGTTTGATTTTAATGAAGAGTGCCTAAATGCTTTTAAGGCACTTAAGTAGAAGTTAATTTCAGCACCAATTGTTATTGCACCAGATTGGGAGTTTCCATTTGAACTAATATGTGATGCTAGTGATTATGCAGTAGGAGCAGTTCTTGGGCAGCGAATTGAAAAGGTATTTCGATCCATTTACTATACTAGTAGAACTCCTAATGATGCACAATTGAATTATGCCACAACAGAGAAAGAGTTATAGCCATAGTATATGCATTCGATAAATTCAGGTCATATTGTTACACCCCGTAGTTCCAAGACATGTAAGTGAGAACGTAAGTTAGGATATAAGGTTGAGTGTTGAAAGGAATGTATAGTTACATTTTTTTATATGAATTTTTTTTTTGGATACAATTAATGTGGACAAAGTAATCGGTATTGAATTCTTTTCAATGGAGTGTGGATAGAAAATGAGCTCCCGAAACATAAAGGACGAAAGTTGGCAGATCAGGAGCGAAAGATGCGTGCGATGCGCCGGAGTGAAGACGCAGATGCCATAACTTCGAGGCTGCGGTACTTTCGGCAGCGGTGCCATTAAACGATCTGGCGGTGCGACGGGAATTTCACGAAAATTGTCAAGTGTGGAAGATATTTTTGTGACAAGTGGACAAGTGGGGTCATGGGTCCCCCATCCACTTGTCCTACAAGCTTCAAATAAGGCAAAGCTTGCAATACTTGGATCAAAAATAGTCTTCATCATCCAAACCATCTTCTTCCTTCCCTTCTCCTCCAAGATTTCGAAAATACCATAGCCAAAGTGAAGAACAAGATTTATTTTTCAAGATTAAACACCTTAACCAAGTTCTAAGCAAGGTTAACTCTCCATAACAAGTGGTCACGGTTTTGGCCAAGAAACTTCTTGGAAACCCTAAGCTTGGAATGAACTTTTTGAAAAGGAAACAAGAAAGTAAGATGGTTACAAGCTTGTAGAGGATACGTGTGTGTTATTGAAAAGGTGAAGAAGTGGTGCTAAGGTAAAGCAATTTGGCCGAGAACTTAGTGGACTATTTTGGCTAAGATTAAGGTAAGATTTCTTCTTCCTTTTGAAGTTGATAGACGTGTTGTTGTTATTATAGGATGAAGTACCTATTTGAGACGTATTCTACTTATCGTGTTGGTATTGCCGATAAGGTATGTGAAACTATCCTTTCTCCTTTTGGCATGATGTATAGGAAATGGGTGTACGTCGGACGTACGTAATTCCATTAAGTCCTAATTTCTATTTGATATATGATATGATAAGTGTCTTGAGTTCCCAAATGATATTTTAAAAGGATATATGATATGATAGTGCCTTGGTTTTTTAAAATGAAAGGTCATTTTAATGATTTTATTGAGAGTTAAAAGATGATTTAAATTGCACAAGGTTGTTCATGATAGCTATTCGTGCAAATTATTATTATTCCACTTCATTGGGTCCCTCACTTAAGGGTCGGGTACATTATTTCATGGACATGTATCCGTGATGCGAGTATAGAATACTCATGCGTGTATTTATGTATTATATTCCATGGGAAAGATTCGTGATGCGAGTATAAATACTCATGCGTATATATTATGATTCCATGGACTGACCTTCGTGATGCGAGTACAGGATACTCATGCGTGTATATATATATATTATGATTCCATGGACAAGATCCGTGATGCGAGTATAGATACTCATGCGTATATATTATGATTCTATGGACAAGATCTGTGATGCGAGTACATGATACTCATGCGTGTATATATAGGTATTATGATTCCATGGGTCGACCTCCGTGATGCGGGTACGAGATACCCATGCGAGTGTAGATGTATATGTATTTTGATTATAGGGACAATATATGATTCCATGGACATGTATCCATGTTGCAGGTATAGATACCTATGACATATATGATTCCATGGACATGTATCCATGATGCGAGTATAGATACTCACGACAGTATATGATTTCATGGACATGTATCCATGATGCGAGTATAGATACGTACGACAGTATATAATTTTATTGACATGTATCCATGATGCGGGTATAGATATCTATGACATATATGATTTCATGGACATGTATCCATGATGCGAGTATAGATACTCACGACAGTATATGATTTCATGGACATATATCCATGATGCGAGTATAGATACTCACGATAGAATATGATTCCATGGACATGTATCCATGATGCGGGTATAGATACCTATGACATATATGATTCCATGGACACGTATCTATGATGCGAGTATAGATACTCACGATAGTATATGATTCCATGAACATGTATCCATGATGCGGGTATGGACACCTATGGTAGTATATGATTATATGGACAGACATCTATGATTTTGATAATGACTCTCACTTTTTAAAAGGCACAGTTGACTCTCATTTTTATAAACAGTGGTACAGTGGTACAGTGATATAAAATACAGTTGGCTCTTATTTATATGGCATGATTGGATCTGGTATTTGATTTTCATACTTTTCTCTGTCATTTTTTGTACAATTATGAGCTTATTTACTGTACTTATGTTTACATACTTGGTACAATGTTGTACTGACCCCCATCGGGGGCTGCGTTCATGCCCGCAGGTGTAGGTACTCAGTTTGGTGATCCGCGTACTTAGGATCATTGCCCAGCTTTTTGAGATAGCTCCACTGTTCCGGAGCTTATCATTTTGGTACAGTCGTTGATCTTAGACTTATGTACATTTAGGGGTACGGTGGGCCTTGTCCCATCATAATTGTTATGATACTCTTAGAGGTCTGTAGTAATGTGTGGGTTGGACGTGTGTACAGTTGTAGCTCATTTTGGTTTTATGTATATAATGACAGCCTTGCCGGCTTGCCTGTTTATTTATTTATGTTTCCTTAAGCTTTCGCTGATATTATGTGATGTATGGGTAGAAGGGTCCCAGGTAGGGCACCAGTCGCGGCCCGTCGGTTCGAGTTGTGACACATATCTTATTGGGAATAAGGTAATTGTGTACGATCATCTCGCTATCGATGTACTTGTTGACAAAGAAGGATGCAAAACCCCATCTCATTTGATAGGTGTTGTTGTTGCAAGAATTTTACATGGAGATTCATGATAAAATGGAACAGAAAATTTGGTTGCAGACCACTTGTCAAGACTTGAGGTGGAAGAGAGAAAATCTAGTGAGCAGGCAAAGTCTGTTATCCTCTTGAAATCAATATGAAGAGGAAATCTGCGTCCGGCTAAATGACGCTAACGACAACGCTATTGGAGGCAACCCAACATCTTAATTGTGTTATTTTGTTTTGTTTTGAACAATCTCATTGTCTTGTTGTTTCTTGGTATGTGTTTTTTATGTTAGGTGAATTTTGAGCCAACTCTGATGGTGAAAAATTGCCGCGAGATAATGAAATCATAAGCAAAAATCAAAATGCCCGAATATGAATTAGAGTCACGGCGCCAGAATTTGAGCCGCAAAGCTCTGAAGGCAGTGATCAAAGAATGTTTTTTGATGATTTAGCATCGATGTGCCAGAACATTTGGGACACGGCGTCGTGCTGGCAGAAAACTATGCAAATCTGGGATGAATTAAAGTTGCGGTGCACAGGGACAGTATCGCGGCGCCTTGCATGCAGAGAATAAAGGTAATTGTTGAGGAATTAGCGTTGCGGCGCCATAAGAGAAGCGTCGCGGCCCCTGTGAAACAGTGAAAGTAATGTCGAATTAGCACCGTGGCGCTCTATCTTTAGGGTCGCGGCGCCGCATCGGTTTCCAAGATAAAAACTCTAGCCTCTCTCTCTTATCAGTCACCGTCGCTGCCACCACTATATTGAGATAGTTGTCGTTGTTTATGTAAGTCTTCATTCCCTTGCTTTCCTTTTTCACATTAGGGACAATGTATTAATTAAGTTTGGGGGGAGTCGTACTGCTTTGTGTTAGTAGTCTTTAATTGTTTATATTCAGTTGTTTGTTTACTAGTAGTGTCTTTGTTTTAGTGTTTGAGTGTCTTCTGTCAATGAATCAAGTTAATAATAATAGCCCATGAAATTGAGTGAACATGTGTGATAGAATTGAATGAAATTGATAACCATAAAATGCATAAATCAGTGTGCTTAAGTTGGATAAGTCTTGAGTTGTTTTTAATTATTAATAAGTATGAAAACTTGATCATGATTGGTGAATTTCTTGTACTCAAATATTGGTTTATGCATGATTGAATTTTGATTTGAGGAAAGATGGTGGAAAGTTATAGAACTTGCTTGCTTTCTATTTGAGATGCATCATAGATGATGCATGCTTAGGAAAATGATTTACGCTATTTTTGGAATGATTGAGCCTTTCAAGCCACCCTTGATTACATAAGTCTTTAGTTACCCCGTTAAGCCTAAAACTAAATTCTTTTTTTACCAATGCCCATGATAAAGCCTATTTGAAACCTTTACAAAAAAAATTCTTCCCTTGAATTTTACCAAAAGCATAGAAAATATGATTGGGATCGATTTTATTTGTGATTGGTAATATGTATTGGGAGTCATCAAGAGAAAAGCAAAAAGATTGAGAAGTAATTTTTTTTTTAACTATACTCCATTGTATATACTTTGAAAAATAAGTTTGGGGGAGTGTAGCTTCAAAAAAAATTGCATAAATGTAAGTTCTCTAATCTAGGAAAAAAAGCTAAAGAAAAAAAATTGGGGATTGATTATCGATTTGTAAATTCCATATCAAAGGTTGGTTTGATCAGTCTCTATGCTTATGATAATTGTGAGTCTAAATGACAATTTTTTACATATTCAAGCCTAAGCCTATCATTACAACCCATGAAAGTCATATCGATTCCCGAGAATATTTTTCTAAATTAGTGGAGAATAACAAGTTAACAAACCTATAAAACTTGGACTTGATGGACAGTTGGTAAGAATTAGTTGTGTATGAACTAATATAGAATGCTTGTTTAAGTCAATAATCATGGTTGAGTGGTCATATGCATTAATAACTTCAAGAAAATTTGTGGAATATCTGACTTGAAATTCTAGATAGTAAATTAGTGGCTAGAATGTTCCTGAAGATTATATTGCATGTTTTTCATGATCTTCGAGGCATAATCTATTGTGGTTGACTTGATTCATTTTTAGAGTTTGTGTGTTTTTCTTTTTAGGGTGTCTAGAGTTCTTTACTCGAGGACGAGTAAAGTTTAAGTTTGGGGTGTTTGTTGAGTCTATTTTTAGTACTGTTTTAGAGTATGTTTTAGAAAGTCTTTTAGTTGTTTTGTGCAGTATTATGCGTGTTTTTGCTTTGTTTTCAGTTTAAGCGATTCATGATGGATGAGGCGGAGATTAAAGAAAATAGGCAGCTACTTAGGATAAAAATGACTACCTAGACTGAAGAAGCGGTTCATAGAAGTGTTGAAAATCGAAAGATGAAGTGTCGTGGCTCAACAAGCATGGAGTTGTCTTGTAGAAGGGCGCGGCCAGAAGCGATGGTGAGCCGGTAGCGAAGGCTAAGCGTTGATCGATGAAGTGCGGCACCAGGCAGAAAGTTCGGCGAATTATCAACGCAATGCTCTGGCGAGTCGTGGTCTTGGCGACGTCGAGCGATGAAAAACCTAAATTTAATAAGGGAAAATGGTCCATTCTTGAGTTTTTCATTATATATGCTGGGGGAGGCAAATTTTGGAGGGGATTTCACATTGGAGGCAAGGAACAAGATAGCAAGAAGCAATTAGAGACATCAATTGTCCACGTTCCTTTCCTTTTCTTTAATTCAGTTTATGTTGAGTTAATTAGTTTTTTTAGCATGTCTATGAGCTAATTACTTCTATTAGGGTTTCTCATTGAATCACTTGAAACTCTGTTATGATTTAATGCATTGCTAGTATTTCTTTTTCATCTATTAAGATCTATTCAACTTGCGTTTATTGAATGAGAATTAATTGGTCATTAATTTTCAGTACCTATATGATTTTAAATCAAGACTGAAAAGTGAGATTTGAATATGCTATAGTAGATTAGACGTAGGTTTAATCTTGAACAAGAGTATCACGATTGCATGTGTAGATTTTTAGCTTATTGATCTTAATCCTCCTATGTGATTGAATTTATCATAGAAATATAGAAAATTCTCACTTAGGTTGAGTTTTTATATGTCCTAACCGGGATATAGAACATCTCAGTTTACCTGCTATCTATTAGCGATATTTCGAATGCTCACGCAAGCGTACGCATCGTTCACAAGTAATATAGTCTGTAAGACCGAATATCGTCCACAGAGACTGGTTTCTAAGTACCGTTCATCTATTTTATGTTATCTATTTAGCAATCGATATTTGATTGGGGTTTTTATTTAACTACTAGAATAATTACAAGATTTAAACCAATAAAGTTGCAATCAGTTATGAATGAATTAGGGCTTCCAAAATCCTCGACTTTCCACTTTATTCAATTCTTAATGCGACTAGAATGATTCTTCTTCTTCGTTAAGATAACGGTTAACTAGATTGTCTTATATTCTAGTTAGGACATATAATCACTCAACCCCAGTGCAGAACCCTTCTATATTTCTATGATAGGATTTACCACATAGGAGAATTAAGAACAGTAACCTATGATGCTACACAAGTATCGGGGTACTTTCGTCCGCAATTAACCTATGTCTAGTCAATTACAACATATCCAAATCTCTCCTTTCGGCTTTTGATTCGAAATCATATAGGTTATGATAATTAGTGATCAATTAATTATCAAACATTCATACCAAATATTGACTAAATCTTAATCAAGTGAAGAAGAAATCAAACTACTGCATTAATTCATGAATAAAAGTTTCAAGCGATTCATAAGAAAAACCCTAATAGAGTGTTTAGCTCCTAGTCATAGTCACGCTAAGAACTAACACAATATCCATACATAAACTGAATTAAAAACGAAAAAAAGAAAATTACGTAGAACAAAGTCTCCAATTGTAGCTCTAAATCCGCCTTGTGTTGTGTTGTGTTGTAGAATGACCAACCTCCTTCATAACATTAATCCCTAGGGCTTAAATATCCTCTAATTTTCGTGCCCTATGGATCAATCTGCCCTTAGCCAATTTGTCTTCGGAACTGAAATTTTCCGTTCGCTGATTCTGCATCTGGCGCACCACGGTGCGTTTAAAATCTGCGACTTCTCGGACAAATGGCACCGCGATCTTGCTAATGGCACCGATCTTGAAAGTCTGTGACTCCTCGATAAATATGGCACCATGATTCTGATAGTGCACCGCTGATCGCTTTTTCGCTCTGAGTTGCCAACTTTTGTCTTTTTCGTCTCGGGAGCACCTTTTCTACCCATTTCTCGTTCCTTTTTGCCATTTTGCCTTTTTGCACCGCTGTGACTCAAAAGAAAGAAAAACAAACCTACTACTATACTAAACACAACAAAAACGAGTGAAATCCCAACGAAAAATGACTCAAAAGGCGTATACAAAATACATCTAACACTATCTTAATAAGAAGAATAATCGTTAGTCTTGCATTAATGAATGATAGAGTGGAAAGTTGATGAGATTGGAAATTGTAATTGCCTTCATTACTGAATTAAACTTCGTGTGTTTTCACTGTTATTGTATTCACGCAATCTACTTTAGTTTGTTCATTCTTTAGCTTAGAAATCATCACTTATATTCGTTAGCCAAATAGAAACTAAAGATTAGTTAATTGGTACTTGATAAATCAGTTTATGTGGACGATACTCGATTTTACCGAATTATTATAAATTGTGATACGTACACTTGCGTAGCATCGAAAAATTTCACAATAATACACCTAACATTCTATAATACCACATCTTTCAATTTTAATCGATCCTTCTAGCGGTCTATATTTCCTATGAATAATCCTTATTCATTTTAAACTTAGAAACATACTAATTAAGTTTTTAAAAAGCTGACAAATTATGTCAGTCTGATATCAAACGCTACGTTCATGCGTCCAGACACGCGTCAATCGTCCATTGACGAACCTTTTAAACACCCGATAAAACAATCTATATATCGGTGGTTATCTATAGTCTCTTCTCACTTTGAAATATACAAAAACACTATCTCACAGTCCTAAAAAACTTCAACCTTCCACTTGCGATAAGAATCAGAGGTCGTGCAACGAGGCACCAATGTTTTCAAGCCCCATCATTGGACGTCCTCCTACTCTGAAATAATTTTGCGAGGCTTTTTAGAGGCCTCATATAGGATAGGGAACGGATTGACACTGCTCTCTGCATGATCATGCTCCATCTGCCTGTGATCCTGCAAATGAACAACGTCGACGTCGATGCCCACATCACCCCTTGCAACCCCCTAGTTATTTTAGTTTAATTTCATTTCCCTATTAGTGTTAAACAATGACCGTGGATAGCAATAGCCGTTTTTCCTGTTTGTCGGTCCCCGATTATAAGTTCTCGTTGACCACGACCTATAGGAACCAGGCTATCTACCACTTTTAAAACTGTTTGCATAGGCTCGTGCACAGATTTACGTTCAATAATCCCAGGGGCTTTCACTTCCACACGTCTTCGCTCGTGATCGCTTAGAGCCCCCCTTCCATCAATAGGTACTCTCAAGCCATCGACCACACGCCCTAGCATTGCCTTTCCCGCAGGAACATCCACAATAGATCCAGTGTGCTTGACAAGATCTCCTTCTTTAATAGCAGTATCACTACCAAAGACAACAATCCCTACATTCTCATTCTCAAGATTCAAGGCTATTCCTTTCACACCGCTGGCAAATTCCACCATTTCCCCAGCTTGAATCTCGTTCAATCCATAATCACGTGAAATCCCATCTCCAACTGAGACCACTCGACCGATTTCATCCACTTGAAAATTCGTGTAAAAGTTGATAATTCGACTTTCTAATAGACTTGTTAGTTCCGCAGCTCGGGGAGAAAGTTCCATAATTCCATTGTTGATAGATAGAAGGGAGAATGCCGCTTTGGGAATATAGTATCCACACTAACCAAGTTCGCAGAGAGGTACGAGGAGAGTAGTATCGTTAGGCTCACGCTACGAGTCTATACGATTGAGAATAAAGTAGGAGTTAAGATACCTCCGAGGAGATAAAATCATTACTAGAGGAAGTCATCCGTATGGACTTCCCAAAAAATGATTCGTTGTCTATCCGTGCTGATGAGATCAGACATTGTAAGCGTAGCTACGCCCCCCACTATATGATGGCGGTCAAAAAGGGGGAAAGAAAGGGCGAGCGAAGAGCTTTCGTTATGGTGATCTAGAAACATTAATAACCGGCGAGAGAACACGCATAAGCCGTATGCAATGGGTCTCACGCTTGTTCTCCTAAGGAGCCTGTCAAGTACAATATGGTGGAAACCTATTTGATGAGGACTACATAACAATAAACTCCTTTGATGAAAGGAGTAGTAAAGTGCTTGATGACTCTTTGTCGAGAATTGAGCATATAGCTAAAGGTTTTAGGCCTCCTAACAATTTACTTCCATAACTTAGGAAGATTTGATGGGATTTTCTTGCTAAAGCACTGACGTCTAATTGGAAGGGTGAGGTAAGACCTATAATGCGGAACAACCGCATCTACCAAATCGGGGAAGAGAGTTTTATTCCGTTTCCGCTACTCGTTAAATATGTTAAAGGTTACGCTGATTCACTTTCAAAGAATTTATGCCTTGAACTCGGGCATAAAGGCTTTGTTGATCATAATAAAGTGACTCTCCGTAACTGGAAAGTATGAGGGGAGTTGCTAGACTATTTGAGGAAGGACGTCCTTCTCTCGGCGGTGTGATCCAAAAAGCGCAAAGCTAATTTGGGATCAACTCAAGGTTGACATAGAGAAAGAGCTCGGCCTTCCCGCATTGGCCCTACACCTCTTTCGTCACAAGTTCTACGAACGGATAAATGGCCCATCTACATCCCAAACCCCAATGAGGACGGGTTTATGAGAGAAGGTTACTACGGTGGTCATGTGGATACCTATATACCAGTAGGTGAGAAGCTACACTACTATGATGTAAACTCGCTTTATCCTTTTGTAATGAAGGAAAACATCATGCCCACTGGGCGCTTTCTGCAGGATGGGATTTGCGTGAGCGAGACATAGATAGCCTCTTTGGCTTTATACGCATATGTGGTGCCTCAGACGGATAAATTAAAAGGCCCTTTCTCCCTATCGAATGGAAGATAGGACTGCAGTCTTCCCGACAGGGAAGTTTGTAGGGTATACTTTAGCGAGGAACTCAAGTATGCCAAAGAAATAGGATACACGTAGTACCAATAAGTGGATACCTCTTTGAGAAAGGCGATGGAAGCCCGTTTAAAGGCTTTGTTAGCTCTCTCGGAGAAGAGGAAAGAGGCGAAGAAAGAAGGGAATGTAGCGATGGACTACGTCTACAAGATACTAATGAACTCTCTCTACGGGAGATTTGGTATAAACCCCGAAAGCACTACTATCGATCTGCGACGATGCTCGCCTCGAGTTTTGATTCAAAGGTGTGAGAAGTTCATATACTGATGAGCCTTAGAGAAAATAGAAACCTCGTTTCCTATATTACGAATACATACCTGTATTATATTAGTAAAGGGCGAATGACGCCTTTCTGCGAGGAGCGGCCAGTGCGATTATCACCGCAATAATCGCTACGCTAGGATATACCCTTACCCCATATCTCGAGAGATGATTGTTATTACGGACCTTAATATTCGTTGTGCTCCGTTGTGCTTGGTCATCCACTCCCATGCGATCTTCTTTCTCCTTTTGAGATAGGAAAATGGAAGCTAGAAGGCGAAATAGAGAGGGTCTCTTTTTAGCGCCCAAAGTCTATGGTACCAAAAAAGGGGCGATCACGCCAAGTCTGAGGGTGCCGCTAAAGCAGGCGATACTGACTGGTATGAGTCCAAAGATCGCCGACCCATCTCGTATACAAAGCGTGAGGTAGAGAACCCGCCAGGGTGAATTGGCGTAAAACGAAGTCGCGTGGAGCAGGAACATACAAGATGGGGGTAAAGCCTGATGCCAGGAGGGAATTAGTATATAGTGAATCGGGCGCATGGGTTGATACAAATCCTATTAATATTTCAATAGGTGATAGTCTTTCGCGCCAAGATCGTGAAACAAGTAAAGACGTTTAAAAAGAGAAATGGGTCGACTTCCCAAGCAATGCCCTCTTCATCTTGCCTCACGTGCGCTGCTTTTCCTTTTTGGATGTCTAAAAAGTGGAAGTTACAAACAAATCCTCTAAATTAGCGGCTGATGAAGAGTTCCCGAACAGATAAGGACGGTACAGATAACAAAGAATATAAATTGGAGAGCGGTGCCGCCTGCAGTGTTTACCCTCCCGGCCAAAAGGAAAAGCCACGATCATTTGGAAAACAAAAGATCGTCAATCACGCATCCTAATCATGAGCTTATGCATACTAGTTCCTTCCCCGCTCTTAGTTTGCTTTACAGGAACCATTTTTCGCGAGGAAAAAGAAGGTTCCAATGAGTCCGAGGAAAAAAAACAGCACATTATGGCCATGACCGGCTAAAGATCACTGCCATCTCACGAATTGGATTTGAACCAATATCGACGCTACTTTCCCTTTAGTAGATCGTGAGTGGGTCTGTCGTCCTCCTCATTATAGTCCTCCTAGAATCCAGAGCATTTTGTGTGATAGGACACAAAGTGATTAATAGGGTGAGAAGTACAATATCTCTTTTCTTTCCTCAAGGCAATACAGATCAGAAAGAACAGAAGGAGGAAGATAGTAAGTATTGATCGATCAGATATCTCTTTTAACGAATTGCCTGATTGCGACAGCTTATCGAGACTTGGTACTAGACTAAGAATTCCCTAGAAGAGAGCTTAAAGAGGGCTAAAGTTTAAGGAAAAAAGACCATAGAAAAGAAGAGAGAAGGTTACTGATCGGTGTGTTTTATATACATCTTTTGAGTCAGTTTTAGTTAGTCTTTTGTCCCATTTTGCACATATAAGTGTCGTATTAGGATAGTTTTTCTTTCTTTTGAGTCAAAGTGGTTAAAATGGCCAAATGGCGGAAAAAGAGCAAAAAGAGGGCAAAAGAGACGCGGAGAGCCGAGAGAAAGTGGCGAACGAGGGAAAAATCAAGACCGGCGCGGCGCCTCCTGCAGTCAAAAGCAGGGCCGCGGCGCCCATCATTCAGAGAAGGTGCAGAAGATATAGCGTCGCGGCGCCTACACATCCGAGAAGCCACAGGAGATGCACGCGCCTCGCACAACAGATATCGGCGCCAAAACACCCGACGGATTGCAGAACTTCCGGCGCTGGCGCTGCTGCAGGAGCGCGCAGCGAAAAAAATAGGTTTTCGACGGATTTTGGGCCAACTGCGAGGAAAAGTGGAGGCGGTTTTCAGCCTATAAAAGGAGAACCCTAGGCAGTTTTAAGGGTTCCCTTCTGCACAACACAAGACTTTTGGCTTGGAGATCGATACCATTAATTTAGTACTTTCTTTTCCTTTTCTTTACTTTATTTGTTTTGCATGATGAACTTTGAATTAGTTCTTGTCATCTTTATGGCTAGGAACTAATTCTCTTATAAGGCTTTCCATGTTGAATTACTAGAAACTTATGTTATAAATTAATGCACGCTTATGGTTATTTTTCTTATTGAGAGATCTATCCAATAATTGAGTTGAATTCTTGGTAATTAATTGACAACTAATTATCACTATATGATTTCTAATCAGTTAGAAAATGGGGATTGTGAATATGGTGTAAGTTGGGTAGACATTCTTGGATTGGGGATGAAAATACCTCAATTATTTATGTAAGCGTTGATGAGAGGCTTAACAACCCTAATTTTGCGCATTGTGCGTGACGGCCAACTAGGTTTTGTTCTTAATCCTCCTATAAAGTTATCCTTATCACCGAAAGTTAGGTAAGGTGCGATACTGGGGTTGAGTGTTTATATAACCCTAACGGGAGTATAAAACGATTTCGTAAACCTGCTTTCTCCTAAAGAAGAATACCATGAGTTAATGCATTAGTAAGTAGCATAAGCGGATAGTAAGGATACATGGAAGCCCTATTCTCATCACAACTGAAGTAAACCTTTATAGTTAAATAGCTTTTATAATTCGTAGTTATAAACAACCAATCAATCATAAATTTACCAAATAGATACTAGAAAATAGATAGTTGGTAATTGGACCCTAATCCTTGTGGACGATATTCGGTCTTATCAAAGACTATACTACTTGTCACGATAACGTGCACTTGCGTTTAAAGTGTGTGCATCTTAACGCGCATCAGTTACTACGGTGGTCATGTGGATACCTATATACCTGTAGGTGAGAAGCTACACTACTATGATGTAAACTCGCTTTATCCTTTTGTAATGAAGGAAAACATCATGCCCACTGGGCGGCCTATCTGGGATGGGGATTTGCGTGAGCGAGACATAGATAGCCTCTTTGGCTTTATACGGGCATATGTGGTCCGCCCAGTGATCGGATAAATTAAAAAGGCCCTTTCTCCCCTATCGAATGGAAGATAGGACTCTGGTCTTCCTGACAGGGAAGTTTGTAGGGGTATACTTTAGCGAGGAACTCAAGTATTTCTTTCTTTAGGAAGTTTCCTTGAGAAAGGTGCCAAGAGTGAGCCCAAAAGGGGATATCGATCAAATTAGTGGTCCACCTCTAGGAACATGTGATTGATTGTAAAAAGATTCTGGCACATCGTGATCGTGAGACCATATACATAAAGGAAGAGGCCGGTATCAACTCATTTAGAAGTATAATTATTCCCTTCCGGTATATGTATAGAGATAGACTCTATTGATATGAAAGACCTAGGGAAGACTGTCACACCCCGACTTTTCCTAAGCCTTTACTTAGGGCGTGATGGCACCTGGACAATTATTTCCCACCAGGAGCACCATTTAATTCTCTTTATTTAGAAATTTAAACTTATATTCAAATACGGAGCTATTAATAAAAATAACAATAAAGAAATCTGTTTATGACTTTATTGAAAACATAACGCGAGCCTATGCTCGTGCAAATATTATTTCTACATAGACATACTGACAAAGATTATTCTAAGTTGGAAGGGAGACCATTCCACATGGGCATTTCCCGAGACACTGTAACTGAGATTCTGGACCTGACGAGTACCAAGCTCGAAGCAATGGACTTGGTATGACAAGAGGTTGCGGGACGATCGCTAGCCTTGGCGTGGAGCCTTTCCTCTATCACGTTTTCCTGAAACATGTTAAATAAAGAGTCACTCCACCGGGCAAGGTGGTGAGAACCTTACCACTGCAATTCAAAGTAACACCACAATATTCCAAGTGCAATCACATTATAACGTAATAAGCATATTGCAAAAACATATCGAGTTACAACATTTTTAAATATGTAGCAACTCATAGGAAATTCTCGGTTTAACTAACACTTCATTTTATCTCGTATTGTACGTTAAGACATTCCCTGCATTTCCATATGTTTGTTACATTTATATATTTGTGAACGTGTATTCACTTTTCATATTTATATAAAGGTGAACATGTATTCATCTTTCATATTTGTTGCGGCATGCAACCCGATCCATTATGTTTACGTGTTGTGAACACGTATTCACTTTACGTTTTGTCACGACCGCCCGGGGCGTGGTAGTGCCTTACCCGGGCACCCAAGTAATCATACATCAGAGAAATCAGCGGAAAATAAAACAACCAAAATATGAAACAGTAAAAATAAGACACGCTGGAAAAGTTGCCTTCGGCATATATGTATATAAGTACCCCAAAATGAACGATTACACTGACCTTACAACAGTCTACAGACCTCTAAGAGTTTAAAACAACAATGGCGGGACAGGGCCCGCCATACCCCGAATACAAATATCTACAATGAGGACCATACCAAAATGCTAAGCTTAGGAGAAAGCGAGCTTTCCAACGTCAAACGGTGATCCTAAGAACGGGGATCAACGGTAGGAGTACCTTTACTGCAGCATGAACGCGGCCCGAAGGAGGTCAGTACAACAGGTACCAAGTATGTGCAACTGAAAATACTGTAAATGAAATCATAGTAGTCTATATAAAGCAGGAGACATGTATGATAACCAAAACTATAGTTCACAAGAAATAAACAGTCATGTCAAGTCAGGGACTCACGCCCTCAAAGTCATCATAAAACGTACGGGGTAAGTACGAGGGCATAGCCGACTACTAAAACCCCAAGATAACAAGGTCGTAAATCGTATCATGAGATCTGTCTGCATCATTACATGATCAAAGCCGCCACTCGCCGCAGATATCTAATGCGCGCGTCTAGCCCCGGAACTTTCCGTAGCTCGCACGGGCCACTCCAAATGGCCCGCATGAGGTATTCCCGCGTCGGTAGCTACTCCCAGGCGTCTGGACTCGTCGTCGCGCAGCCACAAGACCGCATGACCACAAGGGCGCGTACTAACTCGGAACTCCGTAGCTCGCATAGGCCATACAGACTGCATAAGGTATTCTCGAATCATAGGTCACTAGACTACCGAGTCTACCCGCGACGGGCGACTTAACCCGAGTTATGAGTGATATGATATCAACATAACCGCTTTTTGCTAAACAACATAAGCACAACAAGGAAAAACCCTTTTACACAAACATCACAAGACACTAACTCACGTAGCATCCTAACATGCTTACTTATCAAGTCAACAAGAAAGTATTACTAGACTATCACAAATCAATACAATCAAGTTATTCACACAAGGTACTTTCTACATTATGACAACAAGTTCGGGTTTTTAGCCCCAAAGTACTTCATGTATTACTCTTTTTAAAAGATCCGTTTCTTTCACAAAAGTCATACGATACCCGTAGTATAAAAATAGAGTAATTTTCTTTTGAAGTAAGTCAAAAACACTTTTCTTTGTAAAATCAAGTAACAACATTCTTTTCCTAACGTTTCAAGTTTGCCTAGTTTCAATTACTCAAGTTTCTCATTTTCGAAAGGTTTCGTAGTTCATAGTTTTAATCCTTTAAAACAATTTGAGAAACATATACCCTAAGTGTGAGTAGGTTATTATTATTCGTAACAATCTTATTACAGCAGCCATGATCTAGTAAATGTAATATCATTTTATCTCATCTTAGCTCCTATGCAGATGGAAGTTTCTACTGGTTTTAATAATACCTAAGTAGTCAAAATAATTCCCTTTATTAGCGCTGCTGTGGTTTGTTCGACATTTATTCTGATTGGTAAAACATCATTCCTTTTGAAAACCAAAAATACTATTTACTCACTAATGAGGTTTCACACTTTTAACAAAATTCATATTAGTATAATAAGTCAAGTCTCTTATTTCCTTAAATCAATAAATCGTTCTTTTTATCACTCTTAAGCCGTTATACCTAACTTCCCATAAAGCTAGTATAACTCTTAAGCTTTTAAAACCAAGTGTTACTCTTCTGTTAAAAATGATTCAGTATTCTTTTGAAATGTTTTCAGTTCTTTATTATTCAGGCTTAAGCCGTGAGGCATTCGTAGTAAGTGTTATTCAGCTTAAGCGTGAGGCATTCGTAAGTATTATTCGAGCTTAAGCCGTGAGGCATTGCCGTAAGTATTATTCGCTTAACACGTACGCGTCACCGCACTACATATATATAATAAAATATCATGCTTTAGGAAGAATCACATACCTTACCGAAAACCTCCCGAGTTGAATATGTCGCGCAGAGTATCGACCTATAACGATCAACACGTCTATCAACGCCCGTATCAGATCGCATAAAGCTCTAGCAGAGGTTCGTTATTCTATGGACATTTGGGCAGCACTTCCCTACGTGAGCTACTCAAGTCTCATCGTGAAAACAAATTCATGTAAATCTGATTCTATTATTCATCTTTTAAACCCTTCATCTGTGATACCGCTTTAATTTATTCGCAATATCCTTCTAAGTATTTAATACTTATTCCTATACTTCTACATTATATATACTCTAATTACAAAAGGAGGATAAGGTTATTTACCTCGGTAAGCCCAATAATATCCTAGATAAAGTCGCGCCTGAGCAAGGTTTAGCTCTAAGTTGTGCGCTCCAGAGCTCGAGAAAACCTTAGAAGTTCTTCACAACTTCTACTAAGGACTAAGGGATTTGGGCTAGGGTAATTGGGCATTATAACAATACTAGAAGGCAACATTTCTACCAAGGGAGGGGGGTAGTGTTTCGGCTAGGCTAGCTTTAGAGGGGTTGCTCTCGCTAGGGCTTCTCAAAGGGGAGGTGTGTTTGGACGAAACAATAAGAGGAGAGGAGGGATTTGAGACTTAGATAGATCGCTCAATTTAGGATGAAATAACTCTTCAACAAGGGGTATTTATAGAGTCGGATGGCCAACCAATGACCAAGATTATGCCAAGTGCAAGGCAAGTGTAGGGTGAGGATTTAGGCAAGTGTCCTTGGCCAACTTGCACACAAAATATCCTACCAACTCCAAGACAAAACAAGCCAACCCAATCGGCCCTATTGCCGTGTGACATCCATCAATGAGAGGGTGACAAGTGTCGCCCTCTCGTTGGTCCAACGTGTTGCGTCTCTCGGAAAAATCCGCAAAAATTAGAAATGACATAGCCGGAATTTATCCTACGCGAGTTGTGTAAAACGTTTCGTCGAAAAACGACTCTAAACGGGTGTTGTGTACAAAGTGGAATTCGTCCAAGCCAGTAGGGGGTGACACGTGTCGCCCTCCTACTCGTCCAAAATATTTCGTCTTCCGAAAATATCCACAATGGCCAAAATCTTGAAAACAAAGTGGGCCCCACAAAACCGTAAATTTTCTCCCGTGGGCCCCACGTGACCATTTCCGAAAAATAAAATTCCATAATTCTCTAATATTCCAAGAAGTCCGAATACCAAATCTGGGAATCCAATTCCCATTAACGAACCTTTTTCCTTCACAAAAACCGGAAACTTTTCCGTGGAAAAATCACCTCTTTCTTCCATTCCAATTTCAATGTCGTATTCTCGTACGTACGTCCTCGCATACATACCCTGAAACTACGGGGTATAACATTCTCCCCTCCTTAGAAACATTCGTCCCGAATGTTCCTTCTAAGTCTCCAAAACGAACAGGCGCCAGTATAGTCCTTACTGCTATACTTACGGAAACATCCATGCCACACCTGACCACAACACAACTAGCGCACATACTTATCTCCAAGTCCACGAGGAAATCACCTCTATCACGAAAGCTCCTACTAGAGGTCTAAAAAGATACTCCCTTCGCACCTACTCTTTACAAACGAAATGATCACACCTATGCCTGTAATATATGCCCGTTTCTTCCCATACCACTTTTGTCACTTTGCCTTACTCGTCGTACCCTTCTCGTACACTCGAACTCTTCCTTATCACTTACCATGTTTCGCATCGCTTCCCACCGACTGGAGCTGCTAATAACCTCTTATGGATAAGCTCCACCCTATCCACGCCTTTGAACAAGTACGAACCAACCGCTATGCACTTTACATCGAATCAATCGATCGACAATCTTACACTAGTGCTTATAAGAAGGCTCCAAACGGTGACACCCGAATACTGAAATGGTAGCTATAATATATACTCAACAAGAGGCGAAGAGTCCTTGCAGCTACTCCCGAAATCCAACCACTTGCCCGAGGGTGAATCGACATCGAGATTCACTGAGTTCCTAACCTGACCGGTAACTCTTCCAGAAAAGAAACAGCCGTAACTTGGACTCCCCTGTCAGCCATAAGGTGAAGGTAGGCACCCCGTGCAGCCTTACAACCTTCTTGAAATAATCATCTCGCAACTTACTACCGAGTACACGGTTGACTAAAAGATAAGGCGGGCTGACCTCATCGGCCCGACTACTGATCGAACGCATCCACGAACTCGCACAATGGTTAACTAAACCTGGGCCTAACACCCTCGTGATCTTGACACAAAGCGGGACCACCACAAACTGACCCCCTCACCAAACAGGACGTGGGTCGACCCGCAACACGGCCTCAACCCGACCCGGCAACATTCTCACCAATCACGTTACAAAAAACCTAGCGGTCTTCTAAGCTCAACCGTCCTCTTTCGTTTCACAACACTCAAGGATTCATCCCACAAAAATATCTCACGTATACTATGCACCTCGATAAGGGTCAAACACGAAATAATTCTTTTACCAAAGATGGCCTCGCTTCTAAGGTCTCTACGTATAATATTCTAAGGCTCCCACTCTCTCTATCCCCCAATCTTACCAGGTTAACTAAAAATAATTCTAATCACACTAACACCATGTTAACCGAAAACAATACTTTAAGATATTCGCATCTTACTATACATATAAATCTCTAAAGGGTTAAGGATATACCTGTATCTACGCGGCACTTTCCCTAGGTCGTCTAGTCAATCCCACTGGGCATACCGGAAAGGTGATGAACTATCCACTGATCCCGGAGGCTGAGTCCCTACATCCCCGCCAACTCTGGTTGGACAATTTCTCGCAAAATGGCCCTGCTGGCCGCAAACATAACAAGCTGACGCAGGTACGACACTCCCACGATGACGCCGACCAACGGCCACACCGAGGTGGGGGTGGCCTCCCCGGCTAACACCCCCTCCTCTCCGAACCACTGCATCCACAACTGGTCTAGTAGGCTGAGTCTTCCTACTTGCATCCTTCCTCATAGAACATTCCCTCGCCATATGGCCCTGACGGCCGCAATAAAAACAAGCACCAATAAAAAGACGGCACTTCCCGGGATGACGCTTGCCGCACTGTGAACACTGAGGAAAAACAGAACCCTGTGGAGGGCACTGCATCGGGCGAGGCGCATGTCTAGCTTCACGAGGCGGTTCGCCTCGAGAGTTACCAAATGATCCTGCCAATCGGGCCCTCTTCTGCTGATCTCGATTACTCTGTTGATCTCTACATCTCTCACCACGCATGATCCTGAGCATGGCCTGCTCGTTCGATCAAGAGCCACTCCTCACAACCTTCTTTAGATAAGCATCAATATCCTTGGTATACCAGCATAAAATACTCTTTGTTGCCAAGTCCTCGCTAGTAATGGCCGCTCCTTCCAATCCATATTTTCGCTCCAAGTCGCGGGCGAAGGTCGGATGTCATGGCGCGGTAGGAATCGCCGCCGTACAAACTTCTGCTGTTGGCGACGCCTCGAACTCCCGCATGAAGCATCACCGGTGATGATTGGGCTGTGCTCTTCTAAATCTCGAACTCACTCGCAGCCTCCGCCGCTTTGCCATTCGGCGAGTTGCTGGCGCGGAGGCATCATCGGTAAAGGAAAGGAATACGTTAGAGGGTCCAACTTATAACACCTCTAAAGCACGATCTCAGAGTGAGAAGAATGGAAACCAATCCTAAATATCCTATAGCCTCCTCGATTATTGGTGTGGTGCACAACACACCGATAATCAAGACTTACTAGATACGGTCGTAGACACTTTCCGAGGATTAATCGCTCGATACCACTTTTGTCACGACCGTTCGGGGCCGTGGATCGTGCCTTACCCGCACCCAAGTAATCATACATCGAGAAATCGGAAAATAAAACAACCAAAATATGAAACAAGAAAATAAGACACGGTTTAGGAAAAGTTGCCTTTCGGCATATATGTATATAAGTACCCCAAAATGAGCATTTACACCCCAACCTTACAACTCTGAAGACTCTAAGAGTTTAAAACAACAATGGCGGGACAGGGCCCGCCATACCCTCAATACAAATATCTACAATGACAGGACTATACCAAAATGCTAAGCTTCCGAGAAACGGAGCTTTCCTAACGCCAAACGGTGATCCTAAGAACGGATCAACGGTAGGAGTACCTTTACTGCGGCATGAACGCAGCCCCGAGGAGGTCAAGACAGTACCAAGTATGTGGCGAAAAATCAGTAAATGAAATCATAGTAGTCTATATAAAGCGGAGACATGTATGATAACCAAAACTATAGTTCAGAAATAAACAAATATCAAGTCGTGACTCACGCCTCAAAGTCATCATAAAACCGTGCGGGGTAAATGCGAGGGCATAGCCGACTACTAAAACCCCAAGATAACAAGGTCGTAAATCGTATCATGAGATCTGTCTGCACGTCACATGATCAAAGTTGGCCACTCGCCCGCAGTATCTAATGTGCGCGTCTAGCCCTGGAACTTTCCGTAGCTCCGCATGGGCCACTCCAAATGGCCCGCATGAGGTATTCCTCGCATCGAGGGTAGCTACTCCCCGGCAGCGTCCTGGACTCGTCGTCCGCATGGCCACAAAGACCGCATGACCACAAGGGCGCGATACTAACTCGGAACTCCGTAGCTCGCGATAGGCCATCTGGACTGCATAAGGTATTCTCGAATCATAGGTCACTAGACGCTGAGTCTACCCCGCATCGGAGGGCAGCTTAACCCCCGGAGTTATGAGTGATATGATATCAACATAACCGCTTTTTGCTAAACAACATAAGCACAACAAGGAAAAACCCTTTTACACAAACATCACAAGACACTAACTCACGTAGCATCCTAACATGCTTACTTATCAAGTCAACAAGAAAGTATTACAAGACTATCACAAATCAATACAATCAAGTTATTCACACAAGGTACTTTCTACATTATGACAACAAGTTCGGGTTTTTAGCCCCAAAGTACTTCATGTATTACTCTTTTTAAAAGATCCGTTTCTTTCACAAAAGTCATACGATACCCGTAGTATAAAAATAGAGTAATTTTCTTTTGAAGTAAGTCAAAAACACTTTTCTTTGTAAAATCAAGTAACAACATTCTTTTCCTAACGTTTCAAGTTTGCCTAGTTTCAATTACTCAAGTTTCTCATTTTCGAAAGGTTTCGTAGTTCATAGTTTTAATCCTTTAAAACAATTTGAGAAACATATACCCTAAGTGTGAGTAGGTTATTATTATTCGTAACAATCTTATTACAGCAGCCATGATCTAGTAAATGTAATATCATTTTATCTCATCTTAGCTCCTTTGCAGATGGAAGTTTCTCCGGTTTTAATAATACCTAAGTAGTCAAAATAATTCCCTTTATTAATTCTTTGTGGTTTGTTCGACATTTATTCGATTGGTAAAACATCATTCCTTTTGAAAACCAAAAATACTATTTACTCACTAATGAGGTTTCACTTTTAACAAAATTCATATTAGTATAATAAGTCAAGTCTCTTATTTCCTTAAATCAATAAATCGTTCTTTTATCACTCTTGCCGTTATACCTAACTTCCCATAAAGCTAGTATAACTCTTAAGCTTTTAAAACCAAGTGTTACTCTTCCGTTAAAAATGATTCAAGATTCTTTGAAATGTTTTCATTCTTATTATTCAGTGCTTAAGCGTGAGGCATTGCAGTAAGTGTTATTCGAGCTTAAGCTGCAGGCATTGTAAGTATTATTCAGCTTAAGCCGTGAGGCATTGCGTAAGTATTATTCGATTAACACACGACGTCACCGCACTACATATATATAATAAAATATCATGCTTTAGGAAGAATCACATACCTTCTCGAAAACCTCCGCCAAGTTGAATATGTCGCGCAGAGTATCGACCTATAATACCAACACGCCTATCAACATCCGGTATCAGATCAAAGCTCTGGCGAGAGGGTTCGTTATTCATGGACATTTGGGCGACTTCCCTACCCGGTGAGCTACTCAAGTCTCATCGTGAAACAAATCTATGTGTAAATGGATTCTATTATTCATCTTTTAAACCCTTCATCGTGATAACAGTTTAATTCTATTCTGCAATATCCTTCTAAGTATTTAATACTTATTCCTATACTTCTACAGTATATATACTCTAATTACAAAAGGAGGATAAGGTTATTTACCTCGGTAAGCCCAATAATATCCTAGATAAAAGTCGCGCCTGAGCAAGGTTTAGCTCTAAGTTGTGCGCTCAGAGCTCTAAGAAAACCTTAGAAGTTCTTCACAACTTCTACTAAGGACTAAGGGATTTCGGCTAGGGTAATTTGGGCATTATAACAATACTAGAGGCAACTTTTCTACCAGGGAGGGTAGTGTTTGGCTAGGCTAGCTTTAGAGGGTTTGCTCTCGGCTAGGGCTTCTCAAAGGGGGTGTGTTTGACGAAAACAATAAGAGGAGAGGAGGATTTGAGACTTAGATAGATTGCTCAATTTAGGATGAAATAACTCTTCAGGGGGTATTTATAGGTCAAGGGATGGCCAACCAATGGCCAAGATTATGCCAAGTGCAAGGCAAGTGTAGGGTGAGGATTTAGGCAAGTGTCCTTGGCCAACTTGCACACAAAATATCCTACCACCTCCAAGCCAAACCCCGCCAACCCAATCGGCCTATCGGTGTGACATCCACGATGAGAGGGTGACAAGTGTCGCCTCTCGTTGGTCCAACGTGTTGCGCCTCTCGGAAAAATCCGCAAAAATTAGAAATGACATAGCCTAATTTATCCTACGCGAGTTGTGTAAAACGCTTGCCGAAAAATGACTCTAGCGGTGTTGTGTACAAAGTGGAATTCGTCGAGCCAACAGTGGGGGTGACACGTGTCGCCCTCTACTCGCCCAAAATATTTCGCCTTAGAAAATATCCACAATGGCCAAAATCTTGAAAACAAAGTGGGCCCCACAAAACCGTAAATTTTCTCCCGTGGGCCCCACGTGACCATTTCCGAAAAATAAAATTCCATAATTCTCTAATATTCCAAGAAGTCCGAATACCAAATCTGGGAATCCAATTCCCATTAACGAACCTTTTTCCTTCACAAAAACCGGAAACTTTTCCGTGGAAAAATCACCTCTTTCTTCCATTCCAATTTCAATGTCGTATTCTCGTACGTACGTCCTCGTATACATACCCTGAAACTACGGGGTATAACAGTTTTGTTGCGGCGTGCAACCCGATCCATTATGTTTACGTATTCGTGAACGCGTATTCACTTTACGTTTTGTTGCGGCGTGCAACCCGACCCACTATATTTATGTATTAGTGAACGCGTATTCACTTTACGTTTTGTTGCGGCGTTCAACCCGACCCATTATATTTACGTATTTGTGAACACGTATTCACTTTACGTTTTGTTGCGGCGTGCAACCCGATCCATTATGTTTACGTATTTGTGAACGAGTATTCACTTTACGTTTTGTTGCGGCGTGCAACCCGATCCATTATATTTACGTATTTGTGAACACGTATTCACTTTACGTTTTGTTGCGGCGTGCAACTCGATCCATTATGTTTAAGTATTTGTGAACGCGTATCCACTTTACGTTTTGTTGCGGCGTGCAACCCGATCCATTATATATTTATATATTTATGTGAACACGTATTTACTTTTCATATTTTTCAGAAGATCGAATAAATACTATTCTCTTTTCTAACATTCTGTCATTCATACTTGTAACGATTATAACTTTTTAACCATAACTCCAACTAAGGTGTTTCTCAAGCGGAAACTAAGGTAAGACGGGGATTTTTCACTGTACCAAATTTCATTTAAAACTACTTTGGGTAACTAACACAAATTTATCCTCAAAACAGCCACATGAAATTTGTTTCGGCAGAATTTTTATTAAACAGAACCCAATCTTAGAATAGTCATAACCCCTAATCTGTAAACCCGTTCAAGCCCCATAAAATCTCAAAACGACGAGAACAGAGAGCTACACGTCTCCATGTGAACCATCCTTTCATATTCTGTACCATTTGGTACAGTTTTACACTTTTATTCGCTGCCCTTCCTGGATCTCGATAGATCCGAGGCAGAAACTTTAAACAGCGATAACTATCAATACGTAAGTTTTATAGACCCCCGTAAGGTCTCAAAATGTCACAACGGAGAGATATAGAACTTTCATTTAGCACCAATTTTCATATTCCCCACGTATTAGTACAATTTTACGTTTCAACGTCCTGCCCTTCTGGATTCCGATGAATCCGAGGCAGCAACTTCAAACTACAATAACTCTCAACTCGTAAGTCCGTTTTAACAAATATTTATCTATATCTGTCCGTAACAGATAGATTTACAACCATGTAAATTTTCATATAATTCTAATAAGTAAAACTCAATAAAAACAGTCTGTAATTATGCCTTTCCGAATTTCGGCCAAATCTAAGGCAGGAACTTTGAACCATGATAACTTTCAAACCGTATCTCCATTTTACCTCATTTTTGGTTCTATATGATCATAATAGAGAGGTGTACCGCTCCTCTGAATTTCATCAAATTCTAACAATTATAACTCAGTGAGAACAGTTCGTAAAGTTCATGACGCAACTAGTCGTCTAAACAATCAAAAGTTCAATATTTCTTTTCAACACTCAATTCTTATTCTAACATGTATTGAACTAAAAATAAAGGCTGTTACCAAGAATTTCTGAGTGAGAAAACTCACCTTGTAAGCGTGAAAAGTATTGTTGTTCGATTGCTAGAAATGATCATTGCTCCCTAGTATTTCCTGATTCTTATTCTTCTTGCTCTCTTGATATGTTTCTGATTTTTTTTTATTCTGTTTGTTTACTTGATTTTTTTTCTGATTTGTTATTCTTTGTGCTAGGTAATTTGTTTTTTTTGTGTCAAACACAATATATAAATTGAGGTGTAGGTAACCCATGGTAGGTGGAAGGACAAGGGATTGAGGGGAATTAAAGGGAGGGGAAGGGGAAAAACGCGAGTGAGGGGAGAGGGAAGGAAAGATGTGCAGATTTTTTTTCCATTTAGTGTTAAGATGAAATTTAACACAATCATTAATATAAGAGGTCATCATCTTTTATTTAATAGGATAGTGTAAATGAAAAGTTAATAATATGTTAATAATGTATAACTTAAATTCTTAATTTTCTAATGCCCCCCACTATTATTATTATTATTATTATTATTATTATTATTATTATTGTAACAATAATTTGGGACTTCACATTCTCCCTTCCTTAAGCAACATTCGTCCTCGAATGTGAATAAGGTCGTAACATAATCACCTAGACACACAACAAATTTCGGAATTTTACATTCTCCCCTCATTAAACAACATTCGTCCTCGAATGTGAATAAGGTCGTAACACATGCATATAGACAAACAAAAATATAGTACACATATGAAGTACTATTTGACAAATTTTTATTACCTCATTCAAAGATAAAATAGATATTTTACTTCCATCGCGTCTTCAGCTTCCCAGGTGGATTCTTATATGGAGTGATTCCTCCATAGAACCTTCACGGAAGCAATATCTTTATTTCTAAGGCGTTGGACATTTCTATCAAGTATTTCTACCGGAGCCTCTTCATATTGAAGCTCTTTATTAAGAACTATCTCCTGGGGAAGGATGACGTGACTTGGATCGTGCAAGTATTTTCGTAACATTGACACATGAAATACCGGATGCACTACTTCCAGCTCTTATGGAAGTGCTAATTCGTAAGCCACATTCCCCACTCTTCGCAAGATCTCATATGGCCCAATAAACCTTGGGCTCAATTTACCTTTCATACCAAAGCGCATCACTCCCTTCATTGGGGACACTTTTAAAAATACTTTCTCCCCCTCTTGGAATTCAAGATCTCTTTTCCGATGATCCGCATAGGACTTATGACGGCTATGAGCTGTTTTGATCCGCTCCCGAATCATTTGTACCTTATCATTTGTTTCTTGAATGACTTCAGGTCCGAACAGTTGCGTCTCACCCACCTCGAACCATCCAAGTGGAGACCTACATTTTCGTACATATAATGCTTCAAACGGGGCCATTTGTATGCTAGAGTGAAAACTATTGTTGTAGGCGAACTCAATTAGACATAGATGGTACAACCAGCTTCCCTGAAAATCTAACACACAAGATCGCAATATGTCCTCAAGTGTTTGAATTGTTCGCTCAGCTTGCCCATCTGCTTCATGCGGTGGAAAGTCGTGCTTAACTTAACGTTTGGCCCGAGACCCTGGTGGAAAGTTTTCCAAAAGTGTGAGGTGAACTGGGAACCCCTATCTAAAATAATTTGTACGGGAATCCTGTAACCGCACAATATCCTTCAAATAAATCTGTACTGTGGTGCGCGTCACGTAGTCTTGACGGTAAGAAATGGGTGACTTTGTGTCGATCAACAATCACCCAAATAGAATCATACCCTTCTCGAGTTTTCTTAGACCCATTACAAAATCCATATGAATCGCCTCCCATTTCCACATGGGGACTCCAATGTCTGAAGTAATCCGCCAGTTTTTGATGTTCACTTTTCACTGCGACATATAAGACATCTCCCGACAAACTCCGCAACGTCTTTCTTCATCCCGTCCCACCAATAATTTTCCTTGAGGTCCTGATACATTTTTATTGACCTTGGATGAATGAAATATTTTGTGTTGTGACCCTCATCTAAGATCTTCCTCCTTAGATCCTTTACCTTAGGAACACATAAACTACCCTTATACCGGCGGTTCCAAGTTATTATCTCCCAATGTAAATCGTGAAGGTTTTCCTGTTGATCCTCTCCGAAATTCAACAAACTCGTATCCTCAAACCGACTTTCTTTTATTTAAGAAGCTAAGGCGCATCGCGAGGTATCATGTACCACCACCCTACCTTCACCGATCTCGCTTAAGCTAACCCCGAGGTTTCCTAATCTTTGTACCTCCGAACAATATCCTCTTTTGTATTGCCAAATGGGCCAAGCCGCTATTGATCTTCATCGAGTGTGTCACCACCACGCTGGCTTTCCTGGATGGTAAAGAATACTAAGGTCATAATCCTTAAGCAACTCTAACCATCTTCTTTGTCTGAGATTCAAATCCTTCCGCGTGGTTATGTACTCGCAAACTCTTATTATCTCAGAATATGTCCACATGCACACCATACAAATAGTGTCTCCATATTCGTAAGGCAAACACCATCGCAGCTTAATTCCAAGTCATGAGTTGGGTAATTCTTCTCATGTATCTTCAATCGCCTAGATGCATACGCAATAACCTTTCCAAATCGCATCAAGACACATCCTAACCCAACTCTGAGGCATCGCAATAGCATCGTGAACCCTTCTTGTCCCGATGGTAAGGTTAGGATCAGTGCAGAGTCAACAATTCTTTTAGTTTCAAAACTTGCTCACATGCTTCGACCATCGGTACTTAACCGCTTTTTGAGTCAACCGGTCCAAAGGAGCAGCAAGACTAGAAAACCTTTTATGAATCTTCTATAATACCCACCAAACCCAAGAAACTTCTAACCTCTGCTTGAGTGGTCGGTTTGGCCGCTTCTTTCGCTTCTATCTTCCGGGGTCTACCATAATTCCCTCCTTGACACAACATGGCCCAAAAAGGCTACCTTTTCCAACCAAAATTCACACTTTGAAAATTTAGCATATAGTTTCTCCTGCTTTCAAGACTCAAGCACTACCTCGATGCTCTTCATGTTCTTCAACACTCTTACTGTAGATTATGATATCATCTATGAACACAATCTCGAACAAATCTAGGAATGGTTTGAAGATTCTGTTCATTAAATCCATAAAAGCTGCTGGGGCATTGGTTAACCTAAAAGACATGACCAAGAACTCATAATGGCCGTATCGGGTTCTAAAGGCTGTTTTGGATATATCATCTGAATTTATTTTCAGCTGGTGATATCCCGAACGGAGATCAATCTTGGAAAAATAGCTAGCTCCCTGAAGTTGGTCAAAAAGATCATCGATTCTTGGTAATGGGTATCGGTTCTTGATCGTGACCTTATTGAGCTGCCGATAATCGATGCACATTCGGAGCGATCCGTCTTTCTTTTTCACAAACAGGACTGGTGCACCCCAAGGGGAAACACTAGGCCTTATAAAGCCTTTATCCAGAAGATCCTTCAATTGTTCTTTTAACTCCCTCAATTCAGCTGGGGTCATTTGATATGGAGGGATAGAAATGGGTCTTGTACCCGGAATTAACTCTATAGCAAACTCCACTTTTCGATCCGGAGGAAGACGTGGAAGATCTTCAGGAAAAACCTCCGGAAAATTTCGAACAATAGGGACATCATTCACTGCTGGGGATTCTTTTTGGGTATCCACTATATTAGCCGATACGCTGCATTTCACTCGTGACTTCTCAATAACTTTTGAGCCCCAAGGTAGGAAATAAACTGACCTGAGGATATTTCAATCCTACCCCTTATAACAACTTCTGGTTCTCCGGGAAAAGTTAATCTCACTATCTTTCGCCGACAATCTAACATGGCATAACATGCCGACAACCAATTCATACCCAAAATGACGTCGAAGTCTACCATATTAAGTAGTACTAGGTTCACCATTGTTCCCCTGCCATTCACTTCTAATGGGAAATTATTTACCACCCGAGAGGCCCAAATTTAGACCCCTACTGGTGTCATAACCCCAAAAGGTTCACTTAAATAAGAAGGTTCTACGTGTAAATCCTTAGCAAAGCCCATTGACACATATGAAAATGTAGAGCCGGGATCGTATAATACAAATGCAGGAATACTCGGGACTAGCAAAATACCTGTGACCACCGCATTAGATGCTTCTACCTCATTCCTCTGGGGCAAAGCGTAGAGCCGATTAGAATTGTTGTGTTGTTGACCTCCCTGACCGCAGGTTGGTTTCCGATTTCCCAGAGTACCGTGGGTTGCTTCTGACCTCCCCTGAATAGATTGAGTTTGGGTCCTTTTCTTGCAATCTCTGGCATAGTGGCCTGACTCTCCACAGTTATAACATGTCTTCGTTAAGAGCCGACATTCTCCATTGTGTTTCCTTTAACAAATCTTACAAATCAGTTTGTTACCTCCTGTGTTAGGGTTGGTGGCCTTGTCCTTGCTACCTTGGTAATTAGACCAAATGTGCCCCTTAGGCTTGAAATAAGATCGCCCATTGATTGGTTCCCTCAAGATCCCTTACTAAACTCCCGCTCGATTTTGACTCGTTAAATGATTCGACGTCCAAATCTCTTACTCGCGAATATTCTCTTTTTGCTTTAGCGAAACCTTCTACCCTCATCACATACCGACGATCCAAGGTATGCCCGATAATGGGCTAATGCCACTACCTTCTCTTCCAAGTTTGGGTTTAAACCCTTAACAACTCTTTTGACCTTCTCCTTTCTCGTAGGAATAATACGTAAGGCCAGATGTCGACAATCGGATGAATTAGGTATTGTATTCTATCACATTGCGGTCTCCTTGTTTCAATATTCAAACTCACGTCCCGAGCGCATCTTTTCGGAGTTAGGCATGTACTTTTCACCGAACGCGCTCAACTCCCCACGTCATCGGTGGTGACATCGAAAATGATTTCTTCTAAAATTTCTCCACCACACCCGTGTCGCCCACTAACCGCGGCGACACCAAATTGACGCTATGCGTCTCCACACATCCTCGTAAACAGTGAGGTTTGCTACCTCATCGAGAAATACTATTGGGTTAGACTTGTAGTTCTTCCTCAGATAGATATGTTCCCTTCTTCTCACAAAATTTGCCCCATAGTCTATCTCGGTACCTCTCTACCTTTTCTCGGTGCAACAGATTCGATTATTTTATCGTTGTACATTCCCTTCCACAATCCTTTGAAGGAGGTAGTACGAGGAAAAAGTCTTTGAAAAGACTCAAGATAGGCACGAGAAGAGTATGAAATAAGTGAAACTTTAGGATGTTATTCCGTTTACTTATACTAAGGTGGCGCGCACACCGTCGCAATAAGTAACCGTTCAAACACCCAACTCGAAGAAAACTTCCTAGAATCTATTAACCTGGCTCTGATACCAACTTGTCACACCCCGACTTTTCCTAAGCTTTTACTTAGGGCGTGATGGCACCTGGACAATTATTTCCCACCAGAAGCACCATTTAATTCTCTTTATTTAGAAATTTAAACTTATATTCAAATACGGAGCTATTAATAAAAATAACAATAAAGAAATCTATTTATGACTATATTGAAAACATAACGCGAGCCTATGCTCGTGCAAATATTATTTCTACATAGACATACTGACAAAGATTATTCTAAGTTGGAAGGGAGACCATTCCACATGGGCATTACACGAGACATCAGAATCGAGATTCTGGACTGACGAGTACCAAGCCCGAAACAATGGACTTGGTATGACAAAAGGCTGCGGACGATCGCTAGCCTTGGCGTGGAGCCTTTCCTCTATCACGCTTTCCTGAAACATGTTAAATAAAGAGTCAGCCCTACCATCTGGGGCTGAGTGAGAACCTTACCCTGCAATTCAAAGTAACACCACAATATTCCAAGTGCAATCACATTATAACGTAATAAGCATATTGCAAAAACATATCAGTTACAACATTTTTAAATATGTAGCAACTCCTCATAAGAAATTCTCGCTTAACTAACACTTCATTTTATCTCGTATACGTTAGGACATTCCCTGCATTTCCATATGTTTTTACATTTATATATTTGTGAACGCGTATTCACTTTTCATATTTATATAAAGGTGAACATGTATTCATCTTTCATATTTGTTGCATGCGCAACCCGATCCATTATATTTACGTATTTGTGAACACGTATTCACTTTACGCTTTGTTGCGCGCAACCCGATCCATTATGTTTACGTATTCGTGAACGCGTATTCACTTTACGCTTTGTTGCGGCGCAACCCGACCCATTATATTTACGTATTAGTGAACGCGTATTCACTTTACGCTTTGTTGCGGCGCAACTCGACCCATTATATTTACGTATTTGTGAACACGTATTCACTTTACGCTTTGTTGCGCGCGCAACCCGATCCATTATGTTTACGTATTTGTGAACGCGTATTCACTTTACGCTTTGTTGCGCCGCAACCCGATCCATTATATTTACGTATTTGTGAACACATATTCACTTAACGCTTTGTTGCGCAACCCGATCCATTATGTTTACGTATTTGTGAACGCGTATTCACTTTACGCTTTGTTGCGCGCAACCCGATCCATTATATATTTATATATTTATGTGAACACGTATTCACTTTTCATATTTTTCGTAAGATCGAATAAATACTATTCTCTTTCTAACATTCATCATTCATACTTGTAACGATTATAACTTTTTAACCATAACTCCAACTAAGGTGTTTCTCAAGCGGAAAATAAGGTAAGACGGAGATTTTTCACTGTACCAAATTTCATTTAAAACTACTTTGGGTAACTAACACAAATTTATCCTCAAAACAGCCACATGAAATTTGTTTCGGCAGAATTTTTATTAAACAGAACCCAATCTTAGAATAGTCATAACCCCTAATCTGTAAACCCGTTCAAGCCCCATAAAATCTCAAAACGACGAGAACAGAGAGCTACACGTCTCCATGTAAACCATCCTTTCATATTCTGTACCATTTGCTACAGTTGTACACTTTTAATCGCTGCCCTTCCTGGATCTCGATAGATCCGAGGTAGAAACTTTAAACAGCGATAACTATCAATCCGTAAGTCGTATAGACCCCCGTAAGGTCTCAAAATGTCCAAAACAGAGAGATATAGAACTTTCATTTAGCACCAATTTTCATATTCCCCACGTATTAGTACAGTTTTACGTTTCAACGTCCTGCCCTTCTGGATTCCGATGAATCCGAGGCAGCAACTTCAAACTACAATAACTCTCAACTCGTAAGTCCGTTTTAACAAATATTTATCTATATCTGTCCGTAACAGATAGATTTACAACCATGTAAATTTTCATATAATTCTAATAAGTAAAACTCAATAAAAACAGTCCGTAATTATGCCTTTCCAAATTTCGGCCAAATCTAAGGCAGGAACTTTGAACTATGATAACTTTCAAACCGTATGTCCATTTTACCTCATTTTTGGTTCTATATGATCATAATAGAGAGGTGTACCTCTCCTCCGAATTTCATCAAATTTTAACAATTATAACTCAGTGAGAACAGTTCGTAAAGTTCATGACGCAACTAGTCGTCTAAACAATCAAAAGTTCAATATTTCTTTTCAACACTCAATTCTTATTCTAACATGTATTGAACTACAAATAAAGGTTGTTACCAAGAATTTCTGAGTGAGAAAACTCACCTTGTAAGCGTGAAAAGGATTGTTGTTCGATTGCTAGAAATGATCATTGCTCCCTAGTATTTCCTGATTCTTATTCTTCTTGCTCTCTTGATATGTTTTTGATTTTTTTTTTATTCTGTTTGTTTACTTGATTTTTTTTCTGATTTGTTATTCTTTGTGCTAGGTACTTTGCTTTTTTTTTTGTGTGTCAAACACAATATATAAATTGAGGTGTAGGTAACCCATGGTAGGTGGAAGGACAAGGATTGAGGGAATTAAAGGGAGGAAGGGAAAACGTGAGGGAGAGAGGAAGGAAAGATGTGCGCTTTTTTCCATTTAGTGTTAAGATGAAATTTAACACAATCATTAATATAAGAGGTCATCATCTTTTATTTAATAGGATAGTGTAAATGAAAAGTTAATAATATGTTAATAATGTATAACTTAAATTCTTAATTTTATAATGCCCCCCACTATTATTATTATTATTATTATTATTATTGTAACAATAATTTGGGACTTCACAAAGACTCAGCTTCAATGGGGCTAGCAGTACGCCCTCATCAAGCGATCCCCTAATGTGGTAGCAACTTCAGCAGTTGCAAGAGTAAATGGCCGAATTGCTAAGGTCCCTTCTTATACTATGCATATGGATCCACGGATGACATACCCATTCATCTCAACAGCTCACTTGCCTTACTTCTTCCTTCCTCTGTGAATTCTCTTTAGCCTGAGAGGGAGAAGGCTTCCCCCCTGACTCTTTTTTTTATGGAAACCTCGCATTCAACCTCCTCGGACAAATTTTATTTGAAATAAAACAGTGGATAACGGCCAATCAATGGCGGAGGAAATCCTCGACGCATAATGAAACTTGAATGTTTGTAACGCCGTGAGACGATTCGGTCCATATCCGGTGGACGTTAGAGCATCGAGAGGACCTTTCCCTAGTACGAGAGGACCGGGAAGGACGCACTCCGTGTACCGCTTATCGTGCCTACCAGAACGCTGCAGCTGGCACGGAGCGGATAATCTGAAAACATCTAAGTAGTAAGCCCACCCCAAGATGAGTGCTCTCCTATTCGACTTCCGGAACCTCCTGAGTACAACCGAGACAGCGACGGGTTCTGCCCTGCTGGGATGGAGCGACAAAAGTTTTTGAGAATTCAAGAGAAGGTCACGGCGAGACGAGCCGCTTTATCATTACGATAGGTGTCAAGTGGAAGTGCGGTGATGCATGAGGCATCCTAATGCACCCAGAGACTTGAACCTTGTTCCTACATGACCTGATCAATTCTATCAGGCACTCGCCATCTATTTTCATTGTTCACGGCATTCTAGAAGCAACTTCTTTATTCTACTCGCTACCGATTTTGGGTCTTATTAATCTACAATAATCGAGTTGAAAATGTTCCTAGCTCTAAGACTAGTGGAAGAAGGGGCAAGAGTGGCGTAGCTGTTCTAAGTTTATAGTATAGTTGCTACGCAGTTCTAATTGAACTATTCGTTGATTCTAATTGAACAGAACCAGTCAAAACCTGGAGCAAGGCATTTGAAGAACTTTATCAATGAGCTGAGACTAATAGCAATATCTGTTTTGGGACCTCAGTATACATGGTAAAATAAAGGGGATCCTAGTGATTTTACATTTGAGAAGCTATTATCAATAGACATTGAAGAAGGGATGGTTCCTGCAGATGATGTTAATACGTTGTGTTGCATGATTTCTTGGGCTCGAAGTCTTTAGTTATTACTCCCGTAGCTCACTAGCATTACTCTTGCTCACAAGGGCGCAATACCCTTCTTTTGCTACACATTCACTGGCTTTAGAGCTAATGAATTAGAATTACTGTAATTACAGAAGTAATCATAGAGACTAGTAGCAGGTTGGATAGAACACTCTCCAAAGTTGAGGGGCACCTTCCCTTATTCTCCTTCCTTTTCGGAATTGAGAAATAGATGTCCTACCAAGGATGTATGGAATAGAATGAAGGGTTAGGGTTCTTGCGGGAAGAAGGACAAATCGGGCCCCTAGTGGTCCTTATCTTATCACGCCACACATAGAGACATCTCAAATAGGTAAATTGGTTTGGGAAGACGGGGGAAAAACATCCATCGTTTAGGTTTCTGAGTAGCTAAAGTTAAGATAGAATAGGTCATCACATCCTGGGGTTGAATAATGAGCAGCTTTAAAAAGGAAATGGCAAGCAGGAAGGAGAGTAGTAACGTCAGATTATCCATCTCACGATGTGAGCCGGCCGTATCGTCTTTCTATCTTCTAGCCGCTCCCGGAAGGAATTTCGAGCTTTTGAAATAATATCGTGGCACTCTCTTTATTTCATAGAAGGAACTTATCCTTAGACTTTTGGAGCTTTGGCTTTGGTTTGGACTGTACTAGTCCTTCAGTAGAGCACCAGGTTGGAAGATCTTTGGTTCGAGAGGACCTGGAAAAAAGCTAGTAAGAAGGAGGCTAGTTTGCTAGGTTGTAGATCTTCTCCCTTATTCTTTATAGAGGAATCCCCTAAATTCAAATAAGATCTTTCCCTCTAGAAATTCTAGAATTTCAGGCCTTATACGCCGTTCCCTTACCCTTTCTCTTTGGTCGAGTCATCATAGAGGCAGAAGAAGAAAGAGAGATGGATAGCACACAGAAAGGGAAGATGAGCGCTTGCGGCACATACCTTTTACCTTATTATAGAATTATTATAGATTATAGAAAGCTTTGTTCGGGGCTTCGAAGCCTTAATTCTTAATTCAAGCTAGAACTAGAAATCTCGCTAGAAAACTAGCCATATCGATCTAGGTAAGTGGTGACAACGAAAAGGCTTTTAAGCCTGAGGGGCGGTGAGCGAGGTAGGAGAAAATGGTATTTGTCTGAAAATAGGTTTTATTTGCTTCACCTATGAGAATTTCTACCAATTCTTCTTTTATTCATCAAAGCTCATCCTAATCTCCGTCGAGATTACTGCCTTAGCCCTGTCCTATCATCTGTATAATGGAGTTCGTCATTTATTGACGGATTTTTCGGGATTTTGCTTTCTTAGAATTGGAAGAAAAAGATTGAAATGATGTCTAAATTTCACCTATACATTTCTTTGAGATTGAAACAAAAATTCGCTTTTCTTATGAAATGTTTATTATTCGTTGATAGATCTAAAGCTTATGCCGTGAAGGTGACATCGTGCTATTGGCCTTTTATCCGCATCTTCCTCGTAGACGTTCGATCCGATGGAGCCCTGACCTTTCTTGTATATTTGGTAAATATTAGACTTAGAATTGTACCTTAATTAGTAGTGTAATATTACCATAATTGTAAAGTTAGTATTCTTATTGAATAGAGATTTAGAAGTAGAATAGAAAAAGGATTTTCCTATGTAACTTGTATATATATGTCATTCATTAATAAGAATAATCAAGGGATTATTTTTTTCATGGTATCAAGAGTCTAGGTTCTCTTTACCCTGCTTCCGCTCCTCAAATTTCTTCTTTTTTTTCTCGATTTTTTGGCCAGCGTCGCGGCTCTTCTCTCCCGAAAATCCTTTCTCACAAATTCCCTTCTCCGATCTTGTTGTTCTATTCATCAGATAAGAACAATTTTTTCATCCTGCCCTCATAGTTATGGCGGTGTGGGATCGATTGAGATACATATTCCAAGATAACAGTCATTCTCGGATTGTTATCCTTGAGCAGGAATTCTCACAGGTGGCTATGGCGAGTTTTCAAAACGTTTCTTCTTATTACAAATGTCTCAAGGACTTGGAAGACCAACTCAACAACGTGGGTTCTCCTGTTTCTAATAAACGTCTAGTTCTCCAGATGGTTGCAGGACTGTTAGAGGTCTATAGCGATATTGCTTCGGTTATTCGTCATAGTAACCTCCTGCCAGGATTTTATCAAGCCCGTTTTATGCTTACTTTGGAAGAAGGCGGATTGGCTAAGAAAGTGACGATTGGGGCCAGTCTTGTCGTCATGATGATTGCTTCCAATTTTTCTCCTTCCAATCCAGCCAATGTGACCCAAAATCACAACAACGGGGGTGGTAAGAAGGGCCAAAATCGAAAGAATAATGACAAGAATCGTGGCGGCAACAACGGGGGCAACCGTCAGCAGCAGCAGCAGTTCTGGAGCCCACAGGGGCCCCCTGGACAGTGGCAGTGGGTCCCAGCGCCTCACAGCGCCGCGGCTCCGCATTACAGCGCCGCGACGCCTCAGTATCAGCCAGTACACGCGCCGCGGCCCAGCTTCTTCCCAGGTCAGACTCCAGGGTTCAGACCAGCGTATGGGCAGCAGCAGCAGTCCAGTATACTTGGGTCGCGCCCCCATCAGGCCCACCACGCAGTGGGCCCCACTCAGACCGACATTGAAGCAGCGATGCACACGCTTGGCTTGACTCAACCAGACCCTAATTGGTACATGGACACCGGCGCCACTACCCACATGACATCCGACCAAGGTACTCTCTCGTCTTATTCCAATTTGAGCACTAATCGTGGTATAACTGTTGGTAATGACAATTCTATTCCAATTAAGGGTTATGGTCATAAAACTTTGTCCCCTCATCATCAACCACTTGTCCTGAAACATACCCTTCATGCCCAAAAATTGGTTACAAAATTGGTATCTGTCTGTAAATTCACCAATGATAATTGGGTTTCTATTAATTTTGATCCATTTGGGTTTTTTGTGACGGATTTCAAGACGGGGAGTCATCTCATGAGGTGTGACAGTATGGGGGATCTTTATCCAATCACACCGAGTCTCGGCATCTCGTGTCAAGCTATGTCATCCACTTATGCAGCTCTTGCTCCTTCCTTGTGGCATGCTCGTCTAGGTCATCTGGGGTCATCTATTTTATCTTCTTTAGATACACATAAGTTTATTTCTTGTAAGGGTACACGTAGTACTCCACTTTGTCAATCCTGTGCTTTGAGAAAAATTATTAAGTTACCATTTGTACCTTCGAATTCTAATACTTCAATGTCATTTGATATTATTCATAGTGATTTATGGACATCTCCGATTCTCAGTTCTATGGGTCATCGTTATTATGTTTTATTCTTAGATGACTATTCTAAATATATATGGACGTTTCCAATTGCGAAAAGATCTCAAGTTTTTTTCCATTTTCATAAATTTAGAGCTTTCATAAGAACACAATTCGAATGGAAAATCAAAAAAACATTCAATATGATAATGGAAAAGAGTATGACAATGGGGAATTTAGGGAGTTTTGTGCTCAAAATGGGATAAATTTTTATTTTTCTTGTCATCACACGTCTTCAAAAAATGGGAAAGCTGAGCGAAAAGTTCGTACCATTAATAATAGTGTCCGCACTTTATTGGTTCATTCTTCCGTTCCTCCATTATTTTGGCATCATGCGCTACAAATGGCTACTGATCTACTAAATATTCTTCCCTCTAAATGTTTGTCATATTCATCCCCTCTCAAAGTGTTGTACAATAAAACTCCGTCATATTCTCATCTTAGGGTCTTCAGATGCTTATGTTATCCACTGTTTCCATCCACTACAATCAACAAACTTCAGACACGTTCTACTTCTTGTGTGTTTTGGGTTTTTCGTCAAATCACTGTGGTTATAAATGCTCTCATTTATCCTCTAAATGAACTATCATTAGTCGTCATGTTCTCTTTGATGAATCTCAATTTTTCTTTTCTAAAGTAGAAAAACCCGTGTTTAATTCTTATGATTTTTTGGATGAGATGTGTCCCCCTATATTCTCCGCTAAACAGTTTCAATCCCGTCATTAGCGCCGCGGCCCTCTGGGAAAGCGCCGCGGCGCCAAAACTTCATAGAGCTCTACAGTTCTTCCAGCGCCGCGACCCCTTCCCCCAGCGTCGCGGCTCTTCCGACGGTAATTTCCAACACTTCAGAAAATTCCCAAAATTTCTCCAATCCAGCCCAGAGTCAAGGTCCAATCACTCGCAGTCAACGGGGTATTTTTAAACCAAAGGGACATTTTAAATTGAATTCTAATGTTCTTAAATCCCCCTTACCCCGTAATTATGTGTCTGCCTTAAATGACCCTAATTGGAAAATTGCCATGACCGAGGAATATAATGCTCTTATTAATAATAAGACGTGAGAGTTGGTACCCCGTCCATCTGGTGTTAATATTATTCGGTCTATGTGGATTTTTTCATAAGGAAAATTCTGATGGTTCATTTGCGAGACATAAGGCTAGACTTGTAGGTGATGGTAAGACTCAGCAGGTTGGTGTGAATTGTGGTGAGACATTTATCTTGATGGTCAAGACGGCTACCATTAGCACTGTGCTCAGCTTGCCTCTTTCAAAATCATGGTCTATTCATCAGCTAGATGTGAAGAATGTTTTCCTACATGGAGATCTTCATGAGACAGTGTATATGCATCAGCCTTTGGGGTTTATGGATACATGATATCCTAATCATGTATGTCTATTGAAAAAATCCTTGTATGGGCTTAAGCAGTCTCCACGGACTTGGTATAAGAGGTTTGCTGATTTTGTTTCGACTCTGGGTTTTCTCACAGCAAGTCTGATAATTCATTATTCATATATCGCCGAGGATCTTCCATGGCTTATATACTATTATATGTTGATGATATTATCTTGATTGCCTCTTCTGATGCTTTGCGCAAGTCTATTACGACAATGCTCAGTTCTGAGTTTGTCATGAAGGACTTGGGCCCATTGAGTTATTTTTTGGGGATTGCTGTCAATCGTCATGCAGGTGGATTGTTCTTGTCACAGAGAAAGTATGCAGTAAAGATCATTGAGAGGACTGGGATGTCATCCTGTAAGTACACTTTCACTCCAGTTGATACTAAACCCAAGTTGGGTGCTGCAGCTGGCTCTCCCTATGAGGATCCGACCCGCTATCGTAGTCTTGCAGGCGCCCTTCAGTATCTGATGTTCACGCGACCTGATATTACATATGTCGTACAGCATGTGTGTTTGTTTATGCATGATCCCAGAGTTGAACATATGAATGCGCTCAAACGCATTCTTAGGTACATTCAGGGAACAATTTATGGTTTGCATTTGTATCCTTCGTCGACGTCTACACTAGTCTCCTATACAGATGTTGATTGGGATGGTTGTCCTAACACCAGACGGTATACGTCTGGCTATTGCATGTTTTTAGGTAATATGGTCTCATGGTCTGCCAAGCGTCAATCCACGCTTTCACGTTCAAGTCGCGGTCAGTATCAGTGGTAGCGATGTGGTTTCGAGTCGTGTTGGTTCTGAAATCTCTTTTATAGCTTCATTGTCCTATTGAGAAGGCTACCTTGGTTTATTGTGATAATATAAGTGTCATCTACCTTTCTGGTAATCTAGTTCAGCACCAGCGTACTAAACGCATAGAGATGGATATTCACTTTGCTCGAGAGAAGGTATCTAAAGGACAAGTACGCGTCTGTCATGTCCCTTCAAGATATCAAATTGCAGACATCTTTACAAAGGGTCTTCCTTCGATTGTTTTTGAAGATTTTAGAGACAGTCTCAGTGTACGAAGACCACCCGCTATGACTGAGGGGGTGTGTTAAACAGTGACCGTGGGTCACGTTCCAGTCAGTGAGGCCCTTGCCCTTCCTTGTATATTTGGTAAATATTAGACTTAGAATTGTATTTTAATTAGTAGTATAATATTATCATAATTGTAAAGTTAGTATTCTTATAGAATAGTGATTTAGAAGTAGAATAGGAAAAGAATTTTCTTATGTAACTTGTATATGTATATCATTCGTGAATAAGAATAATAAAGGGATTATTTCTTTCATTTAGTTTTTTCAAAGCTTTCATTTATGAAAGTAGTAGGTGAAAGCTTTTGTATAGATGTGTTGCTTTTGTTGAATGAAATGAATGAATATTGGGGTTGTATGTTTTGCTATACATTTTTCTTGTGATTTCTGCATTTTGTGTTGTATTTCAGTTGTCTTCATTTGATTTCTACAATTTTCTTTCTTTTCTGTTCAAAGTGTACTGGGTAATTATAAATCACACGGCTAAGTGCACACGAGTATTATAGACAATGTTATTTTAAAAACTTAATAGTTTTCATAAATTTAACTAAATACTATGAATTAAGAATTTAACAAAATAATTATATAAGAATATAATTTATAATAATATATTTATATAATATAAATAGTTGATTTTTCCATTACTTAAAGAGTTAAAGTAAAGTACATATTTATTATTATTATCAAAATTAAAAAAAAAATCACAAATCTAAGCGACCATTCATTGGTACACCATAAATCTACTGTTGCAAATATCCAACAACAATCATCTAGTCTAGGTTTAGCGAATGGTCTATAATCGACTATTTTTTATATATAGATCAGGGACAACATTTGTCTAAAAAGGAAATAAATAAATGAAATAAACTAATAAAAAACCTTGACGATATTTAAACATTATAAGAACTCTTCGTTACATCACATGAGAGTCCTCGTCCATTATACACATGATCCAAAAAATTTAGGACAAGCAATAATCCTTAAATCACTAATATTTGTCTAAAAAGACAATAAATAAATAAAATAAATAAAATAACTTAATGATATTTAAACATATTAAGAACTCTTTAATGCATCATATGATAGTTTACATCACTTATACACATGATCCAAAGAGTTTTAGAACACTATTATCCAATTAGTCAGACATCATCAGATTATTGCTCTTAAAGCACAATGTTGTTGTAAGGACATATATTCCTTGTCCTCAAACTCTTTGGATCATGTGTATAATGGATGAGGACTCACATGTAATGTAATAAAAAGTTCTTAGTATGTTTAAATATCATCAAGTCATTTTATTTATTTTATTTTATTTTATTTACTTATTACCTTTTTAGAAAACATATTAGTGATTTAAGGATTATTACTTGTCTTAAAATTCTTTGGATCATGTGTATAATGTATGAGAACTCTCGTGTGATGTAATAAAGAGTTTTTATAATGCTTAAATATCATCAAGACCTTTTATTTATTCTATTTTATTTATTTATTTATTTATTAATTAATTATCTTCTTAGATAAATATTAATGATTTAAGGATCATTACGTGTCCTAAAATTCTTTGGATCATGTGTAATGGATGATAACTCTCATGTGATGTAATAAAGAGTTCTTATAATGTTTAAATATCATCAAGTGTTTTATTTATTTTATTTTATTTATTTATTACCTTTTTAGATAACATATTGGCCCTGGTCTATATATAACAAATGATCGATTATAGACCATTCGGTAATCTAGACTAGAAGGATGGTTTATCATCGACAAAGTGGTCTATAATACTCTTGTGCACTAAGCTAGTATAGATAAACGTGATTTATTAGCCGTGTGGTTTATAGTTTACTCAATACACTTAGCATTATTTCGACTGATTGATCACAGTTTGTTTCAACGATAATAAAATTAAAAATAAATAAATATACAACAGTAACTTATTACCCTTACCTATATAAAACATATTCATTGTATCTTTTTTTGCTCAAACTCTTCTATCTTCTACAACAAACTCCTTCATTGTAAATGTTACACCCCGTAATTTCCTAGCTACTAAGTGAGAATATGAGTATATAAATAAGATTGGAATGTCGAATGGAAATGATTTTTACATTTCTTTATACGGAAAATTTTCGAGTTTAATATGATGACAAAAATTAATTCTAGTAATTGAATTCTTTCCAATAGAATTGTGGACTAAGTGATAAATAATTAAGTCTTGGTATATGGATGTTGAAGCCATCGAATTTTGGATGAAAAAATGGCTAAGTATAGAAATGATTTTTTGTGAAGAGAATTCTTGGGCAATAGGAGAGTAGCAAGTGCCCCTCCACTTGTCTTGTGAAGACTCCACACATCTCTATATAGAAATAAGTCTTGCAAGACTTAGCACTAAATAATATCTCTTCTTCAAATCCTCATAGCTCCCTTAACCTAAGGTTTTCGAAAAACCTCTCATCTAAAGACAAGAACAAGATCAAAATATTTTCTTTCCAAGATTTAGCACCTAGACAAAGTTTCAAGCCAAGCTAACCTTATAATATTGTAAGCCACGGTTTTGGCAAGAGAAAAGTGTTGGAACCATAAGCTTGTGGATGATCTTTTGGAAGTAAAACATGGAAGCAAGATGGTTACACGCTTGTAGAGGTTACATGTGTGCGATTGTAACGTGAAGAAGTGGTGCTAATGGGAAGTGTGTGGGTGCCGTGTAAAGTGGGCTGTTTTTAGCTAAAGATTTTGGTAAGTTTTCTTCTTCCTCTTGAATTAATTATATATTACATTTTGGTAGTTAGAGGAAGAACTTGTAACAAGAAAAATGGAGTATAAGAAACCTATGTGACATTTTTGGGTGATTGTCGATTTGAGGCGGTTTTGGGAAGTGACAGATACGTTGGTTATTGTTGTTGTTTAACGTCTCTAATCACATGCTAAAATGAAGGAAATTTTGTTGTTACAAGTTGATATAGTTTGTATATAAATGTTGGAATACGAATTGAATTATAAGAGGTTATAAAGAGGACTTTGGTTGTAGTAGTTGGCCGAAAAACTGCATGAAACTGTGATGCGTTATTATGCAGTTTTAGGGACTGTTTTGGGGCGTTAGTGTCACGACCCGACCCCGGGCCCGCGACCGGTGTCCTACCTGGGCACCCTTGCAGGTATACATCAGAGAAAATCAGCGGAACATACATGGAACTTTAAAAATAAACAACAGAAGTAAAATAACAGGTTAGCCGATAGGGCTACCTTCCTGGACATAATATATACAACCGAAGCAGTTGCCTCCTTACCTTTACAAACTGACCCACAATATGTGACTACAGACCTCTAAGAGTTTTTAACATAACAACTGTGGCGGGACAGGGCCCCGCCATACCCCCGAATAATACAGGAATCTACCACCTCAGGGAAAACCGTACCAAGGGATAAGCCTCCGGAGCAAATGGAGCTTTTTCCCATAGACTGAACCGAGATCCTAAGAGCAAGGATCACCAACCTGGGTACCTAAAACCTGCGGGCATGAACGCAGAAGAATTCGATAACATGTACGAATATGGAATGAAATAACGTCTGATAAACAAATCATGACTGTACAAAAGAATGACAAGGACAAGTATAAAAAGTACATACCATACCTGCCGTGTCATTACCACTTATGAACTTAATTTCACATCAATATCTTTTCCCATTTTCCATAAAGGTTATAGCCACATTCTTACGCACATGATTAGGAAAAATCATTAAGTTCATTTCTATATAACCTACTTATCTTTCATACGTATAATCCGGCCCTTAAAGGAGGGCACATTTACTACCCGGCCCAATCTGGGACGCGATTAAGTCACACTAATATCAAGCGTGTAAAACTGGAGACATGTATGATAACTCAATTAACAGTACACTGTGCCTTACTAACAATGAGAGTAAATAGGGGTATACTTACAATATAAAGTAGGAAAAGCTCACGATCAAAGCAGGACCATTCGCCCGCAGTATCGTTAAGCAATCCTATTCCCGGGACTATTTCACCCGCATAGATCGCGTGGACCCGCATGAGGCATTCCTCGCATGGGACTATTTCACCCGCATAAGCCCTACGGACTCGCATGAGGTATTCCTCGCATAGGCTGGACCCGCCCGCATGGGACTATTTCACCCGCATAAGCCCTACGGACTCGCATGAGGTATTCCTCGCATCGTGGGTAGCAAATCCACGGAAATATGCAATGCCACAAACCCGGGGAATGACCCCGCAACGAATAATATACCTCTAGCACAAATCCGGCTAGCACACATATCATAAGCACTACCGGCTTATCATACAATATATAAGCAAGTTAAGAAATCCCCTAACTTCTTACTATTCTTGTTCATATACGCCTTCATTTTAGATTACCTAAGGCACTAACATGTCTTTTTATAAAAGTCCGGGAATTTAACCCAAGTACTACAATTAACGGAAGCATACCCGTGGAATCCCACATCACTGTCGGTATGTCCAAGTACTTACAACAAGACAGCCGGCCCTCCCACCGAGAGTCGCGGCAACGTAATAAAACATAATACTTGCACTCAAAGGCTATCACCAGCACACATAGGCTAATTCTCAATTAACAAGCCCAAGTACTTATCAAGGCACACTTAGACTAATTCTCAATTAATCAAGCCAAAGTACTACGTACGTACATTCTTTTCAAAAGACTCCTTTCCAAATAAAACTTCCCCGATACTAACCACCGTAGTATCAAGTCCTATCCACCATTTCAAGGCAAGGCGGGACCACCACAAACTGACCCCACCACCAAACATGCCGCGGGTTGACCCGCAACGTGGCCTCAACCCGACCGCAAGAACGCCGCGCTAGCTCGAAGGAAAACTCTCACTAATCACGTTACGAAAACCTAGCGGTCTTAGCTCAACTACCTCTTTCATTCCACACTACTGTGGACTTATCCCACAAACATAACTCACGTGCACTATGCACTCCTATAAGGTCAAACATAAACAATACATCTTTTACTCGAGATGGCCTTATCTCTAAGGTCTCTACGTATAACACTCTAAGGCTCACACCTCTCTATCCCCAAAATCTTACTCGGTTAACCCACCATAATTTCTAATCACAACTAACCTCTCGCTATCGAACATAGCACTTAAGGTATACTCACCTTATCACGCACTAATCTCTGAGGTTAAGGATAAACTCTCTACCGCTCCACCCCTTAAGTCGTTCTAATCAAACCGCCTGCAGGCGATAGCTGGGAAGGTGATGACTACCCATCGATCACGAAGGCTAAGTCCTCCTGAGGACACTCTTTCGACATCGGACTCGACGGTCGGTACCACAAGTACCCGACTAAAAGACGACATTCCGGGATGACGTGCATCGTGTGAACCGGAAGATCCGGAGCTCGACCAACTCTGCGCACTCGAGCGCCCCGAAATTCGTGGAGGACCTCGCGGCGGTGGATGTACATAATCTAATCCGGCGGTGAGGCGACTTCGCCTCAAAAGTTACTAAAGGACCTTCGCTCGCCTCTTCATCGCCTCGTTAACCGTCGATCTCACGCTTACCGACTGCTGCGCATAAGCGTGCGAGCCATGCTCAAGCTTCAATCAAGAATTATTCTTGCACAACCTCTCTTAGATAGTCAAGACTCGCGGTACATCGGTATACTCTCGGTAGTCAAATCCATAGTTAATGCGGTCGCCTCCTTGAAATCTATATTCTCTGTTCGGTCGTGGGCGAAGGTTCAAATATCATGGCCGCAGTAGGCTGCGCCGCCGTGCTAAACTCACGGGGCTAGTGGCGTCGCGAGAACTCCCGAATGAAGCACCACGAGGTGATAATTGGGCTGTGCCCACGTAACCCTCAGTACTTACTCGCAGCTCCGCTTTGCGCGCCTCTGGCGGGTTGCCTACGCGAGGCATAGCGGTGGAAAGAAACACGTTAGAGGTCCAACTTACAACACGGCTCTAAGGCACGATCTCGAGTGAGAAGAATAGAAACCAATCCTAAATATCCTATAGCCTCACGATTATTGGTGTGGTGCACAACACACCGATAATCAAGACTTCATCGGATACTGATGCAGTAGACACTTTCGAGGATTAATCGCTCGATACCACTTTTGTCACGACCAACCGGGCGTGGAGTGCCTTACCGGGCACCCAGTAGACATACATCGAGTAATCGTGAACATAAAGACAATACATGAAACCAGTGTAATAAGACGGTGAAATTAAGAAACAGGCTAACCAAAAGCGGTTACGCTCGGTATATATAGAAACAACAACTCTTTCAACACGAGCTTTAATCCTTTTACAAACCACCGCAACGGTACTACAGACCTCTACGAATGATATGACAACAACGGGGCGGGGCCGCCATACCACGAATGTAGCCTACAACAACAGGGACTATACGAAGATAAGCCTCGGAGGAACGGAGCTTCCCAAACGCCAATGACCACTAAGAGCGAGGATCAACGATCGGTGTACCTTTACTGCGGCATGAACGCGGCCCAAGGAGGTCGATCTAACAGTACCAAGTATGTGGCGAAAAATACCGTAAATGAAATCATAGTAGTCTATATAAAGCGGGAGACATGTATGATAACCAAACTACGATTCACAATAAATAAACGAATATATCACGTCGGGGACTCACGCCTCAAGTCATCACTCAAACATAACAATGGGTCTCACGCCACAACATCAATCGTGCGTGGAATACCTTCGCCAGCTGCGATTTATGATATAAAGCACCAAGGAACACCCATGAACACGTGTCCCACTGCCATAATAAAACCGTGCGGGGTAAGTGCGAAGGCATAGCCGACTACTAACACCTACGATACCAACAAGGTCATGAATCAGATCATAAGATCTGTCTGGCCGTCACATGATCAAAGCCGCCACTTGCCCGCAGATCTAATGTGCGCGTCTAGCCTCGAACTCCGCGACTCGCATAGGCCAATCTCATCGCCCACGTGAGGTATTCCCGCATCGGTGGCTACTCCCGGCATCGCCCCGACTTCGCGATCGCGTGGCCCGTGGACGCATGCCCATAAGGACGCACACTAACACGGAACTCTCGTAGCTCCGCATGGATCACTGGATCCGCATGCAGGTATTCTCGAATCATAGGTCACTAGACCCGCTGAGTCTACCCCGCGACGGAGGCGACTTAACCTCCGGAAATAAGTCAAGATGAATGGTACAATACTATCATAACGACGATAGTTCACAATCAAGGAACCCCTTTACACAAACATCACAAGATACTAACACACGTAGCATCCTAGCACATTTACTTATCAATCAACAAGAAAGTATTACAAGGCTATCACAAACCAACACAATCAAGTTATACACAAGGTACTTTCTACTCTATGTCAACATGTTCGGTTTCTATCCCCAAAGTACTTCATACATTAACTTTTTAAAAGATATGTTACTTTCCCAAAAGTCACACAATACCCGTAGTATATGAAAATCGAGTGATTATCTTTTGAGGTAAATCCAAACACTTATCTTTGTAACATCAAGTAACAACATTATTATCCAAACGTCCAGGTTTGTCTAATTTCAAATGTTCACGTTTCTTATCTTAGAAGGGTTTCGTAGTTCATAGTCTTATTCATTTAAGAATATAATTCTCTTTTACACTATCTGAGAAACATAAGCCTTATATGTGAGTAGGATATTCTTGTTTATAACAATCTTATTACAATGACCATGATCTAGGAAATATCATTTTGTCTCATCTTAGCTTCTATGCGGATGGAAGTTTCTCGGTTTTAATAATACTTAATCACAAAACATTTCCTTTTATTAACGCATTTGCGATGGTTTGTCGGTACATTCGATTTCCAAATCGTAAAACATTCTTAAGCCGTTATACCTAACTTCCCATAACGCTAGTATAACTCTTAAGTTTTCAAAACCAAGTATTACTTCTTCTTTCAAAATGATTCAAAAATCTTTGAAATACTTCAAGTTCTTTATTAACACATAACAAGCCGCTTATAGTTCAAATCGATTACCTTTAAAACCACAGTATATTCTTACCAACATAAAGTTATAACCAACTTCCCATAAAGCCGTTATAACACTTTTATGTTTTAAACCAATCAAATACATTTAGCACGTATGCGTCACCGTACTACATAGTTCACACATATCATGCTAGAAGAGATAGGAAGAGGTTCACATACCTCGCGGCGAGTATCGACTAATAGCAAAACGCTCAAGTACTTCCAACCGTCGGCTACTCCTAAGCCAAGTAGATCGCGCCACACGTAGTACTTCAACCTATAAGGCCACAAGGCGCTTTATTAACATTTAGACCTCATCGTAGAACATTCTACCAGAAAATTCGCGGCCTCCCCGCACACAGCGTAAATCTCCTCGCTTTATCGAGGCCGCTACCAAGCCAACCAGGGGTTATACATCTAACCCGAACGGGTTCAATTCTACTCCACGAAAAGCTACACAAGTCTCATGTCTGATCCTATGTAAATCTGATTCAAGACTCTTCTTTCGAAAAGGTTTCTTATTATTGGGCTTAAGTCAAAAGACATTGCCGATAACAACGTTCGATTATATATAGTATACTTCAACTATATAGTCTAACAATCATGTAATTTCCAATTACAATAGAGGACAAAATATTTACCTCGATAAGCCCATAATTATCCAAGTTATAATGTCGATCTGAGCAAGGTTTAGCTCCTACTCAGTGCGCTCAGACCGCTCCAAACAACCCTTAGAAGTTCTAACCAAATTATACTTATTACTCCAACTAACTATGGAGATTTTCCTTAGGGTTTCGGTTTGGATCGACGGAAAGTATAATAGTATTTACGGGCTTTTGTATAGGTATAACCTTAGATTACTACAAGGTATACGGCTAAGGTAATTTGGGCATTATAACAATACTTTTGAGAGTATTTCTACCAAGAGGGGTATTTATACGAAAACAACTAGGCAGTGGTACCCAGGCTAGCACCTGAGGGGGGTGTATACCCCTCGGCCTACCCCACTAGGGGGGGAACTCTCGGCCAAGGGGGGGGGGGACTCTCGGCTAAGGCCTCACAAGGGGGAGGGGGACGAGAACTATACAACAAGGGAGGGAGGAATTTTAGACTTAGGAATTTATTTGGATGAAGAAGTCTTCAAAGGGAGAGGGTATTTATAGGACAAGCCAAGGCCAACCAATGGCCAAGATCTTGCCAAGTGCAAGGCAAGTGTAGGGCCAAGATCTTGCCAAGTGCACCCTAACCAACTAACACACAAAATATCCTACCAACCCTTGACCACAAAGGCCTCACTTTCGGCCACCTTTACCGCCCACACTCCACCAATGAGAGGGTGCCAAGTGGCGCCCTCTTGTTGGTCCAACACGTTTCGTCTCTCGGAAAAATCCGCAAAAAATATAAATGACATAGCCGGAATTTTCCCTACGAAAGCTGTGAAAACGTTTCGTCGAAAAACGACTCTAACCGGGGGTTGTGCACAAAAATAAATCGGCCAAGCCAAATCTTCAAGTTCAAATTTTCTACGTACGTCCTTACGTACATACTCTGAAAATACGGGGTATAACATTCTCCCCTCCTTAGAAACATTCGTCCCGAATGTTCCTTCTAAGTCTCAAAAACCAACGTGCGCCAGTATAGTCTTCACTACTATACTTACGAAACAATCCTTGCCACACATGGCCACAAAAATACTACATCCACGTCCACGAGGAAACACCTCTAACATCACAAACGCTCCCATCCAAGGGTCTAAAATATAATTCCTTCGCACTTTCTCCATACAATAGAAATGGTCACATCTCTGCTCGCAATACATGCTCGCTTCTCCCTTTACTCGTCGTGATACCACTTTTGTCACTTTGCCGCGAGGTTCTAGTGTCACTCCGGCGACCTAACAAATGGTACCTGGCTGCATGCGATCCCTGAGGCTGTCGTACACTCGAACTCTTACCACATTTCTGATACTGCTTCAGTTTCCCAAATCTCGGGGTTACTATCTCCAATTGGGTCATCATTAACTGGGAACACTCTGAATGGATCTCCGATACTTTTCTGCATATAGCAACACGAAAGACCGGACGTACTGCCTCCTAAGTCGGACGGCAAAAGCTAACATATAGGCAACCTGGCCTACTCTGCACCAGATCTGTAAGGCCCAAAGTAACTCGGGCTAAGTTCCCTCTGCTTTCCAAAACTCGTCACACCCAAACCGGGGTGGTATCTTCAAGAAGACCGACCGTCAACCTGAACTCTAAGCGTCGTCGCCGATTATCCGCACGATTTCTCTGAGCTGCCAGAACCTCCTCTAGACAAGCTTTACCCTATCCACAGTCTGCTGGAACAAGCCTGAACCAACTATCTGAATCTTGCCAACATCGAACCAATCGACCGGCAACTTACACTTCCGCCCCTACAAGGCCTCATAAGGCGACATTCGAAAACTGAAATGGTAGCTTAAACACTCCCTCCACAGGAGACAACAATCCCCACCACTACCTCTGAAATACACACTGGCCCGAGGGCGAACGCGGTCGAGACTCACCGAGTTCTTAACCTGCTGGTAAAACTTCCGAAACAAAACGATCGTACCACTGGCTCCACTTCGTCATAAGGTGAAGGTAGGCACCCCGTGCAGCCTCACAACCTTTCGTTAAACAACGCCGCCGAGTAAGCGGTCTTTGCTAGAAGACAAGGCGGTGACCTCCTCGGCGACTGCGGTCGAATCGTCCACGAATTGTGCGTTGGTTAACTAAACTTGGGCCTAACACCTCGTGACCTACCACGGCGGGACCACCACAAACTGACCCCACCACCAAACATGCCGCGGGTTGACCCGCAACGTGGCCTCAACCCGACCCGGCAACGCGCAAAACGCTAGCTCCCCGAAGGAAAACTCTCACTAATCACGTTACGAAAACCTAGCGGTCTTCTTAGCTCAACTACCCTCTTTCATTCCACACTACTCAGGGACTTATCCCACAAACATAACTCACGTGCACTATGCACTCCTATAAGGGTCAAACATAAACAATACATCTTTTACTCGAGATGGCCTTATCTCTAAGGTCTCTACGTATAACACTCTAAGGCTCACACCTTCTCTATCCCCCAAAATCTTACTCGGTTAACCCACCATAATTTCTAATCACAACTAACCTACTGCTATCAGAACATAGCACTTAAGGTATACTCACCTTATCACGTACTAATCTCTAGAGGGTTAAGGATAAACACATCTCTCTTGCTCCACCCTTAAGTCGTTCTAATCAAACACGCCGTAGGGCGCATAGCTAAGGAAGGTGATGACTACCCATCGATCCTGAAGGCTAAGTCCTCCTACAATGACACTCTTTCGACATCAGACCCTGACGGTCATAGGTACAACAAGTACCAACTAAAAGACGACATTCCCCGGGATGACGTCTGTCACACTGTGAACCGGAAGATCTGGAGCTCTGACCAACTCCTGCGTACCCCGAACGTCCTGAAATTCGTGGAGGACCTCGCCTTTGACCGTGGATGTACATAATCTAATCCGCTGGTGAGGCGACTCGCCTCAAAAGTTACTAAAGGACCTTGCTGCTCTGGCCCTCTTCTGCTGTCCTTCGTTAACCCGTCGATCTCTACGCTTCTCGGCCTGCTGCGCATAAGCCCGTACACATGCCATGCTCAAGCCTAACTGAAGAATTATTCTTGCACAACCCTCTCTTAGATAGTCATCAAGACTCGCGGTACATCGGTATACTCTCTGGTAGTCAAATCCATAGTTAGTAACAGGGTCGCCTCCTTGAAATCTATATTCTCTGTTCCCGGTCGTGGAACTGAAGGTTCAAATATCATGGCCGCAGTAGGAACTGCTGCCGCCGTGCTAAACTCTGTTGGGGCTAGTGACGTCGCAGAACTCCCCGAATGAAGCACCACCCAAGGTGATAATTGGGCCTGTGCCCACGTAACCTACGTACTACTCTGCTCGCGGCTCGCCTGCCTTGCCTCTGGGCCGGGTTGCCTACGCGGAGGCATAGCGGTAAGGAAAGAAACACGTTAGAGGTCCAACTTACAACACGACTCTAAGGCACGATCTCGAGTGAGAAGAATAGAAACCAATCCTAAATATCCTATAGCCTCACGATTATTGGTGTAGTGCGCACACCGATAATCAAGAACTTACTGGATACGGTCTGAGACACTTTCGAGGATTAATCGCTCGATACCACTTTTGTCACGACCGAACCGGGCGTGGTCGTGCCTTACCGGGCACCCAAGTAGACATACATCGAGTAATCACGAACATAAAGACAATACATGAAACCGGTGTAATAAGACGGTGAAATTAAGAAACGAGGCTAACCAAGCGGTTACCTTCGGTATATATAAACAACAACTCTTTCAACTCGAGCAGTTTAATCCTTTTTACAAACCACGCCTTGCAAGATTACTACAGACCTCTACGAATGATATGACAACAACGGCGGGGCGGGGCCGTCATACCCCGAAGATAGACTCTGACAACAGGGGACTATACGAATAAGCCTCGGAGGAACGGAGCTTCCCAAACGCTGTGACCACTAGAGCGAGGATCAACGGCGGGTGTACCTTTACTGCGGCATGAACGGCCGAAGGAGGTCGATAACAGTACCAAGTATGTGGCGAAAAATCACGTAAATGAAATCATAGTAGTCTATATAAAGCGGGAGACATGTATGATAACCAAACTACGATTCCTGATAAATAAACAAATCATATCACGTCGGGGACTCACGCCTCAAGTCATCACTCAAACATAACAATGGGTCTCACGCCCACAACATCAATCGTGCGTGCGTGGAATACCTTCGCCACCGCCGGCGATTTATGATATAAAGCACCAAGGAACACCCATGAACACGGGTCCCACGTGCCATAATAAAACCGTGCGGGGTAAATACGAAGGCATAGCCGACTACTAACACCAGCGGTACCAACAAGGTCGTGAATCGTATCATAAGATCTGTCTGACCGTCACGTGATCAAAGGCGGCCACTTGCCCGCATGATATCTAATGTGCGCGTCTAGCCACGAACTTCCAGACTCCGCGTAGGCCAATCTCATCGGCCGCATGAGGTATTCCCGCATCGGTAGCTACTCCGGCATCGCCCCGACTTCGCGATCGCGTGGCCACGTGGACGCGTGCCCATAAAGGACGCACACTAACACGGAACTCTCGTAGCTCGCATGGATCACCCGGATCCGCATGAGGTATTCTCGAATCATAGGTCACTAGACCCGCTGAGTCTACCCGCGTCGGAGGCGACAACCTCGGAAATAAGTCAAGATGAATGGTACAATACTATCATAACGACGATAGTTCACAATCAAGGAACCCCTTTACACAAACATCACAAGATACTAACACACGTAGCATCCTAGCACGTTTACTTATCAATCAACAAGAAAGTATTACAAGGCTATCACAAACCAACACAATCAAGTTATACACACAAGGTACTTTCTACTCTATGTCAACATGTTCGGGTTTCTATCCCCAAAGTACTTCATACATTAACTTTTTAAAAGATATGTTACTTTCCCAAAAGTCACACAATACCCGTAGTATATGAAAATCGAGTGATTATCTTTTGAGGTAAATCAAACACTTATCTTTGTAACATCAAGTAACAACATTATTATCCAAACGTCGGGTTTGCCTAATTTCAAATGTTCACGTTTCTTATCTTAGAAGGGTTTCGTAGTTCATAGTCTTATTCATTTAAGAATATAATTCTCTTTTACACTATCTGAGAAACATAAGCCTTATATGTGAGTAGGATATTCTTGTTTATAACAATCTTATTACTGACCATGATCTAGGAAATATCATTTTGTCTCATCTTAGCTTACATGCGGATGGAAGTTTCTCCGGTTTTAATAATACTTAATCACAAAACATTTCCTTTTATTAACTGCGATGGTTTGTCGGTACACATTCTGATTTCCGAAATCAGTAAAACATTCTTAAGCCGTTATACCTAACTTCCCATAACGCTAGTATAACTCTTAAGTTTTCAAAAACCAAGTATTACTTCTTCTTTCAAAATGATTCAAAAATCTTTTGAAATACTTCAAGTTCTTTATTAACACATAACAAGCCGCTTATAGTTCAAATCGATTACCTTTTAAAAACCACAAGTATATTCTACCAACATAAAGTCATTATAACCAACTTCCCATAAAGCGTTATAACACTTTATGTTTTAAACCAATCAAATACATTTAGCACGTACGACGTCTCACCGTACTACATAGTTCACACATATCATGCTAGAAGAGATAGGAAGAGGTTCACATACCTCGCGACGAGTATCGACTAATAGCAAAACGCCCAAGTACTTCCAACCGTCGGCTACTCTCCTTAAGCCAAGTAGATCGCGCCACACGTAGTACTTCAACCTATAAGGCCCGCGCGCATTAACATTTAGACCTCATCGTAGAACATTCTCAGAAAATTCGCAAAGACTCTCCCGCACACAGCGTAAATCTCCTCCTTTATCGAGGCGGCTACCAAGCCAACGGGGTTATACATCTAACGAACGGGTTCAATTCTACTCGCGTAAAAGCTACACAAGTCTCTGTAATACACCCTATGTAAATACTGATTCGAGACTCTTCTTTCGAAAAGGTTTCTTATTATTAGCTTAAGTCAAAAGACATTGCGATAACAACGTTCGATTCTATATATAGTATACTTCAACTATATAGTCTAACAATCATGTAATTTCCAATTACAATAGAGGACAAAATATTTACCTCGATAAGCCCATAATTATCCAAGTTATAATGTCGATCTGAGCAAGGTTTAGCTCTACTCGTGCGCTCGACCGCTCCAAACAACCCTTAGAAGTTCTAACCAACTTACTTATTAATCCAACTAACTATGGAGATTTTCCTTAGGGTTTCGGTTTTGTAGTGACGGAAAGTATAATAGTATTTCTGGGCTTTTTGTATAGGTATAACCTTAGATTACTACAAGGTATACGGCTAAGGTAATTTGGGCATTATAACAATACTTTTGAGAGTATTTCTACCAATAGGGGGGGTATTTATACGAAAACAACTAGGCAGTGGTACCCACGGCTAGCACCACAAGAGAGGGTGTATACCCTCGCCTACCCACTGTGGGGAACTCTCGCCGAGGGGAACTCTCGGCTAAGGCCTCATGAGGGGAGGGACGAGAACTATACAACAAGGAGGAGGAATTTTAGACTTAGGAAATTATTTGGATGAAGAAGTCTTCAAAGGGAGAGGGTATTTATAGGACAAGCCAAGGCCAACCAATGGCCAAGATCTTGCCAAGTGCAAGGCAAGTGTAGGGCCAAGATCTTGCCAAGTGCACCCTAACCAACTAACACACAAAATATCCTACCAACCCTTGACCACAAAGGCCTCACTTTCGGCCACCTTTACCGCCCACACTCCACCAATGAGAGGGTGCCAAGTGGCGCCCTCTTGTTGGTCCAACAGTTTTCGTCTCTCGTAAAAATCCGAAAAAAATATAAATGACATCGCCGTATTTTTCCCTACTAAAGCTGTTAAAACTTTTCGTCGAAAAACGACTCTAACCGGGGGTTGTGCACAAAAATAAATCGGCCAAGCCAAATCTTCAAGTTCAAATTTTCTACGTACGTCCTTACGTACATACTCTGAAAATACGGGGTATAACAAGAAATACAATTTCCGGCTTCTAAATCAAGTGACTTCTTTATTAACAAACTTAAGCAATTTGGTACCTTTAAAACAATTTGCCCTTCCTTAACACCAGTTAATTCTTTTATTACTTATTAGAGAAAACCATTCTCTTAACCTCCCATAAAAGCCGTTATAACCAACTTCCCATAAAGCCGTTATAACCCTTTATGGTTTAGACCAATACGTTCCTTTTATAACCAAGAGACTTCTATTTTTTTTGAAACCAAGTATTATATACTTTCAAATCAAATCACATAGCTTTCAAAATACTTCAAGTCTCTTAACTTTTAAGAAAACAAGTTTCAAAGTCTTAAAAACTTCATACGTAAACTCTTTTAAATTAAGTAACATATACTTTGGTGCGTTGTGAATAAGTTATACTTATTTATAACGATCTTATTCAAGTAGCCATGATCTAGAAAATGTAATACAATTTTGTCCTATCTTAGCTTCTATGCAGATGGAGAATTCTACTTGTTTTAACATAATTAATTGTCATTACATTTTCCTTATTTAACGCTGCAATGGCTTGTTCGATACTTATTCTCATTCGTGTCGTAAATTAGCCAAGTCAACTCGACTCCAAATACTTCCTAACGACTCTTACCAACATCCCCCATAAGACTTGGTAAGGACTTAGGATTTCTTAGACGTAGCTTTTGCATAGAGTAAATCAACATAACTACCTCTTAACTTCTAAGAGTAGACGGAAACATGAAATACTACTACGTGTATATTTCATACATAGAATCATGCCAAAGGAAGGAAGAGGTTCACATACCTCGCGATGATTGTCGACAAGTAGCAAAATGCTCCAAAGTACTTCAACCTTGAGCTATTCCATTCTTCAAGTAGGATACGCTATACTTAGTACTTCAACCTATAATGGTCACATACGTCCATTAACCTCTTAATTCAAACGTAGAATATTCTAAGTGCTAAGTCACTAAATTCTACGGAAAATCTGACAAAGACCTCCTTTGTTTCTACTTACTTTGCCACTTTTTTCAAGGCCGAAATACAATAACCAAACAGCCCCAATTTGCTCACAACAATATAGAAGGTAGTCCAATACAAATGAATAACTAAACAGCCCCAATTGGCTCACATCTATACTACTAAGATATAACAGCCTTAGGCTCATAACCAAGAGAAAGGGGAAACTTTTACCTTAGGAGAAGCCCACAAAAGCCCCTTTCTTCCACTTCTTTTCCGTCAAACTCGTCCACCAGCGCTCCCCACAAGTTTACCCACACTTTTCCTTCTTGCCGCCGCTCCAATAATTTCCTCTTTGGCTAGGTTTTCTTCAAAATCTAGAGAGAAGGGAGAGGGTTTCTTAGGAGGGTTTCCAAGATGAAATGGCCAAGTCTTCCAAGACTTGGCCCTAAAATAGGACCTTATTCTGATCCAAATGATGGGAGGGACACTTGTCACCCTCCCATAGGCTTATAACAAAATATCCCCTGATTTTCGTCTTTTACCGCAGAAAAATCCCGCCTCGGCGCCGCGGCGCTGTCACTTCCGAGAAAAGTTCCTTCATTCCGGCGCCGCGGCCCTGCATTCCGGCGCCGCGGCGCTACAACCCCCGCGATCCCCCAGAACAACCGGCGCCGCGGCCCTGTATTCCGGCGCCGCGGCGCTGCACCCCTGAGCGAAACCACTGCTTTGCCTGACTGGGCACCAAACTTGAAACTTCCATAACATTTGACTCCGATGTCCTATCGACGAACGGTTTGCTGCGTTGGGAACTAGATTTAACGGACTACACACTAGGCTTTTAAAACTCCTCAAAACTCCTAAGGAACTAGGAGATATCCCGCTCCAAGTTGACTGAAAATCTGCCCACAACCTTTTTGCCAACCCAAGTTTCCAAACTCAAATCTTATTTCCTTTCGTACGTTCTTAACTTAACCTCTTGAATTTACGGGGTGTAACAGTTAGAATGCTGGAAATTCAGCCACCAATATGCATGTTTAATGTAGTTGATTTCTAATGAAAGTCCTGAAGGAATAAGGGTGTGAAAAGGCGTCGAAAGGCCTCACATTCCACCCTCGTTATAGTTGATTATGGGCTATTTTAAGGGCTGATTTGTGGACTGTTTTGGTATGATTATGGGGCAGAATTTTACACGTCAAGTTGGCGTGTAATCCCCTTTGATTGCTATTTTGTTATGCCCTTAAGTGGTGCATTGTTTGTTGATGTATATGGTCTTGTTTATAAGGTGGAAAAGTACGTAGAAACAAAGGAAGTGCTGCCCAATTTTTCGTAGAATTGGGAACGTTACTTAGTCCATAACCTACCCTAAAAGGCATGTAGAATTGATAGACATGTTATTGTCAATATAGGTTGAAGTACTACTTGGGACGAATTCTAGTTGTCAAGTCGGTATAGCCTATAAGATATGTGAAACTCTCTTTTCTTCTTTGGCATAATTATTATATGAAATGAGTGTACGGTGTACGTACATAGCTTCTGTGGATTCTAATCCTACATGATATGTGGTACGTAGTACCTTGATTTCCAATTAATGTTTCGAAAGATTACATGATATATGGTACTTTGATTTTCTAAAGGATGTTTTAGAAGTAGTACGTGATAACTAGTGCCTTGATTTTCCAAATCATGTTTTTTATAGATACTTGAGATGATAAGCATCTTGATTTTCTAAATGATGGTTTCAAAATGATACATGTATTGGATCCTAACTCCTAGTGATACACATAGTACTTTGGGTGTTTCAAAAATGGAAATTGAGTCTATAAGGTGAATGTACGGCGGACGTACATTGTGGTAATGGATCTTAATCCTTAATGAACTATGTGATAGTGCCTTGGTGTTATAAAATGAAAGACTTGTTAGTGTCTTGGTTGTCCTAAAATGAAAGTTCATTTGAAAGATAATGTTGTTGAGAGTCAAAAGGGGATTTAAATTGTGCAAGGTTGCCATGATAGTTAAATGTATATTTATTAGGATGGGTTGCACGATCCGCAACACTTGTATACATTTAGTGGGTCGGGTTGCACGATCCGCAACACTTATATATATTGGGACGGGTTGCACGATCCGCAACACTATTTTATATTGGGACGGGTTGCACGATCCGCAACACTGATTTATATACATGTTCACGTGAAAAATTATATGGGTCGGTGTCCCATGGTGTTGACTTGACTCTTGGTTGAAAGAAAAGAAGGTACAGTTGGCTTTATTTTTATATGGCACGGTTGGATCTGGTATTTGATTTTTATACTTGCCTCTGTCATTCTTTTGGCCAGTTATGTGTTTAATTATTGTACCTTATGTTTCCATACTTAGTACTTGTTGTCCTGACCCCCTTCGGGAGGGCTGCGTTCATGTCTGCAGGTGTAGGTACTCAGTTTGCTGATCCGCGTACTTAGGATCGTTGCTCAGCTGTTGATATAGCTCCCTTGTTCCGGAGTCTAGTCATTTTGGTACATTTTTGTTATTACAGACTTATGTACATTCAGGGTACGGCGGGGCCTTGTCCCGTCATAGATACTGTTATACTCTTAGAGGTCTGTAGTCATGTGTGGGTTGGACGTATGTACTGTTGTAGCTCATTTTGGGTTTATGTATATAATGGCAGCCTCGTCGGCTTGCCGATTTTATCACATGAGTTGCTTTAATTATATGAGTTTTATTTGCTTCCGTTGGTTATATAGGTACGGGTATAAGGGTGCCCAGGTAGGGCACTATTCGCGGGCCCGGGGTTCGGGTCTTGACAAAAGTGGTATCAGAGCAGTTAGTCCTCGGAATGTCTACAGACCGTGTCTAGTTAGAGTCTTGTGTATAGGTGTGTTGTGCACCACACTTATACACAGGAGGCTGCTGGGCATTTACAATTGATTTCTATTCTTCTCACTCTAAGATCGTGCAATAGAGTTGTGTTATTAGGTTGATCTCTCTCTAACGTATTCTTGTGTTACAGCTATGCCTCCGAAGAAGGCAACAGTGGTCCAGAAGGGCAAGTCAGTAGCAGAAGCTGCTAGTCAGGCACAGAGAGTTACTAGGGCACGGGCCCAGACTATGCCTGAGGTTGTGGCCCAGTCGGCGAGTTTAGTTACACCGCCAGTACCAGTGGAGCTTAGAGTATCTACAGAGGCCCCGATACCTGAGCCTCCAGTTCCTCAGCCAGGGGCACAAGATAGGGCCATGATAGATACGATGAGATCTTGGCCAGATTGTAGTGGCGGACTCATGCGAGCCGTAGTTAACCCGCGAGCAGTTTGAGGGTCCGGGACTTCTTGAGTTGCAGTCCGCCAGAGTTTTATGGTTCGAGGCCTGAGGATGATCCTCAGAAGTTCATTCGCCAGATTCAGCGGACGATGAGGGTGATCAAGGCTTCGGAGACCGAGTCTGTTGTATTGGCTTCTTACCGGTTGTGCGATGTAGCAGTTAACTGGTTTGAATCATGGGAGCTGTCCAGGGGCGAGGGTGCTCCTCCATCTAGGTGGGATAAGTTTACAGAGGCCTTTCTTGACCACTTCTTGCCTCCTGAGAAGAGGAGAGCCCGGGTTGACAGGTTCTTGATGTTGAGGCAGAGTGGGAGGACGATCAGAGAGTATAGCCTAGAGTTCGACTCATTGGTTCGGTATGCACCCACTATAGTAGTGGACATGGCAGATAGAGTGCACCGCTACGTGATGGGGTTAGACCACTACCTTACCGATGGGTGCATGGCTGCAGCTCTTCAGTCGGGCATGGTCATTACCCGTATTCAGGCATATACACAGGGAGCGAGGATCGACATAGGGGTCAACGGCTTGATAGAGATCAGCCCATGAGGGCTATGATAGCCGGGTTTTCGAGTGACTTTCGAGGCGGGAAGCCTCGGCAGCAGGCTAGGTATGCGTCTCAGCCAGCACAGAGTGCTCCTTCACAGTCTTCAGGCTGGAGGTTTGATCGTCTGGGGTATTCGGGAGCAGGTCAGGGTTGCAGGTTCGCAGATATTCGGGGGTTCTATCCAGATGAGGCCATATTTACCTCCTTGTCCTCGGTGTGGTAGGTCTCATATTGGGGAGTGCCGTGTTACTACAGGAACCTGTTATTTTTATGGCCGCCAAGGCCATTTGAGGAGAGACTGTCATTCCAGACATGGTACGGGGAGTATGGCACAGCCTACTGAGTCAGCTGCGGGTTCTTCATCTTTGATAGTTATGCGCCCCGCAGAGCATGGTGTTCACGGGCCAGCAGGTCGCGGTAGAGGTCGTGCCAGAGGTCCTAATTCTAGCGGTCCTCCGAACCGCATTTATGCCTTGGCCAGTCGACACGACCAGGAGACCTCGCCGGATGTCGTCACAAGTATGTTATTGATTTCCCTCTGTGATGTTTATGCTTTGATAGATCCAGGTTCTACTTTATCCTATATATCTCCTCTTGTTGCTGGTAGAATGGGAATAGAACTTGAGTTGATAGAACCCTTTGAGGTAACTACACTAGTAGGTGATTCGGTGGTAGCTGAGCGGGTATATAAGAATTGTCCGGTGATTATATACAGTCGTCAGACCCTAGCAGACTTGATAGAGTTGAATATGACGGATTTTGATGTCATTATGGGTATGGACTGGTTGGCTTCCAGTTATGCCAATGTTGACTGTGGAGAGAGATTGGTCGGATTCCAGTTTCTCGGTGAGCCGGTTATCGAGTGGAAAGGGAATACTGCATCGCCGAGGGGTAGGTTTATTTCTTACCTCAAGGCTATGAAGATGGTTCGAAAGGGGTATATTTATCATCTTATTCGGGTGTTCGATACTGTCACGACCCGTTCCGGGGCCCGTGACTGGTGCCTTACCCGGGCACCCAAGTAGTCATACATCAGAGTAATCAGCGGAACATAAAAACAAGACATGAAAAAACTGTAAAAATGAAACACATTTTCTGAGAGAAAGTCGCCTTTCGGCATATATAAATACAAAGTTTGAACAGTTTAATCCTTTTTACAAACCCTGCCCACAACAGTACTATAGACCTCTAGGAGTTTTATAACAACAACTATGACGGGACAGGGCCCCGCCATACCCCTGAATGTACAAGAACCTGGACTCAGGTAACATACCAAAAGATAAGCCTCGAAGGAACGGCTTCCAACACGGCTTGTGATCCTATGAGCGAGGATCCACAACCGATGTACTCTACTGCGGCATGAACGCAGCCCCAAGGGCGTCGATCTAACAGTACCAAGTATGTGGCGAAAAAAATCGTAAATGAAATCATAGTAGTCTATATAAAGCAGGAGACATGTATGATAACAAAACTACAGTTCATAATATAAAAGCAGTCAAGTCAGGGACTCACGCCCTCCAAGTCATCCCTCATGCCCGTGGAACTCCTTCCTCACTGTCGGCAGTCTAGGTATTAGTTACGTGATACGTGTAACATATCTCGGCCCATCTCATGGACTCGAGGTGAAATCATATGGAATACATTCCCGGTCCATCTCATGGACTCGGTATCAAATCAGGTGGTATACATTCCCGGTTCATCCCATGAACGCGGTGTCGCATGAAATACATTCCCGGTCCATATCATGGACGCGGTAGTCGAGTGAAATACATTCCCGGTTCATCTCATGAACGCGGTAGTCGAGTGAAATACATTCCCGGTTCATCCCATGAACGCGGTAGTCGAGTGAAATACATTCCCGGTTCATCTCATGAACGCGGTAGTCGAGTGAAATACATTCCCGGTTCATCTCATGAACGCGGTAGTCGAGTAAAATACATTCCCGGTTCATCCCATGAACGCGGTAGTCGAGTGAAATACATTTCCGATTCATCTCATGAACGCGGTAGTCGAGTGAAATACATTCCCGGTTCATCCCATGAACGCGGTAGTCGGATGGTCATAACATTTAAACGCTCTTTTAAGACAGATTAAGGTAATACCATATTTTCCTTTTAAAACAACTAAGGTAACACTATGCCCTCCTTTTTAAACCAAAACACTTTCCTTTTTAAAGTCAAGTAACAACCTTCTTTTCCAAAAGTTCAAGTTTGCCTAATTTCAAATATTCACATTTCTTATTTTTGAAAGGTTTCATAGTTCATAGTCTTAATCTTTTAATAACATAATTCTCCTTTTAAAACAGTTGAGTAATATATGCCTTATGTGTGAGTAGGTTATTCTTGTTTATAACAATCTTATTAAAGCAGCCATGATCTAGGAAATGTAATATCATTTTGTCTCATCTTAGCTTCTATGCAGATGGAGGTTTCTACTGGTTTTAATAATACTTTATTAGTCAATACATTTCCCTTTATTAACGCTGCTGTGGTTTGTTCGATACTTATTCTCATTTCCGAAATCAGTAAAACATTATTCCTTTTACAAACCAAGTACTCATTGCTCACGAATGAGGTTTCACACTTTTTAACAAAATTCATATCAATTCAATTAAGTCAAGTCTCTTATCTTTTGAGATCAAGTCTCTTAACTTTTAAAATCAATAACCCATTCTTTTTATCTTTCTTAAGTCGTTATACCTAACTTCCCATAAAGCTGGTATAACTCTTAAGCTTTTAAAACCAAGTGTTACTCTTCTTTCAAAAAGGTTTCTTAATTCTTCTGAAATACTTCAAGATTCTTATTATTCAGGCTTAAGTCAAAAGACATTGCCGTAAAGCTACGTTCAGTTAACACACGTACGTCTACCGTACTATATATATATATACTTTTAAAATATCATGCTCAAGAGTATAGGAAGAATCACATACCTTGCGACGATTATCGACTATTAGCAAATAGCTCCAAGCATCAGTAATCCAAATTAGCCTTTTCACTTCTTCGAGTAGAATACGCTACTCGCAGTACTTCAACCTATCACGGTCATATAAGTCTATCAATGCCTAGACTATTCTGCAAAACATTTCTAGATACAGATTCCTTTATTCTATGGAAAAAATTGGGCAGCACTTCCCTACCCGCCAAACTACACAAGTCTACTGTAAATACAGTCCTATGTAAGTACAGTTCAGTCTTCTTCTTTAATATTCTTCTGATGTGATTTCAGTTAAATTATTTTCTGTAATATCCTTCTATTACAGTTCAAATCTCTTCTATGAATCTTATATTCATTTCTATACTACTACAATATGTAATTTCCAATTACAATAGAAGGACATTAGTATTTACCTCGATAAGCCCAAAATTATCCAAGTTTAATGTCGATCCTGAGCAACGTTTAGCTCCTAAATCCGTGCGCTCCAACCCGCTCCAAACAACCCTTAAAAGTTCTAACCAACTTCTACTTAAATACTTCAACCATCTATGAAGATTTCATTAGGGTTTCGTTTAGTGGCTAAAGGAAGTATAATAGTATTTCTGGGCTTTTAGTATAGGTATAACCTTGGAATACTACAAGGTATTTGGGCCAAGGTATTTTGGAATAGTAACAATACTAGGAGAATACTTTTCTACCAAGGGGGGGTATTTTACGAAAACAACTAGGCAAGGGGTGGTTCGCCGAGGCCTCACAAAGGGGAGGAGCTCTTGACGAGAGCTTTGCTAAGAGGGGAGGGATTTTTAGACTAGGAAATGTCTAAGTGTGGATGAAGAAGTTCATCAACTAAGGGGGGTATTTATAGGCCAACCAATGGCCAAGATCAAGACAAGTGGTAGGCAAGTGTAGGGTGGGGATATGGAAAAGTGTAAGTGGGTCCCACTTGCTCATCAACTACACAAAATATCTACAAAATATCCTACCTAATCCTTGACCAAGGAAAAGGCACAAAAAACGTGTAAAGAATGCCCACTTTGCGTCATTGAGGTGACAAGTGTCACCTCGTTAATCCAAAATATTTCATCTATCGGAAAAATCCAAAAATAATAAATGACATAGCCGCATTTTCCCTTCGCAAAGTTTGGAAACGCGTTTAAAAACAATTCTTTTTGGTAGTTGCACAAAATTTCGGTCCTTGCCTAACTTAAGGCTTAAACTTTTATACGCACGCCTCACGCATACCGCTATACCCCGTATTTTGGTAGTATGCGTGGGGCGACGAGAAAAGTTTGGGCTTTAAAGTGGCTTGGCCGAATTATTTTGTGCACAACACCGGATTAAGTCGTTTTTCGAAACATTTTACACAAAGCGCGTAGGTAAATTACGGCTATGTCATTTCTAATTTTGCGGATTTTTCCGAGAGACGAAACATTTTGGACCAACGAGAGGGACACTTGTCACCCTCTCATTGACGGATTATCGGTAAAGGGTGACGAAATGGGTTGGTTTTGTCAAGTAGTTGGTAGGATATTTTGTGGGTAGATGGATAAGGTACACTTGGGCATATCTTGGCCTACACTTGCACCACACTTGGCTTGATCTTGGCCATTGGTTAGCCATGGCTTGACCTATAAATACCCTCCCTTTGATGAACTTCTTCATCCAAAAATCTCTAAGTCTTGAGAGCTTCCTCCCTTTGTGTTTGAGGTCTCGTCTAGCCTCCTCCCCTGAGAGGCCCTTGGCGAGAGTTCCATTCCCCTTGGTCGAGAATACCCCTGGTGGGCAGCCGAGGGTATTGTTATACCCGCACTTCCGCAGTATGCACGTAGGCGACGATTTAAATTTTTGCCTTAAGACTTGACAAGTTTGAAAATTGGGCACAAGTGCCAAAGGAGTCGTTTTCGACGAACGTTTCCACACTTACGTAGGGAAAATTCCGGCTATGTCATTAATTATTTTGCGGATTTTTCCGAGAGACGAAACATTTTGGACAACGAGGGTGACGTATGTCACCTCACATTGAAGAAGGGCGCAAAATGGGACGAAAAGGGTGGCTTTGGGTTAGGTAGGATATTTGTGCAAGTTGGTGTGGTAGATGGATAAGGTGCACATGGCTTGATCCTAGCCCTACACTTGCCTAACACTTGGCTTGATCTTGGCCATTGGTTGGCCTTTGCTTGACCTATAAATACCCCTCTAAGTGATGAACTTTCTTCATCCAAAAATCTTTTGCTAAGTGTTAAAAATCCTCCCCTTTAGTGTTGAGTTCGTCCAACTCTCCTCCTCCTTTGAGAGTCTTGGCAGGGCCTCCCCTCCCCTTTGTGGTGCCCTAGCCGAGGGGTACCCCCCCCTAGCCTTGTTGTCTCGTATAAATACCCCCCTTTTGTGGTATAGAAACACTCTCCAAGTATTGTTATAATGCCCAAATACCTTGGCCCAAATACCTTGTAGTATTCCCAAGGCTACACTTTTACAAAAGCCCAGAAAATACTATTATACTTCCTTTAGCCACTAAACGAAACCCTAAGGGAAAACCTTCATAGTCGGTTGAAGTGTTAAGTAGAAGTTGGTAAGAACTTCTAAGGGTTGTTTGGAGGCGGGTTGAGCGTGGAGTAGGAGCTAAACCTTGCTCGGGATCGACATATAAACTCGGATAATTTTGGGCTTATCGAGGTAAACACTGACCTTACATTTGTAATTGGAAATTACATGTTGTTGGAATATATAGTTAAGGTATACTATATATAGAATTGAACATAGTTGTGCGGCAATGTCTTTTGACTTAAGCTGAATTTAAAGAAGAGAATCTGTAATTACATGGATGTATTCTGATGACTTGTGTAGTATTCTCGTGAGTATAATTGTACACGTCCGGTTAGGCGTGTAAACCCCCTGGTTGGCTTGGTAGCGGCCTCGATAGAGAGGAGAATTACGTTGCGGGAGAGTCATCGAATTTTACGTAGAATATTCTACGCCGAGATCTAAAAATGTTAATAGGCGCCTTGTGGCCTCTATAGGTTGAAGTACTACGTGTGGAGTGATCGCTTGGCTTAGAGTGTAGCCAAGCGGTTTGAGGTACTTGGAGCGTTTTGCTATTAGTCGATAATCGTCGCGAGGTATGTGAACCTCTTCCTATCCGTTCTAGCATGATATGTGTATAACTATGTAGTACGGTGACGATACGTGTGTTAAATGTATTTGATTGTTTTTAAACATAAAGTGTTATAACGGCTTTACGGGAAGTTGGTTATAATAACTCATGTAAATGAGAAATGCTTTGTGGTTTTAAAAGATAAGCGATTTGACTTATAACCGACTTGATGTGTGATAATAAAGAACCTTGAAGTATTCTAAAAGATTAAGAAACCTTTTTGAAAGAAGTGTATACTTGGTTTGAAAACATAAAAGTTATACGACTTTATGAGAAGTTAGGTGTAACGTCTTAAGAGATAAAAAGAATGGTTTAATGGTTTAGAAGTTAAGAGACTTATTCTTAAAATATAAGAGACTTGACTTAATATGGATGTTTGTGTGAAACCTCATTCGTGAGTAATGAGTACTTGGTTTTGGAAGGAATAATGTTCTTGATTTGGAAATCGAATGTGTATCGACAAACCACCGCGGCGTTAATAAAGGAAAATGTATTGAATAATTAAGTATTATTAAAACCAGAGAAACCTCCATCCGCATAGAAGCTAAGATGAGACAAAATGATATTACATTTTCTAGATCATGGTGCTAATAAGATTGATTATGAACAAGAATAACCTACTACTATGGCATATGTTACTCAATTGTTTTAAAAGAGATTAAGACATTGAACTATGAAACTTTTCAAAAAAGTGACTTGTGTAATTGAAATTAGGCAACCGGAACTTTAGGAAAAGAAAGGCATCAGGTTGTCTTAAAATGGTTTAAAACATAAGGTGTTATAACAGCTTTATGGGAAGTTGGTTATAACGACCTTATGAAAACAAAAGAAAGGTTTTATCATTGGTTTTAATGTGGTAACTTGACTTTAAAAAGAGAAGTGTTTTGGTCAAAAAAGAAGGCATGGTGTTGCCTTAATTTGGTTTTAAAAAGGAAAGTATGGAAGTTGTTTTGGTTTACTTAAAAGATATAAGTCACTCTATTTTTATACTACGGGTATCGGGTGACTTTTATAAAAGGAATAGATCTCTTTAAAAGGAATTTAACGTACGTAGTACTTTAGGGTTAAAACCCGGACTTGGGCATAAAATGAAAGTACTTCGAGTTGTGTATAAACTTGCCTATGCTTGTTGTTGTGAAACTTGCCTATGCTTGTTGTTGTGAAACTTGCCTATGCTTGTTGTTGTGAAACTTGCCTATGCTTGTTGTGATAGTCTTTGTTGTGCAAGAATTGTGTTTCTATACTACCGCGTCTCTCGATGGAGGGTCGGTTGACTTGTTGAGAACTTACTTGGGCGTGACCGTGATGGCGGATAAATTCCGCAGATGCGTTCTCGCTGATAGTGTTACTTTTGTTAATCGCTTTGGACATACCGACACGATCGTAGCTGCGGGTATGCTTCACGATTACGCCTTGTTGTCTTATTTATTCCCTTTGGACATATCGACGATCGTAGCGCGCGGGTATGCTTCCATTTGGAATCTTGTCTTATTTGTTCCCTTTGGACTCATCGACACGATCGTAAGCGCGCGGGTATGCTTCCATTTGGAATGTTGTCTTATTTGTTCCCTTGGACATCGACACGACGCGTAGCGCACGGGTATGCTCCCATTTGGATTCTTTGTCTTGTTGTTATCATATCATAGATCGCCGTGATGAAAGGTACTCATGGGCGGGATTGATGTTGTGGCGTGAAACCACAATTGATATAATCTGTTATGTGTGTCTTGTAGTTTGGTTATCATACATGTCTCCCGCTTTTATAGACTATTATGATTTCATTTACGATATTTCTGATTTCACATACTTAGTACTGTTATCGACCTCCTTGAGGTGTGTTCATGCCGCAGTAGAAATCGTACATTTGCCGATCCCCGTTTAGGATCTCATTTCAGCGTTTTGGGAAGCTCCGTTTCGTCGGAGGCTTATCTTTGGTATGTTACCACAGTCCGTAAGTTCTCAGACGTTCAGGGTATGGCGCGGCCCCTGTCGTCATAGTTGTTAATATAAATCTTAAGTGCATGCTTTGTTGTGGGCAGGGTGTAAGGATTGTAACTGTTCAAATGTTTCTATATATATGTTGGAAGGCAACCGTTTTGGTTGGCCTATTGGCTTTTATTTATCATGTCTCTTGTTTCATATTTATGCTTTATGTTCCGATTTTCTCGATGTTGTATCACTAGGGTGCCCGGTAAGGCACGATCCACGCCCCGGTTGGTCGTGACAAAAGTGGTATCGAGCGCTTAATCCTCGGAAAGTGTCTGCACCGTGTCTAGTAAGTCTTGATTATCGGTGTGTTGTGCCACATCTATAATCGTGAGGCTATAGGACATTTAGGATTGGTTTCCATTCTTCTCATTCCGAGATCGTGCCTTAGAGTTGTGTGATGAGTTGAACCCTCGGCGTATTCCTTTCCTTTACCGTTATGCCTCGCGCAAGGCGGCCGGGCGAGAAGGGCAAAGCGTGAAGGAAGATACGAGTAGAAGCGGCCAGTCTCTGCAGACCACGATGCACGAGCCTCGATCCTACAGTAGGCGAGATGAGATAGGTTACAAGGAGATGGCCCAGTTAATGGCCAGGGTTGTGGCCAGACTTGAGGATAAATGGGCCGACGCAGTTCGATCCAAGAGCACCGTAGTTCAACCCCGAGCGGTTTGAGACTACGGGATTTTCCGAGTGTAACCCGCCAAAGTTTTATGGGTCGAGGCACGAGGATGATCCGCAGGAGTTCATCCGATTCTGACGGATCGTAGAGTGATCAAGGCATCGGAGACCGAGTCGGTGGTCCTAGGTTCGCATCGGCTGCGTGATACCGCAGTCGATTGGTTTGATTCGTGGGAGCTGTCCCGGGGAGAGAATGCACTTCCGGCTTTATGGGACGAGTTCTCAAAGGCATTTCTTGCACACTTCTTGCCGCCACAGATGAGGAGGGCTCGGTAAGCGATTTTTGGTATTGCGGCGAAGCGGCGTCTGATGCGGGAGTACAATGTGAGTTCGACTCATTGGCGTGACGTCCGCATTAGTAGTTAGTATGGAGGATCGAGTCCACCGATATGTTACAGGCTCGATGATTACCTAGCGAGAGTTGTTGGTGTAGCTCTTGGTAGGGCATGGACATCGCCGCATGCGAGCTTATGCACTAGGGGTGAGCGGAGAAATCGACGGAATGACCAAAGTCGCCGAAGAGGCGAAGCTGCAGGTCCTTTGGTGATTTTCGAGGCAGACCGGCTCAGCAGCAGACTAGATATGCGCCTCCGCCCGTTCCGAGTGGGCCTCTACAATCTTCAGAGCGTCCAGAGTTTTGAGGCCAGTCGGGGCTCGAGGTTCAGATTTTCGGGAGAGCGGGGTGTTAACGGTGAAGCCACCCTACCTCGTTGTGACAGTGGTAGACTCGCGATGGGAGTGTCGTGCTAGTCAGGAGTTTGTTTTACATGCGGCGGCGAGGCCATTTAGGAGAAACCGTCCACCAGGTGGCGGTAGGATAGCCTGAACTACGGATCGATTGCGGGTTCTTCACCTTCCATAGTGAGCAGGATATTCATACCGGCGGGCCCACGGTAGAGGTCGCGGTGGAAGTTCCCGATTTTAGCGGTCCTGAATCGCCTATTTTGGTATATCCTTAACCTCAGAGTTTTGTATGTATTGATGTTGTGATGATGTGTTTAGTGTTATGTTCGGATAGCTTTATGCTAAAATGTGATGTAGAACACGGTTAGTGAGAAGGGTAAGCTTGAGGTGAGAAAATGATGAACCTTAGAATATTCTGATTGAGACCTTAGATGTAAGGCCGTCTTGAGTACAAGTTTTTGCAAGTGATCCTTGTCGGAGTGCATTTTATGCCTAGAATGTATTGTGTGATAAGTCCCTGGGTAGTGTGAAATGGAAGTGGTAGCTTTCATGACCTGTAGAGGTAAGATTGTTCCGGATCGGGAAACAAGAGCTTGATGCGTTAAGTGGGTCAGGTTGGGGCCATGCTGCGGGCCAACCCGCGGCCTGTTTTGGGGTTGGGTCAGCTCTGGGTGGTCCCGCCAGGTGGTAGGGTCACGAGGGTGCTAGGCCCAAGTTTAGATGACCATCGTATGAGTTTGCGGATATGTTCGACCAGAATCGGTTCGTGAAGGCCGGGAATGGCCTTAGAGGAAAGTGAAGCTAGTAAGATGACCAAGTTTGGAGGTTGTGACTCCAAAGTGTTGGGAAGCGACGATGTGAAGTGTGAATGCGTATACTAGAAGAGTTCAAGTGTTCGAGAAGGGCACGACGAGTAAGGAGGGAAGAGAATGTGTGTTATTACGTGGCCAGGTGTGGCGTTGACATTTTGTTAGAAGGAACTTCTTCGTTATCTGTTTCGAGAAGGAACATTCGGGACGAATATTTCTAAGGAGGGGAGAATGTTATACCCCGTACTTTCAGAGTATGTACGTAGGGCGTACGTATTTAAATTTTTGCCTTAAGACTTGACAAGTTTCGAAAATTGGGCACAAGTGCCAAAAGGAGTCGTTTTCGGCGAAACGTTTCCACGACTTACGTAGGAAAAATTCGGCTATGTCATTTATAATTTTTTCGGATTATTCCGAGAGACGATACATTTGGGACCAACGAGAGGTGACATGTGTCACCTCACATTGAAGGAAGGAAGGCGGCAAAATGGGACGAAAAGGGTGGCTTTGGGTTAGGTAGGATATTTGTGCAAGTTGGTGTGGTAGATGGATAAGGTGCACATGGCTTGATCCTAGCCCTACACTTGCCTAACACTTGGCTTGATCTTGGCCATTGGTTGGCCTTTGCTTGACCTATAAATACCCCTCTAAGTGATGAACTTTCTTCATCCAAAATCTTTTTCTAAGTGTTAAAAATCCCTCCCCCTTTAGTGTTGAGTTCGTCCAACTCTCCCCCCCTCCTTTTAGAGTCTTTGCCGAGGGCCTCCCCCATCCCCCTTTGTGGTGCCCTAGCCGAGGGGTATCCCCCCCCCTAGCCTTGTTGTCTCGTATAAATACCCCCCTTTTGTGGTATAGAAACACTCTCCAAGTATTGTTATAATGCCCAAATACCTTGGCCCAAATACCTTGTAGTATTCCCAAGGTTACACTTTTACAAAAGCCCAGAAAATACTATTATACTTCCTTTAGCCACTAAACGAAACCCTAAGGGAAAACCTTCATAGTCGGTTGAAGTGTTAAGTAGAAGTTGGTAAGAACTTCTAAGGGTTGTTTGGAGCGGGTTGGAGCGCACGGAGTAGGAGCTAAACCTTGCTCAGGATCGACATATAAACTCGGATAATTTTGGGCTTATCGAGGTAAACACCCTTGACCTTCTGTTGTAATTGGAAATTACATGTTTTTGGAATATATAGTTAAGGTATACTATATATAGAATTGAACATAGTTGTGCGGCAATGTCTTTTGACTTAAGCCTGAATTTAAAGAAGAGAATCACTGTAATTACATGGGAGTGTATTAGACTTGTGTAGTATTCTTGAGTATAATTGTACACGTCAGGTTAGGCGTGTAAACCCCACGGTTGGCTTGGTAGCGGCCTCGATAGAGAGGAGAATTACTGTTGCGGGGAGAGTCTTCGAATTTTACGTAGAATATTCTACGCCGAGATCTAAAAATGTTAATAGGCGCCTTGTGGCCTCTATAGGTTGAAGTACTACGTGTGGAGTGATCCGCTTGGCAGAGTGTAGCCGAGCGGTTTGAGGTACTTGGGCGTTTTGCTATTAGTCGATAATCGTCGCGGTATGTGAACCACTTCCTATCTGTTCTAGCATTATATTTCTATAACTATTTAGTACGGTAGATGAAAATGTGTTAAATTTATTTTATTGTTTTTAAACATAAATTTTTATAACTGCTTTACGGGAAGTTGGATATAACAACTCATGTAAATGAGAAATGCTTTGTGGTTTTTAAAAGATAACTGATTTGACTTATAACCGACTTGATGTGTGATAATAAAGAACCTTGAAGTATTCTAAAAGATTAAGAAACCTTTTTGAAAGAAGTGTATACTTGGTTTGAAAACATAAAAGTTATACCAGCTTTATGAGAAGTTAGGTGTAACGTCTTAAGAGAGATAAAAAGAATGGTTTAATGGTTTAGAAGTTAAGAGGCTTATTCTTAAAAGATAAGAGACTTGACTTAATATGGATGTTTGTGTGAAACCTCATTCGTGAGTAATGAGTACTTGGTTTTTGGAAGGAATAATGTTCTACTGATTTCGGAAATCAGAATGTGTATCGACAAACCACTGCAGCGTTAATAAAGGAAAATGTATTGAATAATTAAGTATTATTAAAACCAGTAGAAACCTCCATCTGCATAGAAGCTAAGATGAGACAAAATGATATTACATTTTCTAGATCATGGCTGCTAATAAGATTGATTATGAACAAGAATAACCTACTTTATGGCATATGTTACTCAATTGTTTTAAAAGAGATTAAGACATTGAACTATGAAACTTTTCAAAAAGAGACTTGTGTAATTGAAATTAGTCAAAGTGTAACTTTAGGAAAATGTAATGCTTTGTGTTGTCTTTATATGGTCTAATACATAAGGTGTTTATCATCTTGATGGGAAGTTGGTTATAACGACATTATGAAATCTAAAGAATGGTTTTATCATTGGTTTTAATGTGGTAACTTGACTTTAAAAAGAAAAGTGTTTTGGTCAAAAAAAAGAAGGCATGGTGTTGCCTTAATTTGGTTTTAAAAAGGAAAGTATGGAAGTTGTTTTGGTTTACTTAAAAGATATAAGTCACTCTATTTTTATACTACGGTATCGGGTGACTTTTATAAAAGGATTAGATCTCTTTAAAAGGAATTTAACGTCACGTAGTACTTTAGGTTAAAACCGGACTTGGGCATAAAATGAAAGTACTTGAGTTGTGTATAAACTTGCCTATGCTTGTTGTTGTGAAACTTGCCTATGCTTGTTGTTGTGAAACTTGCCTATGCTTGTTGTTGTGAAACTTGCCTATGCTTGTTGTGATAGTCTTTTTGTGCAAGAATTGTGTTTCTATACTACCGCGTCTCGATGGAGGGTCGGTTGACTTGTTGAGAACTTACTTGGGCGTGGCCGGCGGTGACGGATAAATTCCGCAGTGCGTTCACGTTGATAGTGTTACTTTTGTTAATCGCTTTGGACATCTCGACACGATCGTAAGCGCGCGGGTATGCTTCCACCGATTCTGCCTTGTTGTCTTATTTATTCCCTTTGGACATCTCGACCGCGATCGTGCGCGCGGGTATGCTTCCATTTGGAATCTTGTCTTATTTGTTCCCTTTGGACCTCGACACGATCGTAAGCGCTGCGGGTATGCTTCCATTTGGAATGTTGTCTTATTTGTTCCTCTTGGACATATCGACACGATCGTAGCGCTGCGGGTATGCTCCATTTGGATTCTTTGTCTTGTTGTTATCATATCATGATCGCTGGCGGTGAGGAAAGGTACTCAGGCGGGATTGATGTTGTGGGCGTGAAACCACGAATTGATATAATCATTATGTGTGTGTCTTGTAGTTTGGTTATCATACATGTCTCCGCTTTTATAGACTATTATGATTTCATTCTGATATTTCTGATTTCACATACTTGGTACTGTTATCGACCTCCTTGGGCTGCGTTCATGCCGCAGTAGAAGTACATTTGCCGATCCGCGTTTAGGATCTCATTTCAGCGTTTTGGGAAGCTCCGTTTCGTCGGAGGCTTATCTTTGGTATGTTACCACAGTCCGTAAGTTCTTATGCGTTCAGGGTATGGCGAGGGCCCTGTCCGTCATAGTTGTTGTATAAATCTTAGAGTGCATGCTATTTGTGGGCATGGTGTAAGGATTATGCTTGTTCAAATGTTTCTATATATATGTTGGAAGCCAACTGTATTGGTTGGCCTATTAGCTTGAATTTATCATGTCTCTCTTTTCATATTAATGATTTATGTTCCGCTGATTTTCTACGATGTTGTATCACTAGGGTGCCCGGTAAGGCACGATCCACGGGCCGGTTCGGTCGTGACAAAAGTGGTATCGAGCGATTAATCCTCGGAAAGTGTCTCTGCACCGTGTCTAGTAGAGTCTTGATTATCGGTGTGTTGTGCACCACATCTATAATCAGGAGGCTATAGGACATTTAGGATTGGTTTCCATTCTTCTCATTCTGAGATCGTGCCTTAGAGTTGTGTGATGAGTTGAACCCCTCTGACGTATTCCTTTCCTTTACAGTTATGCCTCGCGCAAGGCAACCGGGCCCAGGCAAGCGTGAAGGAAGATACGAGTAGAAGCGGCAGCGATCTACAGAGACCACAAGACTGAGCCTCGATCCTACAGTCAGGCGAGATGAGATGGGTTACAAGGAGATGGCCCGATTAATGGCCGTTGTGGCTGCACTTGAGATAAAGTGGACGCAGCGATTCGATCCGTAGCACCGTAGTTCAACCCCAGACGGTTTGAGACTACGGGATTTTCCGAGTGTAACGCGAGTTTTATGGGTCGAGGCACGAGGATGATCCGCAGGAGTTCATCAAGCGATTCTGACGGATCGTGAGAGTGATCAAGGCCTCGGAGACCGAGTCGATGGTCTGAGTTCGCATCGGTGCGTGATACCGCGATCGATTGGTTTGATCGTGGGAGCCGTCGGGAGAGAATGCTTCCGCTTTATGGGACGAGTTCTCAAAGGCATTTCTTGCACACTTCGCGCTTGCAGATGAGAGGGCTCGGGCGACGATTTTTGGTATTGCGGCGAGCAGGCGTGCGATGCGGGAGTACAATGTGAGTTCGACTCATTGGCGATGCGTCCGCATTAGTAGTTAGTATGGAGGATCGAGTCCACCGATATGTTACGAGGCTCGATGATTACCTAGCGAGAGAGTTGTTGGTGTAGCTCTTGTAGGGCATGGGCATGCCGCATGCGAGCTTATGCACTAGGGGTGAGGCGGAGAAATCGGCGGAATGACCAAAGTCAGAGAAGGGCGAGCGCAGGTCCTTTGGTGATTTTCGAGAAGACCGCCTCGGCCAGACTAGTTATGCGCCTCGCGATCTGAGTGGTCCTCTACAATCTTGAGCGTCGAGTTTTCGTGAGCGAGTCGGGGCTCCAGGGTTCAGATTTCGGGAGAAGCGGGGTGTTAACGGTGAAGCCACCCCTACCTCGTTGTGACGTGTGGTAGACTCGCGATGGGAGTGTCGTGCTAGTCGGGAGTTTGTTTTACATGCGGCAGCGGGGCCATTTTGGAGAAACTGTCCGACCGGGGTAGCGGTAGGATAGCCAGACTACGGGATCGATTGCGGGTTCTTCACCTTCCATAGCCAGCGGGATATTCATACACCGGGCCACGGTAGAGTCGCGGTGGAAGTTCCCGATTTAGCGGTCCTCTGAATCGCCTATTTTCAGGTATATCCTTAACCCTCTAGAGTTTTGTATGTATTGATGTTGTGATGATGTGTTTAGTGTTATGTTCGGATAGCTTTATGCTAAAATGTGATGTAGAACCTGGTTAGTGAGAAGGGTAAGCTTGAGGGTGAGAAAATGATGAACCTTAGAATATTACAGTTGAGACCTTAGATGTAAGGCCGTCTTGAGTACAAGTTTTTGCAAGTGATCCTTGTCGGAGTGCATTTTATGCCTAGAATGTATTGTGTGATAAGTCCCTGGGTAGTGTGAAATGGAAGTGGTAGCTTTCATGACCTGTAGAGGTAAGATTGTTCCGGATCGGGAAACAAGAGCTTGATGCGTTAAGTGGGTCGGGTTGGGGCCATGCTGCGGGCCAACCCGCGGCCTGTTTTGGGGTTGGGTCAGCTCTGGGTGGTCCCGCCAGGTGGTAGGGTCACGAGGGTGCTAGGCCCAAGTTTAGATGACCATCGTATGAGTTTGCGGATATGTTCGACCAGAATCGGTTCGTGAAGGCCGGGAATGGCCTTAGAGGAAAGTGAAGCTGGTAAGATGACCAAGTTTGGAGGTTGTGACTCCAAAGTGTTGGGAACTGAAGCGATGACTGAAGTGTGGTACGTATACTAGAAGAGTTCAAGTGTTCGAGAAGGGCACGACGAGTAAGGAGGGAAGAGAATGTGTGTTATTACGTGGCCAGGTGTGGCGTTGACATTTTGTTAGAAGGAACTTCTTCGTTATCTGTTTCGAGAAGGAACATTCGGGACGAATGTTTCTAAGGAGGGGAGAATGTTATACCCCGTACTTCCAGAGTATGTACGTAGGGCGTACGTATTTAAATTTTTGCCTTAAGACTTGACAAGTTTCGAAATTGGGCACAAGTGCCAAAGGAGTCGTTTTCAGGCGAAGCGTTTCCACGGTTCGTAGGAAAAATTCGGCTATGTCATTTATTATTTTGCGGATTTTTAGAGAGGCGAAACATTTTGGACCAACGAGAGGGTGACATGTGTCACCTCACATTGAAGGAAGAGCGGCAAATGGGACGAAAAGGGTGGCTTTGGGTTAGGTAGGATATTTGTGCAAGTTGGTGTGGTAGATGGATAAGGTGCGTGGCTTGATCCTAGCCCTACACTTGCCTAACACTTGGCTTGATCTTGGCCATTGGTTGGCCTTTGCTTGACCTATAAATACCTCTACAAGTGATGAACTTTCTTCATCAAAATCTTTTGCTAAGTGTTAAAAATCCTCCCATTTAGTGTTGAGTTCGTCCAACTCTCCCCGCCCCACTCCTTTGAGAGTCTTGGCGAGGCCTCCCACTCCCCTGTGGTGCTCCTAGCCAGAGGTACCCACTAGCCTTGTTGTCTCGTATAAATACCCCCCTTTTGTGGTATAGAAACACTCTCCAAGTATTGTTATAATGCCCAAATACCTTGGCCCAAATACCTTGTAGTATTCCCAAGGTTACACTTTTACAAAAGCCCAGAAAATACTATTATACTTCCTTTAGCCACTAAACGAAACCCTAAGGGAAAACCTTCATAGTCGGTTGAAGTGTTAAGTAGAAGTTGGTAAGAACTTCTAAGGGTTGTTTGGAGCGGGTTGGAGCGCACGGAGTAGGAGCTAAACCTTGCTCAGGATCGACATATAAACTCGGATAATTTTGGGCTTATCGAGGTAAACACCCTTGACCTTCTGTTGTAATTGGAAATTACATGTTTTTGGAATATATAGTTAAGGTATACTATATATAGAATTGAACATAGTTGTGCGGCAATGTCTTTTGACTTAAGCCTGAATTTAAAGAAGAAGCGAGCGTAATTACATGGGGTTTGTATTCTGATGACTTGTGTAGTATTACTGTGAGTATAATTGTACACGTCCGGTTAGACGTGTAACCCCCCCCCCCCGGTTGGCTTGGTAGCCGGCCTCGATAGAGGAGGAGAATTACGCTGTTGGGGGGGGGGGGAGGTGCTGCCGAATTTTCTGTAGAATATTCTACGTCGAGATCTAAAAATGTTAATAGGCGCCTTGTGGCCTCTATAGGTTGAAGTACTACGTGTGGAGGGATCTGCTTGGCTTAGAGTGTAGCCGACGGTTTGAGGTACTTGGAGCGTTTTGCTATTAGTCGATAATCGTCGCGAGGTATGTGAACCTCTTCCTATCTGTTCTAGCATGATATGTGTATAACTATGTAGTACGGTAGATGTACATGTGTTAAATGTATTTGATTGTTTTTAAACATAAAGTGTTATAACGGCTTTACGGGAAGTTGGTTATAACAATTTCATGTAAATGAGAAATGCTTTGTGGTTTTAAAAGATAAGCGATTGACTTATAACCGACTTGATGTGTGATAATAAAGAACCTTGAAGTATTCTAAAAGATTAAGAAACCTTTTTGAAAGAAGTGTATACTTGGTTTGAAAACATAAAAGTTATACCAGCTTTATGAGAAGTTAGGTGTAACGTCTTAAGAGAGATAAAAAGAATGGTTTAATGGTTTAGAAGTTAAGAGGCTTATTCTTAAAAGATAAGAGACTTGACTTAATATGGATGTTTGTGTGAAACCTCATTCGTGAGTAATGAGTACTTGGTTTTGGAAGGAATAATGTTCTCTTGATTTGGAAATCGAGAATGTGTATCGACAAACCACTACTGCAGCGTTAATAAAGGAAAATGTATTGAATAATTAAGTATTATTAAAACCAGTAGAAACCTCCATCTGCATAGAAGCTAAGATGAGACAAAATGATATTACATTTTCTAGATCATGGTTGCTAATAAGATTGATTATGAACAACAATAACCTACTACTTTATGGCATATGTTACTCAATTGTTTTAAAAGAGATTAAGACATTGAACTATGAAACTTTTCAAAAAAGAGACTTGTGTAATTGAAATTAGGCAAACTGGAACTTTATGGAAAAGAAAGGCATTGTGTTGTCTTAAAATGGTTTAAAACATAAGGTGTTATAACAGCTTTATGGGAAGTTGGTTATAACGACCTTATGAAAACAAAAGAAAGGTTTTATCATTGGTTTTAATGTGGTAACTTGACTTTAAAAGAAAAGTGTTTTGGTCAAAAAAAGAAGGCATGGTGTTGCCTTAATTTGGTTTTAAAAGGAAAGTATGGAAGTTGTTTTGGTTTACTTAAAAGATATAAGTCACTTTATTTTTATACTACGGTGTATCGGGTGACTTTTATAAAAGGATTAGATCTCTTTAAAAGGAATTTAACGTCGTAGTACTTTAGGGTTAAAACAGGACTTGGGCATAAAATGAAAGTACTTGAGTTGTGTATAAACTTGCCTATGCTTGTTGTTGTGAAACTTGCCTACGCTTGTTGTTGTGAAACTTGCCTATCTTTGTTGTTGTGAAACTTGCCTATGCTTGTTGTTGTGAAACTTGCCTATGCTTGTTGTGATAGTCTTTGTTGTGCAAGAATTGTGTTTCTATACTCTGGCGTCTCGATGGAGGGTCGGTTGACTTGTTGAGAACTTACTTGGGCGTGGCCGGCGGTGGCGGATAAATTCCGCGATGCGTTCACATTGATAGTGTTACTTTTGTTAATCGCTTTGGACATCACGACACGATCGTGGCGCGCGGGTATGCTTCCACGATTCCGCCTTGTTGTCTTATTTATTCCCTTTGGACATCACGACACGATGCGTAGCGCTGCGGGTATGCTTTCATTTGGAATCTTTGTCTTATTTGTTCCGCTTTGGACCTCGACACGATCGTGGCGCGCGGGTATGCTTCCATTTGGAATGTTGTCTTATTTGTTCCCTTGGACATACCGACACGATGCGTAGCGCGCGGGTATGCTCCCATTTGGATTGTTGTCTTGTTGTTATCATATCATAGGCCGGCGATGAGGAAGGTACTCACGGGCGGGATTGATGTTGTGGGCGTGAAACCACGAATTGATATAAGCGTTATGTGTATGCTTGTAGTTTGGTTATCATACATGTCTCACGCTTTTATAGACTATTATGATTTCATTTCTGATATTTCTGATTTCACATACTTAGTACTGTTATCGACCTCGCCCGTTCTGCGTTAAATCTGCGCGGTAGAAATCGTCGGTTGTCGATCCGCATTTAGGATCTCATTTAGCGTTTTGGGAAGCTCGTTTCGTGGAGGCTTATCTTTGGTATGTTACCACGAGTCTGTAAGTTCTTATGCGTTCGGGGTATGGCGGGCTCTGTCGTCATAATTGTTGTATAAATCTTAGAAGTGCATGCCTTTGTTGTGGGCGAGTGTAAGGATTATGCTTGTTCAAATGTTTCTATATATATGTTGGAAGGCAACCGTTTTGGTTGCCTATTGGCTTTATTTATCATGTCTCTTGTTTCATATTTATGCTTTATGTTCCGCTGATTTTCTCGATGTTGTATCACTAGGGTGCCGGGGTAAGGCACGATCCACGGCCCCGGTTGGGTCGTGATGTATACACCCCCTTGTGGTGTTGTCTCGTATAAATACCCCTCTTGGTAGAAATACTCTCAAAAGTATTGTTCTTATACCCAAATTACCTTAGCCTTATACCTTGTAGTATTCGAGTTACACTTATCTGAAAAGCCCGAAATACTATTATACTTCCCGTCGATCACAAAACGAAACCACTAAGGAAAATCTCCATAGATAGTTGGAGTATTATGTAGAAGTTGGTTAGAACTTCTAAGGGTGGTTTGGAGGCGGGTTGGGCGCGCGGAGTTGGAGCTAAGCGTTGCTCGGGAGCGACGTTAAACTAGGATAATTTTGGGCTTATCGAGGTAATATCTTGTCCCATTATTGTAATTGGAAATTACATGTTGTAAGATTATATAGTTGAAGTATACTATATATAGAAATGAACCTAACTGCGGCAATGTCTTTTGACTTAAGCTGAATATAAAGAAAGAAGCGATGTAATTACATAGGGTGTATCAGATGAGACTTGTGTAGCATTCTTGTGAAGTAGAATTGTACGTCCGGTTAGATGTATAAACCCCGGTTGGCTTGATGGCGGCCTCGATAGAGGAGGAGATTTCTGCGATTTGCGGGAGAGTCTTTGCCGAATTTTACGTAGAATGTTCTACGATATGATCTAGATGTTAATAAAGCGCCTTGTGGCCTTATAGGTTGAAGTACTATGCGTGGCGCGATCTACTGGGCTTAAGGAGTAGCCGACGGTTTGAGGTACTTGCAGCGTTTTGCTATGAGTCGATAATCGTCGCGAGGTATGTGAACCTCTTCCTATCTTTTCTAGCATGATGTGTGTATAACTATGTAGTACGGTAGACGTACGTGTGTAAAATGCTTTGTGGTTTTAAAAGGTAGCGGTTGACTTATAAGCGACTTGATGTGTGATAATAAAGAATCATTACGAAGAAGAAGAGTTATACTAGCTTTATGGGAAGTTAGGTATACCGTTTTAAGAGAATGGTTTACTGATTTTAAAAGTTAAGAGACTTAATCTTGAAGATAAGAGACTTAACTTGTTTTACTTGGTAATTAACATTTTGTTAAAAATGTTGTAAAACCTCATTCATGAGTAATGAGTACTTGATTTTAAAAGCAATAATGTTTCTTGATTTGGAAATCGAATAAGTATCGAACAAACCACAATGGCGCTAATAAAGGAAATGTTTTGACTAATAATGTATTAGTAAAACGGTAGAAACTTCCATCTGCATAGAAACTAAGATGAGACAAAATGATGTTACATTTCCTAGATCATGGTTGCTTAAATACGATTGTTATAAACAAGAATAACCTACTCGCGTATCGGACATATGTTTCTCAAATTGCTTTTAAAGGAGAATTATATCATTAAGTGATTAAAATTATGAACTCTGAAACCTTTGAAAATGAGAAACTTGAGTAATTGAAATTAGGCAAACTTGAAACATTTGGAAAAGAATGTTGTTACTTGATTTCTGAAGAAGTGTTTTGATTTACTTCAAAAGATAATCACTCTATTTTCATATACTACGGTATTGTGTGACTTTTGTAAACGTAACGTATCTTTTAAAAGATAATGTATGAAGTACTTTGGGAATAGATACGATCTTGTTAATCATATATTAGAATGTACCTTGTGTGTATAACTTGGTTGTGTTGGTTTGTGATAGCCTTGTAATACTTTCTTGTTGATTTGATAAGTAAACATGCTAGGATCTACGTGTGTTAGTATCTTGTGATGTTTTGTGTAAAGGGGTTTTCCTCGATTGCGCTTAAAGTTGTTTAACGATCAGTAGTTATGTTGGTATTATACCACTCACCTTGACTTGTTTAGGAGGTTAGGCGCCTCCGATGCGGGGTAGACTCGGCGGGTCTAGTGACTATGATTCGAGAATACCTTATGCAGTCTGTATGGCCTATGCGGGCTGGAAGTTCGAGTTAGTATCACGGCCGCTTGTGGTCATGCGGTCTTTGTGGCCATGCGGACGGCGAGTCCAGGACGCTGCCGGGGAGTAGCTACCCTCGATGCGGGGAATACCTCATGCGGGCCATTGGGGTGGCCCCTGCGGAGCTACGGCATGTTCCAGGGCTAGGCAGCGCGACATTAGATCTGCGGCGAGTGGCGGCTTTGATCATGTAATGATGCAGAGCGGATCTCGTAATCTGATTTACGACCTTGTTTGTACTGTGGGTTTTAGTAGTCGGCTATGCCTTCGTACTTACCCCGTACGGTTTTTATGATGACACAGGTGGGACCTGGTGTTCATATGTACTTCTTGGTGTGATTATATCATAGGCTATGGCGATGCGAAGGTATGCCAGGCGTGATTGATGTTGTGGCGTGAGACCCATTGTTATATTTGAGTGATGACTTGAGGCGTGAGTCCACGACTTGACATATTTGCTTATTTATTGTGAAGCGTAGTTTGGTTATCATACATGTCTCTGCTTTATATAGACTACTATGATTTCATTCTGATATTTTGATTTCACATACTTGGTACTGTTGTCTTGACCTCTGGGCCGAAGTGGCGTATAAAGAGGCGAGCCTCTACGAGCAGAACCCGAACCGTGGCTCTCGTATGTACGTCTGAAGGGTTGTACCTCGGGGATCGCATGCAGCCGGTACCATTTGTTGGGTCGCGGGTGACACAGAACATCGCGGCAAAGTGACAAAAGTGGTATCGAGCGATTAATCCTCGGAAAGTGTCTGACCGTATCGATAAGTCTTGATTATCGGTGTGTTGTGCACCACGCGATAATCGAGAGGCTATAGGATATTTAGGATTGGTTTCTATTCTTCTCACTCTGGGATCGTGCCTTAGAGCCGTGTTGTAAGTTGGACCTCTCACGTATTTCTTTCCACTGCAGTTATGCCTCGCGTAGGGCAACCGGGCGGAGAGGCAAAGCGGCCGAGGAGGCTGCGAGTAAATCTGAGAGGGTTATGAGGGCTGAGCCCAACCATCACGAGTTAGGTGCTTCGTTCGGGAGTTATGCTCGTCGCCACCCAGTGAGTTTAGCGTGGCGGCGGCGATTCCTACTGCGGCGTGACATTTGAACGCCGGTTCCACGGGAAGCAGAGAATATAGATTTGAAGAGGCGACCACATTACTAGCTATGGATTTGGCTACGGAGAGTATCTTGATGTCTGCGAGTCTTGATGACTATCTAAGAGGTTGTACAAAGTAATTCTTGATTAGGCTTGGCATGGCACGTATGCGGGCTTATGCGGCGAGCCAAGCGTAGAGATCAACGGGTTAACGGCGGCGAGAAGAGGGCGAGCGGCAGGTCGCTGGTAACTTTGGCGAGTCACCTCGCGTGATTAGATTTGCACATCCACGGTGCGAGAGGTCCTCGCGGGGTTCGGGGCGTTCGGGGTATGCAGGAGTTGGTGAGAACTCGGGCTTCGGTTCGCGGTGTGAGCGTCATCGAGAACGTCGTCTTTTATTGGTGCTCGTATACCGGCGTCGGGCCATGTGTGTCAAATGGGTGACCTAGTAGGAGGTTGTAAGTAGGAGGACTTAGCGCCCGGGATCGATGGGTAGTTCGTCACCTTCCAGCTATGCTGCAGGCGAGTTTGATTAGACGACTAAGGGAGTGAAGCGATGAAATCTGAGATAGATCTTTAACCTCAGGGTTTTGTATGTGTGATAGGGTGAGTATATCTTAAGTGTTATATTCGATAGCATTGTGTAAATTGTAATTAGAAATCTTGGTTAGTTAACCAAGTAAGATTTGGGGATAGAGAAGGTGTGAGCCTTAGAGCTTTATACGTAGAGACCTTAGAGGTAAGGCCATCTCGAGTAAGGGTGTAGTGTTATGTTTGATCCTTATCGTAGTGCATAGTGCGTGAGCTATGTTTGTGGGATAAGTCACGAGTAGTGTGAAATGAAAGAGGGTAGTTGAGCTAAGAAGGCACTAGGTTTTAACGCGTGATTAGTAAGATTGTTAGGATCGGGAGCTAGGATGGTGCGCGTTGGCGGGTCGGGTTGAGGCCACGTTACGGGTCAACCCGCGGCATGTTTGGTGGTGGGGTCAGTTTTGGTGGTCCCTTTGTGATAAGTCATAAGGGTGTTTGGCCCAAGTTTAGTTAACCGTTGACGAGTTCGTGGATGCGTTGACGATGGTCGGGCGATGAGGTCGGCCGTCTTATCTTTTAGTCCAACACTTTTACTCGGTGGTATGTTGGTAGTCGTTATATCAGAAAGGTTGTAAGGCTGCGGGTGCCTACCTTTACCTTATGTGACAGTGGAGCCGAGTTACTGCTTTCTTTTGGAAGTTTTACGAGCGGGATTAGGAACTGGGTGAGTCTCGTATCGTATTAGCCCTCGGGCGGTGTGTGGATTTGAGGGGTAGTTGTAAGGATTGTTGTCTCTGTTGAGGAGTGTTTTAGTAGCTACCATTTCAATATTCGGATGTCGCTTTATGGCCTTGCGGGCGGAAGTGTAAGTTCTTGGTCGATTGGTTTGATGTTAGCGAGGTTGGATAGTTGGTTGAGCTTGTTCCAACGGTGTGGATAGGGTGAGGCTTATCTAGAAGAGGTTTTGGCGGCTCGGAGAAATCGTGCGGATTATCGGCGGCGCTTAGAGTTGAGTTGGCCGGTCGGTCTTGAAGTACCACCGGATAAGTGCGATGAGCTTTGGAAAGCAGAGGAAACTTAGCGAGTTACTTTGGGCCTTTTGAGTTCATGTGAGGATAGGCGGGTTGCCTATATGTTAGCATTTGCCGTCCGACTTAGTAGGCGATGCGTCGGTCTTTCGTATTATTATGTTGGAAAGTATCGGAGATCCGTCAGTGTTCGTTAATGATGACCACGTTAGAGATATTAACCGAGTTTTGGGCCAGGCGATGCGAAATGTGGTAAGAGTTCGAGTGTACAAGCAGTGCGATCACGTAAGGAAGAAGCGAGCATGTATCGCGAGCATAGATGTGATCATTTCTTTTGTAAAGAGAAGGTGCGAAAGAAGTATATTTTAGAACCCAGAGAGGTATTGGTGGTGATGTTAGAGGTGTTTCCTCATGGACTTGGATGGAGGTATTTGCGCGGGTGTTTCTGTGGCCATGTGGGCAGGATTGTTCTCGTAAGTATAGTAGTGAAGACTATACTGGCGCGCGTTTGTTTTGAGACTTAGAAGGAACATTCGGGACGAATGTTTCTAAGAGAGGGAGAATGTTATACCGTATTTTGAGTATGCGTGGGGCGTGCGTAGAAAAGTTTGGGCTTTAAAGTGGCTTGGCGAATTATTTTGTGCCTGACACGGTTAGAGTCGTTTTTCGGCGAAACATTTTACACTGCGGCGTAGGGTAAATTACGGCTATGTCATTTCTAATTTTGCGGATTTTTAGAGGCGAAACATTTTGGACCAACGAGAGGCGACACTTGTCACCCTCGTTGATGGACGATTAGGCGGTAAAGGGTGGACGAAATGGGTTGGTTTTGTCAAGTAGTTGGTAGGATATTTTGTGGGTAGATGGATAAGGTACACTTGGGCATATCTTGGCCTACACTTGCACCACACTTGGCTTGATCTTGGCCATTGGTTAGCCGTGGCTTGACTATAAATACCCTCCCTTTGATGAACTTCTTCGTCCAAAATCTCTAAGTCTTGAGCTTCCCCTCGCTGTGTTTGAGGTCTCGTCTAGCCTCCTCCCCTTTGAGAGGCCCCTTGGCGAGAGTTCCCTTCCCCACTTGTCAGAATACCCCACAGTGGGATAGGCGAGGGTATACACCCCTTGTGGTGTTGTCTCGTATAAATACCCCTCTTGGTAGAAATACTCTCAAAAGTATTGTTCTTATACCCAAATTACCTTATCCTTATACCTTGTAGTATTCGATGTTACAACTTATCTGAAAAGCCGAAATACTATTATACTTCCGTCGATCACAAAAACGAAACCACAAGGAAAATCTCTATAGATAGTTGGAGTATTATGTAGAAGTTGGTTAGAACTTCTAAGGGTGGTTTGGAGCGGGTTGGGCGCACGGAGTTGGAGCTAAGCGTTGCTCGGGGCGGCGTTAAACTAGGATAATTTTGGGCTTATCGAGGTAATATCTTGTCCTTATTGTAATTGGAAATTACATGTTGTAAGATTATATAGTTGAAGTATACTATATATAGAACGAACTAGCTTTGCGGCAATGTCTTTTGACTTAAGCTGAATATAAAGAAAGAGAAGCGACTGTAATTACATAGGAATGTATTACATGAGACTTGTCTAGCATTCTTGTGAAGTAGAATTGTACGTCGGTTAGATGTATAAACCACCCCGCGGTTGGCTTGATGGCGGCCTCGATAGAGGAGGAGATTCTGTGATTGCGGGAGGAGTCTGCGAATTTTACGTAGAATGTTCTACGATATGATCTAGATGTTAATAAGCGCCTTGTGGCCTTATAGGTTGAAGTACTATGCGTGGCGCGATCTACTTGGCAGGAGTAGCGAAGCGGTTTGAGGTACTTGCGGCGTTTTGCTATTAGTCGATAATCGTCGCGAGGTATGTGAACCTCTTCCTATCTTTTCTAGCATGATGTGTGTATAACTATGTAGTACGGTGAGGCGTACGTGTGTAAAATGCTTTGTGGTTTTAAAAGGTAAGCGATTTGACTTATAGCGACTTGATGTGTGATAATAAAGAATCATTACGAAAGAAGAGTTATACTAGCTTTATGGGAAGTTAGGTATAACGTTTTAAGAGAAGTAAAGAGAATGGTTTCTCGATTTTAAAAGTTAAGAGACTTAATCTTGAAGATAAGAGACTTAACTTGTTTTACTTGGTAATTAACATTTTGTTAAAAATGTTGTAAAACCTCATTCGCGAGTAATGAGTACTTGATTTTAAAAGCAATAATGTTTCTTGATTTGAAAATCGAGAATAAGTATCGAACAAACCACGTGGCGCTAATAAAGAAATGTTTTGACTAATAATGTATTAGTAAAACCGATAGAAACTTCCATCTGCATAGAAACTAAGATGAGACAAAATGATGTTACATTTCCTAGATCATGGTCGCTTAAATACGATTGTTATAAACAAGAATAACCTACTCACGTATCGGACATATGTTTCTCAAATTGCTTTTAAAGGAGAATTATATCATTAAGTGATTAAAATTATGAACTACGAAACCTTTCGAAAATGAAACTTGAGTAATTGAAATTAGGCAAACTTGAAACATTTGGAAAGAATGTTGTTACTTGATTTTACGAGAGAAGTGTTTTGATTTACTTGAAAGATAATCACTCTATTTTCATATACTACGTATTGTGTGACTTTTGTAAGCGTAACGTATCTTTTAAAAGATAATGTATGAAGTACTTTGGGAATAGATGCGATCTTGTTAATCATATATTAGAATGTACCTTGTGTGTATAACTTGGTTGTGTTGGTTTGTGATAGCCTTGTAATACTTTCTTGTTGATTTGATAAGTAAACATGCTAGGATGCTACGTGTGTTAGTATCTTGTGATGTTTTGTGTAAAGGGGTTTTCCTCGATTGCGCTTAAAGTTGTTTAACGATCAGTAGTTATGTTGGTATTATACCACTCACCTTGACTTGTTTAGGAGGTTAAGGCGCCTCCGTCACGGGGTAGACTCGGGCGGGTCTAGTGACCTATGATTCGAGAATACCTTATGCAGTCAGTATGGCTATCGGGCTGCGGGAGTTCGAGGTTAGTATCACGGCCGCTTGTGGTCATGCGGTCTTTGTGGCTACGCGGACGGCGAGTCGGGGCAGCTGCGGAGTAAGCTACCCTCGATGCGAGGAATACCTCATGCGGGCCATTGGGGTGGCCCGTGCGGAGCTACGGGAAGTTCGGGGCTAGACGCGCATTAGATCGTGGCGAGTGGCGGCTTTGATCATGTAATGATGCAGACAGATCTCATAATCTGATTCTGACCTTGTTTATCTTGTGGGTTTTAGTAGTCGGTTATGCCTTCGTACTTACCGTGCAGTTCTTATGATGACACAGTGGGACACGGTGTTCATATGTACTTCTTGGTGTGATTATATCATAGGCTTGTGATGCGAAGGTATGCCAGGCATGATTGATGTTGTGGGCGTGAGACCCATTGTTATATTTGAGTGATGACTTGAGGCGTGAGTCACGACTTGACATATTTGCTTATTTATGTGAATCGTAGTTTGGTTATCATACATGTCTCTGCTTTATATAGACTACTATGATTTCATTTCTGATATTTCGATTCATACTTGGTACTGTTATGCGACCTCGCCCGGAAGTGCGTTCATCTGCAGCGAGTTGAGTACGCGATCGTTGATCTAGCTCTCGGTCACAGTTCGGCGTTTGGGAAGCTCCGTTTCTCGGAGGCTTATCGATGGTATAGTCCTGTCGTAGTAGGTGTTTGCATTCAGGGGTTTGGCGGGGCCACTGTCCATTGTTGTCGTATCATTCTTAGAAGTGCGTAAATCTTGTTGTGGGCGAGTTGTAGAAAGGGATGTAGCTCAAATTGTTATATATTATGAAGGTAACCGTTTTGGGTTAGCTTTGTCTTGTTTCAACTGTCTTATTGCATTGGTTTCATGTTATTGTTTTATGTTTTGATTACTCGATGTTGTATCACTAGGGTGCAGGGTAAGGCTCGATCACGGGCGGGTTGGTTGTGACACGTACTGGGAAATCTGAGGTATAACATTCTCCTCGCTAGAAACATTCGTCCGAATGTTCCTTCTCAAGCGGATAACGACAAAGTTCCTCTAACAAGTTGCCAACGCCACACCGCCACAAAATAACATCTGAAAAATACTTAACGAGTCGAGACATCACCTCTAGCATTTCAAAAGCTCCCACCCTGATCTAAAGGATACTCCCTTCGCATCTTCACTTCACAACAAAATGATCTCTTTTATTGTGCTAACACACGTTCACTTCTTTCCTCACTCGTCGTACTCTTCTCGAACACTTGAACTCTTTCTAGTATACGTACCATACTTCAGTTTCCACAATCTATGGAGTCACTACCTCCAAACTTGGTCATCTTACTAGCCTCAATCTCCTTTAAGGCCATTCCCGGCCTTAACGATCCGATTCTGGTCGAACATATCCACGAACTCATACGATGGTTACCTAAACCTGGGCCTAGCACCCTCGTGAGTCGTGACCACCGCCTGGCGGGACCACGCCAGCCCGACCCCACCACATTTCAGGTGGTGGGTTGACCCGTGATTGGTCCTCAACCCGACCCGCTATCGCGTTAAACACTTGTTCCCCCGATCCGGAATAATCTCACAACTCAAGTCAGGAAAACCTAGTGGTCTTCTTAGCTCAACTACCCTCTTTCATTTCCTACCACTCAGGGACTTATCACACAAATATATCCCACGTATACTATGCACTCTGGTAAAGGTCAACACCAACATAAATCTTTTACTCAAGATGGCCTCGCATCTAAGGGTTCTACGTATAAAACTCTAAGGCTCACACTTTCCCTGTCCCCAAACTTACCCTTCTAATTAACCATGTTTCTAATCACAATTTTAACATAATGTTATCTGAACATAATACTTAGCACTTCATCATATCATCTACGCATACTAGTCTCTAGAGGGGTAAGAATATACTTGTACCATCTACTTCACTCTAATCATAGGCCTGCCCTGCAGGGCGCATAGCTGTAGAAGGCGATGATCCTGCCACTGACCCGGTAGGCTGCGTCATTCTGCTTGTACCCCTCCTATAAGCACAGTCTCTCGTCACATGGCCACGGCGGCGCGGTGAAACAAGCACCGATGAAAGACGACATTCCGGGATGGCGCTTGCCACATCGTCTGTAATCGAGGGCGTGAATCCTGCGGCTAGAACGTGTATATCGTAACCCATAAGCCACAGGCTCGACCGGCTCGAATACCGAGCGTCACGAAGGCGCGGAGGACCACTCTGTACTGGCGGAGGTACATAACTAGCCTGCTGCTTAGGCGGTCCGCCTCGAAAGTTACCAAAGGACCTGCGTCACGGCGCCTTCTCGCGATCTCGGTCATTCCGTCGACCTCTCCGTTCCTCACACCCAAGTGCATAAGTCTGTATGCGGGCAATGTCCATGCGGTGAAGAGCTACTCGAACAAGCCTCGCCAAGTAGTCATCGAGGTGGCGTAGTGGTGCACTCGTCCTCGTCGGCTACGATGCGGGGGCGTCACAGAGCTAGTGAGTCAAACTCCACATTGTACTCCGAGCAAATGCCATGCGCCTCAGCGTCAAAAATTTGTCGGCCGAGCCCTTCTCATCGTGGAGGCAAGAAGTGTGCAAGAAATGCCACGAGAACTCGTCCATACGGTGGAAGTGCATACTCTCCCGAGGCGGCTCACGAATCAAACGATCATTGCGGTATCACGCGGCCGATGCGAACCTAAGACCACCGACTCGGTCTCGAAGCCTTGATCACTCTCATGATCCAGAATGGCGTCGAATGAACTCCTGCGGATCATCCTCGTGCCTCGACGTAGAACTACGGCGGCTCTGACTCGAGAAAGTCGAAGCCTCAAACTATCCGATCTCGGGTGAACCATGGGTACTACTGGAACTGCTGCGTCCAGTCTATCCTCGTGCCTTGCCACTATCCTGGCCAATAACTGGGCCATCTCTTTGTAACCCATCTCCTCTGCTCCAGGCTGTGGGACTGGAGGCTCAGGTACCGTGGTCTCAGCAGCCACTGCTGCGGCTCTAAACTCTTTGAAAGTGGCGTATAAAACTCGCCGTCTGAAGCACTATCTCGGGTAATGGCTGGTGCGCCCCGTACTCCTCGTATCCTACTAGCATCTCCCGGCTGCCTTGCCCATGGGCGGGTTGCACTGCTGTGAGCATAAGCGGTAAAACGAAATCGTCGAGAGGGTCCAACTTATCACCACTCTAGGCACGATCTCGGAATGAGAAGAATGAAATCAATCCTAAATGTCCTGCGACCTCACGATTATAGATGTGGTGCGCAACACCGATAATCAAGACTACTAGACGATGCATGGACATTTTCAGAGGATTAAGCGCTCGATACCACTTTTGTCACGACCCGTTAGGGGCGTGGTAGTGCCTTACGGGCACCAGTAGTCATACATCAGTGTCAGTGAACATAAAAACAAGACATGAAACAATGTAAAAATGAAACACATTTTACGAGAGAAAGTCGCCTTTGGCATATATAAATACAAAGTTTGAGCAGTTTAATCCTTTTACAAACCACACTTGTGATTACTATAGACCTCTAGGAGTTTTATAACAACAACTATGGCGGGACGGGGCCGCCATACCACGAATGTACAGAACCTACGGACTGGGAGTAGCATGCAAAGATAAGCCTCAGAAGGCAGGGCTTCCAACCATTGAACTGTGATCCTATGGCGAGGATCCTGGCCGATGTACCTCTACTGCGGCATGAACGCGGCCCAAGGGCGTCGATCTGACAGTACCAAGTATGTGGCGAAAAAATCGTAAATGAAATCATAGTAGTCTATATAGCGGGAGACATGTATGATAACAAAACTACGATTCATAATATAAAATCAGCCATGTCAAGTCGGGGACTCACGCCTCAAGTCATCCCGCCGTACGTGGAACTCCTTCCATCACTGGCGATCTAGGTATTAGTTACGTGATCGTGTAACATGTCGTCCCATCTCATGGACTCGAGGTGAAATCGTATGGAATACATTCGGTCCATCTCATGGACTCGGTATCAAATCAGGTGGTATACATTCGGTTCATCCCATGAGCGGTGTCGCATGAAATACATTCGGTCCATCGTGGGCCGCGGTAGTCGAGTGAAATACATTCGGTTCATCTCGTGAGCAGCGGTAGTCAGTGAAATACATTCGGTTCATCCAGCGAACGCGGTGGTCGAGTGAAATACATTCGGTTCATCTCGTGACGCGGTAGTCAGTGAAATACATTCCGGTTCATCTCATGAGCGCGGTGGTCAGTGAAATACATTCGGTTCATCCATGACGCGGTAGTCGAGTGAAATACATTCGGTTCATCTCGTGAGCGTGGTAGTCAGTGAAATACATTCGGTTCATCCCGTGAGCGGTAGTCGGATGGTCATAACATTTAAACGCTCTTTTAAGGCAGTTAAGGTAATACCATATTTTCCTTTTAAAACAACTAAGGTAACACTATGCCCTCCTTTTTAAACCAAAACACTTTCCTTTTTAAAGTCAAGTAACAACCTTCTTTTCCAAAAGTTCAAGTTTGCCTAATTTCAAATATTCACATTTCTTATTTTTGAAAGGTTTCATAGTTCATAGTCTTAATCTTTTAATAACATAATTCTCCTTTTAAAACAGTTGAGTAATATATGCCTTATGTGTGAGTAGGTTATTCTTGTTTATAACAATCTTCTTAAAGCGACCATGATCTAGGAAATGTAATATCATTTTGTCTCATCTTAGCTTCATGCGGATGGAGGTCTCTCTTGGTTTTAATAATACTTTATTAGTCAATACATTTCCCTTTATTAACGCTGCTGTGGTTTGTTCGATACTTATTCTCATTTCCGAAATCAGTAAAACATTATTCCTTTTACAAACCAAGTACTCATTGCTCACGAATGAGGTTTCACACTTTTTAACAAAATTCATATCAATTCAATTAAGTCAAGTCTCTTATCTTTTGAGATCAAGTCTCTTAACTTTTAAAATCAATAACCCATTCTTTTTATCTTTCTTAAGTCGTTATACCTAACTTCCCATAAAGCTGGTATAAATCTTAAGCTTTAAAACCAAGTGTTACTCTTCTTTCAAAAGGTTTCTTAATTCTTCTGAAATACTTCAAGATTCTTATTATTCAGGCTTAAGTCAAAAGACATTGCCGTAAAGCTACGTTCAGTTAACACACGTACGTCTACCGTACTATATATATATATATACTTTTAAAATATCATGCTCAAGAGTATAGGAAGAATCACATACCTTGCGACGATTATCGACTATTAGCAAATAGCTCCAAGTACTGTAATCCGGCTAGCCTTTTTCACTTCTTGAGTAGAATACGCTACTCGCGATTTCAACCTATCACGGTCATATAAGTCTATCAATGTCTAGACTATTACGCAAAACATTTCTAGATACAGATTCCTTTATTCTATGGAAAAAATTGGGCAAGACTTCCTACGCCAAACTACACAAGTCTCAGTAAATACGGTCTATGTAAATCTGATTCGATCTTCTTCTTTAATATTCTTACGATGTGATTTGATTAAATTATTTTACGTAATATCCTTCTATTACAGTTCAAATCTCTTCTATGAATCTTATATTCATTTCTATACTACTACGATATGTAATTTCCAATTACAATAGAAGGGCGATAGTATTTACCTCGATAAGCCCAAAATTATCCAAGTTTAATGTCGATCTGAGCAACGTTTAGCTCCTAAATCCGTGCGCTCAACCGCTCAAACAACCCTTAGAAGTTCTAACCAACTTCTACTTAAATACTTCAACCATCTATGAAGATTTCCTTAGTGTTTAGTTTAGTGGCTAAAGGAAGTATAATAGTATTTACGGGCTTTTAGTATAGGTATAACCTTGAAATACTACAAGGTATTTGGGCAGTATTTTGGAATAGTAACAATACTAGGAGAATACTTTTCTACCAAGGGGGTATTTTACGAAAACAACTAGGCAAGGGGTTGGTAGGGCCTCACAGGGGAGGAGCTCTTGGACGAGAGCTTTGCTAAGAGGGGAGGGATTTTTAGACTAGGAAATGTCTAAGTGTGGATGAAGAAGTTCATCAACTAAGGGGGGTATTTATAGGCCAACCAATGGCCAAGATCAAGACAAGTGGTAGGCAAGTGTAGGGTGGGGATATGGACAAGTGTAAGTGGGTCCCACTTGCTCATCAACTACACAAAATATCTACAAAATATCCTACCTAATCTTTGACCAAGGAAAAGGCACAAAAAATGTGTAAAGAATGCCCACTTTGCCGTCCATTGAGGGCGACAAGTGTCACCCTCCCGTTGGTCCAAAATATTTCATCTCTCGGAAAAATCCGCAAAAATAATAAATGACATAGCCGCATTTTTCCCTTCGCAAAGTTTGGAAAACGTTTCGTCGGAAAACAATTCTTTTTGGTAGTTGTGCACAAAATTTCGGTCCTTGCCTAACTTAAGGCTTAAACTTTTATACGTACGCCCTCACGTACATACTCTGGAAATACGGGGTATAACAGATACGGGAGCTGAGGTACTAGTTCTTTAGTCAGTTCCGGTTGTTAGTGAATTCCCGGATATATTCCTCCAGAGCGGGAGATAGAATTCTGTATTGATGTTCTGCCAGATACCCAGCCGATATCCATTCCACCGTATAGAATGACACCTGCTGAGTTGAAGGAGTTGAAGGACCAGCTGATAGACTTGCTGGAGAAAGACTTTATTAAGCCTAGTACATCACATTGGGGAGCACCAGTGTTGTTTATGAAGAAGAAGGATGGGTCGCTGCGTATGTGTATTGACTACAGGCATCTGAACAAGGTAACCATCAAAAATAGGTATCCCCTCCACAGGATTGATGATTTGTTTGATCAGTTGTAGGGTGCTAGGTGTTTCTCCAAGATAGACCTGTGATCCGGTTATCATCAGGTGCGAGTTAGAGGCGAGATATCGAAGCTGCATTCGGGACTCGTGCGGGCATTATGAGTAGGGTGATGTCTTTCGGGTTGACTAATGCTCCAACAGTGTTTATGAATTTGATGAACTGGGTGTTCAAGCCATTTCTAGATACATTTGTTATAGTATTCATTGATGACATCCTGGTATATTCTCGCTCAGAGCAGGAGCATGCGGATCATTCGAGGCGATGCCAGATTCCTCCATGTGGCGATTGTATGCCACATTTTCGAAGTGTGAGTTCTGGTTGGACTCAGTGGCATTCTTGGGGCATATTATAGGGACCGATGGTATTCGAGTTGATACGGCGAATATTGAGGCGGTGAAGACGTGGCCTAGACCTACTACACCTACTGAGGTGCGTAGTTTTTTGGGGCTAGCGGGGTATTATCGGAGGTTTGTGGAAAAGTTTGCTTCGATCTTAGCACCTTTGAATAGGCTGACTCAGAAGGCGGCTAAGTTCCAATGGACGCTTCCAGTTATTGAAAGATAAGTTGACGACGCCTCCAATTCTTACTCTTTCCGAGGGATTAGAGGGTTATGTCGTGTATTGTGATGCTTCAGGTGTTGGGCTAGGTTGTGTATTGATGCAGCATGGTAAGGTTATAGCTTACGCGTCGACACTCGAGAGCGTAGGAAGAACTACCCTACTCATGATTTGGAGTTAGAGACAGTGATACATGCTTTGAAGATATAGAGACACTATCTATATGGGGTTCATATTGATATTTATACGGATCAGAAGAGTCTCCAGTATATCTTCCGACAGAAGGAGCTAAACTTGCGGCAGAGACGGTGGTTAGAGCTACTTAAGGACTATGATGTTGATATTCTATACCACCCAGGGAAAGCCAATGTGGTTGCAGATGCTCTTAGTCATAGATCTATGGGTAGTCTGTCAGATGTGCTGCCAGATAGAAGGGAAATGGTTCGTAAGATACATCAGTTAGCGAGCCTTGGGATTCGGTTGATCGATTCCGGTGACAGTGGGGTTCGGGTCCGAGAGGTTGCCTAGTCTTCCATCGTAGAAGAGGTGAAGATGCACCAGTATGAGGATTCGGTTCTGGTACGGTATCGAGATACGGCTTTTCAAGAGGAGAAGAGTCTATTTTAGGTAGCACCTGATGGGGTGCTAAGGTACGAGGGTAGATTGTGTGTATCCGATGTTGCAGGAATTCGTCTGCGGAGTTACGGGAGGCACACAATGCTCGTTATTCTATTCATCCGGAGTCGACAAAGATGTACCATGACCTCAGATATGTGTATTGGTGGGATGGCACGAAAAGGGCGTAGCGTTTTGTTGCTCGATGTCGGTGTCGGAGTCAGCGCGAAGCACAGTGGGTTATTACAGACGATAGAGATTCCGACTTGGAAGTGGGAGGTGATTAACATGGATTTCTTTACAGTGTTACCTCGTACTCAGAGGAAGTGTGACTCCATTTGGGTGATAGTTGACAGGCTGACAAAATTAGCCCATTTTCTTCCGGTCAGGACTACTTACTCGGTTGAGGATTATGCTAGACTTTATATCAGGGAGATTGTGAGACTGCATGGGGTTCCCACGTCTATTATATCTGACAGGGGAGCTCAGTTTATAACTAACTTCTGGAGGTCATTCCAGAAAGGGTTGGGGACACAAGTGAGTCTCGATCTGACGTTTCACCTCGGTGATGGGCGGGCGGTCGTACTATCCGACAACGAGGATATGTTGAGAGCCTGCGTGATTGACGTCAGAGGTAGTTGGGAGGATCATTTGCCACTCGTAGAGTTTACCTATAGTAACAGCTATCACTCCAGTATTCAAATGGCCCCGTATGAGGCCTTATATGGGAGGAGGTGTAGGTCCCCCATTGGTTGGTTTGATGTGGGCGAGGTTCAGTTAGTTGGCCCAAACTTGATTCAGCAAGCTGTGGATAAGGTGAAGCTTATCCAGGAAAGGTTATTAGTAGCACAGAGTCGACAGAAGTCGTATGCAGATAATCAACGTCGACACTTGGAGTTCTAGCTTGACGATTGGGTATTCCTGAAGGTATCACCCATGAAGGGTGTGATGAGATTTCGTAGGAAAGAGAAGCTTAGCCCGAGGTACATTGGGCCTTACCAGATTGTTCGCAGAGTAGGCAAGGTTGCCTATGAGTTAGATCTGCCATCAGACTTAGAGGCGGTACATCCGGTCTTCCATGTATCGATGCTACGTAAGTGTATTGTGGATCCATCTAGAGTCTTCCCAGTAGATGACATCCAGGTGACAGAGGGGTTGGCATATGAGGAGAGTCCCATAGCCATACTTGATCGCCAGATTAGACAGTTACGGACTAAGGATGTGACTTCTGTCAAGGTATTATGGCGGAATGATAATAGGGAAGAGATGACGTGGGAGGTGGAAGACGAGATGATGAGGAAGTATCCTCACTTATTCCAGATGCCCACAGGTAATTCTAATCCCTATTAGACTATTTAATTGATGTATAAGATTATGTGTTATATTGTGGTCATATGAGGCATCTTAGTGTTTGCTAAGTATAGGTTGGTAGGTGTAGTTAAGGTAAACTATGCCGGAAGTTGTATACTTGAGACCTAATGTGAACATTCGGGACGGATGTTTTTAAGGGGGGAGAATGTTACACCCCGTAATTCCCTAGCTACTAAGTGAGAATATGAGTATAGAAATAAGATTGGAATGTCGAAAGGAAAGGATTTTTACATTTCTTTATACGGAAAATTTTCGAGTTTAATGTGATGACAAGAATTAATTCTAGTAATTGAATTCTTTCCAATAGAATTGTGGACTAAGTGATAAATAATTAAGTCTTGGTATATGGATGTTGAAGCCATCGAATTTTGGATGAAAAAATGGCCAAGTACAGAAATGATTTTTTGTGAAGAGAATTCTTGGGCAATAGGAGAGTAGCAAGTGCCCCACCACTTGTCTTGTGAAGACTCCACACATCTCTATATAGAAATAAGTCTTGCAAGACTTAGCACTAAATAATATCTCTTCTTCAAACCCTCATAGCTCCCTTAACCTAAGGTTTTCGAAAAACCTCTCATCTAAAGACAAGAACAAGATCAAAATATTTTCTTTCCAAGATTTAGCACCTAGACAAAGTTCTAAGCCAAGCTAACCTTACAATATTGTAAGCCACGGTTTTGGCAAGAGAAAAGTGTTGGAACCCTAAGTTGTGGATAATCTTTTGGAAATAAAACATGGAAGCAAGATGGTTACAAGCTTGTAGAGGTTACATGTGTGCGATTGTAACGTGAAGAAGTGGTGCTAAAGGGAAGTGTGTGGGTGCCGTGTAAAGTGGGATGTTTTTAGCTAAAGATTTTGGTAAGTTTTCTTCTTCCTCTTGAAGTAATTATATATTACATTTTGGTAGTTAGGTGAAGAACTTGTAACAAGAAAAATGGAGTATAAGAAACCTATGTGACATTTTTGGGTGATTGCCGATTTTGAGGCAGTTTTGGGAAGTGTCGGATTCGTTGGTTATTGTTGTTGTTTAACGTCTCTAATCGCATGCTAAAATGAAGGGAATCTTGTTGTTACAAGTTGATATAGTTTGTATATAAATATTGGAATACGAATTGAATTATAAGGGGTTATAGAGAGGACTTTGGTTGTAGTAGTTGGCCGAAAAACTGCACAAAACTGTGAGGCGTTATTGTGCAGTTTTAGGGACTGTTTTGAGGCGTTAGAATGCTGGAAATTCAGCCACCAATATGCATGTTTAATGTAGTAGATTGCTAATGAAAGTCCAGAAGGAATAAGGGTGTGGAAATGCGTCGAAAGGCCTCACATTCCACCCTCGTTATAGTTGGTTATAGGATGTTTTAAGGGCTGTTTTGTGGACTGTTTTGGTATGATTATGGGGCAGAATTTTACACGTCAAGTTGGCGTGTAATCCCCTTTGGTTGCTATTTTGTTGTGCCCTTAAGTGGTGCCTTGTTTGTTGATTTATATGGTCTTGTTTATAAGGTGGAAAAGTACGTAGAAACAAAGGAAGTCTTTGCGATTTTTGTAGAATTGGGAACGTTACTTAGTCCATAACCTACCCTAAAAGGCATGTAGAATTGATAGACGTGTTATTGTCAATATAGGTTGAAGTACTACTTGTGACGAATTCTAGTTGTCAAGTCGGTATAGTCTATAAGGTATGTGAAACTCTCTTTTCTTCTTTGGCATGATTGTTGTATGAAATGAGTGTACGGTATACGTACATAGCTTCTGTGGATTCTAATCCTATATGATATGTGGTACGTAGTACCTTGATTTCCAATTAATGTTTTGAAAGATTACATGATATATGGCACTTTGATTTTCTAAAGGATGTTTTAGAAGTAGTACGTGATAACTAGTGCCTTGATTTTCCAAATCATGTTTTTTTATAGATACTTGAGATGATAAGTGTCTTGATTTTCTAAATGATGGTTTCAAAATGATACACGTATTGGATCCTAACTCCTAGTGATACATATAGTACTTTGGGTGTTTCAAAAATGGAAATTGAGTCTATAAGGTGAATGTACGGCGGACGTACATTGTGGTAATGGATCTTAATCCTTAATGAACTATGTGATAGTGCCTTGGTGTTATAAAATGAAAGACTTGTTAGTGTCTTGGTTGTCCTAAAATGAAAGTTCATTTGAAAGATAATGTTGTTGAGAGTCAAAAGGGGATTTAAATTGTGCAAGGCTGGCATGATAGTTAAATGTATATTTATTGGGATGGGTTGCACGATCCGCAACACTTGTATACATTTAGTGGGTCGGGTTGCACGATTCACAATACTTATATATATTGGGACGGGTTGCTCGATCCGCAACACTATTTTATATTGGGACGAGTTGTACGATCCGCCACACTGATTTATATACATGTGCGCGTGAAAAATTATATGGGTCGGCGTCCCATGGTGTTGACTTGACTCTCGATTGAAAGAAAAGAAGGTACAGTTGGCTTTATTTTTATATGGCACGGTTGGATCAGGTATTTGATTTTTATACTTGCCCCTGTTATTCTTTTGGCCAGTTATGTGTTTAATTATTGTACCTTATGTTTCCATGCTTAGTACCTATTGTACTGACCCCCTTCGGGGGGCTGCGTTCATGCCCGCAGGTGTAGGTACTCAGTTTGTTGATCCGCGTACTTATGATCTTTGCTCAGCTGTTGATATAGCTCCTTTATTCGGGAGTCTAGTCATTTTGGTACATTTTTGTTATTACAGACTTATGTACATTCAGGGTACGGCGGGGCCTTGTCCCGTCATAGATATTGTTATACTCTTGAGTGCAGTAGTCGTGTGGGTGGGCGTATGTCTTGTGTAGCTCATTTTGGGTTTATGTATATAATGGCAGCCTCGTCGGCTTGCCAGTTTTATCACATGAGTTGCTTTAATTATATGAGTTTTATTTTCTTCCGTTGGTTATATGGGAGGTACGGGTATAAGGGTGCCTAGGTAGGACACCAGTCGCGGACCCGGGGTTCGGGTCGTGACAGTAAACCCTCAAAATGTCTCAATTATCCAAAAAATCTCATGTATAAGATTTCATATTTGTTTCTGCGATGAATACACTGTGTTGAAGACATCACACACCTCAAAAAATTTAGGTCGAAGATTATTTAATTGTGCAGTTGAAACTGTGAGTTTTAAATTCTCAAGGTATGCGCTTTTTATCTTGTTACCGTTTAAAAGCATCTAATTAATGATTTTTTGTTTAGAAATATGGTGATTGCGATTCTTTTAGATTTATTGAGTCACACCACAACACAACAACAAATCCATCAAAGAAATTTCATATGCGACAACAACATCTAAAAGTGTAGTCGAAGTTTGAAATACTGAATAGACTCAAAAAATCTAAATAGGACATGAATTTACTTAAGTTGCTGCTTAAAGAATCTGAAGAACAAAGAGTTTGATGACGGCTTAAGAAAAAAAGAATGGACTAAGAAGGTTGTTGTATGAATTATTAGTGGTGTTTGCTATTTGAAAATGTGTAATAGAGCTTTAGTGTGATTGAGTCTTTCATTTAGTGTGAAAAGTATAAACAATATGAAGCATATATATATATATATATATATATATATATATATATATATATATATATATGTTTGTCCTCAAGTGTCTCTATTATGTTTGCATATAAATTTGTATTCATAGTCGATAATAGTAAACGTTAACTCACAATCGATAATCACTATGATTGTAGCTTATAGATAAAAGATGCTTTAAAGCTTTAACCTTAACATATTTGAACATATTCAAAATATTTAAGCACATCCAAATTCAAAAGTCAACAAAGCAATATTAGATACAAAATAATTAAGCACACCCAAAATAATTGACCTACAACTTATAAAAATAGTCATATATAAAAACATTCAAAACATGCCACAATTCAAAAATAAAAACAGTCAAATTAATTATTTGTTAAAATCAATCATGATTAACAACTACTAGTGATTGTTTGTCATCCACCGCTAGACATTCACAAAAAATTTACTTGTTTGTTACAACCCAAATACCAAATTAATTGTCTACAACAACACATACCAAGTGAAAATACCACAATGTGGGGTCTGGGGAGGGTAGAATGTACACATACCTCACCTCCACCTTGGTAGGTAGAGCGGTTGTTTCCGGGAGACCCTAGGCTCAAGATAAAGCATAATCAGGCAAAACTTTTCTAAACAAGCATTAATATGGGTGCTAACGCCCGCGACAAGCTTTTCATTGTCAAGATCAACTTCAGTTTGACACATATTAGAAACAACCTTGCCATTAACTTGAGCAAGGACATCTGATGTCTTCTCATCATGACAAACTGGTACAAGGACCTCTACCGCCTTCTCAAATTGAGCAGTTGACATGGGGACCTCTGCGCCTTCTCAACTTTAGCAACTGGCACAAGGGCGACCTTCTCAAATTCAGCAGTAGGGACATTAACGTTCTCAAACTCGGTAGCTGGTCTAGGGACATCAACCTCAACAACTAGACTATGAATGATGCCAATTTTTGTACAGGTGTTTGCGCTGCATTTTTGAATATATTAACAATAATACTAATCGCATATAACATAATTACAACAGAAATAAATTCCAATTGTTCACTTTATTCTTTGAGAGTCCTCTCCTTCTTCTTCGCCTTCTCACTCCTTCTAAATTTTTCCCCTCTACGTACGCGAGAAGAGTATTCAAACACTCCATAATCTCCACACGCTGCTTTAGTTACTCCTATTCTAACTGCACTGATTGGTCCCCACTTGATTCTGCATGATCTCTAGATTTCCCAACATCAATATATTTCGATCATCGCTTGAGACTGAATTATCACTATTATCCCTAGAATGAGTAACCTCCACATCAAAAGTCTCATCAGTCTCCTATTCAACCTTACTAGGATCATTCGGGGCATGCTTTGATGAAATTAATATAGTCACGCCTTTCGTTTCATGCTTCAACTTATCTATGATAGGATCATTCTATTCATCATCATATGACAAGAAGATTTCATGTAAGCATGCTCCATCTCATGCTCTGTAGGGATGATGTAAGGGTGCACAACCTAAAAATAAATAAAACATTAACATTTAGCTTCTATGTTTGCAAATAAATTGATAATACACTCTAAATTTATACTTTTGAAGCTCCCGCTCCAATCATAAATGGATCACCTTCATTAAATAGCTTCATTTTTGTGGTGTTCCACCTACGGATTCTAGGAATAGGCAAAGGAGCCTCATCTGATTTTCCAGCATTCCTTCCAAGTGAGGGTAAAACTTCATATGCCCAGACTTGTAATCAGACAAATTATCACTGAGTGTAAAAATAAATAACACACATTCTACACTCTACTACACCAGTGGTTTATAATATTTACAATAAATGTCCATGGAAAGCCGTAGAAAGCATATGATGTAGTCTTCTTATCAACGTGCTCTTGTTGGAGCCTTGAAATATCTACATTGTTTCTCAAGTAGTCCAATGTGAGATTAAAGGATTCCTTTCCCCAATGATATCTCTGAAATAATTTCAAATCATCCACCATTTTAATCAAATCATGATCCAAAACCCTGCCTACATCTTTGGCAAGCAAGATTGTGTGCAAAAATCATACAAAGAGAACATTTAAACTTTTCTTATTTGTTTAGTATGTCCCATCTATAGCCTCCAATAGCCTATTCATTGTCATCTTTGTGTTTGCGGAAAACCGTTTTGTAGAACGTCGCCTCTTTTCTTATTGTCGTGTCCTCTCTAAATTGGTTGAAATATGATCCACAACTTAAATCGGTGATCAAAGCAAACTCATTCAAGCCAAAACACAAGAATTGTCATTCACGAGTAACCACAACTCATGTTTTTTTTTCTCAACGACATGACGAAGAAACATATAATGGACCATCTATCCATTAAATTTGATGAAGTGTTCAGAGATCTTTCTTAAGTGACCGAAACATGAATGCTTGAACATTTTCCTGATTTTTTGATCTGTCAACGCTTGTTTAAATTCGTCTAACAAGGTCAGCCTGCTCCCAACAGAAAGTGTTGCTGGAAAAGCTTCATAATTATTCAATCAATTAATCAAATTATACTTCTCCACATTGAAGGGGAGCCTTGGAGTAACTGATAAAGTTGATGTCACGTGACCAGGAGGTCATGGGTCCAAGCCGTGGAAACAACCTCTTGCAAAAATGTGAGGTAAGACTGCGTACAATAGACTCTTATGGTCTGAATCTTCTCCGACCTGCGCATGGGAGCTTAGTGCACGCCGCTTTTCTACACTTCTCCACATTGATTGTCTTTGCACAATATGTCAAAGACAGATGATCAAGATCTTCGTCGTCATCAGACACTTTTGAGCCATCCTCAGAAACATAACTATCACCCTCAACTCTATCTCATTCACTATCAGCCACACTATAATCATTATTATGATACATGGGGTCTGAGTAGGCCTCATTATCATATTCTACAGTTCTTTTTCTTTTTTCATCTCGTCGTACTTTTTCACTTCTCTTTTTTTATCATTACGATTTATACCAGAACGAGTTTTAACCATTTGATAGGCTGAGTGGCTATTTTTTCTCATCTTCCTCTATTTCTAGCCATGCATTATGATCTACGTACATATAGAGTGACGTTGGTCAACCATGATATTAAAACAATAATATTAATAAACCAGATGATGTATTAAAAAAATCATAAACAATCAATCAAAATAAGTAGAAATAAGACATATTTCAATAAAAACAGGCTAAATTTAAAAAAGTTTTAAAAAAATCAGAACTTTATGAACACTAGATTTTATCAAGATAAAAAGCAACTTTCAAGGTAATATGAAGCTCAAAATGCTCTGACGGAGTTGTAAAAAAAAAAAGAATTTACCTAGGAATGACGCTTGGACAGTATCCGAGCTTGACAAAGACGAATAGTGCACTGAAAGTCGAAGAGAGTTCAAATTGGGAAAGTGAAAGCAACTGCAGAAAGAGAGTGGACTTTTGTATATTTTAATATAACTCAATGGGACTTAAGTGTAGAAATTTAAAATTCCAAACTTTTAAAAATTATGAAAGTTACCATGGACCCACATATTCCAAATTCTAATCCATAAAAATAAAAAATAAAAAAAATAATAATGTGTTGGCCAATATAAATTTCAAAGTGATCAAATCTTCCCCTCTAAGCTATACGTCTCAAAAAAGACTGAGGGCCTGTTTGGATTGGCGGTGGACAGAAGTGCTTAGAGGTGATTTATATTTGGATGAAACAATGTAAAAGTGATTTTTATCAATAAATGATGTTTGAATAGTTTTGATCAAAATTAATTTTGAATGTAGAATTATCAAAATGGACATTAGAATTATCAAAATGGACATTTAGTCAATACATATAAATAAAAATTACTAATAAATGAAAATATGTAAATAAAAATTACAAATAGATAATAGAATTTAAAGTGCAATATAGTACTTAAATATTAGTATAATATTATTACAATACTAATTTAAAGTGCAAATAGTATTTAAATATTATTACAATACTAATTTTGCATGTACTCTATAATTTGATTGCGGACTAAGTCTCGAACGTGATTCATCTCTGATGAAGAAGCTACATTAAAAACCTGTGATTGATCCAAGTTAGATGATGTATGATAATCATCATTTAGTAGTATATTTGATTATTATTTTTAATTAAAACAGAACATGAGTAGTATATTTGATTTTTTTAGTAATTATTTCTAGATATTTAAAGAGGGTAATGAAAGTTGTATATTTGGATTATTTGTTTTAGTAATTATTTCTAAATATTTAAAGAGGTTAATGAAAGTTGTATATTTGAATTTTTTTTAGTAATTATTTCTAGATATTTAAAGAGAGTAATGAATGTGTATATAGTTGTTGATGAAAATTAAAGATGATAATTAAAAAAATTATAAAATTCAAATTGAAATAAATGGTAGAAGAGAAGCCAGAAGCACTTCTGGCAGAAATTAGCTTTTATCAAGCAGTTTTAAAAAGTCAAATCAAATATATCAATTTTGTTATTTTTATAAAAATGAATACCCAAAAGACAATCCGACAGCCACTGAGCATCCTAACAATACAATCAGGGGCACAAACTAAAGCACTTGCAAGGAAAGTATACGAGGATAGAATATACTAGGGATAATGAAATATAGTTGTTAAACACTATGAAGCCTTAGACAGCCCATAGCCATAGAGTTTTCTAGAAGGTTTTTTTTATGTAGATATAGACAAAAAGCTCCTAAATTCTTGGACCATTTACATCAAGGATGCTGCTGGATTTCATAAGCAAGCTGCAGTAGTAATTAATTAAAAGTACGTTCCTCGTAGACTTTTAATGCGTAGGTTTCTCGCTCATATTATTTTTGGGGTCCGTTTAGTGTTTTATGATTATTCTTTGTATATAGAACTAAAGATTCTCAAAGGCTCCCTAGTCTTTGCAGCCATATCTATTTAGTTAGCTAAGTATGAGGTAAGCAATGCTCATGATAGTGTTATCCACAGCTGGAAATGTTTTTTTAAGATTAAAAACAAAAGAGACACGCTGATCCATTTGCTCTTAGTCACGGTTACCGAGGTTTTAGGCATGGCAAGGTTTTCAAAATTTTGTTTGATCATAAAATTTTAATTAAAAACAAATTTTTAAATTTTAAATTCTGTCTTAAATCTATTTCAAATCTTTTAAAAACTATCCCAATTTTTTGTATTTTATAAAAAAAATCTCATTTATTTATGACCCAACTAATTCTATCTATCACATTCCGCTATTAAAGTGTCAGAATTTATCTTGAATTTATCATCTTATTTGAATTCTATAATAATTGTGTTTTACTTCAAAAAAAATCTTGATGGAAAATATTTTTTTTTTTAGAAAAGAAATCTACCATATTTATCATTTTCTTGTAGGAGAAGTTTTGAACTTCTATAAATAGAATTTTTTATTCTTATACATAACACAATTTAGTCGTTTATAGAGTTTTGTTTAGGGGAATATTTTTTCTCTCAATAGATTTAATGTTTTTATATTAGTTTTCTCAATATGTAGGTTGTTTGACCAAAACATATTAATATTATGCTTCTTTTAGTATAATTTATGTGTCGTCTGATTTATCGTCTTTTAAGATTTGAAATTATTAGCTTTCGTATAACACCCTGATTTTTGGGTCAATATCTATGTTTTGACTTTTTCAAATCTTTTAAAAACTATCCCAATTTTTTGTATTTTATAAAAAAATCTCATTTATTTATGATCCAACTAATTCTATCTATCACATTCCTATATTAAAGTGTCAGAATTTATCTTGAATTTATCATCTTATTTGAATTCTATCATAATTGTATTTTACTTCAAAAAATATTTTGATGAAAAATAAATTTATTTTAGAAAAGGAATCTATCATATTTATCATTTTCTTGTAGGGGAAGTTTTGAACTTCTATAAATAGAATGTTTTATTCTTATACATAACACAATTTAGTCGTTTAGAAAGTTTTGTTTAGGGGAATATTTTTTCTCTCAATAGATTTAATGTTTTTATATTAGTTTTCTCAATATGTAGGTTGTTTGACCAAAGCATATTAATATTATGCTTCTTTTAGTATAATTTTTGTGTCGTCTGATTTATCGTCGTTCAAGATTTGAAATTATTAATTTCGTATAACACCCTGATTTTTTCGATCGCAACAAGTGGTATCAGCTTGATTGTGATTATACTTTGTCTTGAGCCGAGGTTCTCCCGGAAACAGTCGCTCTACCTATCAAGGTAGATGTAAGGTCTGTGTACACTCTACCCTCCCCAAACCCCACGTTGTGGAATTTCACTGGGTATGTTATTGTTGGTGTTGTAACAAGTGGTATCACAATCAATGAGTCATCTAATGGTTCAATGAGGTTGAAGACAGATCCATATCAAGTTGCAGCCTATTGACGATAATGAATTTTTTTTTATCAAACAAGAGAGAAAAAAATTCGAGCTACTACGTGTGGAAAAAAAGTTTTAATGATATTTTAAAAAAATCTGCTGCTACATCTTTAAAATCAAAACTCATTTTTAATTCTGCAAATGACTAATTTTTAACCGAAAGGGCTCCAAAAAAAAGTTTTAACCCGAAAGAGCTCCAATACTTTTAACCTGCAAGGGCTCCATTTTTAAACATAACAAGCAGCACTGAGGAAAATTATATGAAGATGGAGAATCAAGATTATTTTATCAGAAAATTCAGGTCAACGGAAGATTTGTTAGGATTTGTCCTGAGTTTGCTACCTTATTTGGATTCTATCATAATTGTGTTTTACTTCAAAAAGAATTTCTTTTCTTGATAGAAAAGGACTCTACCATATTTATTATTTTCTCGTAGGAGAAGTTTTGGACTTCTATAAATAGAAGATCTTTTATTCTTAGACATAACACGATAGTTGTTATACCCCGTATTTTCAGAGTATGTACGTAGAAAAGTTTGGGCTTTAAAGTTAGGCATAGGTTCGATTTTTGTGCACAACACCCGGTTAGAGTCGTTTTTCGACGAAACGTTTTACAAACTTTGCGAAGGGAAAATTACGGCTATGTCATTTAGTATTTTTGCGGATTTTTCCGAGAGACGAAATATTTTGGACCAACGAGAGGGCAACACTTGGCACCCTCTCATTGGTGGACTTAAGGGGTGGCTTTAGATGGGCAAGTTGTTGGTAGATATTTGCAGGGTTTTAAGAGTAGGGACTAGGGGCACTGGGCACATCTTGGCCTCCACTTGCCCCACTTGGCTAGATCATGGCCCTTGATTTCCTGTAAATACCTCTCCCTTTGAAGACTTCTTCATCCATTCCATAATTTCCAAGTCTTGAAAACCTCCATCCTCCTTGTTGGTTTCGTCCCCCCTCTCCTTCGGTGAAGGCCTCGCCGAGCACCCCCTCCCATGGCGAGAGTACCCCTCCTAGTGGGGTTGGCCGAGGGGTACACACCCCCCCTTTGTGGTGTTGTCTCGTATAAATACACCCCCTCTTGGTAGAAATACTCTCCAAAGTATTGTTACTATACCCAAATTACCTTAGCCGTATACCTTGTAGTATTCCAAAGATACCTCTATACGTAGAGCCCGGAAATACTACCTTATGTCCTTTTTTGTCTCAAACTGAAACCCTAAGGAAAGTCTCCATAGTTGGTTGGAGTATTAAGAAGAAGTTGCGTAGAACTTCTAGGGGTTGTTTGGAGCGGGTTGGAGCACCCGGAGTAGGAGCTAAACGTTGCTCAGGATCGACATTTTAACTGGGATAATTATGGGCTTATCAAGGTAAATATCTTGTCTCCCTTTTGTAATTGAGTATATACTATTGAAGTATAAGAATTAAGTATAAGGTATATACAAGGAAAGTATATAGAAGAGAATTGAACTGTAATAGAAGGATATTACAGAAAAGACTTGAACTGAAATCATATCAGAAGATTAACCTGCAGAGTAGTCTAGACTTTGATAGACTTGTATAACCGTTATAGGTTGAAGTACTGCGAGTAGCGTATTCTACTCGGAGGGTGGAAAAGGCTAGCCGGACTACGAAGACGTTGGGCGTTTGCTTATAGTCGATAAATCGTCACGAGGTATGTGATTCTTCCTATACTCGAGCATGATATTTTAAAGAATATATATATAGTACGGTGAGCGTCGTGTTAAGCGAATAATAATTTCGCAATGTCTTTTGACTTAAGCTGAATAATAATTACGGCAATGTCTTTTGACTTAAGCCTGAATAAAGAGAATCTGAAGTATTTCAAAAGGAGAGTAACACTTGGTTTTAAAAACTTAAGAGTTATACTAGTTTTATGGGAAGTTAGGTATAACGGCTTAAGAGTGATAAAACGAATGATTTATTGATTTAAGAAGTTAAGAGACTTGATCTTAAAAGATAAGAGACTTGACTTAATTGAATTTTGTTAAAAAGTGTGAAACCTCATTCGTGAGTAATGAATACTTGGTTTTAAAGGAATAAATGTTTCTTGATTTGAAATCGAATAAGTATCGGAGACCACGTGGCGCTAATAAAGGGAAATGTTTTGACTAATAAAGTATTATTAAAACCAGTAGAAACTTCCATCTGCATAGAAGCTAAGATGAGACAAAATGATATTACATTTCCTAGATCATGACTGCTGTAATAAGATTGTTATGATCAAGAATAACCTACTCACACATAAGGTATATGTTTCTCAAATTGTTTTAAAAGATTAAAACTATGAACTACGAAACCTTTCGAAAATGAGAAACTTGAGTAATTGAAATTAGGCAAACTTGAACGTTTGGAAAAGAATGTTGTTACTTGATTTTACAAAGAGAAGTGTTTTGATTTACTTCAAAAGATAATCACTCTATTTTTAGTGTGCGGGGTTATACCTCATGCGGTCTATGTGGCCATGCGGACGGCGAGTCCAGGACGCTGCCGGGGAGTAGCTACCCTCGATGCGGGGAATACCTCATGCGGGCCATTGGAGTGGCCTATGCGAGTCTGCGGAAGTTTCGGGGCTAGACGCGACATTAGATATCGCGCGAGTGGCGGCTTTGATCATGTGACGGCCAGACAGTCTCATGATACGATTTATGACCTTGCTTGCATGTGGTTTTAGTAGTCGGCTATGCCTTCGCATTTACCCCAGACGGTTATGATGACACAGGTGGGACTCGTGTTCATGTATTCCTTGTGCTTTTATATCATAGATCGCGGTGAGGAAGGTATTCCACGCATGATTGATGTTGTGGGCGTGAGACCCATTGTTATATTTGAGTGATAACTTTGAGGCGTGAGTCCACGACTTGACATGATCGCTTATTTATTGTGAATCGTAGTTTGGTTATCATACATGTCTCTCGCTTTATATAGATCGCTATGATTTCATTTCTGATTTTCGGGCCACATACTTGGTACTGTTATCGACCTCGCCGGGGATGCGTTCATGCCGCAGTTGAGGTACACCGATCGTTGATCCTAGCTCTTAGTGGTCGCGTCAGCGTTGGGAAGCTCCGTTTCTCGGAGGCTTATCTTGGTGTAGTCCCCTGTTGTTGTAGTGCTTACATTCGGGGTATGGCGGCCCCGTCGTTGTTGTCATATCATTCATAGAAGTGCGTAGTAATCTTGTGGCGAGTTGTATATGGGATGTAAATCGCTCGGATTTAAGTTTTCATATATTCAAATGCAGAAAGGCAATTTTTCTCGATTAGTATTTCATACTCCATGTTATTGTTTTATATTCACGATTACTCGATGTTGTATCACCAGGGTGCCCGGTAAGGCACGACCACGCCCGGTTCGGTCGTGACAAAAGTGGTATCGAGCGATTAATCCTCGGAAGGTGTCTCTGCATCAGATTCAAGAGTCTTGATTATCGGTGTGTTGTGCACCACACCAATAATCAAGAGGCTATAGGATATTTAGGGTTGGTTTCCATTCTTCTCACTCTGAGATCGTGTCTTAGAGCTGTGTTATAAGTTGAACCCCTCTAACGTATTTCTTTCCCGTACCAGTTATGCCTCCGCGTAAGGCAACCCGCCCGAGGCAAGGCAGCGGCGGAGTCGCGAGTTGAGCACGCAGGAATTACGAGGCACAGCCCAATCATCACCGGGTGGTGTTTCATTCAGGAGTTCGCACGTCACCACCCCAGTGAGTTTAGCACAGCGGCAGCAGTGCCTACCGCGACCATGATATATGAACCTTCAGTTCCACGACCGGGGACAGTGAATATAGATTGCAAAGAGGCGACCGCATTAGCTATGGATTTGGCTACCGCAGAGTATACCAATGTACCGCGAGTCTTGATGATTATCTAAGAGAGGTTGTGCAAGAGAAATTCTTGATTGGGCTTAAGCATGGCACGTATGCGGGCTTATGCGCAGAGCCAAGAAACGTAGAGATCGACGGTTAACGAGGCGAAGAGGCGAGCAATGAAGGTCCTTTGGTAACTTTCGAGGCGAATCGCCTCGCAGATTAGATATGCACATCCACGGTGCAGTGGTCCTCCGCTGGTTCGGGACGTTCGGGTACGCAGGAGTTGGTCGAGCTCGAGCTTCCGTTCACACTACACGTAGGTTCGGCCACCGGATCGATTTTTCCGGTGTTCACAATACGATGCATCATCGGGAATGTCGTCTTTTGTTGGTACTTGTTTTACCTGCGGCCGTCAGGGCCATGTGTCTAAAGGATGTCCTAGTAGGATGGATGCAAGTAGGAGGACTCAGCCTTCAGGATCGGTGGGTAGTTCGTCATCTTCCCTAGCTATGCGCCTCACGGGCAGTTTGATTAGAACGACTTAGGAGTGGCGGTTGATCTGGTATATCCTTAACCCTCTAGAGATTAGTACGTGTAAGATGAGTATATCTTAAGTATTATGTTCAGATAACATAAGTGGAAATTGTGATTAGATACCATGGTTAGTAAAAAGGGGTAAGATTGGGGGATAAGAAAAGTGAGCCTTAGAGCTTTATACGTAGAGACCCAGAGGTAAGGTCATCTCGCAAAAGAGGTATTTTATGTTTGACTTATCTGAGTGCATAGTGCACGTGAGATATGTTTGCGTGATACGTCCCTGAGTTGTTGGAAAATGAAAGAGGGTAGTTGAGCTAAGACGACCGCTAGGTTTTCGTAACGTGATTAGTAAGATTATTCCGGATCGGGGAGCAAGTGTTTTATGCGAGAGTGGGTTGGGTTGAGGCATGCGCGGTCAACCGCGACCTGTTTTATGGTGGGTCGGTTGTGGTGGTCCCGCGGTGGTGGTCACGAGGGTGTTAGGCCCAAGATTAGTTAACCCAGTCGAGTTCGTGGACGACGTGACGAGTCGGGCCGATGAGGTCGGCCCATCTTGTCCTTGATTAGGATCATTTACTCGCAGGTTGGTTATGCGAGATGTTATATCAAGAAGGTTGTAAGGTTGCACGAGGTGCCTACGCGCTTATGACGCAGTGGAGCCTGTGGTACGATCGCTTCTTTTTGGAAGTTTTACGAGCGGGTTAGGAACTGGTGAGTCTCGGACCGCATTCGCCGCCGGGCGGTGTTGGGATTTGTGGGTATTGTGAGGTTTGTTGCCTCCTGTTGAGGGAGTGTTTTTATAAACTACCATTTCAGTATTCGGATATCGCCTTACGAAGCCTCGTAGGGGCGGAAGTGTAAGTTGTCGGTCGATTGGTTCGATGTTGGCAAATTTCAGATAGTGGGTTCATACTTGTTTCGGTAGGATGGGGATAGGGTGAATCCTATCCAGGAGAGGTTATCGACAACTCAGAATCAACAGAAGTCGTGCGGATAATCGGCGACGACGCTGTAGTTCAGGTTGACGGAGGATCTTCTTGAAGGTACCACCCCGGAAGGGTGTGATGAGATTCGGAAAACAGAAGAAACTTAGCCCGAGTTACCTTGGGCCTTTCAGATCATGTGAGGAAATAGGCCAGGTTGCCTATATGTTAGCATTTGTCGTCCAACTTAGGAGGTAGTATGTCCGGTCTTTCGTGTTGCTATGTTCGGAAGAGTATCGTAGATCCATCCAGAGTATTCTCAGTTAATGATGACTAAGTTAGAGATAGTAACCCAGAGATTTGGAACCGAATCGAATGAGATATGGTAAGAAAGAGTTCGAGTGTGCGAGAAGGGTACGGCGCGTAAGGGAAGGAGCGAGCATGTATTACGAGCATAGATGTGATCATTTCTTTTGTAAGGAGAAGGTGCGAAGGAAGTACATTTTAGACCTCGGGTAAGGGCTTTTGTGTCGCTAGAGGTGATTCTTCGTGGACTTGGATGTAAGTATTTGCGCAGGTGTTTCTGTGGCCAGGTGTGGCAGGATTGTTTTCGTAAGTATAGCAGTGAAGACTATACTGGCGCATTTTTTTTTGAGACTTAGAAGGAACATTCGGGACGAATGTTTCTAAGGAGGGGAGAATGTTATACCCGTATTTCCAGTATGCGTAGAAAAGTTTGGGCTTTAAAGTTAGGCATAGGTTCGATTTTTGTGCACAACACGGTTAGAGTCGTTTTAGACGAAGCGTTTACAAACATTGCGAAGGAAAATTACGGCTATGTCATTTAGTATTTTTGGATTTTTCGAGAGGCGAAATGTTTTGGACCAGCGAGGGCAACACTTGGCACCCTCTCATTGGTGGACTTAGGGCGCTTTAGGGCCGATTGGATGGGCAAGTTGTTGGTAGATATTTGTGAGGGTTTTGGAGTAGGACTAGGGGCACTGGGCACATCTTGGCCTCCACTTGCCCCACTTGGCTAGATCATGGCCCTTGATTTCCTATAAATACCCCTCCCCTGAAGACTTCTTCATCCACTCCATAATTTCCAAGTCTTGAAAACCTCCTCCCTCCTTGTTGGTTTCGTCCCCCCTACCTTTGAGAAGGCCTTTGCCGAGAGAGCACCCTCCCCTGGCCGAGAGTACCCACTCCCAGTGGGGTTGGTAGAAAGTACACACCCCCTTTGTGGTGTTGTCTCGTATAAATACACCCCCCTCCTTTGTGGTGTTGTCTCGTATAAATACACCCCCCTCTTGGTAGAAATACTCTCCAAAATATTGTTACTATACCCAAATTACCTTAGCCGTATACCTTGTAGTATTCCAAAGATACCTCTATACGTAGAGCCCGGAAATACTACCTTATGTCCTTTTTTGTCTCAAACTGAAACCCTAAGGAAAGTCTCCATAGTTGGTTGGAGTATTAAGAAGAAGTTGTGTAGAACTTCTAGGGGTTGTTTGGAGCGGGTTGGAGCACCCGGAGTAGGAGCTAAACGTTGCTCAGGATCGACATTTTAACTGGGATAATTATGGGCTTATCAAGGTAAATATCTTGTCTCCCTTTTGTAATTGAGTATATACTATTGAAGTATAAGAATTAAGTATAAGGTATATACAAGGAAAATATATAGAAGAGAATTGAACTGTAATAGAAGGATATTACAGAAAAGACTTGAACTGAAATCATATCAGAAGATTAACCTGCAGAGTAGTCTAGACTTTGATAGACTTGTATAACCGTTATAGGTTGAAGTACTGCGAGTAGCGTATTCTACTCGGAGGGTGGAAAAGGCTAGCCGGACTACAGTACGTTGGAGCGTTTTGCTTATAGTCGATAAATCGTCACGAGGTATGTGATTCTTCCTATACTCTTGAGCATGATATTTTAAAGAATATATATATAGTACGGTAGACGTACGTGTGTTAACTGAATAATAATTTCGGCAATGTCTTTTGACTTAAGCCTGAATAATAATTACGGCAATGTCTTTTGACTTAAGCCTGAATAAAGAGAATCTGAAGTATTTCAAAAGGAGAGTAACACTTGGTTTTAAAAACTTAAGAGTTATACTAGCTTTATGGGAAGTTAGGTATAACGACTTAAGAGTGATAAAAAGAATGATTTATTGATTTAAGAAGTTAAGAGACTTGATCTTAAAAGATAAGAGACTTGACTTAATTGAATTTTGTTAAAAAGTGTGAAACCTCATTCGTGAGTAATGAATACTTGGTTTTTAAAGGAATAAATGTTTCTTGATTTGGAAATCGGAATAAGTATCAGACGGACCACGTAGGCGCTTAATAAAGGGAAATGTTTTGACTAATAAAGTATTATTAAAACCAGTAGAAACTTCCATCTGCATAGAAGCTAAGATGAGACAAAATGATATTACATTTCCTAGATCATGACTGCTGTAATAAGATTGTTATGATCAAGAATAACCTACTCACACATAAGGTATATGTTTCTCAAATTGTTTTAAAAGATTAAAACTATGAACTACGAAACCTTTCGAAAATGAGAAACTTGAGTAATTGAAATTAGGCAAACTTGAACGTTTGGAAAATAATGTTGTTACTTGATTTTACAAAGAGAAGTGTTTTGATTTACTTCAAAAGATAATCACTCTATTTTTATATACTACGGGTATTGTGTGACTTTTGTGAAAGTAACGTATCTTTTAAAAGAGTTAATGTATGAAGTACTTTGGGGATAAAAACCCGATCTTGTTAATCATATAGTAGAAAGTACCTTGTGTGAATAACTTGATTGTGTTGGTTTGTGATAGCCTTGTAATACTTTCTTGTTGATTTAATAAATAAACATGTTAGGATGCTACGTGTGTTAGTATCTTGTGATGTTTGTGTAAAGGGGTTTCCCTTGATTGTGCTTAGGTTGTTTAAACGATAAACCATTATGTTGGTATTATATCACTCACCTTGATCCGGGGTTAAGCTGCCTCCGATGCGGGTAGACTCAGCGTCTGCAGTGACCTATGATTCGAGAATACCTCATGCGGGTCGAGGGGGCCTATGCGAGCTACGAGAGTTCCGTGTTAGTGTGCGGGGTTATACCTCATGCGGTGCATGTGGCCCGCGGACGGCGAGTCGGGGACGCCGGGAGTAGCTACCTCGATGCGGGAATACCTCACGGGCCATTGGAGTGGCCTACGCGAGTGCGGGAAGTTCGAGGGCTAGACGCGCACATTAGATCTGCGGCGAGTGGCGGCTTTGATCATGTGACGGCCAGGCAGGTCTCATGATACGATTTATGACCTTGCTTGTCTGTGGTTTTAGTAGTCGGCTATGCCTTCGTACTTACCCCGACGGTGTTATGATGACACAGTGGGACACGTGTTCATGTGTATTCCTTGGTGCTTTTATATCATGATCGCCGGTGAGGAAGGTATTCCACGGCGTGATTGATGTTGGGCGTGAGACCCATTGTTATATTTAGTGATAACTTTGAGGCGTGAGTCACGACTTGACATGATCGCTATTTATTGTGAATCGTAGTTTGGTTATCATACATGTCTCCCGCTTTATATAGATGCTATGATTTCATTTCTGATATTTTGGCCACATACTTGGTACTGTATGCGACCTCCTTCGGGACGTTGCTCATGCCGCGAGTTGAGGTACACGATCGTTGATCCTAGCTCTTGGGTCACGTCATTTGGGAAGCTCCGTTTCTCGGAGGCTTATTCGTGTAGTCCTGTTGTTGTAGGTGCTACATTCGGGGTATGGCGGGCCCTGTCGTCGTTGTTGTCATATCATTCATGAAGTGCAGAGTAATGTTGTGGCGAGTTGTATATGGGATGTAACTGTTCGGATTTAAATTTTCATATATTCATGCCGAAAGGCAATTTTTCTCAGATTAGTATTTCATACTCCATGTTATTGTTTTATATTCCGCTGATTACTCTGATGTTGTATCACTAGGGTGCCCGGGGTAAGGCACCAGTCACGGGCCCGGGTTCGGGTCGTGACAATAGCATCCATAATGTAGTCGTTTAAAAAGTTCTATTTAGTGGGAGATTTTTCTCTCAATAGGTTTAATGTTTTATATTAGTTTTCTCAATATATAGGTTGCTTGACCAAAATATATTAATATTATGCTTCTTTTAGTATAGTTTTTTATGTCGTCTGATTTATCATCGTTCAAGGTTTGTAATTATTAGCTTCCGCGTGACACCCTAATTTTTTCGATCCCAACATAAAGTCGTATCCATCATATTTCCACAATTAAAGCAGTTTATTCATAAGTGAACGAGCTAAGTTATTCCCAAACAATAGAAGAATAAATCCTAGGAAAAATTGTTCTGCCAACTGTAAAAATATGTTGCAAATATAAAAATGAATCTTGTATCGTAGTTGCTAGTAATTGTGTTATTGCACTTATTTTTAAAATATCATGTACTGCATAATTTGGGATTAACAAATATGTATGTTTTGTATTGTTGGGTATTCTTGATAATTTTTAAAACTTATGAGTATAAGTAATGTTTCATGTTTTTCAAAACAAAAAATGAAATATGTTTTGAAAAACTATGGCCAAACACATTTTTAAAATTTGGAAATAGTTTTTCAAAATATTTTTGAGAATCTATGACCAAATGCTAGCTTAATCTTTTGTCCTAAAGTCATATATATTCTTTAATTTCTAGAGTTAATGATCAAAATCCTAAAATATTACTTTTCACGAGTTTCGTACCGCTGTTTTATTTAACTACCTAAACTATCACTTCATTTGTATTAAAACACACCTCGATGCTGAGTTGATCAAATATTTGTTCTCAATTAACAATAGGCGCATAGAGGCCAACTCAACTGTAAGATGATATTAATTTCCCTTGGAGAGTCTTTTTCATTAATACCAATATATATAGTGTACAAGATGTATCCCTAATACAATATGAATCCTAGTCCTAATTACAAAAGGAATCCTAGTTTACCATAATTACATATCACTAATATTTACACAATATATGAGATATATTCTAATTATGGTGGGATATATTCCTTTACACGTTTATACACCCCCTCGGTCAGAGTGGTAGGAGGTCGAACGCTTAGACTGAATTTGAAGTCAAGAAATAACTGTCTGGGAAGCCCTTTGATAAATATATATGTATACTGATAGGATGATGTAACATGTAACACTCTGACATGGCCTAGCGCAACTTTCTCACAAACGAAGTGTAGGTCTATCTCAATGTGCTTGGTTCGCTGATGTTGAACCGGATGATGAGAAAGATAGATGGAAGAGATGTTATCACATTACCTGATAGATGCACGACGGAAAGGACCTCAAGTTCTAACGAGAATTTTTAGCCAACAAATCTCAGCTACGATTTGGTAGCGCCTGTACTCATCCTGAATCCGGAATGAGATAGGGTAGCCTGTCGCTTGGTAGATCAAGAAATTAGATTATCCCCTAAAAATACACAAAAGCCATAGGTGGAGCGTCGTGTGTCCGGACACCCTTCCCAATCTGCATCCGTATAAGAGAGCAACTTGTTTGGTGCAGAGTGGTATAGGTGCAAACCATAATCAAGTGTACCTTTAATGTATCGAATGATACGCTAAGAGCAGTGAAATGAGATTCTGCGGCACGTCGTGAATAGGCATACTGCTGAGCAGCATAAGCAATGTCGGCCTTGTAAATGTGAGATCTTGAAGTGCATCCGCAAGACTCTATATCTGAGTAGGATCGAGGCGGAGCACCATCCATAGCACTGAGCTTAGATTTTGAATCAACCGGAGTAGGTGAAACCTTGCAAGTCGCCATCTTAGCCCTGTACACAATCTCCTCTGCATACTTACGCTGACACAAGGACATGTGGTCGACAGACCTGGTCACTGATATCCCCAAAAACTAACTCAGCTTTTCCAAATCAGTCATTGAAAATTCGAACTTAAGCAAGGCAATAATCTCATTTTTCAACCCGTCGGAGGAAGCAGTAAGAACAATATAATCCAAGTAAAGTAATAAGTAAGCAGTGCTGCTACCTCGATAAAAAATGAAGAGTGATGAATCACTCTTGCTGCATAGAAACCCAATCTGCAAGATATATCTGGCAAAACGATCATACCACACACAGAGGGCCTATTTCAGGCCATATAGTGACTTACGGAGACGACACACATAGTGAGGAACTTCTAGATGGGTGAACTCATGCGGTTGATGCATATACACTGTTTCTCTTAGATCCCCATGTAAAAATGCATTCTTCACATCAAGCTGATGGATCGGCCAGTGTTTGCCCATGGCAATGCTCAAAACTGTGCGAATGGTAGCCGGTTTGACAACCGGGCTGAAGGTCTCACCACAATCAATGCCCTCCTGCTGATTTGTGTCATTAGCCACAAGTCGTATCTTATACCTCTCAAAATCTCCACTATCTCTGAATTTGTGACGAACTAGCCACATGCAACGGATCATATTCACCCCCTCAGGTCTAGGTACTAGATTCTATGTGTGTTGTTTAGTTAAAGCATTGAATTCCTCATACATAGTCGCATTCCAATTAGGGTCTTGTTTAGCCAATTTAGGGTTCTTGGGAATTAGAGAAATGATTTGGGCAGACAAGTTAAATTGGACTTTGGGTTTGAAGATTTCATGTTTGGCACGAGTTTTCATTTGGTGAATGGGGATAGTGGGAGGCTGTGTCGGCTGGTGGGAAGAGCCGAGACTGAGGGATTGGTTGGATATGGAGAATGAGGAGGTGACGCCGTCGAGCGTCGCGCGCCGTGATCGCGGTCGCGTTGGAGAGGGCCGATCCTCTTTGAAGTTTTACATCGCGTTCCCATCACCGACCGCGCTATCGACGGTAAATCAGAACTCTGATCGCAAGAGTTTTGGTGCCGCGACACCTCCCATTGGGGCCGCAGCGCTGACGCTGAAGAGGAACCCTTGGGCAGAGAAGGTGATTCTGTGATAGTGATATGATCTAGTTGACTGAGAATGATAGGAGAGATGGCAGGCTCATCAAGAAAAGAGTAATCCGGTTTTTGGAACTTTTAAAGATTCAAAAACGGGAATGTGGTCTCGTCGAATGTGACGTGACGAGATATGTGAATTTAACGAGTGGATAAGTCATAGCATAGATAGTCCATATGATTCGGCGGAAAGCCTAGGTAGACACATGGAGTGGACCGATGAGCTAGTTTGTGAGGGGCAGTAGAAGCAAGGTTAGGATAACATAGACAACCAAATATTCAAAAATGTTCATAAGATGGGACTCTATGATAGAGGAGTTCGGTAGGGGTCATATTGCGAAGGGTGCTAATTGAGAGAATATTGAGAACGTATTCTGACATTTTAGTAGTATATACCCAGAAGGACGGAGGGAGGGAGACATGAATCAATAGAGTACGAATCATGTTGTTTATAGTGCAGATGATTCTTTCAGCGTTACCGTTTTGTGGGGAGGTGTGAGGGTAGGAGAAGCGAAAAACCATGCCATTATTAGTACAAAAATGGTGAAACATAGAGTTATTGAATTCACAATCATTATCCCACTGAATGATTTGATGCCTTTTTCAAATTGCGTTTGGATGAACTATCTAAATTCAAGAAATTTGACAAACACTTCCGATTTAAATTTTAGAGGATATAACCAAATAAAGTGGAGAAAATCATCTAGTAAGACAAGATAGTATTTATGACTGAGAGAACTAACAACAGATGATGTCCATAAATCGGCATGTATAATATCAAAAGGTGCAAATGTAACACTAGTAGATGATTTAAATGGATGATGAGTATGTTTGCCTAAAGAACAAGAAACACAGTTTTGGGCAAACTTCCCATTATTACAAGTAATGAAATTATTGCCTCTAAGAAAATTAAAAACTAGTGCTCCTGGATGACCAATCCTATTATGCCATGTTGATGAAGAAATGGCCACTAGAGAGATGAGAGAGTAAGATCTGACAGCGGAGGTGGAATGAATGGATAGAGATCTCCCGTGCTATTGCATCCCCTAAGAGGTGTCCACGTATGAAGATCCTTCACAGTGAAACCAAAAGGTCAAGGTCAAGGTCAATAGAGACAGAATTATTACGAGTAAATTTGAGAATAGAAATAAGGTTCTTAATTATATGTGAGGCATATAAGGTATTTGTAAAGGGGGAATGAATGATGAGGTGGTGTGTAGGATGTACCATAACCCTTTACTGGAATGTGATGACCACTACCAACTGTAATAGATTGAGGATGCTTTAAATTGAACAGTTTGAGAATATTACCTGCAGACCGGGTGAGGTGAGAAGTGGCTCCGGAGTCCATGTACCAGGTGTTGTCAGGCTGTTGCAGATTGAGGCTGCTGAAAGCCTGACCCAACTCAGAGGGTGCCGTGGGAGGCGAACTGCCTCGTACGGCATGAAGTGAGCTTGTTGCGGGTACTGGGCTTGCCGAGTGGATGGAGCTGGGCCCAACAACATGTGTTGAGAATACTGGTGGAAGGGCTGCTGGTACTGGAAAGGGATCGGCACCGACTCTGTACTGAGGCACCGCGACATTGTCTCGGTACTCTTGGCGCCACGCCCGCTTATTCTGTGGACCTGCCATTGTTGTTATTCTTTGGTTCTGTGCGCGACCGCACTTGCCACGACCACGCCTTCGCGCCGCGCCCTTGCCACTGCTGCGCGCCGCCGTGGTTGTGAGTTTTCTGGTGGCGTCTGATCTTGGGGTGGCGTATTGACACTTAACGTCTGCTGACTGTGCTCATCTTGCTTAACACGGCGGGTCTCTTCAAGCAACAACTGTGAGCGAGCCTTGTTGAAACTAGGTAACAGATCTGTCTGTTGAATCATGGTGGCTAACATATCATAGTCACCTTTTGGGAAGGCCTGCAATCAATTGCAACACCATTTTAGTGTCCGAGACAGGCGTGTCGATATTGGAGAGTTGATCCGTCAGTAGTTTCAATTGTCTGCAGTACTCAGTCATGTTGAAGAAATTTTCAAGACGTGTATTGTTAAATTGTTCCTCCTAATACACCGCACGAGTGTGCTTATTATCTTGAAAGATTTCCTCCAAGCAGTTTCATAAATCACAGGCTGTGGCGCTAGATTTCATGATAGTAAGAAAAAGATCATGAAAAATACTACCATAAATCCACTGTTTGACGCCGGCGTCTAGACGACGCCAAGTAGAATCATCAACCTCCGGAGGGCGCGGAATAGTGTCATCGATATGATCAAGCACGTTATAGGGACATGCATGATTGCGAAACAGTTCAACCCAAGGAGAATACTGACTATTTTCTTGATCAAGAATAATGAGAATATAGTTCTTGATATTGGTAACAGTTAGGGCGAGATGAAAAGAGGATGACGACATGGTGGTGGGATTGGTGGAGGTGGATGCTGCAGAAGTATTGGAAGATTCATGAGTATCCATTTAGAGAAGAGGGAAATGAAGAGAAAGAAATCCAAGAATTTTGAGTAGAGTCGCGGCTTAGATCCGAGTGGGGGGGTTCTCGGCAACTAGGGAGAAAATTCTAAAGTTTTGGGTGTTTGGCTCTTGATACCATGTAAAATGATATTAATATCCCTTAGGGAGTCTTTCTCATTAATACTAATATATATAGTGTACGAGATGTATCCCTAATACAATAGGAATCATAGTCCTAATTACAAGAGGAATCTTAATTTACTATAATTACATATCACTAATATTTACACAATATATGAGATATATTCTAATTATGGTGGGATATATTCCTTTACACGTTTACATCAACGTAGATGTGTGTTTTAATAGTAATAGAGTGATAGTTTACGCAAGTAAATAAAATAATAAATAGTTGAGGTACGAAACTCACGAAAAAGCAATAGTTTAGATGTGCATTTGACAATTAACTCTTAATTTATATGTATATCTTAACCAAATTCTAGTGTGGTGTATAAGATTTTGAGTTTATGTGCTCCTAAATTAAAAAAAATGTAGTTTATTGAGTTTTTGATACATATTTATATATTAAAAAGATTTTTAAATATAAATATAGAATTTAAGCTAATTTACTAAGTTTTGCAGAAGCCGTTGCCGAAGCGAGCGTATGAATGAAACTCTTAGTGTTATTAATTCTGATTTCTGGCTCGTGAATTTATGTATCATTACTGTATTAGGTGACTATTTAATTCATATGTGAAGTAATTTCATAATTATATATGGTGTTACTATATATGTGATGTGAAATATTCGCTCATTTACCTCTCCATCCTCACAATTAACGGTTCATCTAATCGCCCAAAAAGGAAAGCCATAGAAAAAAGCTAGCAAATCTTACATAATCCAATTGTTCTAAATAGTAGTACTAAATTACTAATATTTATCTCTAAGAATTAATGATAAAAATGCCCCGTGAACATTAATTAAAACACGTTAAACGCTGCACGTAACACTTTTGAGAATGTCTCTAGTTTTCCCATGTTTTCAAATATTTGTATATACGATAATTGTTAAAACATAGTGCGATGTTACTCAGGGAATTGCACTATTATATCCGTGACTATTTCATTATTAGGGCTGCACAAAAAATGGATCGGACCGAAAAAAATTCCGGATCGGATCGAATTTTTTGGTCCGGTCTTCGGTCCTCGATCCGGGTTTTTTTTCCAGTTTTTAGTGTATATTGGACCGGACCGAAAATTCAGTCCGGTCTTCGGTCCGACCTTTCTGGATTTTCGGTCCTCGGTCCGGTCCGGTTCGATCCGATCCGATCCGATCCGGTCCGAGAGTTTTGTGCAGCCCTACCTATTGTAGTACATTTATTTACCTTTTATTCCATTTCAACTACGCATTTTGTAAACCATTGATCTAATACAAGTGTCTAATTATAAAATGATAATTCAATTAATTACTGTACACGCGATATATTCTAGTGACGGAGTGTCAGCTGACATAGCGTGCAATGTACTGGACAAATTGTGCATTGACTCATTTATTGATTCAGTCCATCTTGATCCCGCTCAGCCTCAGCTCAAACGGCTCATCTGCTACCCGTAAGGACAACTAAGAATTGGCAAGTGTGAAAACTTAAAATTAAATAAGTTTAGCATTCTTGATTTGTGGAGTTCAGTGGATGCGCACATTTCTGGATACTGACTTGGTGCAGAAAAATTAACCTAGTTTATCCATTTCACATATATATGCACAATATAATATTGTAACCCTGTTACTTTATTCTGGGATTAGAAAACATACAATTTACATTTTATAATTAACTTAACAGAACTTTGTAATTCGATGAATAACTTGTGGATAATAATCTTTGTACGGAAAATGCATTTTTCTTGAATTTATTCAAGGCAAATATGTACAATGCACTAAGTTCATGATAAGCTCTAGAGTTTGATTTTGTGTGGTTATTTCATAAAAATAAATTTGTAACTGTAAAAATTGATATTGTAATATGTCTAATTTAAAAGGTGAATCTGTACATTTTATAAAGATTTATTCCATAAGGTAAATTATTGAGCTTATAATTAATTGTGGTCTTACAAATAAACTTTGCCTATTTTACAAGTGACAAATGGTTCCCATTAAATTTCTATAGTGGTCCTTTTATTTGTTCCCATCCAGTATTCGGGAATTTTATTGAAGTCCAGACTAATGTCGATTCACGTCCATTTAAGGGAAAATTGTTTTCTGCCATATTTTTTTTTAATATCTATACTTGAACCTGAGATCTTTGATTGAGGATGAAAGAACTCTATCCATTTTATTACTATCTTTATTAGTTCGCAACGGTCCTTTAATTTCACTTATGAAGGGTCTTAAATAGGAAGCCCACCATATATAAATTGGTAACTTCATAGAGTACTAATATTTAGAAATTATATAAATCCTGAAGTTTGCTCTATACCGATCTAACGGATCGATCAGGACTGGATCGATAGCCCGTTACGGGGTTGAACCGGTTCCGGACCGGTCCACTGGCTTACCGGTCCGGTTCATTACCGGATTTTCGATCAGCGTCTGGTCGGATTGAACCGCCTGAGTCCATTTTTTTGTAAATTTCAAAAATCTAATTAAATTAAAATTAAATATGTATATAATAACATAATATAGTTTATAACTTTATACTTTATAGTTATATTATAGTTATATAAACTATATTAATTTTTTTTATTTCGAAAATTTATTAAATTAGTAGACATAAGATAAGTTAACAAATAACAACTAAAGAGATAATAAAATAAAAGTTAATGATAAGATGTAAACTTTCAAACTTTCATTATTCATAATGTTAATTGTTAATAAGAGTACATAATGAAGTAATACTAATTGTTATTTACATATTATGCATCATTCTTGCAAGTTCTTCGTAATTTATAGGTTTCTCCATAGCCTCTAAATCTGGAGTATTAATTCCAGTCCCGGTTGCACTCTCGGTTTCCAAAATATTGTCGATTTTTTCATCTTCCGGAGAGTCAACGTCTTCATATCCTTGATTTCTTCTCTCTGATCTGATCCAATCCCTTAAGCATACTAACACTTCTAATGTGCTTCCGTCCAATGAGTGATGTGTGTCTCCTATTTTATCTAGTGCTTGACTGAATGCACTTTCAGAAGTCACTGTTGAGATAGACACATTAAGAACATCCCGTACCATAGCTGCTAGTACCGGAAATTGTCTTTTGTTATCATGTCACCATTGTAAAGGTTGAAAGTTCTTCTTTGGCTCCGTTGACTTTTGCAAATAAAACTGCATCTCATCACAATTTCGAGTTGTGCTTTCTTGTGTTATTGCAAAAGTGCTCCATATAGATAAAGATTCATTTTCATCGTCTTCATCGAATCCTTCAGATGTAGACACAAAAGCAGAAGAAGAACTAGAAGGAATATTAGTAGCAGAGTTGTTATTGTCATGTAATGTAGCATAATAATAATATAATTTAGCTAAATTAGTATCAAGTTTACATATGCAATCAAATGAAGATGGAGTTTCTGTTTCACCTACTTCCATATAAGTATATAAACTAAATATTAAATTATGACAATCTACTTTTTTAACAGTAGGATTTAAGACTGCACCAATACAATAAATATCAGGAATAAGAATTTTTTTTGTAAACTTTTCAAACATAAATGTAACTGCAGTTTTATATTTTATATTTGATTTTAAACCATAAAGTAAATATGAAATTTCAGCTATATGAGCTAAAACATTACAAACTGTTGGGTAATAAGATCCCGAAAATTCAACAGTAGCAGTGTAAAATTTACGTAATTTTTTTAAAAGTTCAGCAATTGATTTCCAAACATCGTCGGTTAACATATAAATCACGTTCTTACAATGAGCATTTGAAACATGTGTTATGGGGTCTTTATACTTATAACATTCTTTTAAAAATAAATAAGTATAATTCCACCGTGTAATAATATCTTGTGGCATGAATTTAGGTCTCAAATCAAATTGTTTACATTTTTTTTAAATTCTATAAATCTATTTTTTGTATTATTACCTTGAATAACTCCAACAACTCTTTTGACAATTTGTATTTCAGTTGCAAATAACTCAAGATCACTTTTAACAATTAAATTATAAATATGACAAGCACAACGAATATGAAATATATCAGGAAGTGACGGTTCTAATTCCACTTTTAAAAGATCTACAACAACAATATTAATAGATGCATTATCGAATGATATACGAAGTATTTTTTTATAAAGATTATAATTTTTGGCATAAGCACAAATAGTTTCGCTTATATATTTTTCAGTATGACTTTGATCCTCGTCATACGCAAAAGCAATAATACATTTTTCCATTTTAAAATTTTCATCAATCCAATGACAAGTAATTATTAAATAATCATAATCGTTTAAAGCATGCCCAATGTCTGCAGTAAAACTAACTAGACATGAAAGATTAGTGAACAAATATTGCAAAAAAATAACATAATCATTATAAAGTAAAAACACCGGCTCTACAAGTACTACGAGGAACACCTTTAAAACAAGGATTATATACTCTTTGAATATATGCAATTAAATATGAAAAAGCAAAAGAAAAAGGTAAACAACCTCCGACAATCATTTTTGCTAATTCAATGTGATCCTTCTTTGGATCGTACTTAGCCAACCTCCCGTTAATGGATTAAGTTGTTGTTGACCGGGTTCTAAATCAGTCGCAACACCTCATTGTATCAGATGATCTTTCAATAAATGCCTACCTATAGTGCCCGTCCCCCCGTCACCACCCCCTCTCTTATGTTTGTAATTTTTCCCACAAATATTACATCTAACTCTATCAGTGTCCCCAACTCTATCATAAAAGAGCCATAATTTACTCATTTTTCTCCTTACTTCTGGTTCTGTAACTTCTGGTAAAGGAGGTCTAATACTACCACTAGCAATACCAACATTGACAGAAGGAACACTAGTAGGTGTAGGAGGTTCAGTTTCTTCAAGTTCAACAATATTATCTAATTGAACGTTATCATATTCATTATCTTCTATTCCAAAATCTTCTTGCATTTGATCATAATCTATATTTTGATTAGATGATGAAGAACATATATATTTTTATCCCTTAAACTAGATTTACGTGTGATCCAGGCCAATTCCTTAGCAAAGACATTATAAAATATTTAAATAATCAACAAATAAATATGACAATTTAATAAAATAATTAGAGAATGAAACGAGTGTACTAAACTTCGGAATTCAGAATTCAATTGAAACTCGAAGGCCGAAGCTCGAAGCTCGAATCTCGAAGTCTTGCTACTTTGCAAATTAATAATGATAATAATAACTTCAGAATTGATAATATAGAGAATTAAGAGATTATGAGAATTGTAGAAATAATTGTGTGATAAAAATGAGAAAAATGTAGAGTATTTATAGATTTTTTAAGGATAAAAATGTAATTAACAAAAAATTTAAAAATAAAAAAAAAAACGCGGTCCCACCTGATGGCCCCTCCAAACCCCAACCCAGCGGTAATGTTACCGTTGGGCACCAACAACCCTTTAATTTTATTTTTATTTTTTCCTTCAGTTCGGACGGTTTAGCGTAAGGTCCGGTTTTCGTTCAATTTCTCAATCGATCGGTCCGGTCGAATTTCTACATGTCCGTGCGGGTTGGAGCCAAATCAACCCTCAATCCGGTAAGTCTTATCGGTCCGAACCAAATTTTGTATCGGGTCGATCGGTCCGATTCCGAGTCAACCCGGCCCCTTAAACAGATATACTTTAAATTAGTCCCACTATTTTGCAATGATATTGTGGTTTTTCAATTTTCATCTGTTTTTGAAACACATAAATGCAAAAAAGAGCAATGCTAAAGCAAAAGAGCATAAAGAATAAAAGGGGGAAAAAAGAAGTGGATAAAAGCAATTTAAAAAATGGGAAATAACAGTTGTCACGTGATAGCAAGATCCAGCTGGATTATTCAATTTCACAGGTCCTTCTTAGTAGGCTGCAGCCATATGTCTCACGAGACTTTTGTTTAGTCCACTGACTAACTGAACTAGCCAGTAGCCACAGCTACCTCGGATGCTTTTCTATCTGTTTTGAAATTAATTGATGGCTAGGAAAATAAATAGTACTACTAGACCAAGAATACAAAAAGTGCTTTTAGTATGATTCTTTAATAAAGTTCCGTTTAAACTGAATAGAATTTTTATCAAAAAGTTATTAAGCGTTTGATTGTCAATTAAAATAGCACTTTTGTACAGAAAAATAAAAAAAATTAAAGCCAAAATAAGCTCTATTCCAAAAAACCCAAATTTTGGGCTTTTGGAATAAGTGCTTATTTTAAAATAAACTATACTCCTATTTTAAAATTAGCTCAATCAAACACCTCTCAATATTTTAATAAGTGCTTATTTTTTTAAAAAAACATTTATGAACTTAAAATAAGCTCAACCAAACACACACTAATTGTGGTGTATTTGTGAGCTTGTGCACCTCTCAAAAATAATTTATCAATTATACGTATCCGATAACTTTGTTCATCAAAGTTATAACACATCGAGCAAATTATCTACTATTTTGATTTCTTTTGAAGAATGTTAGACCTTACCATCAAAATTATAACAGATAGAACAAATTATCTACTATTAGTATTTCGGTTAAAATTTGAACCTGAAATCTCATTTTTCAATCCACTTTATTAATCACTAGACAGCTTTGGATGTATTTTAGTACATATATGTATGTTTTTAATCTTATGTATAATATTTTTTTTAAAGAAGATTAAAAAACTAATGGCATGAGTATTTTAAAAGAATATTTCAAACAAGAATGCTCAATCTCCTTTTTGCCAGCAAGAATCTTTCCTCTGGTCATATTTCCACACACATTTCCCCATAACTGCCTCTTATTATCCAGCCTGTGCAATAGACTTTTCCTTTTTCTTTTTTCTCAAAGCACCAGTAAAGTCTTCAACGTCTCAAATTCTGTACATTCAAAATCCCCAATATACCCTCTGCCTTTTATATTCATTGCTGTTATTCAATTATTATCCATATGGTCCTTCAGGAAGGAATATGACCCACTTGTCCTCCGGGCATAGTCCAATGGCAAAATCGGGACGTTATAAGGTGTTACAGTATGAGCAGCGTGGTCGATCTCCATGCTTAAGTAGCTGCGTGTTGGGCTTATCTTTATTGATCGGTTATGCATAAACTGGTCATCGAAGCATATTTTGCGATTTATTGAAGGGCCGTCTTATTATAAAGCGTTTGAAGTAGTCGGGGCCGAGTAAATCTGACTATAAAAAAAAGGAATATGACCCACTTTTAGAGCTCTTAATGACTTTATGGTACAATGCTGTAACTAAGCTGTAACGCTTTTTGTTTTGTTATCTATTCTAGCAGCTTAATTTTTCCATACCTAACCTAAAAGTGTAATGTGTTTGATTTTAGCAAAATGTCACTTTCTCAGTAAGTTCTTCCATGAATATTTTTAATGCTTTCTATACAAAACATTTTAAAGTACTTAACATTTAAATAATCTTCACCTCAAATTACTCTCCTCACTGTTCTGTTCTATATAAATACCACCCATTCCTCACAACCATTTCATCCCAGCACACAATATTCATCTCATTCTACAGCTCCTCCTCTCTTGCTCTGCTCTACTCTAATATTCTTGAAAAAAATGGCTGCCCATTTCCTTTTGAAAGTCTTTCTTGTAATTTCATTCTTTAATGTGTGTTTTGCTTCAAGAAAGCTCACTGCTTTAGTCCAAGATCAGCTCTTGCAGTACCACAAAGGTCCACTTCTTTCTGGAAAAATCTCTGTTAATCTTATTTGGTATGGTAAATTCAAGCCATCCCAAAGGGCAATTGTGTCCGATTTCATCACCTCCCTTTCTTCTTTAACTCCATCTAAAACCCATCCTTCTGTAGCCCAATGGTGGAAAACCACAGAAAAATACTACCATCTTGCAAATTCCAAAAACACCCTTTCCCTCTCTTTAGGCAAACAAGTGCTCCTCGAAAATTATTCCTTAGGAAAATCACTAACCCAGAAACAAATTGTTCAATTGGCATCAAAGGGTCAACAGAGTAATGCTATTAACATTGTTTTGACGGCCTCAGATGTTGCTGTTGATGGGTTCTGTGTTAATCGATGTGGAACTCATGGATCTTCCAAAGGTGCTGTTATTAAGGGAAAGACTTACAAGTTTGCTTATATTTGGGTAGGTAACTCAGAGACTCAATGTCCTGGCTACTGTGCCTGGCCATTCCACCAGCCTATCTACGGACCACAAAGCCCACCATTGGGTGCACCAAACAACGATGTGGGTGTTGCTGGTATGGTGATTAACGTGGCTAGCTTATTGGCTGGAACTGCTACGAACCCATTTGGAAATGGTTACTATCAGGGCGAAGCAGATGCGCCCTTGGAAGCTGCATCTGCTTGCCCTGGTGTATATGCCAAGGGTGCTTACCCTGGCTATGCTGGGGATTTGTTGGTGGACAAGACTACAGGTGCAAGCTACAATGCACATGGTACAAACGGAAGGAAATACTTGCTTCCTGCTTTATATGATCCATCTACATCTTCATGTTCTACTCTAGTCTAGAAAATAAATCGCATGAAACTAGTTGGGGTTTGTAGTACAAGTTGTACACGAAGAAGAAGAAGCTAATCTAATATAGTGAATACTGTAATTTTTGATTCATTCATTTGTTTGAGGGTTTAAAATTGAAGAGCAAATTGCTTCAGTTTGCTTTCACAAACATCTTTGTCCAATACAATTCTACTGTTCACTAATGATAATGATATTAGATAATTTGCTTGATAGAACGTAATCCTAAGAACCATTTAACAATACCCAATAAAGATAATAGTTACAAGTTCAATTCACCTCTCTAGATCCTTTTGTAAGTATTTAATTTTCTAACGGAGTATATCATTTATCAAGTGAAGTTCTAAATGAAATGTCCCTCTTTTAGTTTATGTGAATTGTTTGGCTGAGCACAAAAGTTAGAAAAAATAAATGAAATTTTTGGCAGACCAGTTAAATAAATTATTAAGAGTAAAATAAAGATGATAATTAGATGATTTTGTATAAAACAAAAATGCATTACTTTCAGGTAAATTTAAATTGATGTAGGATTAAAGTGAATATATTATTGTTATTTTGATGAAAATGTAAATGTGTATTAATGAACAAATGAAACAAGACAGTGAAATCCACAGACCGAAGTGCATCACGATAGAAATCTTGTGCGCATCCACAAATTGGATCATCTCAAGATTTGGCCTCATCAGCAACCTAAAACTCTAGCTAATCTCACGTGTTGGTGTACTAAAATCTGCTTGCCATAGGCTAATCCCCTTATGAGTTATGACTAAGCATAAAGTTGAAACCGCGGGCCTCATTAAATCCTTACCATAGTAAACCCAAATGGGACAAATCTATGATAAGGGAAAAGTACCTTAACGTTATTGTTGCTAATGGATGATTGCCGCTGCTTATCAAGTCTAATGAATGTCCCTCAGAAAGTAAGACATATAGCACATACGCTATAGGATATCGAGCTGATCCCACAAGCTGGGCAGTCACGTCTCTGACTTCTGTAGTAGCACTACTCATGCTAATCTCACAGGCCGGGTAGTCAAGAGTTGAAAATACTAAAATAATGAAAAGAAGGACCCTCCAGCTCGTCCCACAAGTCGGGGAGTAGAAAAGTCCATTAATCATTCTCCCGACAAAAATTATAGGCTATTACTTAAATGCGGAAACAAAACAAACAAGATTCTATATATGTTGGTCTTGATCTTGAAAACGAGTGCCTCCTTATCAAGTCTCGTGCCTTCAAATAGAACATTGTTCCTTTCATTTCAAGTGTGGTAGATCGTTATTGCAAGCGCTATGCGTTTTGCCTTTGCTTGTCACCCCGTCCCACACACCTATTTATTGATGAATTTTAATACACTGTCTACTGTGGTCATGACCGTTTTAATGTCGATCCATAGTCGGATCTGGGACCATAAGTACGTACTGACCGTGCATCTAAAGAATAAGTGTGTGGTTGATTCGTCATGTGTGTTGCATAGTGTACATGCCATGTCTATGTCCATGTAAGGCAGTTTATCCTTTGTGCGCATTCTTTTCTTAATGCACAACCAAAGGATGAAAGCGTGCTTCGGTATGATGTAAGCATTTCACGTCCGCGCGATGAACTCTCGCGCTCACGCCTTAAAAAGTCATAAGAACTTTTAACAGTATTGCCTTGATTGGGTTCCCCGTGCTATTTATCCATTAAACTTGATGCTTCCGCATCAGTCCCTGCTTGCGCCATAATCTGATCTTTGATATCAATGAGTCGCCTAATAAGAGGCGAATGTTCTTTCCTGATTTGCCAGGCCCATACTGTGCGGTCATTCAGGTACTTGTGGTTAACCCATTACACCCAGAGAGTGTCTTTCTTCTGGTGGATGTTCCACATGCATCTGGTAAGTAACGATCTATTCCAAGATCTTATATCGTGAAATTCGAGCCCCCCTTCAGTTTTCGGAAGACAATACTCCTTCCATGATACTAGAGGGCGCTTTGATTGCCATAAGAATTTTCGGCAAAGGGAAATGATTTTATCGCAAATCGAAGCTGGCATAGGGAAATAAATAGCCAAAAACACTCTACTCTTTGAAGCACCGATTTGATGAGCTCACTTCTGCCTGCATAGGACAACGTGGTGCCTGTCAATGCGTTAATACAGGCTGTAATATTCCCAATTAATGGCTCATAATGTACCATTTTAAGCCTTGCCACCGCCAGAGGAATGCCAAGGTATCGGAAGGGCATGGTATCGATTTTGAAATTAGTAAGCTCCTTGATATCCTCCAAGTCCTGTGACGAGATGCCCATCGTATAAAGGCTAGATTTAAGGGCGTTCGAGTTAAGACCAGAACAACCTTGGAACTTTTCTAGGCAATCCATGATTATCTCAACTGAGTTTGTATCCCCCATGGACATTAATAGCAGATCATTCGCAAAGGAAAGGTGGGTAATTTTGAGATTCCCACACTTAGGATGATAGTTGAATGTTGCTGCCTTGGTATTCTTGTTGATGAGTCTTGAAAGGTATTCTAAACAAATGACAAAGAGGGATGGAGATAAGGGGTTGCCTTGTCTCAGACCTTTCTGCCCTTTAAAGTGCCCATGAATGCTGCCATTAATAGTCACTGAGTAAGAAACATTGGAGACGCACTCTATTATTCAGGAAACAAACTTTTAAGAGAAGTTCAAACCTATGAGAGTGGCCGTGAGGAACTCCAAATCCACTGAGTAAAATGCCTTCCGCAGGTCAACTTTTAACATGCATATGCTTGAGACTCTCTTGTGATTGTACCCTCTTAAGAGCTCTTGCGCTAAGTGTATGTTTTCCGTCATGCTCCTCCCATGAACAAATGCGGATTCTGCACGATCAATAATGCATTCCAGAATGGGCTCAATCCTAGTAGCCATGATTTTGGTGATGACTTTGTACATAACATTACAACATGAGATCGGCCGATAATCTAACAATGGGAAGATTTAGGAACAAGGGCAATAATCGTATGGTTAATTTGCCTAAGGAGCTTTCTCGATGTGAAGAACTTAAAGGGTCTGTTCCTTGGTTTATTATGCTCGATGATAGAGATGACGCACAGGGAGTGGTCGGAGACGATCCCTGGATGAGGGAAGTTGGCATGGCTATTCCAGCCTGCATGAAGCCATGGATCATTGACCAAAGCCCTATCTACTTCTTGTTTGCACAAGTAAAGGTGAATTCACAGCCTGTTGGCTCACAACAACAGTCAACCAGGTCCTTTGTGTAGTAATTCCTGATATGGGCCATGTTAATGCGCTCTTCATTACATATGATAGTATTGAAATCCCCCACAATAAACCATGACTTCCCCATTGAGAGACCATAATTTCTGAGGGAGTCACAAATATCACGTCTAGCAACAATAGAGTGGTAGCCGTAAATGAAGGAGACGTCGAAGGACTTAGAAGTGGTCCTACACTTGACTTCAACATGAGTAGCTTGTGGATTGATATCTATGGGTGTATAATTACCTTTACCGGATTCCATAGGATAAAATTCTACCAGCCATGTGTCTATCAAAATTGTCTAAAGCTTCCCATCCCCGAAACTTTATCGATCTGAAACGATTAAGACACTGGGTGTCCAACTTAGATTCTACGATGCCAATCAAGTCAATTTTATCACTAAGCACTAGAGAGTTAATCTCTTTTTGTTTCAAGGAGCCGTGCATGCCCCTTATGTTCCAGCAAACAATAATCATTGAGATAACGGTCGGGAAAGTCCCGTCGCATTATCAACATTAATGGTTGCTTAAGTATCATCCTTACTTCTGGGCTTCATAAGAGGGAAGATCATAGTCTTGCTTAGGGGCATGCCTAAGCTTTGTTGTATTTGGGAATTTATTTTACTTTTTGACTTACCCTTTTTCCCGATCGTAATAAATCCATCATTCGGGTTTGCTCCCCTTCTAAATACCCATAGTCCACTGCGCGGCCTCGGCCAAAGTGGCCGGTGGTCTACTGCAGTAAAAAATATAGCAAGGTTGTCTCTAGTGAAGCATGGAAACACGGGGTTAGTCCTACGCCGCGGACAGCTGTGCTCGGTCTTGGCACTAGGTTACGAGGTGAAGAGTTCTGACCTGCAACAACCCCTGTCTGTGCACCCAAGGACTGGCCACCAAGGTTCTGAAATGGTAAGTTCCGACCTGTATCAGCCTAGATTTGTGCTCCCGCGGGCTGGTCACCAAGATTGTGAAATGGTATGTTTCGACCTGTGCAAGCCCCGGTCTGCGCGCAGAAATTGGCGGAAAATTTCCGAAGTTGTAAGTTTCGACCTGCACCAGCGAGGCTCTATGCCCCCGAGGGCTGGCCACCTAGGTTCTGAACCATCAAGTTCCGCCTGCACCCACCTTAGTCGTTGCGCCGATAAGCTAGTCTACAAGAGGTGTGGAGGGTGTAGGATGCGTATCGCAACTGCTCATTGAACCACCAGTTTGCGTCAAAAGTATAGTAGTGGTTTCTCCTATACCTTGAAGGCCCTGATTTTGGTCCCTTGGATCCTCTGATGTTGCACCTGGGTTGGCTCCCGCGGAGGTGGGTCAGATGAGGTAGGTGTGTGCCACCTTAGAGACGTCAGCGTCCCTCGCGACGTTATGTTATTGTGCGCGACTATTCCCTTGTACACGCCTATTAGTATCTGCATAATGTTTCTCACAATCCATGGTAGAATGCCCCACCCGCTGACACTTGTTACAAAAATCCGGGAGCCTCTCATACACAACACGCTGGTCTATGATGGTCCCATCCCAAAGTTTAAGTTCTACAGAATCAAGATGGCCTTTAGAAAGGTCAATTTCAACTAGTGCGTGTGCAAATGAGGTTAGTTCTTTGCTATTGGTGAGTTTGTCAGTCCCAATGGGCTTACCAATGCGTGAAAGTATCCGGCTTAAGGCATTCTCATTCCAAAGTTCTAAAGGGAGTGATGGGAGCCTCACCCATATCGGCACAATGCAAATTTCATGCTTATCAAAGGTAAAACATTTTGGGAGATCTTTCAAAAGAAGTGTCGTACCATAGACAAAGTGTGGACCCTTAGCAATAACCTTGTCTTTGTCCCCCCTCAGTAATAAACTTAAAAACAATCCAGCCTGAGACATGGACGTTGAATTTGTACGTCACTCCCCAGGATCGGCAAAGGTTCCTGAGGGCTAGGCCCCCTGGGTATTTGCCCGCAAAATATCCCACCAGTAGGTGTCCCCACGTTTCAGTAAGGTCATCAAAGTCACCTCAGGGGAGTTCTATCGGTCATACATTAAGCGATTCAGGGACGAAATGCAATCTTTTCCCATTGGAGATGTCTCGGTTTCCCTTAACTACAGACGCATAAGCCTTTTTATTCTTGGAAGGGTCAGGTGGAACCTTATTGACATTTTGGGCTTCCAAATCATTCTCATCAAAGGAGGCACTAGTGTTTTGAGAACCTAGTGTACACGAAGAGGGGGTCGTAGTGTTAGGGGAACCCACCTCAACCCTCAAATTATCTCTGATCATAGGGGTGCCAGTGTCATTATCAACCTCAGATGTTGCCGTTGATGGGTTCTGTGTTAATCGGTGTGGAACTCATGGGTCTTCTAAAGATGCTGTTATTAAGGGAAAAACTTACAAGTTTGGTTATATTTGGGTTGGTAACACAGAGACTCAATGTGTTGGCTATTGTGCGTGGCCATTCCACCAGCCCATCTACGGACCATAGAGCCCACCATTGGGTGCACCAAACAACGATGTGGGTGTTGATGGTATGGTGATCAACTTAGCTAGCTTATTAGCTGGAACAGCTACGAACCCATTTGGAAATGTATACTATCAGGGCGAAATAGATGCGCCTTTGGAGGCTGTATCTGCTTGCCATGGGGTATATGCTAAGGGTGCTTACCCTGGCTATGCTGGTGGTGATTTGTGGGTAGACAAGACTACAGGTGCAAGCTACAATACACATGGTACAAACAAAAGGAAATATTTGGTTCAATCCTGCTACATCTTCATGCTCCACTTTGGTCTAGAAAGTCAATGCCAGTAATACGATGAAATTAATATAGTATAGTGAATAGTGTAACTTCTGATTCATTCATTTGTTTTAAGCTGAGTAATTAAAGAGAATACATTTGGCTTGCTTTCACAAACAACTTTGTCCTTCATCTTTGTTAGCGATTTTCCACACGTTTAACGCAAGTGTACATATCGGGACAAGTAATATAGTCTAGGTAAGACCAAATATCGTCCTCAGGGATTAGTGTTCAATTACCAAACATCTATCCTATGGTATCTATTTGGCTGTCGATAGTGTGTTGTTGTTTTTATCTATAACTACTGAATAGTTGCAGAAATTAACTAAAATACTTTACTTAAATCAGATATGGTGGAAATAGGACTTCCAACTCCTCAACTATCCACCGCCCCAATCCTTGTCTGCAACAATAAAAGTTCTTCTTCTATGTTAAAATAGCAGGTTAACTAGACCGTTTTATATTCTGGTTAGGATATATAAACACTCCACCCCGGTGCAAAAATCTTCTATATTTCTATGACAGATTTTACCACATAAGAGGATTAAGGACAATAACCTATAAAACTACACAAGTATCGGGATACTTTCGTCCATTATTTTAACCTATGTTTATTCAACTATAGTATATTCAAATCTCCCCTTTCGAATTTCGATGCGAAATCATATAAGTGATGATAACTAGTGATCAGTTAATTACCAAGCAATCAAAACAACTATTGAATAAATCTTAACTCTATGAAGAAGAAACCAAATTAATGCATTAAGTCATAAAGACGAGGTTCAAGCGAATTGAAAAATTAGAGTTTAGCTCCTAGCCATAGACATGCTAAGAACCAAAAGATTATCCAACATAAACTGAAAGTAAATAAAGTAAAGAAAGAAAAATACTTAATAAAAAATCTCTAATCTTGAAGCCTCCAAGAACTAAGTTATGTTGTGAATAGAGGAATGAGGAACCCTTGAAACATCTGCCCAAAGGGCCTTTTATAGCTCTAAAAAACGTGTGCAACTTTTTCTTCATGGCCTTGGCCCATTCCTTCTCGGATCTGGCAATTTCCGCGCGGCGCGTGATGCATGAACTCTGCGCGCGGCTCAAACTTCGCAACCTCTCGGTACTTTGGTAGTGGCATGCGATCCTACTGATTTGGTGCCATGGCGCTGACTCCCGTGTTGCCAATTTTTGTCAATTTTTTGGCTCGGGAACCTCATTTTCTGCCCACCTTTTGCTCCTTTTCGCGATTTCACCCTTTTAAACCACTTTGACTCAAAAGGAAGAAAAACTACCCTGACACGACACATATTTACACAAAAAATGGGAAAAATACTAACTAAAAATGACTCTAAAAGTGTATATAAAATACACCGATCAAATACCCCCAAACTTAACCTTTGCTCGCCCTCGAGTAAAGATCAAAATAAAATCAAGGACACAAAAGAAAAGAAAATAAAAATTCAAAGACTCTGATCAATCTGCTGCACAATAGTCACTTAGAAAAACATGAAAGTTAGTTGAGATAATATACATGAATAGGTATAGCATGCAGTTTTAGCATTCTAAACTTTCAAGTCAGATATATCGCAAATTCATTTCAATCATGTTCAATAGAAGTAAGAGCACCCAACCCATGCATGTTAATCTCAAAATTTTATGGTCTGTTCACTTGCTATTCTCCACTAATCATGGACATACATACTAGAGATCTTCAGGACTTTTCAGGGTTGTAATGTAGGCTTAGGCAGGGGTAGGTAATAATATGCATTTTAGGCTCAATTCACGTACCATAAGATATTTTTATTCAACTCTTTTTTCCTTCTTTTTGATTTCCTTTTTAATCTCATCCCTATCTTTTCCCTCTTTTGTTTTGAGAGAGTGAGGTGCATTATGAATAACAGGCATCCCCAAGCTTAGGCTTTTGCCTATTTTTCATTGGGGTGCATCAATTTTTCACTCTTTTTTTGTTTTTCTTCTTCAACACTTTTCATTCCAAGAGTCTTTAATTTTTTTCTTTTTCTTATGGCACAAACATGAAATTATAGGGTGTCCAAGAAAAATCTTATTTTAGGCTCAAAGTGGCTGACTAGTGATAAATTTTATTGTCAGGGATAGGCAGTGAATGGTAAGAAGGGCTAACAAAGAATTGCCTGAGTCATCTACCTAACAAGTACATCCTAACTATTTCGCCTCAAATAACAAGCAAACAGACACATATACTTTATCATTAACAATGCAGAAGTTAAGCACAGGTACCCCAAATAATTTGATTTCATGAATTCTTGGCATATCTCACTTAAGCATTCAGATTTTTTTGCTTATAATTTCATTACATTATCCCACTTACTTTACTTAGGCATTTCAAGTAACTACAACATGCATGATCATAAAAATAATTTTTTTTGACTCATATAAAACATAAACAAGACAATAAAATAGACACAAAAACAAACTAAGAACCCCCCAAACTTAAATCACACATTTTCCCCAATGTGTACAAGACTCAAAATAAAAAGATGGGACGGCTTACAGACTTTGTGGTTTAACATGGTGGCGGTAGCTGATAATGCATAGTCCATTGATCGAACCTGGAGCTCAAACCATCAACTCGTTGGGTCAAGGTGTCCAGGCTCTGCATCATCTTCTGCTGGTTCATGAACATCTGCTCCATCATTGGCACTGGAGGTTCCACGACTAAAGGTGGTTGGTGGCTGCTGCTGCCTGCCTCATAATGAGCCGCTGTCTCAGGCTCTTCTTCTTCCATGGCAGCCTCTGCTGTTGCTGCTGGTGCTCCTCTCCTTGCTGCTACTCTGGTGACTGGTTCAGAGAAAGAGTGCACTAAACTATATGTCACAGCAGGCTGACCCTTTTCAAAAGTATCAGTGACAAAGGTTGAGACTCCATGCCTAGCACATAAGGCACAAATGAGAGATCCATGTCCCAACCCACCAGTGGTGGTCAATCTGCTGATTTCTCTAATACTCTGCACTACTTCCTGCCCAATGTCAATTGTCTTTCCCGCCATGATTCCATATACCATCTTAATTCTATCTGCAGGCACTCTGGTGAAGTGTGTAGATGGAATCGGTAGCACTTACAAAATCTGACCAACCGCGATGTTATTGAATTGGAACTTGGCAAGTCCCCGGGCTCCATTGCGAGCAACCTCATATTCAGCCCCTGGGTAGCACAATGTTCTTGCGACGGCGTCCCAATCGATGTGGCTGACATCTCTAGACCAACTTCTGAAATGGTTTGGGTTATAGCCTCGTTCTTCAATGTCATATGTTCCCAACATTGGATTTACCACCTCAGAATTTACGGGCACATATTTTCATCTCATAAAACATCTGCCATCTGTCTGCTCCGGATAGTTGGCATATAATTCCCTTACCATGTTAGTATTCTGCGGTGGAATCCTTTCCGGATTGGTGAATCTTATCCACCTATTGGCCTCGATCATAGCCCGAATTGGATAGGCATCATTATCATCAAACAACTCTTTCTGGTAATCCATGCATCTCCCAGGTATCAAGGTTCTAGTGCTTATCCGGTTGTATATATCCTCCGCTTCTTTGCTAGTGAATCTGGTAACATCATATTCAGGGGCAGATGTGGATGTGGATGCCCTGGCAGCTCTCTTTCGGGAAGACATTGTGAGATATGTTGGGAAAATTTATGCAGCGTTTCCTCTGTTTCCTTAAGTTTCCCAACTAATATGAACCACAACAATCAACACAACAATATACAACACAATAATTCAGCCCTAAATACACCAAAGCACACGTATATCACCCACAGTACTAAGTACAACACCCCACAGTGGTAATACTCAACAATAATCTCCCACACAACCACACTATCCCAACAATATCCCTTACACCCCCAAACTTGCGAATTACTTCATCTCTTTACTTTAAAATCTCAAAAAGAATGATGAAAGTTACCTTTTTGAAGGTTGTTCTTCACAATTGTCTTATCCCCAAATAGAAGAATGAAGCAAGGATAGAAGATGGTGGATTTGTAGTGGTGATGGAATGTAAGGAATTGAAGAGATTTGGTAGGAGATGTGGTGGTTTTGTAGTTGGAGAGGGAATTTTTTTTCGTGGGTTTAGAGGGTCTTAGAGATTTAGGTTTGTGTGGGAGAGGGATTGAAGGTGTTAGGGCTTTTTAATTTCTGAAATACAGACGCGGCGCCGCAACCATGATATCTGGCGCCACGGCGCCCAAACTCCTGCAGGTTCTCTGAACTTTGGGCGCCACGACCATGATTTTGGGAGCCGCGGCGCTGAACTGATTTTCTCCCTTCTCGTTTTTCGTGCTCCACGTTTTAGCCCTGTACCTGCAAGCACAACACCACAAACAATACCATACGTGAGGCTGTTCTAACTAACTAAAGTGCACAAATTAAAACCTTGGGTTGCCTCCCAAGTAGCGCTGTCTTTAACGTCTTGTAGTCGGACGCCGGTTCCTTATTAAAATCATTGGGGTAATTTAACCCCACAGCCTATCCATTTCAGGATCATCTTTCTTTTGCGCATTCTATTTTTTTTCTTCTTTTCCTCAAGCGGAGGTTTAGCAATACTTACCTATGCTAGCGGATTGATCTTCTTGGTTTTTGTCATGACCCGATCCCGGGCCCGCGACTGGTGCCCTACCTGACACCCTTACAGGTAACCATCAGAGAATGTCAGCGGAACATACATAGAACACACAACTTAAATCAGTAAGAAGTAAACAACATGCTAGCCGATGAGGCTGCCTTCCTGGATATACATATATAAATAGTCGAAAGCAGTTACATCATTTTTCTTTACAAACCGACCCACATACATGACTACAGACCTCTAAGAATTTTTGACATAACAAGCGTGGACGATAGGGCGCCATACCACGAATGTACAACAACCGACAATACGAGGATCGAACCAAAGATAAGCCTCGGAGTAATGGAGCTTCTCAGCGGTGAACAATGATCCTAAGAGTGAGGATCGGCAACTCAGTATAACTCTACTGCGGCGTGAGCGCGGCCCAGAAAGTCGATCTGGCGGTACCAAGTATGTGGCGAAAGTCTTTGTAATGAAATCATAATAGTCTAAAATAAAGTGGGACATGTATGATAACCACGTTAACGATGCAGTGCCTTACTAACAATGAGAGTACACAAGAGTATACTTTATTGCATAAAAATAGGAGACTCATGATCAAATTAGGGCCACCCGCCCGTAGTATCATTAAGCAATCCTACTCCTGGGACTATTTCACCCGCATAGGTCCTGTGGACCCGCAATGAGGTCATCCGCCTCGCATAGGACTGGTCCGCCCCGCATGGGACTATTTCACCCGCATAGCCCTACGGGCTCGCATGAGGTATACCTCGCATCGTGGGGAGCAAATCCACGGAACATGCAAATGCAACATGCCCGGGGAATGACCCCGTAATAAACAATATATCACTAGCACAACCGGCTATCGTACATAACATAAGCACCACCGGCTTATCATACATAACATAAGCACAATCGGCTTATCATAATTATCATAAGCAAGTTAAGAATTCCCCTAACTTCTTATTAGCCTTAATTATCATGCACTCTCATTTTATTTAACTTAAGGCACTAACATGTCAGTAAAAATCTGGGAATTTAACCCAAAGTACTATGTACTTCCGTTCCTTTAAAAAAAACTATTTTTATATAAAAACCCCAAGATACTATCACCCGTAGTATCAAGACATGTCTATTTTTCAAATCAAGTTACTACACTTTTAGAAATTCATTTCAAGGCTTTAAAACCAAGTAACTTCTACTTTCACAACCTAGGCAACTCGTGTCTATAAATCAAGTGGACACTCTCTTAACTTTCCATAAAGCCGTTATAACTAACTTCCCATAAAACCGTTATAACTCTTTATGTTTTAGACAATTACATTCTTTTTATAACCAAGAGACTTATACTTTCAAAAACCAAGTATCATAACTTTCAGAATACTTCAAGTCTCTTAACTTTAGAAATCAAGTTTCATAACTTTAGAATAGTTCAAGTAATTGATACTTTCCAAATCAAGTATTCTATACATTTTCAAGTCAAGAAATCTTTGTTTACCTTATTAGAATAAACCATTCTTTTAACGTCTCATAAATTTGTTATAACCAACTTCCCATAAAGCCGTTATACTAACTTTATGCTTTAGAAACTAAGACATCTTTAACCTTTAAAAAAAGTGAGTTAATTCTCTAACTCAACCAACTTGGACATTCTTAAACAAGTCAAGGATATCAAATGAAACTAAATTCATTTAATCTCGTACGTCTACCGTACTATATATTTATAGCTACTCATGCTCAAGAGATAAGAAAAGTTCCACATACCTCTCCGACTCAATCCACTTGCCAAGTTCAATACGCCGTACGTAGAATGTCAACCTATAATGACCATAATACGTCCATCAACTACTAGCTTTTCAACGTAGAATATTCCTAAGTATAAGGACTCTTAATTCTACGGAAAATCGGGCACCACTTCCTTTGTTTCTATGTACTTTTCCACCTTTTTCAAGGCCTGAAAATCAATAAACAAATGCCACATTTAAGGCTCAACAATTCAGCAATTTAAAGGGGATTACACGCCTAACAGGACGTGTAAAATTCTGCCCCACAATTAATATAAAAACTATCCAACAACATAAGCCTTTCTCGGCTAAAATCAATGCCGCAATAATATCAATTCCCTTTCAATTCCTTTTTCAATCCAAGTTGTTATTCTAATATGTTATATACCCTATAACAATTATAACAACTACAAATCCTTTCTTTCTTAACATGCGACGATTGTAACTATCTACCAAATTGATTACAACATAAATGGCTAACTTGCCCATTTTCGGTTTTTAACATGTCGACATGATCCAAATCTTTTCAAACTTCAATCTATATACCACATGTCATTTATCAACCACTATAACATGTAATGTTTAATTACATTAAGAAGATGTAGATTTTACCTCAATAAGCCCTAATAATATCCAAGCGTAAAAGTCGATCTTTAGCAACTTTTAGCTCATCTTCTCACGTTCCAATCCGCTCCAAGCACTCCTTAGAAGCTCATAACCAACTTCTCTTCAATTTCCAACTTCAAAGTTGAAGAACACCTTAGGGTTTTCACGTTGCGACTAACGTAAAAACGTGAGTTTTCCGGGATCTTTCTATTGAGATAACCTTACAATACCTCTAGGAACCTTGGGTTTGAATATTGGGATTTATGGAGTAAATTTGCAAAATTTCTCTTCCTTTTTTCCACCTTAGCCGAGAGCAACATAGAACTAGCTCAAAGTTTTCTTGATTTTTTCTAAGTGTTGAATGATCTAGTCTTGTACTAGTAGTAATAATATATAAGGAGACCAATGGCTAGGATTAAAACATATGGATGGCTAAGATGAGGTCAAATATATCAAGCTCAACTTTTCCCTTTGACTTGGTCCATTTTATCAAGCCAATTTGGCTAGTCTTTAATGAATATTTTCTTCCAAGGATGACCATGTGGAGGGTGACACGTGTCGCCCTCCCATTGGTCCAAAATATTTCATTTCTCGAAATTTCCATAATTGGTCAAAATATCGAAAACCTCGTGGGCCCCACAAAAACGTAAAATTTCTCGAGTGGGACCCACGTATCCAACTCTGTAAATAAACTTCCATAATCCCAATAAATTCTAAGAGTCATCAAATAACAATTTTTGGAACCCAATTCTCATTAACGATGTCACGCCCTTTTTCGGCCGCGACTTTAAAATAAAAAGCTCCTGCTTAATAAAGGGTTAGACAATAAATAAATGCTAAAAGTGCAAAAGAATGCTAAATGTTAAAGGGTGCTTAAAAGGTGCTAAATGCTAAGGGGTTCGCGGAGTCTCCACCTAATTAATTGGGTGAATTAGAACACCTAAATGTTAACTAGTTTAAAGTAAACATTAACTCCATTTTAGAGATCTGCTAAACTGAATGAGATTCTGGGCAAGAGTTCTTTATTATCCTAAAGGGAAGGGGTTAGGCACCCTAAAGGATCCTCTAACTTGCGGTTGTCCGTTCAAACCTAGGTTAATTATCATGCTAAGGAAATACATAACTGAGAGCTGTTTAAACAGGGGAATAAAACTATGAGATTTGTTTAAAGTGTAAGAGCTAGTTTCGAAAAGAGTCAAATGTGTTCATGGAGTAAAAAATGTGTGCAAATATTCTTTTACCTAAGGGGTATATATTGCTTAGCATGATAATGTAAGATTATTGTGATAAAAAGAGATAAGATGAAACGTGTCTATTATGCAACAAAAGTATTTCTTATTCTGTATTAATAGGAATTTATAACACAGTTTTAAGAATGTCTTGACGAATAATATTCCAGCTTATTATGCAAGTGTAGAGTATTAAGTGGTCTATTATAACTATTAAACAAGGCAAGGCGAGCCTAAAGTAATTAACTTAAGGTAAGCAAATCAAATTAATTTCTAGCTATTGATTCAAGGTTTAACTATTCTAAGTGCTAATTAATTAGTGTAGCGTTAGACAATTAATTTACAACAAATAGATGAAGCAGAGTAAAGAATAAATAAAGATGACTCGAAGGAGATGCGATGTCTTTTCGCCGGCGGTTTGGATTTTTCGGGGCGGAGATGAAGATGCACATAGATGTAAGTCTTTGTCTGTTATAACTCATGATGAGTCTCGCAATGAGACTCTTCGTTTAGCTCCGAGGCGTGCCATGTAAAAGAAAGAAAATAAAGATTAGTATGTATCTCAATTATTTGAATCATAAAAAAAATCTACACACACATGATCTATGCTTATACGCAACCAGTACATAAGGATGTATAAATCAATAAATAAACTGAGGCCAACTGCTGCAACAGTCAGCAAACAGAGCCAACAAACAATGAAATACAGTGAGGTTAGCATATAGAGAGTAATCTCATGGTTCATACTCAGATCGCGATGTACTTGAGCATTAACAATCAGATGCATATAGTAAGAGTAGATGGCCGAATCATGATTCCTTTTAAGCATGTGTTATGGTAGCAACAAGAAATGCAGGTAGTCAAAACAGCACGCCGTGACAGTTTAGGCAAACAAAGCAAACATTTATCCGGACAGGGGAATTACAAGTATGCAGAGATTATAGGATGGATCATGTCTAAAATCGTACCCTACCACAGGAAGTGAATGTGGAATGATCATGCATGGCTTAAAAAATATAAACAGAGATGGATATGAAATCAAATACCAAACCTACACATTTCCAGCTTACTTGAAAACAGCAGATAAGCAATTTTAAGATGGAATAGAGATATATATGCCTATTTTTATGGTTTAGATTTTCAGCGCAGAGAAGTGTTCACTTAGAAAATAATGGACTGATTTAATAAGCATGCTAGACCCTTAACAATCAAATAAACCATTCCAGATAATATTTAAGCAGACTTAACTGCCAGCATATAGCAAAACCCAACTATGTGTTGCAGGGGGCCTATGTTCACAGAAGGGACCCATCTAGGCTAACACAGATTTTCTTAAGGCAGTGACCACAAGGTTTGAGTCAAGTACATATATTGACAATATAAACTCAGGTAATCTCACAGTAGTACCTAAATCATGCTGGAAACAAACAGGGACAAGTATCATACTGATTTTATATCACCTAATGCTAGATGAAACTTCGATAGACATACTTAGGATATTTGTCCTGGTTTGAACAATCCGCAATCCGGTCCATAATGAAATAACATATTGACTATCCAAGCTTATATCATACAACACAAATTTCAGATATTGGTTTAAGGAAGGACACTTGTAGCTCCAAACCAGACTAACTAATTACGCCTCGATATGATTCATTCGCAAACTAACACACTTAACTCATGTCAAACACAGAAACATATAACGCAGACCTCATGACTAGGCGTATTAAGCTGAAAGATTCAAATACAGGTAATAGCCATCAACAAATCTCGAATGACTCAACATGTATGAGCAAAATCAAACCAGCATATTTAACCAACATATAATCACCACACATATCATGAAACACAAATCGAACGAGAAAATACGAAAGGAGACGAGTTTACCTTCTCCGGACAGCGAACCGAGGCAGCGTATCAAGTCGTCGGTCCACTCGGAGGGATTGCTAATGCAGTGGAAAGAAAGAAGGAGGTTTTTTGCGAAAATTGTTGACTTTTAGGATTAGGTTCTTTTTCTGAGTAACTCGATTGGACTTTGCCCTTCGAATGCCCATTGCATGCCTAAACGTTCTGTATTTATAGCTAATAATATGGGCTCCCAGTTTGGTAGGTTTTGTTATAGCTTTGGGTCGATCTTGGTACGCGATTTGATGCGATTTCTTTATGATTTTTGGGGAATATGCTGACTGATTTGGTGCGATTCGATCTTGGTTATGGTAAGTTTTCGGTTCTGGAAGGATTTTGCTAATCTCTTTATGGCATGTTCGTGGTTTAAGCGATTTTGAATGGTACTGGTAGGGGAAAGGAAAGTCGCCGGATTTTCCACCTTAAAAATCCGGCGAGATTCGCGGGTAAAGGGGAGAGGAGTATGTGGCGGGTTCTTTAGGGTTTTCTAGGTTAAAGGGAGTGGGGACGACGATGGGCGAGGGGCTGAGGGAAATGAGGGATAAGCGTGGGCTTCTGGGCTGATAAGGGTAGAGGGGCAAGTTGGGCTTGCGGGTTGGGCTGGGGCGACGTGGGCTGCGGGTTGGGTATTAGTTTTAGGTATTTAGTTTTAGGTATTTAATTAGTGGTAAATTAAATTAATAAATTGTGATTAAATTATTTAGGTGCTTTATTAGTCTATGTTTGAGATTAAAATAAATACGGGCGTGCTATTTAATTAGTGCTTAATATTTTAAAACTTATTTATTATGCGTATTTTGCGAAGTTAAATTAAAATTGAATTGAGTTTAGATTAAATTATTTAAATGCTAAATGCAGGTATGATATTTAAGGATTGCTTAAAGTTTTCTTATAAATGCGACGCTATTAATTACGAATTATGAAATTGTCTTGCTATTAATAAATGCGAATATTTTATTTAACACGACGTCATTGTCAAATTATTTATTTTATGTATTTATTATTAATTATTAAGAATTGTTTGACAGAGCTTAAAATTAATAAATGCGGGCGCGAGACTCTAAGTGTTTAATATTCTACGTAAGACGCGGTACCATTATTAAATTGCTTATTTACGCCTGTATTTAATGTTTTATCGCCGCATTTTATTATAAAAAATCATAACAATTATTTTGCAAAATTAGTGTAATTTTATAGTTAATGACTGGACGGGAGGGTCAAAATTGGGTGTCAACAAACGAACATTTTCCTTCCCGAGGTTCGGAAAACTTTTTCCTTAAGAATAACAAATCTTTTCTTCGTTCAAATTTATAAGTCTTGTGCTCTCACGTCTATTCTCGTATACATGTCCTGGAACTACGGAGTGTAACTGATTTGGCCTGTGCTGGCTCAACTGATGTGTTAGCTGTGCGGACTGCGAGACATTTGCTTATGGCTTGGGACTCAATAGTGGGTTTAAACACCTTGAATACCATCTCTTCTTCCTCAACTCTCAGTTTTAGTTCACCCCTTTTCACATCAATTAAGGCTCTCCCAGTTGCAAGGAATGACCTTCCCAAAATAATGGGAATTTCATCGTCTTCTTCCATGTCAAGGACGAGGAAGTCTGCTGGGAAGAAAAACTTCTCCACTTTGACAAACACGTCTTCAATGATACCTCTGGGATGCACCATTGTTCTATCAGCCAACTGCAAATTAATCGTGGTTGGTTTGGCTTTACCCAAACCCAATCTCTTAAATACTGACAGAGGCATAAGGTTGATACTAGCCCCCAAATCACATAAGGCCATGTTGCATGTCACCATACCAATAGTGCAGGGCAATGTGAAGCTCTCTGGATCCTTAAGCTTTGGAGGCAGTTTCTTTTGCAGGATGACACTGCACTCCTCTGTCAAAGTCACAGTCTCATAATCCGCCAGCTTCCTCTTTTTCCCAAGTATTTCCTTCATGAACTTAAAATATGCTGGCATCTGTTCTAGCGCCTCGATGAAGGAAATATTTATATGCAGCTTCTTGAACACCTCCAAGAATTTGGAGAATTGTTTATCAATTGCCTTCTTCTGTAGCCTCTGAGGGTATGGAATTCTCTCAACATATTCCCTTAAAGGTGCTGGTGGGACATTCTCAGCTGTGGGGTGGTCCTCAGTGACCCCCTCTTTCTCTACTTCAACTACCTTTTCACTTTCCTTCTCACTTATCACTGCGGGCTGGGGAGCAACTTGTTCCAACTGTTTCTCACTTCTTAGCACGACTGCTTGACACTGCTCTCTAGGATTCACCTCTGTATTGCTCGGAAGAATGCCCTGTGGCCTATTATTCACCATGTTGGCCAGCTGCCCTACCTGGGTTTCTAATTTTCTGATGGAGGACCTTGTTTCTACCATGAATTGAGTTTGAGAGTTGGTGAGTGTCAACAAAGCTGCTTTCAATTCATCTGGTTTTTTGTGTGGGGAAGGTGAGCTAAACTGCTGTGAAGATGAGGCATGATTGAGTGGTGGCTGATTCTGGTACTGGCCTCTGAATTGAGTCTGCTGTCCTTGGTCACCCATCCATGAGAAATTTGGGTGATTTATCCATCTTGGATTATAAGTGTTCGAATAGGGATTGTTCTGGGGCCTTTGGAAATTCCCACTGCCTGACACTGAGCTTGCTCAATAGGAATGTTGTTTGGGTCAGCTGTTGGGCACCTGTCAAAAGTATGTGGACCCCCACAAATCTCACAAGTCACTGGCATCTGGACTGCGTTTATTGACACAGTGTTCTGCTGGAGCTGCTTGGTTAGGAGAGCAACTTGTGCATTTAATGCTGTGATAGCATCTAACTCATGAACTCCTATTGCTTTCCTTCCACCTATTCCCCTCTCATATGGAAAGTGATTATTTGTGGCCATATCCTCTAGCAAGTCATGAGACTCATGTCTTTGTCTTTCATAAGCGTACCATGCATCTGCATCAATAATGGTTCTCGTGGTCCCACTTAGCCCATTGTAGAAGATGTGCACCAAATTCCATTGTTCAATGCCATGATGTGGGCACTTCCTCTGCAGATCCTTAAACCTCTCCCACGCTTCATACAGTGACTCTCCATCGGTCTGGTAGAAATTATTTAGCTCGTCTCTCAGCTTAGCTTCTTTCAAAGGCGGGAAGAACTTTGCAAGGAATTTCTGTGCTAGATCCTGCCATGTGTGTCACGACCCGACCCCGGGCTCGCGACTGGTGCCCTACCTGGCACCCCTTACAGGTATACATCAGAGAATAGCAGCGGAACATACATAAGCTCATAAAATACTTAGACAGTAAAAATATCAACATGCTAGCCGATAAGGCCACCTTCCGTGAAATATACATAACCCAAAAATAAAATAGTTACATCTTTGTTCTTACAACCCAATCCACAAGATATGACTACAGACCTCTAAGAATAATAACTGTGACGGGACAGGGCCCCGCTATACCCCTACATGTACATATATCTACAATATTAGAGAAAACCGTATCAAAAGACAAGCCTCCGGAGAAATGGAGCTTCTGACAACTGATCAGTGATCCTAAGAGTGAGGATCCACCACCTGCTTACCCATACCTGCGGCATGAACGCAGCCCCCGAGGAAAGAGGGTCGATCTGAGATGTACCAAGTATGTAAGCGAAATCTTGAAATGAAATCATAAAGTCTAAAATAAAGTGGAGACATGTATGATAACTCAAATATGATTACTGCGTGCCTTACTAAAAATGAGAGTAATCAAGAGCATACTTTACTACATAAAAATAGGAGGCTCATGATCAAAGTAGGGCCACCCGCCCGTAGTATCATTAAGCAATCCTACTCTTGGGACTATTTCACCCGCATAGGTCCTGTGGACCCGCAATGAGGTCATCAGCCTCGCATGAGACTATTTCACCCGCATAGGACTATTTCACCCGCATGGGTCCGGTGGGCCCGCAATATGTACAAACGCCGCACTCACATCATGGGTAGCAAATCCATGGAATAAGTAGTAACCCGGGAGTTTACCCCGCAAGAATAACATAACCTAGCACAACCGGCTATCATACATAACATAAGCACCACCGGCTTATCATACATAACATAAACAAGTTAAGAAATCCCCTAATTCTTATTAACCTTATTTATATACACTCTCATTTTAGTTTACTTAAGACACTAACATGTCATTATAAAATTCGGGAATTTAACCCAAAGTACTACGTACCTTTGTCCTTTTAAAAATGACTCTTTCTCGTTTAAAACCCCCAAGATACTCCTGTAGTATCAAGGCTTGTCTACAATTTCAAAAACAAGTCACTACACCTTTTGAAATACATTTTTGGCTTCTAAATCGAGTGACTTTTATACTTTAAAACTTTAAACAATTGATGCCTTTAAATCAATTTGTCTTTCTTCATTTTCAAGTCATTTATCTTTGTTTACATCACTTGAGTAAACCATCTTTAAACTTTCCATAAAGTTATTATAACCAACTTCCTATAAAGTCGTTATACTAACTTTATGCTTTAGGAACTAAGACACTTTTTATCCTTTAAACCAAGTGAGTTAGTTCTCTAACTCAACCAACTTGGACATTCTTAAAACAAGTCAAGGATATCAATGAAACTAAATTCATTTAAATCTCGTACGTCTACCGTACTATACATTTACAACTACTCATGCTCAAGAGATAAGAAAGTTCCACATACCTCTTCGGTTCAATCCACTTGTTAAGTCCAATATGCCGTACGTAGTATGTCAACCTATAATGACCATAATACGTCTATCAACTTCTAGTTTCAAACGTAGAATATTCTAAGTGTAAAGTCACTTATTCTACGGAAAATTGGACAACACTTCCTTCATTTCTACATACTTTTCCACCTTTTTTTCAAGGCCCGCATTCAATAACCAAACATGCCACATTTAAGGCTCAACACATCAACCAGTCAAAGGGGATTATACGCCTTACAGGACGTATAAAATTCTGCCCCACAATTCATATAAAACAGTCCAATATTAAATGTCATTTTTCGACTACAAAGTATAACCACATACAATCTTTTCCAATTCCTTTTCAATTCATATTGTCGTTCTCATATGTCATATAGTCGCAACCAATCTCAACAATTATAATTTCTGATTTAGATAACATGCGACGATTAAAACTATCGACCCATTTGTATTGTACTTTCAATGGCTTAATAAGCTTGTGTTCGGATTTAGGCTCCCAATATTCTATAACACTTATCAACTTCAACATACAATTTATATGATCAATATCAACTATTACATGTATCCTAATTTACTTCCAAGAGGTGAGGGAATCTTTACCTTTAGGATTTCGCCCACTGTAGCCCTTTTTACGCAACTCCTTTTTACGTCAAAATCACCCACACGAACTCTCTACAAGTTTATCAACACATTATCTTCTTGCCGCTTTAGGGTTCTTTAGATTTTTAGAGAGAAGAAAAGAGGAGTTTTCTTTTGGATGAATCCTTGCAAATGACCAAGTCTTGCAAGACTTGGTCAATTTATAAGACATTTCTTGGTCTACAAGATGGGAGGGACACTTGTCGCCCTCCCATAGGCATTTATACAAATATCTTCTAATTTTCCCCATTTTTCGCGAAAAATCCCGCCTCGGCACCGCGTCCCTGCAACCGGCGCCGTGGCGCTGTGGCGCCTGACTGGAACATTTTCCCTTCACTTCTGCCAGCTGAACTTCTAACATCCATAATTCCCCGCTCCGATGTCCTATCGACGAGCGGTTTGTTGCGTTGGAAACTAGACTCAACGAACTTCATATTAGGCTTTTTAAACACCTAAAAACTCTTAATAAACTGGGATATATCACATTCCAAAGTCGACTAAAAATCTGCCTAAAACATTTTTGCCAACTTATCTTTTCAAATTCAAATCTTATTTCCTTTCACTCGTTCTCATCTTATTCTCTTGAAATTACGGGGCGTAACAATGTGAATATGGAATCTATCGGCAGGGAGTTCAACCAAACCTTTGCCCTGTCCCTGAGTGAGAAAGGGAAAAGCCTCAACCGAATGACATCATCAGTAACACCATTATATTTGAATGTTGCACATAACTCCAGAAAGTTCGCAATATGCATGTGTGGATCTTCAGATGGTAATCCTCCGAACTGGACTGTGTGTTGCACCATTCTTAGGATTGCAGGCTTTATCTCAAAATTATTGGCTCCTATTGCTGGGAGCCTTATGCATGTCTGTGCTCCAGTAACTCTTGGAAGCACGTAATCTCCCAAGCTCCTCTCAGCTTAGACCTGAACCCGTTCTTCTACATCTATAGGCGGCCCTTAGGGTCCCCTTTGGTTGGGTTGATGATCACCCACCCCTTCATTCATCTCATTATTATTCTGTAGATCCCCCATGACTATCAATTTAATAATCCGCGTGTTTTGTCGGTTCTGCTTGCAAGTCTTTTCTATCTCAGGGTTGAAGGGGACCAGTGTATCTGCTCCTCTTCTTCTTCGCATAAACTAGATCCCTGAAATAGATCAAAATCAACAAACAAATCACGGAGCACGGTTCCATAATTAGAAGAAATTAATAAAATAAAATAAAAACCAAATTAGAAATTAAGAATAGATAATTTGATATTGAAACTACGCCAATCCCCGACAACGACGCCAAAAACTTGTTAGCGATTTTCTACACGCTTAACGCAAGTGTACGTATCGGGACAAATAATATAGTCTAGGTAAGACCGAATATCGTCCTCAGGGATTAGTGTTCAATTACCAAACATCTATCCTATGGTATCTATTTGGCTGTCGATAGTTTGTTGTTGTTTTTATCTATAACTAATGAATAGTTGCAGAAATTAACTAAAATACTTTACTTAAATCAGATATGGTGGAAATAGGGCTTCCAATCTCCTCAACTATCCACTCTCGCCAATCCTTGTCTGCAATAATAAATGTTCTTCTATGTTAAAATAACAGGTTAACTAGACTGTTTTATATGCTGGTTAGGATATATATACACTCAACCCCGGTGCAGAAATCTTCTATATTTATATGACAGATTTTACCACATAGGAGGATTAAGGACAATAACCTATAAAACTACACAAGTATCGGGTACTTAGTCGCGATTTTAACCTATGTTTATTCAACTAGAACATATTCAAATCTCCCCTTTCGGATTTCGATTCGAAATCATATAGTGATGATAACTAGTGATCAGTTAATTACCAAGCAATCAAAACAACTATTGAATAAATCTTAACTCTATGAAGAATAAACCAAATTAATGCATTAAGTCATAAAAACGAGGTTCAAGCGAATTGAAAAATTAGAGTTTAGCTCCTAGCCATAGACATGCTAAGAACCAAAAGATTATCCAACATAAACTGAAAGTAAATAAAGTAAAGAAAGAAAAATACTTAAGAAAAAGTCTCTAATCTTGAAGCCTCCAAGAACTAAGTTATGTTGTGAATAGAGGAATGAGGAACCCTTGAAACATCTGTCCAAAGGGCCTTTTATAGCTCTAAAAAACGTGTGCAACTTTTCCTTCATGGCCTTGGCCCATTCCTTCTCGGATCTGGCAATTTCCCGCCTTGGCGCCGCGGCCATGAACTCTGGCGCCGCGGCGCCCAAACTTCTGCAGCCTCTCAGTACTTTCGGCGTCGTGACCATGCAATCCTGCAGTTTGGCGCCACGGCGCCCAACTCCCGTGTTGCCAATTTTTGGCTCGGGAATCTCTTTTTCTGCCCATTTTTTGCTCCTTTTCGCCATTTCACCTTTTTAAACCATTTTGACTCAAAAGGAAGAAAAACTACCCTGACACGACACATATTTACACAAAAAATGGGCAAAATAATAACTATAAATGACTCTAAAAGTGTATATAAAATACACCGATCAATCTTATGGTTATAAATTTAATCAATTTTACTATTTCACTAACGCGACAATATTAAATTTATTTTTTTAGTCATCAAAGGAATTTAAGAACTACTTGTTAGCACGTGTACAATGTGGAATCCTTATTTAATAGGGATCCTAATTCTACCATAATTACATAACACCAAATATGATATATTTTACAATATACACGTGATAACACACCCCTTTAGTCGGAGCGGGAGGAGTCCGGACTCTAAGACTAGATCTGAAGTCAAGGAAGAGCTGTCTAGGAAGTCCCTTTGTGAATATATCCACATCGTCTGAGGAAGACACATGTAATACCACTAGCGTGGTCGAGAGCAAGCTTCATGAACAAAGTGGATATCCGTCTCAATATGATTGGTTCACCGATGTTGAGCGGATTACGAGATAGATAGATGTCGGATATGTTATCATAATAGACCAAAGACACCTTACACAACAGACATTGAAGCTTCAAAAGAAGGTTTCGAAGCCAACAGATCTCAGCAACATTATTAGCAATGCCTCTATACTCCGCTTCTGCACTCGAACGGGATAAAGTGGTTTGCCTCTTGGCAGATCAAGAAATTAGATTATCCCCTAAAAACACAAATAGCCGGAGGTGGGCGTCGGCGTGTCAGACAACCCGCCCAATCAACATCCGTATATGATAACAACGATTGATGCCGGGGGTATAGATGCAATCCATAATCAAGCGTAACCTTAACATATCGAATGATACACTTAAGGGAAGTAAAATGAGGCTCCCTGGGGCATGCATGAATAAGCATACCTGCCGAACATCATAAGCAATGTCAGACCTAGTGAAAGTAAGATAATGTAGCGCACATGCAAGACTCTTGTAGATTGTGGGATCGGACACTGGATTACCATCCACAACACTAAGCTTTAATTTAGAATCAACTGGTGTGGACATGATCTTGCAGTTTGCCATTTTGGCCATGTACACTATCTCCTCTGCATACTTTCGCTGGCACAAAAATATAGAATCTGCAGAACGAGTCACTGATATCCCCAAAAAATAGCTCAACTACCCCAAGTCAGTCATAACAAATTCAGTCTTTAGTAAGACAATAATCTTATTTTTCAATAAATCAGAGGAGGCAGTAAGCACAATGTCATCCACATATAACAAAAAATAAGCAACGTTACTACCTCGATGGAAAATGAATAGAGAAGTATCACATTTAATGCATATAAACCCAGTATGCAAGATGTACCGTGCAAAACGGTCATAGCACGCTCTAGGGGCCTGTTTCAAACCATACAGCGACTTACGGAGACGACATACATACTGAGAGGTTCCTGAATGGACAAAACCAGGTATAGTGTATAATGTGGAACTCTATTCCAATAAAGATCCTAAATTTACCATAATTATACATCACTAATTATTACACAATATATGAAGTATATGTCAATTATGGTAAGTGTATAATATGTACACTACACGTTAACATAGCACGTGTATAATGTACAATATATCATATTTGACGTTATGTAATTATGGTATATATTACATTATACACGTGTTAACACTACTTCGCAGTGAGTTATTTCGTTAAGCAATATCCCAAAAGAATACAGCTATAATAGTATGCCCTGTTCCATTATAACATGTACTTTATGATCTGTTTATAATGCCAACGACAATAGTAAACTCCCCTACTAATAGGTTTAAGTTACACTAGTACCAAAACTATTTATACAATCCGTTTACTTATTGATAATTAGTACAAGTAACTTTCTTGAAAAACATTAGATATTTGTTCGATATTAGAGTCTAAGTTTTGTATATTGACGGTATATAGTACTCCATCTGTATCAATTTAAGTATCTTACTTTCTTTTTTAGTATGTCTTAAAAAAATGTTTCTTTCTATATTTAGTAAATTTTTCAATTCCAAATCAAATTTAAGACCACAAGATTTAAAAATCTCACACATCTTTAATTTAAGACCACAAAATTCAAAATGTCACTTTGTTTCTTAAACTCCGTGCAAGTCAAACTAAGTCACTTAAATTAAAACGGATTAAGTAATACCTTACATGACCATAAGATGAAATTGACTTGCAATAACACGTAACTCTACGGAGAAAATATGATATGGTATCATGTACAATTACCTGTCTAACGGATCGACTCGACTCGGACCGGACCGGTAGCCCGTTACTAGGTTGAATCGGTTCCGGACCGGTCCACTGGCTTAACAGTCCGGTTCATTACCGGATTTTCGGCCGGCCCGTGCGGGTCCGTTTTTTTTTTTTTTTTTTTTGTAAATTTCAAAAATCTAACTAAATTCAAATTAAATATGTAATATAATAATATAATATAGTTTATAACTTGATACTTTATAGTTATATTGTAGTTATATAAACTATATTTATTTTTTTTATTCCGAAAATTTATTAAATTAGTAGACATAAGATAAGTTAACAAATAACAACTAAAGAGATAATAAAATAAAAACTAATGATAAGATGTAAACTTTTGATCTTTCATTATTCATAATGTTAATTGTTAATAAGAGTACATCATGAAGTAATAATAATTGTTATTTACATATTATGCACCCTTCTTGAAAGTTCTTTGTAATTTATAGGTTGCTCCATAGCCTCTAAATCTGGAGTATTAATTTCAGTCTCGGTTGCGCTCCCGGTTTCCAAAATATTGCCGATTTCTTCATCTTCGGGAGAGTAAACGTTCATATCCTTGATTGTTTTTCTCTGATCTGATCCAATTCCTTAAACATACTAACACTTCTAATGTGCTTCCGCCCAATGAGTGACGTGTGTCTCCTATTTGATCTCGTGCTTGGCTGAATGCACTTTCAGAAGCCATTGTTGAGATAGACACATTAAGAACATCCCGTGCCATAGCTGCTAGTACCGAAAATTGTCTTTTGTTATCTTGCCACCATTGTAAAGGTTGAAAGTTCTTCTTCGGCTCCGTTGGCTTTTGCAAATAAAACTACATCTCATCACAATTTCGAGTTGTGCTTTCTTGTGTTGTTGCAAAAGTGTTCCATATAGATAAAGATTCATTTTCATCGTCTTCATCGAATCCTGCAGATGTAGACACAAAAGCAGAAGAAGAACTAGAAGGAATATTAGTAGCAGAGTTGTTGTTGTCATATAATGTAGCATAATAATCATATAATTTAGCTAAATTAGTATCAAGTTTACATATGCAATCAAATGAAGATGAAGTTTCTGTTTTACCTACTTCCATATAAGTATATAAACTAAATATTAAATTATGACAATCTACTTTTTTAACAGAAGGATTTAAGACTGCACCAATACAATAAATATCAGGAATAAGATTTTTTTTAACTTTTCAAACATAACTGTAACTGCAGCTTTATACTTTATATTTGATTTTAAACCATAAAGTAAATATGAAATTTCAGCTATATGAGCTAAAACATTACAAACTGTTGGGTAATAAGATCCCGAAAATTCAACAGTAGCAGTGTAAAATTTAAGTAATTTTTTTAAAAGTTCAGCAATTGATTTGGAAACATCTTCGGTTAACATATATAAATCGCGTTCTTACAATGAGTATTTGAAACATGTGTTATGGGGTCTTTATACTTATAACATTCTTTTAAAAATAAATAAGTATAATTCCACCGTGTAATAATCTCTTGTGGCATGAATTTAGGTCTCAAATCAAATTGTTTACATTTTTTTTAAATTCTATAAGTCTATTTTTCTATTATTACCTTGAATAACTCCAACAGCTCTTTTGACAATTTGTATTTCAGTTGCAAATAACTCAAGACCACTTTTAACAATTAAATTATAAATATGACAAGCACAACGAACATGAAATATATCAGGAAGTGACAGTTCTAATTTCACTTTTAAAAGATCTACAACAACATTATTATTAGATGCATTATCGAATGATATACAAAGTATTTTTTTATAAAGATTATAATTTTTAGCATAAGCACAAATAGTTTCGCTTATATATTTTTCAGTATGACTTTGATCCTCGTCATACGCAAAAGCAATAATACGTTTTTCCATTTTTAAATTTTTATCAATCCAATGACAAGTAATTGTTAAATAATCATAACCGTTTAAAACATGCCCAATGTCTGCAGTAAAACTAAATAGGCATGAAAGATTAGTGAACAAATATTGCAAAAAAATAACATAATCATTATAAAGTCTAAAAACATCGGCTCTACAAGTACTACGAGAAATACCTGTAAAACAAGGATTATATACTCTTTGAATATATGTAATTAAATATGAAGAAGAAGCAAAAGTAAAAGGTAAACAACCTCCGACAATCATTTTTGCTAATTCAATGCGATCCTTCTTTGGATCGTACTTAGCCAATCCCCCCCCCCCCCGTTAATGAATTAAGTTGTTGTTGACCGGGTTCTAAATCAGTGGCAATACCCCATTGTATCGGATGATCTTTCAATAAATTCCTACCTATAGTGCCCGTCCCCCCGTCACCACCCCCTCTCTTATGTTTGTAAGTTTTTCCACAAATATTACATCTAACTTTATCAGTGTCCCCAACTCTATCATAAAAGAGCCACACTTTACTCCTTTTTCTCCTTAGTTCTGGTTCTGTAACTTATGGTAAAGGAGGTCTACGACTACCACTAGCAGTACCAATATTGACAGAAGGAACACTAGTAGGTGTAGGAGGTTCAGTTTCTTCAAGTTCAACAATTATCTAATTGAACGTTATCATATTCATTATCTTCTATTCCAAAATCTTCTTGCATTTGATCATAATCTATATTTTGATTAGATGATGAAGAACCTACAAATTCTTTACCCCTTGAACTAGATTTACGGCGCAGTTCCGACACAATTCCCCTTAGCAAAGACATTATAAAATATTTAAATAATCAACAAATAAATATGACAATTTAATAAAATAATTAGAGAATGAAACAAGTGTACATTCAGAATTCAATTGAAACTCGTAGGCCGAAGCTCGAAGTCTTGATACTTTGCAAATTAATAATAATAATAATAACTTTAGAATTGATAATATAGAGAATTAAGAGAGTATGAGAATTGAGACTTGAGATAATTGTAGAAATAATTGTGTGAAAAAAATGAAAAGAATGTAGTGTATTTATAATTTTTTTACAGAATAGAAATGTAATTAACAAAAAATTAAAAAAAAAACCAAACGGTCCACTGACCATTGGCCGCTCCCCCCAGCCCCTAGCCCCAGCCTCAACGGTGATGTTACCATTGGGCCACCAACAACTTTTTTTTTTTAATTTGTTCCTTACCGGTTCGGATCGGACTAGTTAACCGGTAAGGTTATCGATTTCCCCTTACCGGATTTTTGTATAACCCGTGCGGGTTGGGGTCGGGGCCAAACTAACCTCCCACCCGATAAAATTTACCGGTCCGGACCGAATCGAATTTTGTATCGGGTCGACCGATCCGGTTTTGGGTCAACCCGACCCCTTAGACAAGTATATGTACAATAGAGCAACTATTTGTTAATCTAATTAAAGTGCACTGGTATTGTAAATTATTGATAGTGTAAAATATATTATTATTATTCTCTCCGTCCTAATTTATATGATAACTTTTTTTAGTAAGTCTAAAAAAGAATGATATATTTCATTATTTGAAAATAATTTAACCTTAAACTTCACATTTTACGCTTAACGAAATGATTTATGACCACACAAATATATTTGACTTATTTTAGATCACAAGATTCATAAGATTTTCTTTATTTCTTAAACTCCGTGCTGAATCAAACTATATCATATAAATTGAGAGATGAAGAGAGTATTATACTATTATATATGACTTAATTGATAGGGTAGAATGGTTGAGCGAGTTTTTCTCAATTTTCTCATTCGTTTATTGGAAATAATAGTGTAGTGTTTTGGGGAGAAAAGGGTGATTTACTAAACTAAAATTACGAAAAGTATTACTATAATTAAGAAAGTATTACTAGCTTAAGATGTGTGATAAATAGAAATGACTTCTGGCATCTTTACATCCTTCAAAGTATATATTGGCTCACTTACTGTTTCTTTATCAAATAAATACACATATATATATAACATACAAAATTATCTGAAGCTTTGAGTTAACTAAGCATATATATCATATCGTGGTAAGTAGATTACTTAGAATAATACAACTGATTATACAATTGCAAATGAAGGAATACGTGTAACAACTGAAACAGGGGAAGGAAAAGCAGAATAATTTTTCCTTCTCCTTCTAAGAAAAGAGAACAAAATGGAAATAATTGAACTATTTTATTTTTTACTTCGCCATACCAAACATTTGAGCAAGGGAAGAAGAAAGTACTAAAGAGTTGTTTCTGAGCTACATCAAAGATCAAAAGGATTGAATATTGTATGCGGGAGAAACACGTGGCATGGTTTAAATATAAGATCGAAGAAAATGTCAACACATTGCTCCGGTTGAGGGTTGCCTCGGGGTGAGACCGGAGGTTGGAGTAAGTTCAGATGTTAGAGTGAGACCGGTTAGTGATTGAGCCAGAAGACCGAAGGATAGGAGATCGAAGAGGCTCGATGCGTATCCATTACGGATATGGCGCCAACCGTTATACTTTACTCATTAAGTGGTTATTATTGACATTAAATTATATTTAATTAGGGAGTGATTCTCGGACATGAATACCTTGTATTATCAACTATAAAAAGAGCCCAACCTTCATGTTGGAAGGGCAACTCATTCCCATTTCGCTTACTTCTTAAGCTGTACATCGCTCTGACTATTGGCTCGGGCTAGAAGCAATTTAGCTAAGGACCGATCCAAGTTCTAATCAAGATAACATCAACTCATACTACTAGTTTTACTTGTTTTCATTTGCTGATTTTTTTTTAATTATTTATTATATTTACTTTTGAATCAATCTGCATATTCCTAAAATCACATACAAATTCAACTGTACATATTTTGGGTAAACAGTTTTGTTATACCCCGTAGTTCCAGGGTATGTATGTGAGGACGTACGTACGGGAATACAACCTTAAAATTGGAAAGGAAGAAAGATGTGATTTTTCGACGGAAAAGTTTCCGAATTTTGTGAAGGAAAAAGGTTCATTAATGGGAATTGGATTCCCAGATTTGGTATTCGGACTTTTTGAAATATTTAAGAATTATGGAATTTTATTTCCGAAATTGGTCACGTGGGGCCCGCGGGAGGAATTTACGGTTTGTGGGGCCCACTTTATTTTCGGATTTTTGGCATTGCGGATATATTTTCGGAAGATGAAATATTTTGGACGAGTAGGGGGGCGACACGTGTCACCCCACGTGTGGCCGTGGCCAATGGTGGTGGACACACGGCCAGTTTTGGTGAGGGACAGTGGCTTGCCACTTGTCCCATTTTGTGTAGCCAAATGTTTGGCCAACTACCCACACATGTACCCATCCTCACCTTCCACTTGCATTAATCCTAGCCCTTGGTTTCTCTATAAATACCCACCCTTTTAGCTTGCAAGACTTCATCCCACACTTGAGTTTTTCAAGGCAATTCTCCTCCTCTCCTTGTTGTTGTTCTCGTTTTTAGCCTTCCCTTGGCCAAAAATTGTCCAAAAATTCTTAAAGTTTTAAGTGTTCTTCCTTAGAGTGTTAGGAAGATTAGTAACCAAGTGTTGGAAAAGATTTCACACCACAGCCTAAATACACCCCTTGGCCGAAAGTTGGTAGTGTTGGAACCTAAGTGTTCTTCACTTTTTGGAGTTGGATATTGAAGAGGAGTTGGTTAGAAACTTCTAAGGTCGCTTGGAGCGGGTTGAGCGTAAGGATTTGGAGCTAAGCGTTGCTCGGGATCGACTTATATCTTGGATAATTTTGGGCTTATCGAGGTAATGATCTTTGTCCCTATTGTAATTGGATATTACATGTTGTAGTAATGTATAGTTGAGTATACTATATGTAGAATGAATATGGATAAAAATTGATTTGTATTTACATGGGAGTGTATTCTGAGACTTGTAGTATTAGTGGAGTAGAATTATACACGTCAGGTTAGGCGTGTAACCACTGGGATTGTTGGTTTGGTAGCAGGCCTCGTTAGAGAGGAGATTTATGTGGTTCGGGGGGAGGTCTTCTAGAATTTTACGTAGAATAAGGAATATTGTATCTAGAATTATTCTACGAAGAGATATAGAGGTTGATAGACGTTTTGTGGCCTTTTTAGGTTTAAGTGCTACACAGTGGCGTATTCTACTTGAAGGGTGGAAAAAGGCGAGCAAGGTTAGAGTACTTTGGAGCGTTTTGCTAATTGTCGATAATCGTCGCGAGGTATGTGAACCTCTTCCTATCCTTTCTAGCATGATATTTGTGAAATATATTTAGTGCGGTAGACGCACGTGTGTTTAAAGGAAGTTGATTTTCCTTTTGTGTCCTTGACTTGATTCCAAAGTTAAGTGACTTGTTATGAAATATTAAGGACTTGGTTTGTGTTAAACAGTTGTGAAACCGCTTTTATGAGAAATGGGTACTTGGGTTTTAAAAGGAATAATATTATATTGATTTCGGAAATGAGAATAAGTATCGAACAAACCACTGCAGCGTTAATAAAGGAAAATGTATTGACTAATTAATTACTATTAAAACCAGTAGAAACCTCCATCTGCATAGAAGCTAAGATAAGACAAAATTGTATTACATTTCCTAGATCATGGCTGCTTTAATAAGAATCATTATAAACAAGCATTAATTTTCTTAAATTTCCAAAGTAAGGAACTTGATTTCTAAAAGAAAAGAGACTTGAGGAATTGAAGAGTTTTGGTTTAAAAGAAAGACATGGTTTTGTCTTAAATTGGTTTAAAACATAAAGTGTTATAACAGCTTTATGGGAAGTTAGTTATAACGACTTTATGAAAACAAAAGTGTCACGACCTGAACCCGGGCCCGTGACTGGTGCCTTACCCCGGGCACCCCAGTAGACATACATCAGAGTAATCAGCGGAACATAAAGACAATACATGAAACCAGTGTAATAAGACAGTGAAATAAGAAGACAGGCTAACCAAAAACGGTTACCTTCAGTATATATATATATAAATAGCAACCTTTTTCAACATGAACAGTTTAATCCTTTTTACAAACCCTGCCACAGCGATGCTGCACTTCTAAGAATGATACGACAATGATGGCGGGGCGGGGCCCCGCCAAACCCCGAATGTAAACACTTACGACGACGGGACTATACCATCGATAAGCCTCGGAGAAACGGAGCTTCCCAAACGCTAACGTGACCGAGAGCTAGGATCAACGATCGGTGTACCTCGACTGCGGCATGAACGCGGCCAAGGAGGTCGATAACAGTGCCGAGTATGTGAAATCAAAATACATATCAGAAATGAAATCATAGCGATCATATAAAGCGGAGACATGTATGATAACCAAACTACGATTTACAACAGCGGTCATGTCGTTAGGGACTCACGCCTCAAGTCATCACTCAAGTATAACAATGGGTCTCAGGCCCACAACATCAATCATGCGTGGAATACCTTCCTCACCGCCGATCTATGATATAAAGCACCAAGGAACACATGAACACCGAGTCCTACGTGTCATAATAAAATCATGCGGTAAGTACGAAGGCATAGCCGACTACTAAAAACCCACGATCAGCAAGGTCATGAAGCGTATCATAAGATCTGTCTAGACCGTCACATGATCAAAGCGGCCACTTGCCCGCGATCAATGTACGCGCGTCTAACCACGAACTCCAGCCTCGCGTAGGCCAATCTCATCGGCCGCATGAGGTATTCCCGCGTCGGTAGCTACTCCCGACATCGCCTGGACTTCCGAGTCGCATGGCCACGAGGACCGCATGCCCATAAAGGACGACGCTAACACGGAACTCTCGTAGCTCGCGTAGGCCCTCAGACCCGCATGAGGTATTCTCGAATCATGGTCCTGCATCGCTCGAGTCTACCGCGTCGGAGGACCTTAACCGGAATCATCTCAAGAGATGAATGCCACAATACTATCATAACGATGATAGTTAATAAGCACAATCAAGGGAAACCCTTTACACAAACATCACAAGATACTAACACACGTAGCATCCTAACACGTTTACTTATCAAGCAATCAAGAAAGTATTACAAGGCTATCACAAACCAATACAATCAAGTTGTTCGCACAAGGTACTTTCTACTATATGATTAACAAGATCGGGTTTTTATCCCCAAAGTACTTCATACATTAACTCTTTAAAAGATACGTTACTTAATACCCATAGTATATGAAAATAGAGTGATTATCTTTTTAAAGTAAATCAATTACTTCCCCTTGTAAAATCAAGTAGCAACATTCTTTTCCAATGTTCAAGTTTGCCTAATTTCCAATGTTCCAGTTTCTCATTTTTTTGAAAGGTTTCGTAGTTCATAGTCTTATTCATTTAAGAATATAATTCTCCTTTAAACAACTGAGAAACCCAAGCCTTATATGAGTAGGATATTCTTGTTTATTACAATCTTATTACTGACCATGATCTAGGAAATATCATTTTGTCTCATCTTAGCTTCTATGCGGATGGAAGTTTCTATGGTTTTAATAATACTTAATTATTCAAAACATTTCCTTTTATTAACGCTGCGATGGTTTGTCGATACACATTACGATTTAGAAATCAAGAAACATTCTTAAGCGTTATACCTAACTTCCCATAAAGCTAGTATAACTCTTAAGTTTTAAAAAAACCAAATATTACTTCTTCTTTCAAAATGATTCAAAATCTTTTGAAATACTTCAAGTTCTTTATTAACACATAACAAGCCAGTTATAGTTCAAATCGATTACCTTTTAAAACCACGTGTATTTTCTTACCAACATAAAGTCGTTATAACTAACTTCCCATAAAGCCGTCATAACACTTTATGTTTTACACCAATCAAATCGTTGACACGTACGTCATCGCATTACATATTTCACACATATCATGCTAGAAGAGATAGGAAGAGGTTCACATACCTCGCGACGAGTATCGACTAATAGCAAAACGCTCAAGTACTTCCAACCGTCGGCTACTCCTTAAGCCAAGTAGATCGCGCCACACGTAGTACTTCAACCTATAAGGCCACAGCGCTTATTAGTGTTTAGATCCCGTCAGAGAACATTCTACGAAAATTCGCAAAGACTCTCCCCGCACAGCGTAAATCTCCTCCTTTATCGAGGCCGCTATCAAGCCAACCAGTGGGGTTATGATCTAACCCTAACGTACAATTCTACTCCACGGTACTACTACACAAGTCTCCGTAATACAACCCTATGTAATTACGATTCGATTCTTCTTTAAATTCAGGCTTAAGTCGCAAGACATCGCGTAAGTATTATTCGGCTTAAGTCAAAAGACATTGCGATAACTACGTTGATTCTATATATAGTATACTTCAACTATATATTCTACAATATGTAATTTCCAATTACAATAGAGGACAAGATAATTACCTCGATAAGCCCATAATTATCCTAGCTTAAAGTCGATCACGGGCAATCGTTTAGCTCCAACTCTGAGCGCTGCCACCCGCTCTAAAACACCCTTTGAAGTTCTAACCAACTTGTACAGAATCCTCCAACGGAGTATGGAGATTTTCCTAGGGTTTCGGTTTGGTAGTGACGGAAGTATAATAGTATTTACGGCTTTTGTATATGTATAACCTTAGAATACTACATGTAATAAGGCTAATTTTATTTGGGAATTATAACAATACTTTTGAGAGTATTTCTACCAAGTTAGGGGTGTATTATACGAAAGAAACTAGGCTGTGGGGTACCACGGCCACACTACTAGGAGGGGAAGGGCTCTCGCCAAGGGAGGAGGCTCTCGCCACTACACTACACAAAGGGGGAGGAAGAAGCTTTCAAGACTTAAGAGATTTTTGGATGAAGAAGTTCATCAAAGGAGGGTATTTATAGGTCAGTGAAGGCCAACCAATGGCCAAGATTTAGCCAAGTGCTAGGCAAGTGTAAGGCCAAGATTAGGGCATGTGTACCTAGCCAACTTGCACACAAAATATCCTACCTACTACTTGACAAAACCAACCCCAATCGTCCAAGCTTTACGCCCCAAGGTCCACCAATGAGAGGGTGCCAAGTGTCGCCTCTCGTTGGTCCAAAATGTTACGTCTCTCGGAAAAATCCGCAAAAATTAAAAATGACATAGCGGAAATTCCCATACGAAAGTGGAAAACGTTTCATTTAAAAACGACTCTAACGGTGTTATGCACAAATAAAATTCGCCAAGCACTTTAAGGCACAAACTCAAATTTTCTACGTCGCCCCACGCATATACTGGAAATACGGTATAACATTCTCCCTTCTAGAAACATTCGTCCGAATGTTCCTTCTAAGTCTCAAACAAACATGCGCCAAGATAGTCTTCACTACTATACTTACGAGAACAATCCTTGCCACACATGGCCACGAAACAACTTCGCAAAAAGCTTACATCCAGTCCACGAGGAAACACCTCTAACATCACCATAAAACACTTCTCACCGGGTTTAAAATATACTTCCTTCGACCTTCTCCTTACAAAAGAAATGATCACATCTATGCTCGTCATACATGCTCGCTTCTTCCCGATACCACTTTTGTCACTTTGCCGCGAGGTTCTAGTGTCACTCCGCGACCAACAAATGGTGCCGACTACATGCGATCCCCGAGGTCGTCAGACACTCGAACTCTTACCACATTTACGATCGCCGCTTTCCAAAACTCGGGTTACTATCTCTAACGTGGTCATCATTAATCGGGAACACTGATGGATCTCGATACCTTCGAACATAATATTTAACGATCGACGGCCGCTTCCTAAGTCGGACGGCAAATGCTAACATATAGGCAACCCGCCTATTCTTCACATGAACACAAAGGCCCAAAGTAACTCGGGCCAAGTTCCCACCGATTCCAAACTCACACCCAACCCGGTGGTATTTTCAAGAAGACCGACCGTCGGCTCGAACTCTGGCGTCGTCGCCGATTATCCGCACGATTTCTCTGAGCTGCCAGAACCTCTTCTAGACAAGCTTTACTCTATCCACAGTCTGCTGGAACAAGCCTGAACCAACTATCCAAATCCTGCCAACATCGAACCAATCGACCGGCGACTCACACATCCGCCCCTACAAGGCTTCATAAGGCGACATCCGAACACTGAAATGGTAGCTTAAACACTACCTCCACAGGAGACAACAATCCCCACAACTATCCCTGAAATCCAAACACTGGCCCGAGGGCGAATGCGATTCTGAGACTCACTTGAGTTCTTAACACATGCCTGGTAAAACTTCCAGAAACAAAAACAGCCATAACCTGGGCTCCACTGTCTGCCATAAGGTGAAGGTAGGCACCCCGTGCAGCCCTACAACCTTTCTGATACAACAACACGGAGTAAACGGTCCCGATCGGCGACACGATGGGCTGCCCCTTCATCGCCCGACCATCGGTCGAACGCATCCACGAACTCGCACGTCTGGTTAATCGAACACGGGCCTAACACCTCGTGACCTACCACAAGGCGGGACCACCACAACCGACCTCACCACCAAACAGCCGCGGGTTGACCCGCATCATGGCCTCAATCCGACCGTCAACGAGCACAACACTAGTTCCCCAAGGAAAATTCTCACTAATCACGTTACGAAAACCTGGCGGTCTTCATGCTCAACTACCTCTTTCATTTCACACTACTCAGGACTTATCCCACAAACGTAGCTTACGTGCACTATGCACTCCTATAAGGATCAAACATAACACTACACCTTTACTCGAGATGGCCTTACCTCTAAGGTCTTTACGTAAAACATTCTAAGGCTTACACCTTATCTATCCCCCCAAAATCTTACTCGGTTAACTAACCAAGATTTCTAATCACAACTAACACACTGCTATCAGAACATAACACTTAAGGTATACTCACCTTATCACATAAACAAAACTCTAGAGGGTTAAAGATATATCTATATCTACTGCTTCACTCCTCTTAGTCGTTCTAATCAAACCTGCCCCGTTGGGGGCATAGCTGAGGGAGATGACAAACTACCCACCGATCCTGAAGGCTAAGTCCTCCTACAAGGACACTGACACTGCACACGGCGGTCATAGTACAACAAGTACCAACCTAAAAGATGACATTCCCGGGATGGCGTGCACACTGCGTGAACCGAAGCCACGGAGTTCGACCAACTCTGCACACCCCGAACGCCCCGAATTTGTAAGACCACTGCGACCGGGCGGAGGTGCATATCTAACTTTGGGAGGCGACTCGCCTCGAAAGTTACCAAAGGACCTTGCCGCTCGCCCTCTTCTATCGCCCTTCGTTAACCTGCCGATCTCTACGTCTCGCTGCTGCGCATAAGCCCGCATACGTGCCATGCTCAAGCCTAATCAAGAATTACTCTTGCACAACCTCTTTTAGATAGTCCTCAAGACTCGCGGTACATCGGTATACTCCGGTAGCCAAATCTATAGCTAGTAATGTGGTCGCCTTTGCACTCTACATTCACGTTCCTGCGTGGAAGGGCGTTCAAATATCATCGCGGTAGGAATCGCTGGCCGTGCTAAACTCATTGGGGCTGGCGACGTCGCAGAACTCCCCGAATGAAGCACCACCTAAGGTGATGATTGGGCTGCCCTCGCAACCCTCCGAACTCTACTCGCAGACTCCTGGCCGCTTTGCCCTCCCGGCCGGGTTGCCTACGCGAGGCATAACGCATGGAAAGAATTTCGCCGAGGTCCAACTTACAACATGCCTCTAAGGCACGATCTCAGAGTGAGAAGAATAGAAACCAATCCTAAATACCTATAGCCTCCTCGATTATTGGTGTGGTGCACAACACACCGATAATCAAGACTTACCGATACGGTGCGTAGACACTTTCCGAGGATTAATCGCTCGATACCACTTTTGTCACGACTGAACGGGCCCGTGGATCGTGCCTACCCCGCACCCCAAGAGACATACATCGAGTAATCACTGAACATAAAGACAATACATGAAACCATTGTAATAAGGCGGTGAAATAAGAAGACAAAGCTAACCAAAAACTTACCTTTCGGATATATATATATAAATAGCAACCTTTTTCAACATGAACAGCTTTAATCCTTTTTACAAACCCCGCCACAACGATTACTGCACTCTAAGAATGATACGACAACAATGGCGGACAGGCCCCGCCAAACCCCGAATGTAAACACTTACGACGGCGGGGACTATACCACCGATAAGCCTCCGAGAAACGGAGCTTCCCAAACGCCAAATCCGTGACTCGAGAGCTAGGATCAACGATCGTGTACCTCAACTCGCGGCATGAACGCAATTTCGAAGCGAGGTCACATAACAGTGCAGTATGTGAAATCAAAATACATATCAGAAATGAAATCATAGCGATCATATAAAGCAGAGACATGTATGATAACCAAACTACGCTTACAACAAAGCGATCATGTCAAGTTAGGGACTCACGCCTCAAGTCATCACTCAAGTATAACAATGGGTCTCGTGCCCACAACATCAATCATGCGTGGAATACCTTCCTCACCGCCAGCCTATGATATAAAAGCACCAAGGAACACATGAACACCGAGTCCTACCTGTGTCATAATAAAGCTGACGGTAAGTACGAAGGCATAGCCGACTACTAAAAACCTACGCATCAACAAGGTCATGAATCAGATCATAAGATCTGCTAGACCGTCACATGATCAAAGCCGCCACTTGCCCGCAGATCAATGTACGCGTCTAACCCCGAACTCCCGACTCGCGATAGGCCAATCTCATCGCCCGCATGCAGGTATTCCCGCGTCGAGGGTAGCTACTCCCGCATCGCCCCGACTTCCGAGTCCGCATAGCCACAAGGACCGCATGCCCATAAAGGACGCACGCTAACCTGGAACTCTCGTAGCTCCGCATAGGCCCCCAGGACCCGCATGAGGTATTCTCGAATCATGGTCCCAGACCGCCTGAGTCTACCCCGCATCGGAGGACAGCTTAACCCCCGGAATCATCTCAAGAGATGAATGCCACCATACTATCATAACGACTGATAGTTAATAAGCACATTCAAGGAAACCCTTTACACAAACATCACAAGATACTAACACACGTAGCATCCTAACACGTTTACTTATCAAAGCAATCAAGAAAGTATTACAAGGCTATCACAAACCAATACAATCAAGTTGTTCGCACAAGGTACTTTCTACTATATGATTAACAAGATCGGGTTTTTATCCCCAAAGTACTTCATACATTAACTCTTTAAAAGATGTGTTACTTAGCAATACCCATAGTATATGAAAATAGAGTGATTATCTTTTTAAAGTAAATCAATTACTTCCCTTGTAAAATCAAGTAGCAACATTCTTTCCAATGTTCAAGTTTGCCTAATTTCCAATGTTCAAGTTTCTCATTTTTTTGAAAGGTTTCAGAGTTCATAGTCTTATTCATTTAAGAATATAATTCTCCTTTAAACAACTGAGAAACCCAAGCCTTATATGAGTAGGATATTCTTGTTTATTACAATCTTATTACAATGACCATGATCTAGGAAATATCATTTTCTCTCATCTTAGCATCTATGCAGATTGAACTTTATACTGCTTAAAATAATACTTAATCATTAAAAACAAATCCTTTTATTAACGCCGCAGATGGTTTGTCGATACACATTCGATTTCGAAATCAAGAAACATTCTTAAGCCGTTATACCTAACTTCCCATAAAGCTAGTATAACTCTTATTTTTTAAAAAACCAAATATTACTTCTTCTTTCAAAATGATTCAAAAATCTTTTGAAATACTTCAAGTTCTTTATTAACACATAACAAGCCAGTTATAGTTCAAATCAGTTACCCTTTGAAACCACAAAGCATTTTCTTACCTACATAAAGCTGTTATAACCAACTTCCCATAAAGCGTCATAACACTTTATGTTTTACACCAATCAAATACGTCAAAGACACGACGTCTACCGTACTACATATTTCACACATATCATGCTAGAAGAGATAGGAAGAGGTTCACATACCTCGCGACGAGTATCGACTAATAGCAAACGCTCCAAGTACTTCCAACCGCCGGCTACTCCTAAGCCAAGTAGATCGCGCCACACGTAGTACTTCAACCTATAAGGCCACAAGGCGCTTATTAGTGTTTAGATCCCTTCAGAGAACATTCTACGTAAAATTGGCAAAGACCTCCCGCAACAACGTAAATCTCCTCCTTTATCGAGGCGGCTATCAAGCCAACCGTGGGGTTATATCTAACCCCAATCTACAATTCTACTCCACGGTACTACTACACAAGTCTCCGTAATACAACCCTATGTAATTACAACAAGATTCTTCTTTAAATTCGTGCTTAAGTCGCAAGACATCGCTGTAAGTATTATTCAGCTTAAGTCAAAAGACATTGCCGATAACTACGTTCGATTCTATATATAGTATACTTCAACTATATATTCTACAATATGTAATTTCCAATTACAATAGAGGACAAGATAATTACCTCGATAAGCCCATAATTATCCTAGCTTAAAGTCGATCCCGGCAATCGTTTAGCTCCAACTCGAGCGCTCAACCCGCTCTAAACCACCCTTAGAAGTTCTAACCAACTTCTACACAATACTCCAAATGACTATGGAGATTTTCCTAGGGTTTCGGTTTGGACCGACGGAAGTATAATAGTATTTCTGGGCTTTTGTATAGGTATAACCTTAGAATACTACAAGGTATATGGCTAAGGTAATTTGAGCATTATAACAATACTTTTGAGAGTATTTCTACCAAGAGAGGGGGGTATTATACGAAAGCAACTAGGCTAGTGGGGTACCCTACCACACTACTAGGAGGGGAAGGGCTCTCGCCAAGGGGAGGAGGCTCTACCACTACACTACACAAAGGGGAGGAAGAAGCTTTCAAGACTTAAGAGATTTTGGATGAAGAAGTTCATCAAAGGGAGGGGTATTTATAGGTCAAGTGAAGGCCAACCAATGGCCAAGATTTAGCCAAGTGCTAGGCAAGTGTAAGGCCAAGATTAGGGCATGTGTACCTAGCCAACTTGCACACAAAATATCCTACCTACTACTTGACAAAAACCAACCCCAATCGTTCAAGCTTTACCGCCCCAAGGTCCACCAATGAGAGGGTGCCAAGTGTCGCCCTCTCGTTGGTCCAAAATGTTACGTCTCTCGGAAAAATCCGCAAAAATTAAAAATGACATAGCCGGAAATTCCCCTACGAAAGCTGTGAAAACGTTTCGTCGAAAAACGACTCTAACCGGGTGTTATGCACAAATAAAATTCGGCCAAACACTTTAAGGCACAAACTCAAATTTTCTACGTACGTCCTTACGTACATACTCTGGAAATACGGGGTATAACAAAAAGAATGGTTTTATCATTAGTTTTAAAATGGTAACTTGACTTTAAAAGGAGAAGTGTTTTGGTCTAAAAAGAAGGCATAATATTGTCTTAATTTGGTTTAAAAAGGGAAGTATGGAAGTTGTTTTGGTTTACTTAAAATGTTAGTCACTCTATTTTGATAATACGGGCATCGGGTGACCTTTGTAAAAGAAATGAATCTTTTAAAAAGAATTTAACATACGTAGTACTTTGGGGTTAAAACCTGGACTTTGGCATAAAATGAAAGTACCTTGAGTTGTGTGTAACTTGCCTATGTTTGCGTGTGATAGCCTTGTCGCGCTAGTATTGTATTTCTATACCACCGCGTCTCTCGATGGAGGGCCGACTGATTTGTTATGATCTTACTTGACGCGTCAAAGCGACGAGCATTCCACGCACGCTTCGTGATTATTATTCCATGGACTAGATTTCCATGAGGTTTTACCGATTCGCTTGGTATCCGTAGTTGGCTCGCATTTGCCCGAAGTCGTGGCTGATTCGCTTGGTATCCGTAGTTAGCCTTCGCTTGCCGCTCAGTTTTGTGACGAAGTCTCGTGATTCCGCCAGTATCGGTAGTTAGTCTTCAGATTTGCCCGACCACCTACGTGGCGCAGTGGTATCCGTAGTTGGCTTCGACTTGCCACGGGTCACCGTGGTATGGTTATATAGATTTGTTGGTACGACTTTGGTATCGGTAGTTGGCTTTCGTACTTGCCTGGCCGGTTGATGACGCGGCTTTGGTATCCGGTAGTTAGCCGTCAGACTTGCCGTCACGGTTTTAGGACACGTGGGACTCGTGTTCATGTGTACTCGTGTGGTTATCGTAGATCGCCGGCAGTGAGGAAGGTGTTCCATGGGCATGATTGATGTTGGCATGAGACCCATAATTATATTTGAGTGATGACTTTGAGGCGTGAGTCACGACTTGACGCGATCGCTACATATTATGTAATCGTAGTTTGGTTATCATATATGTCTCATGTTTTATATAGACTACTATGATTTCATTTACTGATTTTTGATTTCACATACTTGGTACTGTTAGATCGACCTCCTTCGGGGCCGTTCATGCCGCAGTAGAGGTACATCGATCGTTGATCCTCGCTCATGGATCACGTTCAACAGATTGGGAAGCTCCGTTTCTCGAGGCTTATCTTTTGTATGTTTCTCGAGTTGTCGGTTCTTGTACATCTGTGGTATGGCGGGCCCCGTCGTCATAGTTGTTGTTACACTCTTAGAGGTCTGTAGTACTGTTGTGGGCAGGGTTGTAAATGATGTAACTGTTCAAATTTCTGTATATATATGCAAAAAGGCAACCGTTTTGGTTAGCCTGTTTTCTTTTATCTTGTTTCTTATCTGTATGTTTTATTTCCGCTCGTTTTTCTCTGATGTTGTATCACTAGGTGCCCGGGTAAGGCACCGGGCCATGCCCGTGGTCGGTCGTGACAAAAGTGGTATCGAGCGCTTAGTCCTCGGAAAGTGTCTACGCATCGTGTCAGTAGTCTTGATTATCGTGTGTTGTGCACCACATCTATAATCGTGAGGTCGCAGGATATTTAGGATCGGTTTCATTCTTCTCACTCGAGATCGTGCCTTAGAGTGTTATAAGTTGGACTCCTATGACGTATTCTTTTCACCCGCTATGCCTCTACGCAAGGCAACCGCAGCCTGGAGGGCAAGGCAGAAGGAGCCGCGAGTAGAACACGAGGGTTACGAGGGCACGCCCGGGCCATTATCTGAGATAGCGCTTCATTCGGGGAGTTCTGCGACGCCGCTAGCCCCAGGAGAGTTTAGAGCAGTAGCAGTAGCTACTGAGACCACGATACCTGAGCCTCTAATCCCACGGCCGGGAGCAGAGGATATGAGTTACAAGGAGATGACCCAGTTACTAGCTAGTCTGGTGGCTGGGAATAAGGACGGACGGGAGCCGGTGGTTCCGGCAGTACCAGTAGTTCACCCTAGATCCGATAGTTGAGATTTCGGGACTTCTTGAGTTGTGGTCCACCCGAGTCCTATGGATTGAGGACTGAGGAAGATCCTCAGGAGTTTATTCGACAGTTGCAGCGGATCATGAAAGTGATCAAGACCTCAGAGGCATTTCTTACACACTTCTTGCCCTCGCAGATGAGGAGAGCTCGGGCAGATAGATTTAGGAGGTTGAGGCAGAACGGGCGGACGGTTCGGGAATACAGTATAGAGTTTGACTTATTGGCTCGTTATGTCCCCGCGTTAGTGGCAGACATGGAGGATAGAGTGCACCGATATGTCACAGGACATGACGATTATCTAGCAGAGAGTTGTACAAGAGTAGCTCTTGATCGACACGGACATTGCCCGCGACAAAGCTTACGCGCAGCAGACCGAGGAACGTAGAGATCGACGGATTAACCAAGATCAGCAGAAGAGGGCCAGAACAGCAGGGTCCTTTGGTAACTTTCGAGGCGGACCTTCTCAGCAGCAGACTGGTTATGCGCCTCCGCCAGTACAGAGTGGTCCTCCACGGACTTCAGGACGTTCGGGGTATTTAGGAGTTGGTCAGAACTCCAGGGTTTCTGGTTCACAGATTTGCATAGGTTCTAGCCAGCCAGATTCAGTTTTCCCTCAGTGTTCACTATGTGGTAGACGTCATCCCGAGGAAATGTCGTCTTTTTACTAATGCTTGTTTTACCAGCGGCCGTCAGGGCCATGTAAGGAGAGAATGTCCTAGGAGGAGGAATACGGTGGGATGACTTAGCCTACCAGTCGATTGCGGATTCGATGGATCGGAGAGGAAGGGTGTTAGCTGCAGAGGCCACCCCACCTCTGTATGGCCGTTGTGGTAAGTGTTCTTATGGGGAGTGTCGATCGCTTAGATAGCTTGTTAGGCTTGCGACAGCAGGCCATTTTGAGAAATTGTCCGAACAGAGGTGGCGCGATGTTACGACTCACCTTCGGGATCGATGTTGGTTCATCACCGTTTGTAGTTACGCGCCACAGAGCAGATTTGATTAGGCGGCAAAGGGAAAGTGAGGCGATGAGTTACAGAGATATCTTCACCTTAAGAGACTTGTTTAGGTCGTTATGGTAGATACATGTGAGTGCTATGTTCGGTTAGCATTGTGTAAGTTGTGATTAGAAAACATAGGCGCTGAAAAGTGGTAAGTCCGGACGAAATGGGAGCCTTAGAATTTATAACAGTTGGGACCTTGGATGCAAGGCCGCCTGAGTGGATGATTTTACGGTTGGTCTTTGTCAAGTACTTGGTATGCGTGATATATATTATGGGATAATTCCATGGGTAGTGTGAGATGGAAGTGGTAGCTTCATGACGTGAATCGTAAGATTGTTCGGATCGGGAACGAGTTTAGTACGGTGGGTCGGGTTGAGGCCATATCGCGAGTCAACCCGCGGCCGAATGACGTGGGTTCAGTTCGAGGTGTTCCCGCCAGTGGTAGGGTCACGAGGTGCTAGGCCCGAGTTTAGGTAACCACCGTATGAGTTCGTGGATACGTTCGACCGAATCGGATCGTGAAGGCCGGAAATGGCCTTAAAGGAATTTGAGGCTAGTAAGATGACCAAGTTTGAGGTAGTGACTCCAAGGTTTTGGAAACTGAAGTGATGAAGGGAGTGTGGTAAGTGTACTAGAAAGAATTCGGGTGTACGAGAAAGTGCGACGAGTAAGAAAGGAAGTGAATGTGTGTTAAGAGGCCAAGTGATCTTTTTGTGAAGTGGCGCAAGAGAGTATCCTTTGGACCAGGAGTGAGAGTTAGTGTTGTTTTTCATCTTAGAGGTGAATCCTCGTTGGCTTGGATTTGGGTTTTTCGCGTGTGTTATATTATGGCCAGTGGTGGCACAATTGGTTTCGTAAGTATAGTAGTGGAGACTATACCGGCGCATGTATGGTTGGAGACTTAGAAAGAACATTCAGGACGAATGTTTCTAAGGGGGGAAAAATGTTATACCCCGTAGTTCCAGGGTATGTATGTGAGGACGACGTGCGAGAATACGACCTTAAAATTGGAAAGGAAGAAAGATGTGATTTTTCACGGAAAAGTTTCCGATTTTGTGAAGGAAAATGTTCATTAATGGGAATTGAATTCTGATTTGGTATTCAGACTTTTGGAATATTTAAGAATTATGGAATTTTATTTCCGAATTGGTCACGCTGGGCCCACGAGGAATTTACTGATTGGGCCCACTTTATTTTCGGATTTTTGGCATTGCAGATATATTTTCGGAAGATGAAATATTTTGGATGAGTAGGGGGCGACACGTGTCACCCCCATGTGGCCATGTGGCCGAATGGTGGTAGGACACATGGCTTGGACGGTTTTGGTGAGGGGACAAGTGGCAAGCCACTTGTCCCATTTTTGTGGTAGCCAAATGTTTGGCCAACTACCCACACACATGTACCCCATCCTCACCTTCCACTTGCATTAATCCTAGCCCTTGGTTTTTCTATAAATACACACCCTTTTAGCTTGCAAGACTTCATCCCACACTTGAGTTTTTCAAGGCAATTCTCCCTCCCCTCTCCTTGTTGTTGTTCTCGTTTTTTAGCCTTCCCCTTGGCCAAAAATTGTCCAAAAATTCTTAAAGTTTTAAGTGTTCTTCCTTAGAGTGTTAGGAAGATTAGTAACCAAGTGTTGGAAAAGATTTCACACCCCTAGCCTAAATACACCCCCCTTGGCCGAAAGTTGGTAGTGTTGGAACCTAAGTGTTCTTCACTTTTTGGAGTTGGATCCTGAAGAGGAGTTGGTTAGAAACTTCTAAGGGTCGCTTGGAGCGGGTTGGAGCGTAAGGATTTGGAGCTAAACGTTGCTCAGGATCGACTTATATCTTGGATAATTTTGGGCTTATCGAGGTAATGATCTTTGTCCCCCTATTGTAATTGGATATTACATGTTGTAGTAATGTATAGTTGAGTATACTATATGTAGAATGAATATGGAAAAGAATTGAACTGTATTTACATAGAATTGTATATCTGATGACTTGTAGTATTATTGTGGAGTAGAATTGTACACGTCCGGTTAGACGTGTAACCCCCCCTGGGATTGTTGGTTTGGTAGCAGGCCTCGTTAGATGAGGAGATTTATATGGTTGCGGGGGGGGAGGTGCTGCCGAATTTTCCGTAGAATAAGGAATCTTGTATCTAGAATTATTCTACGAAGAGATCTAGAGGTTGATAGACGTTTTGTGGCCTTTTTAGGTTGAAGTGCTACGAGTAGCGTATTCTACTTGAAGGGTGGAAAAGGAGAGCAAGGTTAGAGTACTTTGGAGCGTTTTGCTAATTGTTGATAGTCGTCGCGAGGTATGTGAACCTCTTCCTATCCTTTCTAGCATGATATTTGTGAAATATATTTAGTGCGGTAGACGCACGTGTGTTTAAAGGAAGTTGATTTTCCTTTTGTGTCCTTGACTTGATTCCAAAGTTAAGTGACTTGTTATGAAATATTAAGGACTTGGTTTGTGTTAAACAGTTGTGAAACCACTTTTATGAGAAATGGGTACTTGGGTTTTAAAAGGAATAATATTATATTGATTTCGGAAATGAGAATAAGTATCGAACATGTTATACCCCGTATTTCCAGAGTATGTACGCGAGGACGTACGTACAAAAGTTTAAGCCTTAAGTTAGGCAAGGTTCGAAATTTGTGCACAACACTCGAAACGAATAGTTTTCCGACGAAACGTTTCCACAGCTTGCGTAGGGAAAATTACGGCTATGTCATTAATAATTTTTTGCGGATTTTTCCGAGAGATGAAATATTTTGGCCCAACGGGAGGGTGACACTTGTCACCCTCATTGACAACAAAATAGGGCTAGATTGGACGATTTCTTGCCTTTCCCTTGGTCAAGGGTTAGGTAGGATATTTTGTGTAGTAGATGGATAAGGACACTTGGGTAAATCCTCACCCTACACTTGCCTTGCACTTGGCTTCATCTTGGCCATTGGTTGGCCATTGGTTGACCTATAAATACTCCCCTTACTTGAAGGTTTTCTTCATCCACAAATCTTCTAAGTCTTGAAAATCCCTCCCTCTCCCTCTTGCTTGTTCTCGTCCAAACACCACCCCTCTCCCCTCTTGAAGGCCTCGGCCGAACCCCCTTGCCTAGTGGTTCTAGCCGAGAACCCTCCCCAGCCTAGTTGTGCTAGTCGAAATACTACCCAGGTAAAGAAATACTCTCAAGTATTGTTGTTATGCCTAAATACTTTAGCCCAAATACCTTGTAGTACTTTCCAAAGTACCCTTTATCTGAAAAGCTTGGAAAATACTATCATACTTCCCTTTAGCCACTAAACGAAACCCTAAGGAAAATCTTCACCCATGGTTGAAGTTATAAGTAGAAGTTGCGTAGAACTTCTAAGGGTTTCTTGGAGGCGGATTGCGCACGGAGTAGGAGCTAAACCTTGCTCGGGATCGACTTTAAACTTGGATAATTTTGGGCTTATCGAGGTAACTAAACTTGTCCTTATTGTAATTGGAAATTACATGTTGTAGGAATATATAGTAGAAGTATACTATATATAGAATCGATCATAATTTTGCAATGTCTTTTGACTTAAGCTGAATAATAAAGAAGAAGCTCGTAATTACATAGGGTGTATTAAGAAGACTTGTGTAGCATTCTTGTGAAGTAGAATTGTACACGTCAGGTTAGACGTGTAAACCCCCGTTGGCTTGGTAGCCGGCCTCAGTAGAGGAGGAGATTTCTGTTTATTGCGGGAGAGTCTGCCGAATTTTCCGTAGAATATTCTACGATGAGATCTAGATGTTAATAGGCGCCTTGTGGCCTTTATAGGTTGAAGTACTACGTATGGCGTGATCTACTTGGCTTAAGGAGTAGCCGAAGCGGTTTGAGGTACTTGGGCGTTTTGCTATTAGTCGATAATCGTCGCGGTATGTGAACCTCTTCCTATCTTTTCTAGCATGATATGTGTGAGCTATGTAGTCACGGTAAGCGTACATGTGTTAAGCGTATTTGGTTGTTTTAAAACATGAAGTGTTATAACGACTTTATGGGAAGTTGGTTATAACGACTTTATGTAGGTAAGAAAATGTTTTGTGGTTTTAAAGACAACCGATTTGACTTATAAGCGACTTAATGTGTGACCATAAAAACTTGAAGTATTTCAAAAGATTTATGAATCATTTTGAAAAGAAGAGTAATACTTGGTTTTGAAAGCTTAAGAGTTATACTAGCTTTATGGGAAGTTAGGTATAAACGACTTAAGAATGTTAAATGGATTTGGAAAATGAGAACAAGTATCGAACAAACCAACTGCGGCGTAATAAAGGAAAATGTATTGAATAATGAATTATTGGTAAAACCGGTAGAAACCTCCATCTGCATAGAAGCTAAGATAAGACAAAATGATATTACATTTTCTAGATCATGTTTGCTTTAAGAAGATTGATATAAACAAGAATAACCTACTCACACATAAGACGCATATTACTCAATTGTTCTAAAAAGGAATTACGTGATTAAGACTATGAACTATGAAATCTTTCAAAATGGGACTTGAGTAACTGAAACTAGGCAAACTGGAACTTTAGGAAAAAGGAATGGATCTTTTTAAAAAGAATCGCGTATGTAGTACTTTGGGGTTAAGACCGGACTTTGACAAATGAAAGTACCACAGTGTGTGTAACTTCCTATGCTTGTTGTTGTGTAACTTGCCTATGCTTGTTGTGATAGCCTTTGTTGTGCAAGTATTGTGTTTCTATACCACCGCGTCTCGATGGAGGGCGGCTGATTTGTGATGGGCGTTTCTATACGGTTCATGGGATGAACCGGAATGTATTCCACTCGACTACCGCGTTCATGGGATGAACCGAATGTATTTCACTTCACTCGACTACGCGTTCGTGGATGAACCGGAATGTATTTCACTCGACGCGTTAGTAGGATGAGCGGGAATGTATTCCACTCGACTCTGGCGTTCGAGATGAGCAGAATGTATTCCACGCGTTTCTATCGGGTCCATGAGATGGGCGAGACATATTATCGTATCACATGATTTGTACCTAGATGCTGGAGCGGTGAGGAAGAGTTCCACGGGCATGAGGATGACTTTGAGGCGTGAGTCCACGACTTGACATGCATCGCTTTATGTTGTGAATCGTAGTTTGGTTATCATACATGTCTCTGCTTTATATAGACTATTATGATTTCATTCTGATATTTCTGATTTCACATACTTGGTACTGTTATCGACCTCCTTGAGGCTGCGTTCATCCGCAGTAGAGGTACATCGGTTGTGGATCCTCGCTCTTAGGATCACGATTCAGCGTGTTAGGAAGCCCGTTTCTTGGAGGCTTATCTTTTGGTATGTTACCACAGTTTGTGTTCTTGTACATTGAGGGGTATGGCGGGGCCTGTCCGTCATAGTTGTTGTTATAAAACTCTTAGAGTGCATGCTTTATTGTAGGCGAGTTTGTATAAGGATAAGCTGCTCGGGTTTTTATGTATGTCTGAAGGCAAGCTGTTTTGGTTGGCTGTTTATTTATTATATCTCTTATTTCATGTTCATGTTTTATTTCTGATTTTCTACGATGTTGTATCACTAGGGTGCCGGGGTAAGGCACGATCCACGGGCTCGGGTTGGTCGTGACAAAAGTGGTATCGAGCGATTAGTCCTCGGAAAGTGTCTCTGACCGTGTCTACAGTAAGTCTTGATTATCGGTGTGTTGTGCACCACATCTATGTCGAGGAGGCTATAGGACATTTAGGATTGGTTTCTATTCTTCTCATTCTGAGATCGTGCCTTAGAGCTGAGTTATAAGTTGGACCCCTCTGACGTATTCCTTTCTGTTACTAGTTATGCCTCCGCGCAAGGCGATCCGGGCGAGAAGGGCAAAGCGTAGAAGGCGCTAGTGTGATTGAGAAGTGCGAGCGCGAGCGGTCGAGACACGAGATAGTGCTTGAGGCAGCTAGTTTTGCAACGCGCCAAGCTGTGAGTTGAGAGCTGCAGCGATGGGCTGCTGAGACCACGATACTGAGCCTCGGTCCCACGATGCAGGCGAGAGAGATGAGTTACAAGGAATTGGCCGATTATTGGCGAGGTTGTGGCAGACATGAGGATAGGGCCAGCGGCGGTTCCGATGCGCGATGGTTCACGAGTCGAATAGTTTGAGGCTACGGGACTTTACGAGTTGTAGGCGCCCGAGTTCTGGTCGAGGCACGAGGATGATCCGCGAGGAGTTCATTCGGCGATTACGGATCGTAGAGTGATCAAGCCGGAGACCGAGTCGGTGGTCTTAGGTTCACATCACCGCGTGATCTGCGATCGGTAGTTTGATTCGTGGAGCTGTCGGGAGAGCATGCGCTTCAGCGAGTTGGAACGAAGTTCTCGGGCGTTCTTGCACATTTCTTACCTCGCAGATGAGGAGGCTCGGTAAACAGTTTTTGACATTGAGGCGGGGCGGGCGGACGGTTAGAGAGTATAATGTGGAGTTCGACTCATTAGCTCGATATGTCCCGCTTTAGTAGCGACCATGGAGGATAGAGTGCACCGATATGTCACGAGCTTGGCGATTATCTAGCGAGAGTTGCTCGGGTGTAGCTCTTCACCGGGCATGGACATTGCTGCGCATGCGAGCTTATGCACCAGGATGTGAGGCGGAGAGTCGGCGGAATGGCCGAGATCGCGAAGAGGGCGAGCAGCGGGTCCTTTGGTAACTTTCGGGCGGGCCGCCTCGGCGAACTAGTTATGTACCTCCGCCCGATCTGAGTGGTCCTCGCGATCTTGGGGCGTTCGGGTTATTGGGGCTGGTCGAGCTCCGGGCTTAGTTTCTGATGCGTGAGTTCTAGCGGCCAGGATTAATGTCCCCTCGGTGTGCGCGATGTGGCGGCGTCGTCGGGAATGTCGTCTTTCTTGGTGCTTGTTTCACTGTGGCGTCGGGGCCATGTGAAGCGTGCTTATAGGAGAGTGCAGGCGGCATGACGCGACTACCGGATCGATGGCGGGTTCATCCGCGCCCTGACTATGCGCCTGCGTGGGCCTATGATTAGAGTGGAGCGGTAGCTTCAGGTATATCCTTAACCCTCTAGAGATTGTATGCGTGATATGATGACCTTATTATTGTGTGCTATGTACGGATAGCGTTGTGTTGCTTAGGAGTTAGAAAACCTGGTTAGTTGAAAGGATAAGTATGGGGGGGCATGGGAAGTGTGAACCTTAGAATATTTCATGTTGAGACCTTAGAGGTAAGGTCGTCTTGAATAAGAGATTTTTTGCGGTTAGTCTTTGTTGAAATACTTAGTATGCGTAAAATGTATTGTGGGAAATTCCTTGGGTTGTGTGAGATGAAAGTGGTAGCTTTCAGGACTTGAATAGGTAAGATTGTTCCGGATCGGGGAACAAGAGTTTGTGGGTCGGGTTGAGGACCGTTCGCGGGTCGACCCGCAGCCCGGTTTGGGGTGGGGTCAGTTCGAGGTGGTCCTGCCAGGTGGTAGGGTCACGAGGGCGCCAGGCCCAAGTTTAGTTGACCATCGTGTGAGTTCGTGGGTATGTTCGATCAGAATCGGATCGTGAAGGCCGGGAATGGCCTTAAAGGAATTTGAAGCTAGTGAGATGACCAAGTTTGGAGGTAGTGACTCCAAGGGTTGGAAACAGAAGCGTTGACTGAAGTGTGGAACATGTACTAGAAAGAGTTCGGGTGTTCGAGAAGGGTGCGGCGAGGAAGGAGGAAGCGAACATGTTCACGGGAACAAAGTGATCATTTCTTTTGTGAAGTGAAGATGGAGGGACGTGTCCTTTGGACCGGGAGGCGAGAGTTATATTGTTTTATATCTTGAGGTGATTCCTCGTGGACTTGGGATTACGTATTTTGTGCGTGTGTTATTTCGTGGCCAGGTGCGGCATGGTTGGTTTCGTAAGTATAGTAGTGAAGACTATACCGGCGCGTGTATGTTTTGAGACTGAGAAGGAACATTCGGGACGAATGTTTCTAGGGGGGGAAGAATGTTATACCCCGTATTTCCAGAGTATGTACGCGAGGACGTACGTACAAAAGTTTAAGCCTTAAGTTAGGCAAGGTTCGAAATTTGTGCACAACACTCGAAACGAATAGTTTTCCGACGAAACGTTTCCACAGCTTGCGTAGGGAAAATTACGGCTATGTCATTAATAATTTTTTGCGGATTTTTCCGAGAGATGAAATATTTTGGCCCAACGGGAGGGTGACACTTGTCACCCTCATTGGACGGCAAAATGGGGCTAGATTGGACGATTTCTTGCCTTTCCCTTGGTCAAGGGTTAGGTAGGATATTTTGTGTAGTAGATGGATAAGGACACTTGGGTAAATCCTCACCCTACACTTGCCTTGCACTTGGCTTCATCTTGGCCATTGGTTGGCCATTGGTTGGCCTATAAATACTCCCCTTACTTGAAGGTTTTCTTCATCCACAAATCTTCCAAGTCTTGAAAAATCCCTCCTCTCCTCTTCCTTGTTCTCGTCCAAACACCACCCTCTCCCCTCTTGAAGGCCCTCGGCGAACCCCCTTGCCTAGTGGTTCTAGCCGAGAACCCTCCCCTAGCCTAGTTGTGCTAGTCGAAATACTACCCCAGTAAAGAAATACTCTCAGTATTGTTGTTATGCCTAAATACTTTAGCCCAAATACCTTGTAGTACTTTCCAAAGTACCGCTTTATCTGAAAAGCCGGAAAATACTATCATACTTCCTTTAGCCACTAAACGAAACCTAAGGAAAATCTTCACCCATGGTTGAAGTTATAAGTAGAAGTTGCGTAGAACTTCTAAGGGTTTCTTGGAGCGGATTGAGCGCAGAGGAGCTAAACCTTGCTCGGGATCGACTTTAAACTTGGATAATTTTGGGCTTATCGAGGTAACTAAACTTGTCCCTTATTGTAATTGGAAATTACATGTTGTAGGAATATATAGTAGAAGTATACTATATATAGAATCGATCATAATTTTGCGGCAATGTCTTTTGACTTAAGCTGAATAATAAAGAAGAGAATCGTAATTACATAGGGTGTATTCTGAGACTTGTGTAGCATTCTTGTGAAGTAGAATTGTACACGTCCGGTTAGGCGTGTAAACCCCACGTTGGCTTGGTAGCCGGCCTCGGTAGAGGAGGAGATTTCTGTTGCGGGAAGTCTTGCGAATTTTCTGTAGAATATTCTACGATGAGATCTAGATGTTAATAGGCGCCTTGTGGACTTTATAGGTTGAAGTACTACGTATGGCGTGATCTACTTGGCTTAAGGAGTAGCCGACGGTTTGAGGTACTTGGAGCGTTTTGCTATTAGTCGATAATCGTCGCGAGGTATGTGAACCTCTTCCTATCTTTTCTAGCATGATATGTGTGAGCTATGTAGTACGGTAGACGTACATGTGTTAACTGTATTTGGTTGTTTTAAAACAGGAAGTGTTATAACGACTTTATGGGAAGTTGGTTATAACAGCTTTATGTAAGTAAGAAAATGTTTTGTGGTTTTTAAAAGACAACTGATTTGACTTATAACTGACTTAATGTGTGACCATAAAGAACTTGAAGTATTTCAAAGATTTATGAATCATTTTGAAAAGAAGAGTAATACTTAGTTTTGAAAGCTTAAGAGTTATACTAGCTTTTGGGAAGTTAGGTATAAGCGGCTTAAGAATGTTAAATGGATTTGGAAAATGAGAACAAGTATCGAACAAACCAACTGCACAGTAATAAAGGAAAATGTATTGAATAATGAATTATTGGTAAAACCAGTAGAAACCTCCATCTGCATAGAAGCTAAGATAAGACAAAATGATATTACATTTTCTAGATCATGGCTGCTTTAAGAAGATCGATATAAACAAGAATAACCTACTCACATAAGACGATATTACTCAATTGTTCTAAAAAGGAATTACGTGATTAAGACTATGAACTATGAAATCTTTCAAAAATGGGACTTGAGTAACTGAAACTAGGCAAACTGGAACTTTAGGAAAAAGGAATGGATCTTTTAAAAGAATCTAACGTATGTAGTACTTTGGGGTTAAGACCCGGACTTTGACAAATGAAAGTACCCTGAGTGTGTGTAACTTCCCTATGCTTGTTGTTGTGTAACTTGCCTATGCTTGTTGTGATAGCCTTTGTTGTGCAAGTATTGTGTTTCTATACCACCGCGTCTCTCGATGGAGGGCCGGCTGATTTGTGATGGACGTTTCTATACCGGTTCACGGATGAACAGGAATGTATTCCACTCGACTACGCGTTCATGGGATGAACGGGAATGTATTCCACTCGACTCGCGTTCATAGGATGAGCGAGAATGTATTTCACTCGACTACCGCGTTCGTAGGATGAACGGGAATGTATTTCACTCGATCACGCGTTCATGGATGAACGGGAATGTATTCCACTCATTCGCGTTCACGAGATGAGCGGGAATGTATTCCACACGTGTCTATCCTGGGTCCATGAGATGGGCCGAGACATGTTCGACGTATCACATGATTTGTACCTAGACTGCCGGCCGTGAGGAAGGAGGTCCACGGGCATGAGGGATGACTTTGAGGGCGTGAGTCCCTGACTTGACATGGCTGCTTTTATGTTGTGAGCGTAGTTTGGTTATCATACATGTCTCTGCTTTATATAGACTATTATGATTTCATTTCTGATATTCTGATTTCACATACTTGGTACTGTTATCAGGCCTCGCCTTGAGTGCGTTCATCTGCGAGTAGAGGTACATCGGTTGTGGATCCTCGCTCTTAGGATCACAATTCGGCGTGTTAGGAAGCCGTTTCTTGGAGGCTTATCTTTTGGTATGTTACCACAGTGCAGGTTCTTGTACATTCGGGGTATGGCGGGGCCACTGTCCGTCATAGTTGTTGTTATAAAACTCTTAGAAGTGCAGAGCCTTTGTTGTGGGCAGAGTTTGTATAAGGATAACTGTTCGGGTTTTTATGTATGTACAGAAGACAACTGTTTTGGTTGACCTGTTTATTTATTATATCTCTTATTTCATGTTCATGTTTTATTTCCGCTGATTTTCTCTGATGTTGTATCACTAGGGTGCCCGGGGTAAGGCACCAGTCACGGGCCCGGGTTCGGGTCGTGACAGAACAAACCACTGCAGCGTTAATAAAGGAAAATGCATTGACTAATTAATTACTATCAAAACCAGTAGAAACCTCCATCTGCATAGAAGCTAAGATAAGACAAAATTGTATTACATTTCCTAGATCATGGCTGCTTTAATAAGAATCATTATAAACAAGCATTAATTTTCTTAAATTTCCAAAGTAAGGAACTTGATTTCTAAAAGAAAAGAGACTAGAGGAATTGAAGAGTTTTGGTTTAAAAGAAAGACATGGTTTTGTCTTAAATTGGTTTAAAACATAAAGTGTTATAACAGCTTTATGGGAAGTTAGTTATAACGACTTTATGAAAACAAAAGAATGGTTTTATCATTAGTTTTAAAATGGTAACTTGACTTTAAAAGGAGAAGTATTTTGGTCTAAAAAGAAGGCATAATATTGTCTTAATTTGGTTTAAAAAGGGAAGTATGGAAGTTGTTTTGGTTTACTTAAAATGTTAGTCACTCTATTTTGATAATACGGGCATCGGGTGACCTTTGTAAAAGAAATGAATCTTTTAAAAAGAATTTAACGTACGTAGTACTTTGGGTTAAAACACGGACTTTGGCATAAAATGAAAGTACCTTGAGTTGTGTGTAACTTGCCTATGTTTGCGTGTGATAGCCTTGTCGCGCTAGTATTGTATTTCTATACCACCGCGTCTCTCGATGGAGGGCCGACTGATTTGTTATGATCTTACTTGGGCGTCGCGTGATGGGAGCATTCCAGTGCACGCCGTGATTATTATTCCATGGACTAGATTTCCGAGGTTTCTTGATTCGGCTTGGTATCCGGTAGTTGGCTCTCGTACTTGCCCCAGTCGTGGTGATTCGGCTTGGTATCCGGTAGTTAGCCGTACTTGCCCGTTCAGTTTGTAGCGAAGTCTCGTGATTCGGTTTGGTATCCGGTAGTTAGTATTCGTACTTGCCCGACCCAATACGTGGCGCGGTGGTATCCGGTAGTTGGCTTCGTACTTGCCTGGGTCGACCGTGGTATGGTTATATAGATTTGTTGGTACGACTTTGGTATCCGGTAGTTGGCTTCGTACTTGCCGGTCGATTGATGACGCGGCTTTGGTATCAGTAGTTAGCCTTCGTACTTGCCGTCACGGTTTTAGGACACAGTGGGACACGGTGTTCATGTGTACTCCTTGGTGGTTATCGTAGGCTGCCGGTGAGGAAGGTGTTCCACGGGCATGATTGATGTTGCGGGCATGAGACCCGTAGTTATATTTGAGTGATGACTTTGAGGCGTGAGTCACGACTTGACGTATCGCTACATATTATATGCTGTAGTTTGGTTATCATATATGTCTCTGTTTTATATAGACTACTATGATTTCATTTCTGATATTTTGATTTCACATACTTGGTACTGTTGTCGACCTCCTTGAAGTGCGTTCATGCCGCAGTAGAGGTACATCGATCGTTGATCCTCGTAGGATCACGATTCGTATTGGGAAGCTCCGTTTCTCCGGAGGCTTATCTTTTGGTATGTTTCCCCGAGTTGTAGGTTCTTGTACATTCAGGGGTATGGCGGGGCCCTGTCCCGTCATAGTTGTTGTTACACTCTTAGAGGTCTGTAGTACTGTTGTGGGCAGGGTTGTAAAGGATGTAACTGTTCAAATTTTTGTATATATATGCAAAAAGGCAACCGTTTTGGTTAGCCTGTTTTCTTTTATCTTGTTTCATATCTGTATGTTTTATTTCCGCTGGTTTTTCTCTGATGTTGTATCACTAGGGTGCCCGGGGTAAGGCACCAGTCGCGGGCCCGTGGTCGGGTCGTGACAAGTTTGGTGTCCACCGTGAGGCTAAGAATAATAGTGGTGATTTAGTTCAAAGTTAAATTTCACTTGTTTTTTTCGAAATTTTTTTGGTTACATGTCAAAACTAAGTACTAACAATATGACTAGTGAAATCAACGCTGAGGTTAGCAACAACGGTGACAATGATGCTCATAATGTCAATAACAACAACGACATTCCACCCGACGTTCCACCCGTTGATTCACTGAATGGCATTCCGTCTGTTGTTTCACCGAATGACGTTCCGCCCGCTGTTCTACCTGTTGATCCAATGAATAACAACAATGCCATCATTTCACCTTGATCATTTAGAAGATCGCGTTAGAAGACACCAGATGATGATGAAATAAACTTGGCTCGAATCTTTTATATGCTAAAGGAGAAACAAAAGGCTATACCTCAATTGTAAAAGAAAAGCATCGGAACAAGTGCGGCAGATGAAGCTCGTCCCGTCTGAGATAATGAACTAGGCCGGAAAGAGGATCGAGTCGACAAAAACGTCAATGGTTTGGGGACTAATGCGTCCTCAGAGGTCTTAAAAATGCTTGAAGCCTTAACTAAATGAATTGACACAAATGAAAAGAATGTTGAAACCTACAACTCACGGGTAGACAAACTTCCTGGGGCACTCCCAATCTTGAGGGGGCCAAACTCGAAGAGATACATCCAGTTACCGTTCCCACCAAGTGTAGCACCGAGATTGATACCAAAGAGGTTTAAAATGCGCGACCTCAAAGTATTATGGGACGAAGGATCCACAAAAGCATGTGATGTCAGATACTTGTGCAATAAAGGACAATGACATACATCCGGATGAGATTGAATCAGTGATATTAAATAAATTAAGCGAAATGCTTTCAAATGGAGCAATGACATGTTATTCTATATTGCATGAACATTCTATTAATTTATTTGAAATCCTTGCAGATGCTTTTATAAAATCGCATGCCGGAGCTCGAAAGGTTCACGCTAGAAAAGTGGATATTTTTAAATTTGCTCAGAAAGATACGGAGTTGCTGCGGGAGTTCGTGACCAAGTTTTAAAAGGAGCGAATGTTACTTCCACGAGTACCAGACGAGTGGGCAGCTGAACCTTTCACCAAGGGGCTGAATCCTAAAAGCTCTAATGCTTCATTCAAATTGAATGAGAATCTATTGGAATTCCTAGCAGTAACATAGGTAGATGTGCATAACATGTCCGAGTCCGTGTCCAAGATCAAGGTCGAGGATGATCGACTCGAACTTCCACTAGGGTCAGTAGGACAAAACAAAAACTTTGATAAGTTAAAGAGGGTAGTCGAGTCGGAGCTAAAATCTTCAAAGGATCGGTATCAACCCTACGATCAATCAATAGGTCTAATTTCAGGCCAGACCGGGATCGTAACAATCATAATTTCCCATCGGATAGAGGAGACATGCATAATGATCGAAGATCTACTAGTAGTGGTTTGTAATTTAATAATGATACATGTGGATCTTCTTCAAACGTTGTGGAGAGCCCGAGACTGTCTGAATATAATTTTCAACGTCGATGCGACTGGGCTCGTTTTAGCCATTAGTCACATAAAGAAAATAAGGTGGCCAAGACCACTTCGGACAGACCCGACTCAAAGAGATCCAAACTTGATTTGTGATTACCATGGAACTCATGGTCATCGAATAGAGGATTGTCGCCAATTAACAGATGAAGTGGCCCGGTTCTTGAAAAATGACCACCTATGCGAGTTCTGATGTGATCATGCAAAGGGAAACTATAGAATTAGGGAAGAAAATAAACAAACATAACCAGTTGAATCCCATCACGTCATAAGTATAATCATCAGAGGAATGGACGTATCGAAAAGAGCTATCATGACTGCAAAAAAGCCGAAGTGTCAATCACTCAGGAGAAAAGATCTAGACACTACGTGTTAGACGGAATGATCTTTTTCAATGATGAAGATGCAGAGGGAATCATTCAGTCTCGCAATGATGCGTTGATAATTTATGTCTTTATCAATAAATTTTAGATTAAGCGTTTTTTGATTGATCCAAGTAGCTCGGTCAATATAATCCAATGTAAAGTGGTAGAGAAGTTACGACTGTTGGACCATATGTCAGCGGCCCAGGTTCTCAACGGATTCAACATGGAAAATAAAACTAAGAGGGGAAAATTCTGTGTTATTGAAGGCAAGATAAGGTACAACACACTGTTCGGCATGCCTTGGATACATAACATGAGGGTTGTTCCTTCGATGTTGCACATGATGTTAAAATTCACGACTCTAAAGGGAATAAAGACAATTCGTGGAGAACAAAAAGGTAAATGTTCACGGTAGAGAAAGCGGTGCAAGCACCGAAAGAAGTGAATGATTTAAGTAAAGGCAAAAAAGTTAAATAGCAATCACAGGACTCGGACTCTTCGAGTTCGAAGAAAGAAGAGGAGGACAAGGTAAGCTTTGAAGATAAAGATAATTACTTATGTGTCCCGATGTCATTTATACTGCCAGATGATTCAGATACCACAAAGTCAATCATAGAGGAACCAGAGCAAGTCATCTTGTTTATGCATCTACCAGATAGAAAAGTATACCTGGGCACCGGGTTATCCCACAGAGCTCAGATTTAAATTAATTAAATTTCTTAACGCTAACTTCGATTGTTTAGCTGGTCCCATTTAGACATGACATGTATTCCATCGGAGATCACGACTCACAAATTGAGTTTGGACTCGAGCTTTCTACCAGTAAGAGGAGGACAATGGCTGAGTTCAAGCATAAGTTCATCAAGGATGAGGTAACAAAGATTTTAAATATATGTTCTATCCTGGAAGTAGCTTATCCGGATTGGCTAACTAATGCAGTGATCGTACCTAAAAAGGTAATAAGATGATGATGTGTATATATTTTAAAGATTTGAACAAGGCATGCCCAAATGACTCTTTTTCTTTGTCGCACATCAATCGAATGATTCATGCCACGTCAGGGCATGAGATGTTAAGTTTTCTTGAAGCTTGCTCCGGGTACAACCAGATTTGAATGAACTCGGTGGATAAAGAGAAAACTTATTTTATAACTAGGTACGAGACCTATTGCTATAATGTACTGTCGTTTGGTTTAAGAAATATCAGAGCAATATATCAACTCTTAGTTAATCGCATGTTCGAGGATAAAATAGGAAATACAATGTATGTATATATTGATGATAAGTTAGTAAAGTACTTGGAAGCAGAGGACCATTAATAGCATTTACAAGAAACATTTAACGTGCTACGAAAGTACAACATGAAGCTAAATCTTGAAAAGTGTGCTTTTGAAGTTAACTCGGGAAAGTTCTTAGGTTTCTTAGTTTTGAACCGAGGAATAGATATTAATCCAAATAATATCAAAGCCATCGAAGAGATATCAGAGGTGCTTGACAATGTGAAAGTAGTGTAAAGACTCACCGGGAGGATAACCGCTTTAAGCAGGTTTATCTCTCGATCGTCGGAGAAAAGTCATCAGTTCTTCTCATTGTTGAAAAAGAAGAATGACTTCGAGTGGACACCGGACTGTCAGCAGGCTTTGAGGGATTTAAGAAATAATTGTCCAGTCCGCCGTTACTGCATAAACTGAAGGCAGACAAGCAATTGTTCCTATACCTGGTAGTATACGAAGTAGTAGTAAGTGTAGTGTTGGTTCGAGATGAAAAAGGTATGCAATTTCCGATTTATTATGTGAGTAGGACATGGACTAGTGCAGAGACTAGGTACCCTTACTTAGAAAAATTGACTTTAGCATTAATAACAACTTTTAGAAAGTTGAGACCGTATTTTCAATGTCATCCCATATATGTAGTAACAACTTATCCATTAAAAATATGATGCATAAACTGGAATTTTTCGGTAGCTTAGGCAAATGGATAGTGAAAATTAGTAGGTATAACTTAGAGTATAAACCGAGAACAACTATAAAGTCTCAATTTTTGGCACACTTCGTAGAAGACGTTACATCTGGAATGATTCCCGAAGTAGAAAACGAACTTTTGTTAACCTTAGGAAAAACTTCGGGGGTCTGGACCTTGTACACGGATGAAGCTTCGAACGTGAAAGGGCCCGGTCTCGGGATAGTGCTTAAGGCACTTGCAGAGGATATTATTAGGCAATTAATAAAAGCTGTGAGATAAATTAATAATAAAGCCGAGTATGAGGCTATGATTGCAGGTTTAGAATTGACAAGGAGTTTGGGAGATGAGGTCATCGAAGAAAAATATGACTCACTTCTGGTCGTTAATCAAGTCAACGACGCATTCGAAGTAAAGGAGGAAAGGATGTAAAAATACTTGGAGAAAATTCAAGTGATATTGCATCAGTTCAAAGAATAGACCATGGAGCATGTGTCTCGTGACAAAAACAATGAGGCAGATGCATTGACTAATTTAGGTTCATCTGTATAAGCGGAGGAGTCCAATTCAGGACGGTTGTGCAACTGCTTAATTTCATAATTGATGGTGGTCATGCCGAAGTGAATACAACAAGCTTGATTTGGGATTGGCGCAATAAATATATCGACTACCTTCAGGATAAGAAGTTGCCTACGGACCCGAATGAGTCGAGGGCCCTTCCTACTAAAACAACTAAATTTTGTTTGGTGAATGGATAGTTGTACCTAAGGTCTTTTTATGGTCCTTTAGCAAGATACTTATGACGCAGGGAGACTGATTACATGATGCACTAGGTTCGGGTACTATTAGTCCGAGATGGATGAGGACACAAAGAACTTCGTCCGAAAATGTAATGAATGCCAAATGCACACACCTATGATTCATCAATCGGCGGTATTGATGCATCAGGTTTTATCACCATGGCCATTCATAAAATGGGGGATAGATATTATGGGTCCACTCTCACGGAAACTCGGAAAGGTACATTTTATCTTATTTATGACTGATTATTTTTCAAAGTGGGTTGAAATGAAGGCCTTCAAGAAAGTCAAAGAAAAATAGGTCATTGATTTTATATGGGACCATATTATTTGCATATTCGGCATACCAACGGAGATCACTTTCGATAATGGAATATAGTTCATTGGGAAGAAGGTGAATGGATTCCTCGAAGGGTTAAAAATTAAGAAGATTGTGTCACCCGCATCACCCAAGTACAAATGGACAATGAGTCAACAAATAAAACAAATATTCGAACCGAGGAAAATGATGAAAGAGTCAAAAGGCAAGTGGAAAGAGATTTTACCGAGGTGTTGTGGGTGTACAAACAACGCTTAAAATCGATCTTGGTGAAACACCATTTTCTTTAATCTACGATGCAGAAGCACTAATTCTGGTGGAAGTTGGTGCGTCGAACTTAAGTTTTAGCCATGTGATCGGTGTATTTTATATACACTTTTCGAGTCGTTTTTAGTTAGTCTTTTGTCCCTTTTTGTACAAATAAGTGTCGTATTAGGATATATTTTCTTTCTTTTGAGTCAAAGTGGTTAAAATGGCCAAATGGCGGAAAATGAGCTAAAAGAGGGCAAAAGAGGAGGTTCCAGAGCTAAAAGCAGAGAAAGTGGCGAACGAGGCGTACCCGACCAGCGCGGCCTCCCGCAGTCGAAGCGAGGCGCGGCGCTAATCATCGAGAGAGGCAGAGGTTCCAGCCGCGCCACGCATGCAGAGATCGGGCGGCGCCAAATCACCCGGCATCTGCGAAGTTCCGGCGATAGCGGTAGGGCCGGCAGCGGGAAAAATCAGGTTAATGACGATTTTCTGGGCCAGGCTTTGAGGGAAAAGTTAGAGGCGGTTTTGAGCCTATAAAAGGAGAACCCTAGGCAGATTTTAAGGGTTCCCTTTCTTGCACAACACAAGGTTTTCTTGGATTGAAGATTGGAGACCCTAAACTTAGTAATTTTCTTTCTTTTATTTCAGTTTTGTATGATGAACTTTGAATTAGTTCTTGTCATGTCAATGGCTAGGAACTTGTTATACCCCGTATTTCCGGAGTATGTACGTGAGGGCGTACGTACGAAAGTTTAGCCTTAAAGTTAGGCCAAGTTCGAAAATTGTGCACAACTCGCTAAAAGAATCGTTTTCCGACGAAACGTTTCCACGTGAGGAAAATTCCGCTATGCCATTTCTAATTTTGCGGATTTTTCCGAGACGAAACATTTTGGACCAACGGGAGGGCGACACTTGTCACCTCCAATTGATGGACTCGAATCGTCCATTGGACGAATTGGACTATGGATGGCACGTTTTTTGTGCCTTTGCACAAGTCAAGGAGTTGGTAGGATATTTGTGTGTAGTAGATAGAATGGACACTTGCCTAAATCTTCACCCTACACTTGCCTTGCACTTGGCATCATCTTGAACCTTGGTTGGCCATGGCTTGACCTATAAATACCCCCTTAAGATGAAGAGTTCTTCATCCACAAATTCGTCTCCAAGTCTTGAAAATCCTCCTCTCCCTCGAGCTTGTTTGTCCAACACCTCCCCTTTGAGAAGCTTGCCGAGGCTACCCCCTAGCCTAGCCGAAATCTACCCCCCCTCCCGTGGTGGAAAAGTTGCCTTCTAGTATTGTTATAATGCCCGAAATACCCTAGCCCAAATCCCGTAGTCCTTAGTAGACGTTGTGTAGTACTTCTAAGGTTTCGAGCTATCTGAGCGCATAACTTAGGAGCTAAGCCTTGCTCCGGATCGACTTATATCTAGGATATTATTGGGCTTACCGAGGTAAATAATCCTAACCCTCTTTTGTATTAGAGAATGCATACTGTAGAAGTATAAGAATAAGTATTAAATACTTAGAAGAATATTACAGAATAGAATTGAACTGTTATCACAGTAGAAGGGTTTAAAAGAAGAATAATTGAACTATACTTACTTAGGACTGTATTCATGAGACTCGAGTAGCTCACCGGGTAGGGAAGTCTGCCCGACTTTCCGTAGAATTGTGAACCCTCTGTTTAGAATGACCTTCAGAGTAGTCTAGACTTTGATAGATGTCTGTGACTATTATAGGCTGATTCTCTGCACGCGACATATTCAACTTGGCAGGAGGTTTTCGCCGAGAAGGTATGTGATTCTTCCTAAAGCATGATATTTTAAAATATATATGTAGTACGGTAGACGTACATGTGTTAACTGAATAATAACTACGACAATGTCTTTCGACTTAAGCCTGAATAATACTTAAGGCAATGTCTTGCGACTTAAGCCTGAATAATAAGGATCTTAAAACATTTCAAAAGAATATTGAATCATTTTCTTACAGAAGAAAACTAATTGGTTTTTAAACATCAAGCTTAAGAGTTATACTAGCTTTATGGGAAGTTAGGTATAACAACTTAAGAATGATAAAATGAACAGTTTACTTATGTGTTTATAACCGACTTATATTGATTTATGAAAGAATAATAAAATGGTTTGATAAGTAGACATAATATGATGCTATGTGTGGTAGTGAATTGTAACGTTTGTGTAAAGAGGTCAGTCTTACTTATGCTTATGTTGTTTAAACTATAAGTTGTTAGGTTAGTACTATATCACTCACCTCTTGAGATGATACCGGGGGTTAAGCTGCCCTTCGATGCGGGGTAGACTCAGGCGGTCTGGGACCATGATTCGAGAATACCTCATGCGGGTCCAGGGGGCCTATGCGGAGCTACGAGTTCGTGTTAGTACGCGGGGTTATGCCTCACGCGGTGCATGTGGCCATGCGGACAGCGAGTCCAGGACGATGCCCAGGAGTAGCTATCCTCGATGCGGGGTTATATACCCTATGCGGGCCTACGTGAGTGGCCTATGCGGACTATGGGAGTCCAGGATTAGGCTTGCATGGTGATACTACGGGCAATTGGCCCTGCTTCGATCATTCGCAGCCTAGAAAAGACCTGTTACAATTTACCTATTGTTGCTCTTGTTTGTGATGTGGCACTATGTGCGGTTTCCTTGATTGTTTCATACATATTTGTAAACTGGTTTTAAAATGATATGATTTCATTTAAGTACTTTACAGTTTCACATACTTAGTACCTGTTGTACTGACCTCCTTCGGGGGGCTGCGTTCATGCCGCAGGTAAGGGCAAGCAGGTGCTAGATCCACATCCTTAGGATCTCTTGCGTTGGTGTCAGAAGCTCCATCTTCTCCGGAGGCTCTACTTTTGGGTATGATCTCCCTGTTGTAGATAGTTTTGTACGATCGGTATGGCGGGGCCTGTCCCGCCATAGTTGTTTATTTCCTTAGAGTGCAGTAGTCATTTATGCAGTTGGGATGTAATCGCAAACCTTGGTTTATGTATATATGCCGAAAGGCAACCCTTTTCTCGTAAGCGTATCATTTACAATTATTTCATGTCTTGTTTTATATTCCGCTGATTTTCTCGATGTATGACTACTTGGGTGCGGGTAAGGCACGATCCGAACCGGGTCGTGACAAAAGTGGTATCAGAGCAGTTAATCCTCGGAAAGTGTCTACAGACCATATCTAGTAGAGTCTTGATTATCGGTTTGTTGTGCACCACACCAATAATCAGGAGGCTATAGGATATTTAGGATTGGTTTCCATTCTTTTCATTCTGAGATCGTGCCTTAGAGCTGTGTTATAAGTCGGACCCTTCTAACGTATCCCTTTTACATAAGATTATGCCTCCACGTAAGGCAACCGGGCGAAGCGGCAAGACACCGAGGAGTCGCTAGTATGGCACCGAGTCACGAGGGCTCGGGCCGATCTATACGAGAGACGGCGAGTTCTCGACGCCGCCCGATCCCAACAGAGACTACAGATTTACACCTCCGTCCCACACGGAGCAGATGAGATGGGTTCTGAGAGACGGCCCGCCATCGCCAGGATCGTGGCGATACATGAGGGCCAGTGGATGCTGGCGATTCAGTCCAGCCCGTCGTACCGTGGTTCACCCGAGGCGAGATAGTTTGAGGCTACGAGACTTCTGAGTTGTAGCCCGCGAGTTTTACTGGTCGAGGCGGAGGATGATCCGCAGAGTTCATCCGTCGACTCTGAGGATTTTGAGAGTGATCGGGCGTCGGAGACCGAGTCCGTGATCTTTGGTTCACATAGCCGCGTGATACCGCGATCGATTGGTTTGATTCACGGGAGTTATCGGGAGAGCACGCGCGTCCCGCCTACTGGGATGAGTTCTCGGAGGCTTTCCTCACCACTTGCCTCCGGATGAGGAGGCGTGGCCGATAGATTTTTACCGCTGAGGCGAGAGGATGCACCGTCGTGAGTACAATGTCGAGTTTGATTCATTGGCTCGATATGTCCCAGCGTTGTAGCGAGATATGGAGGATAGGGTGCGCCACGCCACCGGGCTAGATGATTATACGGCCGAGCCACGTGGGTGTTTCTCTTGACGGGTATGGGCATTACCCGCATGCAGGCTCATGCTCTTGGATGCGAGGAGCGCAGAGGCCGACGAGTTGACAGACAGCAGCAGAAGAGGGCCAGGACGGGAGGGTCTTCTGGTGGCTATAGTGGTGGGCGGCCTCAGCAATCTAGATTTGCACCACGCCCGGCTCGAGCACTCTGCACCGTCCTCGGCCGGCGAGTATTCGAGGCGCACTGTGGCCCTGTGGCTTGGGCGCCGAGTAGCGAGTGCGGCGATCGGGACCACCCCGATGTGGCGACACGGTAGGTCCCATTACGGGAAGTGTGGTACGCTTTGGGAACTTGTTACAGTTGTGGCCAGCAGGTCACTGCGAGGCGTCCGGCCCGAGGCGTGGCGGTGGTAGGGCTCACCGTGGTTACGTTGCCGCTCATCATCTCCTACGATTACTCGCCCGGAGGCGTGGTACTCATGGGTCGAGGTCGCGGCAGGTCGTGGCTCGGGTCGATTCTAGCGGTCCTCGTAACCGCATTTATGCCTTGTCCGGCAAGAGATCGTGAGGCCTCACCTGATGTCGTCACAGGTACCTTATCAGTCTCCGATTATGATGTGTATGCCTTGATAGATCCGGGTTCTACTATGTCCTATATATCTCCCCTTGTTGCTCGTAGGATAGGGATTGAGCCTGAGTCCATAGACCACTTTCGAGGTAGCTACGCGATGGGTGATTCGGTGGTAGCTCGGCGGGTATATAGGGCTTGTCCAGTGACCATTTACAGTCGTCGGACCCTAGCCGACTTGATAGAGATGGATATGATTGATTTCGACGTGATCATGGGTATGAATTGGCTAGCCTCTTGCTACGCCAATGTAGACTGCAGAGAGAGAGTAGTACGGTTCCAGTTTCCTGAGGAGCCGGTTGTTGAGTGGGAGGGGAACATTGTAGACGCCGAGGGTAAGTTTATTTCTTACCTCAAGGCTAGGAAGACGGTGCGAAGGGTATATCTACCATCTCGCTCGGGTGTTTGATATCGAGGCTGCGATGCAGTGATTTTCACCGATTCGAGTCGAGAGAGTTCCCAGGCGTGTTTCAGACGACCTCGGGTATCCTCCCGAGAGGAGATCGAGTTTGTATAGATGTGTTGCGGACACTCGGCCTATTTCCATTCCGCCATACGTAACGGCACCCGCCGAGTTGAGAGAGTTGAAGGATCGGCAGGGATTTGGCCGGAGAAGCGGCTTCATCAGCCTAGTGTTTCTCCACGAGGCGCGGTATTGTTCGTGAAGAAGGGCGGACGCCGCGCATGTGTGTTGATTACAGGCGGTGAACAAGGTGACCATTAAGAACGAATACCCTTCCTGTGATTGATGATTTGTTCGACCATTGCGAGTGCGAGATATTTCTCCAAGATTGATCTGCGATCGGGCTATCATCAAAGTGCAGTCGAGAGGTGGATGTCCCTAGATCGCATTCAGACCGTGCGGGCATTATGAAGTTCGTGGTCATGTCTTTGGGTTGACCAATGCTCGGCAGATTCATGGATTTGATGAATCGAGTGTTCAAACCATTTTGGACACGTTTGTGATAGTGTTCATTGATGATATCTTGGTTTATTCTCGCCAGAGCAGTACGCGAGCATTCGAGGCGATCTTGTGATTCTCCAGACTGCCAGCTTTACGCCAAGTTTTCCAAATGTGAGTTTTGCTTGACTTGGTGGCTTTTCTTGGGCATATTGTGGTGATGGCATTCGGAGTGGATACGCCAAGATCGGCGATCGAGACTTAGCCTAGACCTATTACTCGGCAGAGGTTCGCAGCCTTCGGGCCTCGCAGTTATTATCGGTTCGTAGAAGTTTGCTTCATCTACGCCCATTGACTAGCCGACTCGTAAAGCGGCTAAGTTTCATGGTGATGCTTGTGAGCGTGGTTTCGATTCTTTGAAAGAGAGACGACCGCCTCGTTCTTACTCTTCCGCAGGTCGGATGGTTATGTCGTGTCTTGTGACGTCGGGCATCGGGTGGGATGTGTGTTGATGCAACATGGTAGAGTTATAGCGCGCGTCCCGACACCTTAAGAAACACGAGAGGAACTACCCCACCCATGATTTGAGTCGCAGTGATTCACGCTTTGAAGATCCGGAGGCACTATTTGTATGGGGTTCACGTGGATATTTTTACGCACCACAAGAGCCTCAGGTATATCTTCACCGAGGAGTGAACTTACGACATGACGCGGTGGTTAGAGTTGCTTAAGGATTACGATGTTGATATCTGTACCACGGGAAAGCCAATGTTGTGGCGGATGCCTTAGTCGTAGGTCGATGGGAGCCTATCGATGTGCGGCTAGAGAGGAGGGACATGGTTCGTGGATTTGCATCGATTAGCGAGCCTTGGTGTCCGCTTGATTGATTACGATAGCGGTGGGGTTCGAGTTCGTGAGGTTGCCGAGTCTTCCATCGCCGTCGAGAGGTGAAGAGGCAACATTTGAGGATCGATTCGACACGTTATCGTGATCTGACTCTTCGTGAGGCGCGGTCCTTTGAGGTAGCACACGATGGGTGCTAAGGTTTGAGGCGAGTTGTGTGTTCGGATGTTTCAGACTTGGCAGAGTTCTTGGGGAAGCACCGCGCGCATTACTCTATCAATCCGAGTCGACCAAGATGTACCACGACCTTAGATCGTGTATTGGTGGGATGGCTTGAAGAGGACATTGCGAGTTCGTAGCTCGGTGCGTGTTGTCGGCAGTAAGGTAGAGCACCAGAGGCCCGGTGGTTTATTCTGACGATAGAGATCCCGACGGAAGTGGGAGGTGATCAACATGGACTTCATCAGATTACCTCGCACTCGGAGGAGACATGATTCTATATGGGTTATCGTCGGCGGTGTGAAATCAGCCCACTTTCTTCCGTCGGGACGACTTTTTCGGTGAGGATTATGCCGACTTTACATCCGAGAGATCGCCGACCGCATGGAGTCCCTATTTCGATCATATCGCATGAGGAGCCCGATTACGGCTAACTTCTCGAGGTCTTTCGAGAGGTTTAGGGACGGTGAGCCCGAATCGCATTCCATCCACGGACGGACGGACAGGCGAAGCGCACTATCCGCACTGCGAGGATATGCCGCGAGCCGTGTTATTGACTTCGAGTACCGGGAGGATCATTTGCCTCTAGTTGAGTTTGCGTACAATAATAGCTACCACTCCAGATTCGGACGACGCCTTATGAGGCCTTGTATGAGGAAGTGCGGTCGCCTATAGGTTGGTTCGATGTGGGCGAGTGCGATTAGTGGGACGGATTTGGTGCGGCGAGCGATGGATAAGGTGAAGCTTATCCGGAGAGGTTGCGGCTCGAGTCGGCGAAGTCATACGCAGTCATCGCCGTCGGCATCCGGAGTTCGAGGTTCATGATTGGGTTTTCTAAAATTATCACCCATGAAGGGTGTGATGAGATTCGGAAGAAGGAAACTTCGGCCCAGTACATTGGGCGTATCGGATCGTCGCAGTGGTAGGCAAGGTTGCCTACGCGTTGGATCTGCCGTCCGATCTGGAGGCGACGCATCCGGTGTTTCATGTTTCTATCTTGAGAGATGTATCGGGGATCCATCTAGAGTGCATCCGATTGACGATGTCGGTGGCCAGGGGTTATCGTACGAGGAGGTTCCATAGTGATAATCGATCGCCGTGTTAGGCGTCTGCGGACCAAGGATGTGGCTTCCGCCAAAGTCTTGTGGCGAACGAGCTTAGGGAGGAGATGGCATGGGAAGGCGAGGAGGACATGAGGCGGAGGTATCCTCACTTATTCCCACCTCCGTGTAACTTACTTTCTATTCTTTGGTTTAATTTTCGTAAATTGTTAAGTGTTATATTGTGGCCATGTGTGGCACACCAAGCTATTTAAGCTTTATCGATAATCGTCTTGGGAAGGAACATTCGACGAATGTTTCTAAGGAAGGATAATGTTATACCGTATTTAGGAGTATGTACGTGAGGCGTGCGTTTAAAGTTTAGCCTTAAAGTTAGGCAAGTCCGAAAATTGTGCACAACTCGCTAAAAGAATCATTTTCCGACGAAACGTTTCCACGGCTTAGTAGGAAAATTCGGCTATGCCATTTCTAATTTTGCGGATTTTTAGAGAGACGAAACATTTTGGACCAACGGGAGGGCGACACTTGTCACCCTCCAATTGATGGACTTGAATCATCCATTGGACGAATTGGAAATTGGATGGCACGTTTTTTGTGCCTTTGCACAAGTCAAGAAGTTGGTAGGATATTTGTGTGTAGTAGATAGAATGGACACTTGCCTAAATCTTCACCCTACACTTGCCTTGCACTTGGCATCATCTTGACTTTGGTTGGCCATGGCTTGACCTATAAATACCCCTAAGATGAAGAGTTCTTCATCCACAAATTCCTTTCCAAGTCTTTAAAATCCTCCTCTCCTCGAGCTTGTTTAGTCAACACCTCCCCCTTTGAGAAGCTTGCGAGGCTACCCCCTAGCCTAGCCGAAATCTACCCTCCCTTGGTAGAAAAGTTGCCTTAGTATTGTTATAATGCCCAAAATACCCTAGCCCAAATCCCTTAGTCCTTAGTAGAAGTTGCGAAGAACTTCTAAGGTTTCTCGAGCTACTGGAGCGTACAACTTAGGAGCTAAGCCTTGCTCGGATGGACTTATATCTAGGATATTATTGGGCTTACCGAGGTAAATAATCCTAACCTCTTTGTATTAGAGAATGCATCGTAGAAGTATAAGAATAAGTATTAAATACTTAGAAGAATATTCTGAGAATAGAATTGAACTGTTATCACATGAAGGGTTTAAAGAAGAATAATTGAACTATACTTACTTAGAATTGTTTTCACGATGAGACTTGAGTAGCTCACGGGTAGGAAGTGCTGCCCGACTTTCCGTAGAATTGTGAACCCTCCGCTTAGAATGACCTTGAGTAGTCTAGACTTTGATAGATGTGCGTGACTATTATAGTCGATTCTCTGCCGCGCAACATATTCAACTTAGCGGAGGTTTTCAGAAGGTATGTGATTCTTCCTAAAGCATGATATTTTAAAATATATATGTAGTGCGGTGACGTACATGTGTTAACCGAATAATAACTACGGCAATGTCTTTCGACTTAAGCTGAATAATACTTACGGCAATGTCTTGCGACTTAAGCTGAATAATAAGGATCTTAAAACATTTCAAAAGAATATTGAATCATTTTCTTACGAAGAAAACTAATTGGTTTTTAAACATCAAGCTTAAGAGTTATACTAGCTTTATGGGAAGTTAGGTATAACAACTTAAGAATGATAAAAGAACGATTTACTTATGTGTTTATAACCGACTTATATTGATTTATGAAAGAATAATAAAATGGTTTGATAAGTAGACATAATATGATGCTATGTGTGGTAGTGACTTGTAACGTTTGAGTAAAGAGTCGGTCTTACTTATGCTTATGTTGTTTAAACTATAATTTGTTAGGTTAGTACTATATCACTCACCTCTTGAGATGATACCGGGGTTAAGCGCCTTCACGCGGGGTAGACTCGGTGATGCAGGACCATGATTCGAGAATACCTCACGCGGGTCCAGGGGCCTATGCGGAGCTACGAGTTCGTGTTAGTATGCGGGGTTATGCCTCACGCGGCCCATGTGGCCATGCGGACAATGAGTCGGGGCGACGCAGGAGTAGCTACCCTCGACGCGGGGTTATATACCTATGCGGGCCACGTGAGTGGCCTATGCGGACTATGGGAGTCGAGGATTAGGCTTGCATGGTGATACTACGCGGTGGCCTGCTTGATCATTCGCAGCCTAGAAAAGACTATTCAGATTTACCTATTGTTGCTCTTGTTTGTGATGCGGCACTATATGCGGTTTCCTTGATTGTTTCATACATATTTGTAAAGGTTTTAAAATGATATGATTTCATTTAAGTACTTTGATTTCACATACTTAGTACTGTTATCGACCTCCTTGGGGCTGCGTTCATGCCACGGTAAGAGCGGCAGTGCTAGATCCACATCCTTAGGATCTCTTGCGTTGGTGTCGGAGCTCCATCTTCTCGGAGGCTCTACTTTTGGGTATGATCTCCTGTTGTAGATAGTTTTGTCTGATCAGGTATGGCGACAGGCCCCGCCATAGTTGTTTATTTCCTTAGAGTGCATGAGTCATGTTATGCAGTTGGGATGTAATCGCAAACCTTGGTTTATGTATATATGCCAAAGGCAACCCTTTTCTCGAAGCGTATCATTTACAATTATTTCATGTCTTGTTTTATATTCCGCTGATTTTCTCCGATGTATGACTACTTGGGTGCGGGTAGGCACGGTCCACGGCCCCCGAACTGGTCGTGAGAACTAATTCTTTTATAGGTTTTCCATGTTAATTCACTAGAAACTTATGTTATAAATTGATGCATGTTATGGTTATTCTTCTTCTTGTTGAGATTTATCCAATAATTGCTTTGAATGCTTGGTAATTAAATGATCACTAATTATCATTATTTATATGATTTCTAATCAAACCGAAGGAGGAGGTTGTGAATACGCTGTAAGTTGGGTAGACATATTTTGGATTGGGGATGAAAATACCTCAATTATTTATGTAAGCGTTAATGCAGAGGCTTAAAAACCCTAATTTTACGCACGTGCGTGATCATAACTAGGTTTTTGTTCTTAATCCTCCTATAGTCATCCTTATCACCGAAAGGTAGAAAGGAGCACATCGGGTGAGTGTTTATATATCCTTAACGGGAATATAAAACGATTTCGTAAACCTGCTAGCTCCGAGATAAGAAGAACCATATTTCATTGCATTAATAAGTAACGTAAGCGGATAGTTGAAGAGACATGGAAGCCCTATTCCCATCACAACTGAAGTAACACATTAGTTAAATTAGTCTTTATAATTCTTAGTTATAAACAACAAAAATCAATATCGGTTACCAAATAGATACCAAAAGATAGATAATTGGTAATTGAACCCTAATCCTTGTGGACGATATTCGGTCTTACCAAGACTATATTATTTGAGTCGACAACGTGCACTTGCGTTAAAGTGTGTGCATCTTTTCGCGCATCACCATGCAATCGAAGAGCCAAACAACGAAGTTATGTCTATCAAGTTCGACTTAATGGATAAATACCGTAAGTTGGCATTACTATGGTTAGTGGGCCAGAAGCAAAAGATGGGTTGATACTACAATCGAAAGGCTAATCTTAGGTAATTTCAAGTTGGGGACTTGGTTATACGTAATGTAATCCTCAATACTAAAAATCCAAATGAAGGGAAATTGGGTCTAAATTGGAAAGGACCTTACAAAGTGTCAGGAATAACCGGTAAAGCCTCGTACCAATTCGAAGCTGAAGATAGTCAGAAGTTGTCGAACAATTAGAATGTTGCACACTTGAAGCGATATTACTGCTAAGGTATGTGTTTTATTCGAATTTCATTTTGTTTTGATGGAACTAACTTTTGCAGGAGCGAACTCGAAGTCATGGGTTAAAGACCGATCAAAAGTTAGAACTAGGTCTGAAAACACGTGTTGTACTATTTTTTTCCTTAAGCATAATTTTTATCCCGTAAAGGGTTTTTCCGGTAAGGGTTTTAATGAGACAATAATGTAAAACATGTTACTAAATAATCAAGATCGACAAACATCGGGAATAGGAATGCCCGTATTAAAAATAAGTAATGTTTGAATTCTTGTAACTTTGAATACACATATTCTGGGACTACCATACCTCGATGAATGTAGGCGAAGAAGTTCAAGTCTCAAGCTATGTGAAGTTCGACGATTTTTAATTTTAGGAATATTGTAAGGTTAAAATATTGAATGAACCTTGCCTAAATAGTTTTAATAATTTAATGTTACGATAAAAATATAAAGGTAAAAGATCGAATGAATCTTGCCTAGCTTGTTTGACCGATGCAAAATATGAATGAAAATGCTTTTGTCCGAGATTTACCTCGATCAAGTCATTTACATACTATTGTCTCGATGAAATCCAGAAACCTTTAGGATTACGAGCTAATGAATTTGTTAGAGGCTTACAAGCGAATGAATTTCTTAAAGTCCTTAACTGGGGACTGTAGTCATAAAAATACTTGGGACAAAAATATGTAAAGTTTCGAAGGCACCAGGTCAGAATGAACCGAGCCTATTCTTAAAGACACTTGAAGTTGTATAAGAAATTGGAAATAAGTAAAGTTCAAATTTTCATGCCCGAAGTGAATAGAAGACGTATTATTCATAAGCATAGAAATAAGGTCTTTATATTTAGTTGTTGAATAACCCAAAATCGGAAGAAATTGCTTGGTATAAATAAAATTAAGAGTAAAAGTTTGTATAGTTTGTTTAAGTTACTTTTAAGACCGAAAAGAATTGTCATTCGACTCGAGGTAAACTAAGTGATGATTTGTTTAAGTTAAACTTCGAAATCGGAGGCAGTTAGCCCGAATAGGGTTAACAATTTATTTAGAGAAGTTATTGTAAACAAGAAATCAATAATGGATGCTAAGAGATAGACAAATCATGACTAGAAGAGATATTCATTTTATATATAAGGCTAGTAAACTGCCAGAGCAAAACATGATAAAAAGGGAAATAAATACAAAGGCAGTTCGCCTAGATCCTAATCAGACTCAGATCCAGAGTCCTCTGGGTCATCTTCGGAGCTGTCACCGATTAGCTGGCGGTAGGCCCTGAGATCGACTTATTTAGATTTTTCAATTTTGGCATTAATATCTGAGATCCCGTCCCAGGCCTGTTCCAAAGTAAATATTCAGACATTCCATTTTGTATGCTCGATTTGTAGCACTATCCGAGTTGTCTCAGCCTCTACACCAACTTGAGCTTGGCTTCTTTAGGCCAAGGCTTGGTGAAGTTGGGCCAGAGTTTTAGCATTCCTCTAGTTCGAGGCCTCAAGTTCATTTCTTAGCCATTCATTGGTTTGGGCTAGTTGGTCGACTTGGACTTGTGTCATATTTAGTGCAACAAGGTCGACGACCCTATCAACTTCCATTGTATGAAGTTCGACGTTAATTCGCTTGAGGTCGACATTCAGAAATTTAGCTTATTGAGTCTCATAGTGTTAAATGTCATGACCCAAATCGGAGGGCCATGACGGGAACCCGACCCTTACCTACCGAGCACCACTCTTCATATACTTATCAGCTAACTGAAATTAATCATGGCCACAAGGGTTGTTGCCCAATATTCGGCTAACATGTACATCACAGCTGACAGAGCCATATACAACTACCATACACAAGACATCTGTCTACAAGTCTCTAAAGAATACATGACATCACGAGGATGGGATTGTGCCCCGCCATATCTATATGCATATGTAAAAATATCTACCGAGACTAGACTGCAACTCTGGAGCAAATAGAGTGCTTCAAACATCAGTTGAACCAGCAACTTACTAGCGCAAAATATCACTCTCTTTAATGTAACTCGCGGCATGAAATGTAGCGTCCCTAGATAAAAGGGACATCAGTACGACTAATATATTGAGTATGTCAGGTATGAATAATAGCATAACAGGAATATACAACAAGCTGAAATAGAAATAACCGACAGAATTAACCGACATTAACAACTGGTAGCAACAACCGATAACACCAACAGCCAACAGAAACGACTGACATCAACAACCGAAGAAAATGGCTGACTAGCAATAAATGCCTCTAAGGGCCATAATATATATGCCTAAATGTTATGCACAATGCAAATGCGGTAATAAATATATATTGGCTACACAAGAGCATCTTCTTTTTCATTTCGGCCTCTGTGGGCATCATTTCATTTTCATATCCCAGCTGATCAGGTCGTTTGTGTACTCCATTTCCCATCTCCAATATATGGTCTCGGGTAAAACATGAATGTAATGCATAAATGATAATGAAACATTCTGAACTTATCTGAATGACATAATATCCTTGCACTTCGGCTAACACTGTGAAAGATTTGGGAACATGTTTAGATATGCTTTTAACGTAGGAACCAATAACATGGACATCCTTAACTACTAAGAGTAGAATAACTTATGGAACAACATTACAGTTACGTTTCGTTACATGGAGAATGCCAAAAGAAAGAAATGAATTTGCCTTAACATACCTTAGCTAATACACTTAATAATCCAACCCAAGTAGTCCGTATGGAACTTAACCTTTAAGCACGAACGACCTAACTCGCAAATGGAATTCAATATAACTTAGCGACCGTGTTTTGCTTGCCACAACTAACATACATAAATATCAATAAATGTTACCATGCTGTTGCCTATAATCTCATTGCTAAAAGTATATCTTATTTTGTGTTATGCATAAAATTAATGGAGAAGTTCCTTTAATTTAGCTCTAAGTTTCGTGAGACAGAAAGAATATTTGTTAAATGTTTTGGTAGAGGATTATATTTTGGCCAGCAGTTGATACATTCTACTTAAATACTAAGGAATGAGATAATGCTACCTTTTAACAGATGCCAACTCTACACTTAACATGATGCCCCCTATTCCACAAAATGCCACAAACGAATTATACCACCTTAGTCACTTAGGGGATTCATATAAATGCTACACGTAACATTCCCACTACAAATTATTAATCACGACATAATTGTCTGCGCTACGCTTTATCGATTAGCCGATCATAATTGTTAATTAGCCGATCCTTACTTAGCCATCATTGTTGTCTTTCTTGGTAAGTCCTAAATTAGGTCTGGGGCACATCCTTTTATCTACTGAGATCTTCATTGGCATACGTAAATATGACAAAACTTCCCAAAATTCAAGTCTACTTCAGATATGTCTAGCAGTTCGAAACATCGCCCAAAAGTACGGGATGTTACATTCTTCTCCCCTTAGAATATTCATCATCGAATATTGTGGTGACATATCTAATCCCCGTCACGTAGCCTGATAACATAACCACCACTTATGCTTCTCGTGGAACCTTGGTGTTGGCCTGAAATAGGTAGGGGCATCTGTGTCTCATTTCTCTTCATTTTGTGTCATTTTTTCTACATTCTCATTTTCATAAAGCATTTACGGAGGCTACTTCCTTAGTCCTCAACTGCGGACTAAAGTAGCCTCCGTAAATTTTAATGACGAAATGAGAATGCAGAAAAAATACACTGGTGAAAATGAAATGAGACATAGAAGTTAGTAATAGGAACATCTTCATACGATGGATCTTTTGTAATTTTCACATCATCCATTGGTACAATCTAGGAAGAATATCCAATACATGCTCTCAACATAGAAACATGGAAACACTAGATGAAGAAATTCCAACTCCGAAGGCAAGTCCAATTCATAAGCTACTTGACCGATTCATCGAATTATGTGATATGACCCAATATACCTTGGGTTGAGCTTTCCCTTTTTGCCCAAATCTCATTACACCCTTTATATGAGAAAGCTTCCAGAAGACCCGATCATCCACTTGGAACTTTAAGTCTCACATCGTGATATTCAATACAACATTTGACAACTCTGAGCAGTTATCAATTGTTCTTGAATTAGCTTCATCTTCTCTATGTCTTGGTGTACTAAGTGAGGCCCAAATAACTCTGATTTGCCTACTTCGAACTCCAATTAGAAGATTCACGTTTCATCCCTTATAGAACTTCGTATGGTGTTATTTTAATGTTGACACGATAACTGTTATTGTACACAAATTCAACAAGGGATAGATGATCATCGTAACTTTCTAGGAATCCCATACGCAAGCTCATTGCATGTCTTCGAGCGTTCAAATCGTATGTTTGGACTGCCCGTCTATCTCAAGATGGAAAGTTATGCTAAGATTAACTTGAGTATCCAATCCTTTATGGAATGATCTCTAGTAAATTAACAATGACTTGTGCACCTTGGTCAGCTGAAATGGAAGTGGCATACTGTGAAGGCGAACAGTCTTCTTGACTCACAAATTTGCATAGTCCTCGGTCGTGTAGGTAGTTAATCTACCAACATTCACCCAAATAGAATTAAAATCTTAATAATAGCAAGGTAAACCCGTAATGAGATCCATATTAATTATCTCTCCTTTCCACATCAAGGTCTCAATGTTTTGAATCAAGCCATCGGGTTTTGTGCTCCACTTTACTTATTGACAGTTAAGACATTGAAATACCAACCCTGCAATGTTACTCTTCATGTCGTTCCACAAGTAGACATCCTTGAGATCATTATATATCTTAGTAGATCTACGGTGAACGAAATTTTGTGAACAATGGACCTCCATCATAATCTTGTCTAGTAATCCTGCTATATTGGGAATACACAAATGGATCTTCCACCTGGAGGTCCCTCTCCCATTATACCCGAAGGTTATGATTATCTGTTGCTAAATACCTTTCCCAAGCTTCTCTAAACATGGGATCTTTATCATGACATTCATTTCCTTCCAGCATGAGGGATGACCTTGTTGTATTCTGAGTCATAGAACTATCACTATATGGATCCTCCAATTGTATTCCCACTTAGCTAATTGATATGTTCTTTTGGGTCACCTTCTCTCCTTAGTCCTCATGTTTGCCAAGCCATTTGTGGGTGAATGATCTATTGTCCATTTAGCTTTGTTTACTAGTTGGTGTGCTAAAAACTCTTTACTTGTAGTATTTCCATCATAAACACTTTATGGCAATATTATTGAATCCAAAGTGCGCGTATTATCACAGTTAACTCCCATTCATAGTCTGAAAGGAATCTTTACTTTTTCACTACTCGTAATTATAAACAACTTTCTTTCCTTACTTCTTTTTTCACTTGTTCACTCAATCTCTTACTTTTCGTACTCCTCTTAGTTCTAATATATCCTTTTATACATACGTAATCTTAAACATCGCTCCCGATTCCAATCCTTGGCGTTACCAACCCTTAAAGGATAAACTGTTAACTTATTCCCTCATTCTGTACGTGGAAGATTCAAAAGAATTTTACATCACATGACGTTGGCCTACTATATACAAACCTGGTCAGTATACTTAGATTTGAATTCCTTCACTTGCCTCATGGCTAAGACTTTCTGTCAATGGCAATTTCAAAAATATTCCCTCGATCTTGTTAAGTTGTAAACCCATTACTTTATCTATCTCGTAGAACATTTGATTAATTCAAAAATGCTTATAGATAATTTGTGCTTGCCTAATATTTTATCTTCATTATAATGTCATTATCTCTTGACATATATCTTTAATGTCTACCTTGTATCCATATGCGTTATTAGTGCACTTGTTTAAGTGCTATTCTCGAGCATTAGTCGTTGTTACTTCCGTTTACATACTTTTTAGAGGTATGACTGCTTATGTTCTATAATATATGCTTCGTATGTTTAGATAAAATGTACGGTGTTACATGATCCCATGTCACGACCTGACCCGACCCAACGAGCCGTGAATATGGAGCCCTAATTACACCATTATACTAACTCGTCACGTAATCGAATCGACACTAAGAACAATATGAAATTCGCAAAGATAACGCAAACATAACATATGTCCGAATAGGCAAGCCGGCAAGACTGCCTTTACACCTGAATAATCCTGTCTCCAGATGAGTCACATCTAAATCAATTATAATGAGGGACGCACGCCTACAAGGCTGTCACTATATACGGAAAAATCCCAAAACGAAATACAACAACACATATACCAAAATAGGTTTACTACTCCACATACGTATAACCCACAATTGTCTACAGACCTCTAAGAATACAAAAATAAAATATGACGGGACAGGGCCCCGTCGTGCCCCTAAATATGCATAAGTCAAAATAAGGTTCTGTACCAAAATGTCTAAGCTTCGAATCAATAGAGCTCTCCAAGTAGCTGAACAAGAATCCTAAACTGGAGGATCTCCAAACTGAGTACCTGTACCTGCGGGCATGAACGAAGCCCCCTGAGGAAAGGGGTTCAATACGAAATAATGTACTGAGTATGTAAAACAAGTAATACTGTAAAGAAGATCAAAAGTGGCGAATAGATAACAAGAGATAAGTATAAAAATCAGAATCCAAATCCAACTGTGCCGTATACAAATGAGAGTCAGCTGTGCCTTACAAAAATTAGAGTCAAGTAAAACAAAACCATGAATGCCTGTCCATATAGTCATCATATACATATATACATATAACGTAATCCGGCCCTCTAGTGCGGGACTCGGTGGAATCATATCATAATCCGGCCCATACTGGGACTCGGTGAAATCATCATCTCATCTATGCATGCATCCTACGTAATCCGGCCCTCTAGTGAGGGACTCGGTGAACAATGCAAGGTTGTGCACGAATAGATATCATGAGCCACCATATGCAATTTAAATCATCATTTGACTCTCAATAAAATCATTAAAATGAACTTTTACTGTAAAACATCAAAGGCACTTCTCATAACTCATACTATTAAGAATTAGACTGTATAGAAATCATGTATGCCCGCCGTACGTTCATTTCATATAAATCATGCCAAAGAAAGAAGGAAAAATTTCACATACCTTTTCTGACGAACTAACCAACTCAACAATCTAGATAAGCCTTGACTAGCGCTTCAACCTATAATAGTAGTAACATAACCATTAACCTCATGATTACTAGCATTCATTATAATTGAATGATAACTCACTTTCTTTTCTATAAAAAATTGGGCAGCACTTCCCCTATTAATACGCAAATCCACAACTTCCAAACACAACCAACAATACCAATAAGAAGATACAACTTCAAGATATAACTAATATAATCTCAAACACTCCATATACCTGGTATTCACCTTCCTTATACATTCTTTCTTTTTATATTTATAGAGTACAACCAAAACAACAACTAAGGTGATTAATACACCACTTCTTATGTTAATCCAACCTTTAATCCATATTAAAACAACATTTTAAAACAGTCCATCAACTCTAGCAATAACAACAAGAGTTCAAGCCCTAACTTGCAACATAACACCTCTTTTACACTTTAATTCCTTTAAGAGATGTATTAGTAATCACCACAACGTATATATGTGTTCATAACGTATATTTTAAGCATTAAAACTCCACAAAACAGCCCCTAATCTTGACATGACAATAACCAACAATTTTGGGAAGGTCTCGGCCTTAACATATCTCCTTAAAATCCAATTCACCTTTTAATACTTCCATATAACTAAATACAACTTCAAATCTCAATATTCCTTCAATTTCAATATGCAGTTAGTGATACGATAATAATAACAACATTTAAATCCAATGTAGCCAAATAGTACTTAAAATCGGTTTTAATAACAACAACAACAATCACATGCAACTCCAATTACACCGTAAAAGGAAGAATTTCATACCTTAATTTGATGCCCAAAACAGTCCCCAAAAATTGGTCCAAAGCTCAAGTGTTCTTCACAATTTTCACCATTTCTTCAAGTCCAAATATCTTGCATGTATTCCCCAATTTAATCCATCATTCCTTACACATTGTTCTTCCAAAAGTTCGTCCAAAAACTAGAAAAATCTTGGCAGTTGCTCTCGGCCAGCAGTGGTGTAATTTTTGCCCACTATTTGGTGTAATTCTTGGCTAGAAATTTAGATGAATAATTTATCTTGGAGGAAGGAAATAAAACATAAATTTTGCTAAGGAATGAGATAGGTTTTTCGGCTGCTAGAGAGGAGGAAGGAGGGAGAGAAATATTTAAACTAAAAGTGGGGAAGAAGAAAGACTAATAGGTTTTAAGGTCTTAGAAAGTATAAAAATCTGAAAATTAACATTTGCAAATTTGGTCCCCATTTCTCAATTAATCATCCTTGTGTGCCACTCATTTTAAATCTTGAAAAACTCATAAGACCTCGTATCCTCGTCGTCGAAATTTATATAATACGTTACTAATTCAAAACGGGAATATTCAATTATCGTAATAAGTTCCAACGTGTAACCCAAAAATTTCTCTGAAATCACATCCTTAGTATACTAACTTGAATTAGCATATATAAACATACTTTATATCAAATATTCGAATCTTTATTCCTTAATGACGTTCTTAATTATCGCCTTAAACTTACGAGGTGTAACATCCTTCCCCCTTAGAAACATTCGTCCCCGAATATTCTTTCTAGGTCTCATGTTAGAATTTTTTTGGCAAAGTCTCCTTTATAACTATGTCTATCCACCTACATTCAACAAACCAACAGATGCCTCACAGGGCCACAATGTAACACATATACAATTCACCGATCACTATAATCAAATAAGGGATTGAATTTGAATTACCTGGACATCATCTACTGGGAAGACCCTGGAAGGGTTACATCGATACGTGAAGAACCGGATGTACTACTTCCAAATCAGAGGGTAGATCCAACTCATCCGCAACATTACCTATCCTACGAATAATCCGGTAAGGCCCAATATATCTCGGGCTAAGCTTCCCTTTCCTAACAAACCTCATTACACCCTTAATGGGTGATACCTTCAAGAATACCCATTCATCAACCTGAAAATCCAAGTGTCGACGTCGATTATCTGCATATGACTTCTGTCGACTCTGGACTGCTAATAATCTCTCATGAATGAGCTTCACCTTATCAACAGCTTGCTGAACCATATCTGGACCGATCAACTTAGTGACATACACTTCATCTCATATAAGGCCTCATACGGGGCCATATGGATACTAGAATGGTAGCTTTTGATATAAGCAAACTCAATGAGTGGTAAATGATCATCCCAGCTACCTCTGAAGTCAATAATACAGGCTCTCAACATATCCTCTAGAGTCTGAATAGTACGCTCTTCCTGCCCATCAGTCTGGGGATGAAATTGTTACACCCCGTAGTTCCAGAGTATGTATGTGAGGACGTACATACGAGAATATAACACTAAGTACGAAAGGGAAGAAATTTTTGAATTTTCGACGGAAAATATTCCGAACCTCGTGAAGGAAAAAGGTTTATTATTGGGAATTAGATTCTCAATTTTGGTATTTGGACTTCTTGGAATATTAGAGAATTATGAATTTTATTTTTCGGAATTGGTCACGTGGGGCCCATGGGAGAAATTTACGGTTTTGTGGGGCCCACATTATTTTCGAGATTTGGGCCATTATGGATGTTTTCGGGAGATGAAATATTTTGGACCAATAGGAGGGCGACACATGTCACCCCAAGTGGGCCCATGTGGGGCGAAAATGAGGACAAGTGGCACAAGTCTTGTGCTAGATATTTGTGTGGACAAGTGGCTTGTGGGACCCACACACACTTGTCCCTAATCTCAACCACACACATGTTTTAATCCTAGCCCTTGGTTGTGTTATATCATCACACTAGTAGGATGAAATCTTCCACACTTAGAATTATTTCAAGACTTGAACAAATACTCTCTCCCTTTTCTTGAGCTTTCGGCCATGGGCCATTAATATGACCTAAAGTTTTCCAACAATTCTTAAACTCTTAAGTGTTCTTCCTTGATGTGTTAGGAAGGTTGTTAACCAAGTGATAGACAAGAATTCACACCCCTAGCCTTTGAAACCCCTCTTGGCCAAAACTTGCCTAGTTTGAAGCCTAAAGTGTTCTTCACTTTTTGGAGTTGGATCTTGAAGAGGAGTTGGTTAGGAGCTTCTAAGGGTTGCTTGGAGCGGATTGGAACGTAAGGAATATGAGCTAAACGTGCTACAGATCGACTTTTAGTTCTTGGATTATTTTGGGCTTTTTGAGGTAATGAACTTTGTCCTCTTTGTGAAGTTGGATATTATATATGTTGGAAGTATATAAATGAGTATGTGTTACATGGAAAGAAGATGGAAAAGATTTTGACCTTGTTAAGTTGCTAAAATGGAGAAATTGGCATGTTAGCCATTAAAATGGTAAAAACGTATCTATTACCTGTTGACAGTTAATAACAAAGTAATTATAACTTATATAAAAATTGGAATATAAGTTGGAAGATTAAAAAAGTAATTCCGGCATGCTAGCCGAAAATTGGATTAATTTGATTGTAGTAGTTGGCCAAGAACACCAACTAATGGACTGTATTTACATTAGACTGTATTTACTTTGGACTGTATTTACATTGGACTGTATTTACTTTGGACTAATGGACTATTTTTGTGTATTATGGGGCAGAATTTTACACGTCCAGTTAGGCGTGTAATCCCCTTTAGTAATGTTGTATTATTGCGCCTTAAATGTGGCATGTTGGTTATTGAATTTTGGGCCTTGAAAAAGGTGGAAAAGTACGTAAAAAAAAGGGAAAGTGCTGCTCGATTTTCCGTAGAATAAGAGACGCTATACTTAGAAATATTCTACGAAGAGATCTAGACATTGATAGAAGTATTTGATTATTATAGGTTGATATTCTACGCGCGGCATATTCGACTTGGCAAAGTGGATTAACCGAGGAGATATGTGATTCTTCCTATCCTCTTGATCATGATTGTTGTGAACTATATAGTACGGTAGACGTACGTGTGTTAAACAAATTTGGTTGTCTTTGGTTGGTTTAAAACATAAAGTGTTATAATGGCTTTATGGGAAGTTAGTTATAGAGACTTTATGAAGATAAAAGAATGGTGTGATTATTCTAAAAGATAAGAGACTTGATTATTTTGAAAGTTAAGAGACTTGATCTTGAAAGATAAGAGACTTGACTTATAAACGACTTGATTTTGGGAAAGGAGAAGTAACTTGATTTAAAAGTATAGGTTACTTGTTTTTGAAAATAGTAAGTTACGTGAGTTTAAAAGTATAAGTAACTTGTTTGTAATTATTGAACTTGTCTTGATTGGAAAAGTATAAGTGGCTTGATTTTAAAAGGTGTGAGTGCCTTGATCTTAAAAGAGTGAGTTACTTGGGTTTTAAAAGTATACTTGACGTTGTTTTAAAAGTGTAAGCCACTTGGTTTAAAAAGTATAAAGTACTTGATTTAAACATGAAAGTGTCTTGATACTACGAGTATTAGTATCATGTGGTTTTTACTTAAAAAAGAATCTTTTTAAGAAATTGAAGTATGTAGTACTTTGGAGTTAAAATCCGGATTGTTGGCATAAAATGAGAACCTAAGAGTATGTTAAACTTGCCTATGCTAGTTGTGATAGCCTTTGTTGTGCAAGTATTGTATTTTTATGTTACCGCGTCTCGATGGAGAATTCGGTTATCTTATTGTTACATGGATACGCATGCGATGAAGGAATTCCGGGTACGCGGCGTTAAACTCCCGGTACATTATTATTGTTATGCCATGGACTAGCTCTCCATGAGGTTGATGATGCAGGAAGGATCTGGTAGCTAGCCCCGCATTTGCCGCTGCGTTCGATGCGGGATGGATCGTAGTTGGCTGCATCTTGCCCCGGCCGATTCTTTATCGTGTTATTTACTTGGACATACCGACACGTTGGGTGGCCACGGTATGCTTCCATTGTTATTGTTATGCCATGGACTAGCTCTCCATGAGGTTGATGACGCAGCAGATCCGTAGCTAGCCCCGCATTTGTCGATGCGTTCTTGGATGCAGCCGATCTCGTAGTTGGCTGCATTTGCTCGGCCGCTTTATAGCATAGTTGGTACGGTAGGCTCACGGTAGATGGCTTCCGTACTTGCCGGCCATATCTGGCGGCGGTGGATCCGTAGTAGCTTTCGTGACTTACCGGCCAATTGATGACGCAGCCGGATTCGTAGCTATGCCTTCATTTTGCTCTGGCCGGTTTTATGACGCAGTGGATTCGGTGGTTAGCTTTCTACTGCGCTCACGGTTTTATGACACAGGTGGGACTCGGTGTTCATGTGTACTTTTGGTGTTATATTATATCATAGATCGCCGGCGGTGAGGAGAGTTCCACCGCATGATTGATATTGTGGGCGTGAGACCCATGGTTATATTTTGAGTGATGACTTTGAGGGCATGAATCTCTGACTTGACATGACTGCTTATATATTGTATACTGTAGTTTGGTTATCATACATGTCTCTGCTTTATATGATTATGATTTCATTATAGTATTTTTAGTTTCACATACTGTAATTGTTATCGACCTCGCCGGGGATGCGTCACGCCGCAGTAGAGGTACACCGTTGTTGATCCTCGCTCTAGTGGTCACGATTCTGCATTTGGGAAGCTCGTTTCTCGGAGGCTTATCTTTTGATATGATTCCCTGAGATTGTAGGTTCTTGTACATTCAGGGGTATGGCGGGGCCCTGTCCCATCATAGTTGTTATAAAAATTCTTAGAGGTCTGTAGTACTGTTGTGAGTTGGGCTTGTAAAGGATAATTGTTCGGGTTATATATATATATGCAGAAAGGTGACCTTATTGGTTAGCTTATTTCTTCTTTTATATTGTTCCATGTCTATGAGTTTTATTTCTGCTGATTTTATCTGATGTATTATCACTAGGGTGCCTGGGGCAAGACACCAGTCGCGGGCCCGAGGTCGGGTCGTGACAGAAATGCTGTGCTGAGACTCACCTGTGTCCCCAATCCCTTCTGGAATGATCTCCAGAAGTTAGTTGTAAACTGAGCTCCCCGGTCCGATATAATAGATGTGGGAACCCCGTGCAATCTCACTATCTCCCTGATGTACAACCTAGCACAGTCCTCAGCTGAGTAAGTAGTCATAACTGGAAGAAAATTGGCTGATTTCGTCAGCCTATCCACAATAACCCATATGAAATCACACTTCTGCTGTGTGCGAGGTAAGCCTGTAATATAGTCCATATTGATCACTTCCCACTTCCAAGTCGGGATCTCTATCTCCTGCAATAACCCACCAGGCTTCTGGTGCTCGAACTTAACCTGCTGACAATTAGGACACTGAGCAACAAACTCTGCTATGTCTCTTTTCATGCCATCCCACAAATATAGACATCTAAGGTCATGATACATCTTCGTCGACCCTCGATGAATGGAATAACGGGCATTGTGTGCCTCACCCATAACCTGCTGTCATAGCCCTGCAACATCCGGTACATATAACTGATGCGCGAAAAGATGCACACACTTTAACGCAAGTGCACATTATCGTGACAAGTAATATAGTCTTGATAAGACCGAATATCGTCCACAAGGATTAGGGTTCAAGTACCAACTATCTATATTTTGGTATCTATTTGGTAATTGATATGTGATTTTGTGGTTTATAACTAATAATTATAGAAGCTAATTAACTATAGTTTTACTTCAGTTGTGATGGGAATAGGGCTTCCAAGTCTCCTCAACTATCCGCTTATGTTATTTATTAATGCAATGAATTATGGTTTTCTTCTCTCGGAGCTAGCAGGTTTACGAAATCGTTTTATATTCCCGTTAAGGATATATAAACACTCAACCCAGTATTGCACCTTTCTACCTTTCGGTGATAAGGATAACTCTATAGGAGGATTAAGAACAAAAACCTAGTTAACCGTCACGCACGCGTAAAATTAGGGTTGTTAAGCCTCTCATTAACGCCGTAAATAATTGAGGTATTTTCATCCCCAGCCCAAATATGTCTACCCAACTTACAACATATTCACAACCTCCTCCTTTCGAAGTTTGATTAGAAATCATATAATGATAATTAGTTGTCAATTAATTACCAAGCATTCAAAGCAATTATCGATAAATCTCTCAAGAAGAATAATAACCATAGACATGCATTAATTCATAACATAAGTTTCTAGTGAATCAACATGGAAAGCCCTATAAGAGAATTAGTTCCTAGCCATTGACATGACAAGGACTAATTCAAAGTTCATCATACAAAAACTGAAATAAAAGAAAGAAAAGAAAAGAAAATTACTAAGTTTAAGGTCTCCAATCTCCAAAGCAAGAATCCTTGAGTTGTGCAAGAAAGGGAACCCCTAAAATCTGCCTAGGGTTCTCCTTTTATAGGCTGAAAACCGCCTCTAACTTTTCCCTGCAGGGCTGGCCCAGAAAATCGTTAATTAACCTGATTTTCCCGCGTCGGCCAGCGGCTAAACTTCGCAAAGACTGGGTGATTTGGCGCGCGGCCATCTCTGGCATGCGAAGGCGCGCTACTGGAATCTCTGACCTCTCGATGATTAGCGCCGCGCCCCGCTTTGCAGAAGGCCGCGTGCTGGTCGGCTTTTGCCTCGTTCGCCACTTTCTGTTTTGGCCTGAACCTCTCTTTTGCCCTCTTTAGCTCCTTTTCCGCCATTTGGCCATTTTAACCACTTTGACTCAAAAGAAAGAAAATCTATCCTAATACGACACTTATTTGTACAAAAAGGGACAAAAGATTAAGTAAAAATGACTCAAAAGGTGTATATAAAATATACCGATCAAATACCCCCAAACTTAACCTTTGCTCGCCCTCGAGCAAAGATAGAAAGAAAGAAATAAAAGACTCAAAAAAAAAACGAAAAATAAAAGACTCACTGACATTGATCACTTTTGCTGCATTAGTGTTATCTTGAAAATCATGAAGGTTAGCAGAATAATATGCAGGAACATATAACATAAAGTTTTAGCACACTAAACACATTAAGCTAGATATTTCGCAAACTCATTTTTATCATGCTTAATGGAAGTCAACTTACTGAATCATGCATATAAATTCAAAAATCCTATGACATTTTTACTTGCTATTCTCCACTAATATTGGATAAGCATAAAAGAGATATTCAGGACTTTAAGGGTTGTAATGTAGGCTTAGGTATAGGTAGGTAAAAATAGGCATTTTAGGCTCATTCTGTGTACCATAAGCTCTTTAGCTTTTCATTGTTCCCTTTTCTTTTGGTTCTTTTCTTCACTTCAATTCTATCTTTTCCCTCTTTTGTTTTGGGAGAGTGAAGAGTATCATAATAACAGGCACCCCCAAACTTAGGCTTTTGCCTATTTCTTATTACTCTTTATCAAGCATCACTTTTGTTCACTCTTTTTGTCTCTTTTTTTAACACAATTTATTCCACTATTTCACATTTTTACTTATGACACAGTTTGTGGGAATATAGGGTGTCAAAGAAGAAGTTTCAATTTTTAGGCTCAACGGGGCTGACTAGGGATATATTTAAAGTCCGGGATAGAAAAGAGTGGTAAGAATTGGCTATCAAAGAAATATCTGAGTCATCTCCCTAACATGCATATCCTAACTATTTCGCCTCAAATAGCAAGCAATCATAACACATAAGTATTCATCATTTAACATGCACAATTCAAGCAAGAAACTCCAAATAGACAGATTATGTGAGTTTTTGGCATATCTAACCTAAGTGTTTAGATAGTTGCTTCAATTCCATTACATTATTCCACCTTACTTCACTAGGTGTTTCTAGCAACTACAGCATACATGATCTTTGACAGGCAATTATGACTCAAAAGATTTTTTTTTTGACTCAAAAAATACATAAAACAACGAAAACACAAATAAAACACAAATAAAACACCCCCCAAAACTTAAATCACACATTGTCCCTAATGTGTGTAGACTCAAATACAATAAAAGAAATAAGACACTTACAGACTTTGGCTAAAATGGTGGTGGTGGCATGGGATAGTGCATGTACCACTGACTGAACAAGGAACTCATCTCAATAATTTGCTGCTGCGTTTCTTGCTGTCCTTGTATTACTGTGTCCAAACTCTACATCATCCTCATCTGATTCTGAAGCAATTGCTCCATCAAGGGCACTGAGGGTTCTGAATCTGTGGTAGGCTGGTGGCTAGGCCCTGCCGCATATTGAGCCTCTATTTCAGGCTTATCTTCGTTCATTGCGGCCTCTGCTGCTGCTGCTGGTGGTGGTTGTGTCCTTCTTCTTGCTGCTGAGGGACTTGGGTCTGGGAAAGAGTGCACTATCCTATATGTCACAGGCAGTTGGTTTCTCTCATTAGTATCCGTGGGTAGGACTGGGACCCCATTCATGTGGCATAAACTGGTGATAAGTGAGTCATGTCCCAATCCTCCTGTTGTCACCAACCTGCTGATTTCTTCAATGCTCTGCACTATCTCTTTCCCCACATCAATCGTCAATCCCCTCATAATTCCATATATCAGTTTAATCCTATCTTCTGGCACTCTGGTGAAGTGCGTGGATGGAATCATGCGGGCAGAAATATAGCCAACCCTTGGCTGCTTTGTTGAATTGGCACCTGCTCAGTGCTCTTGACCCATTTCTCGCAATATCAAAAGCAGCCCCAGGGTAGCTCACTGTGTTTGCGACGGTATCCCAGTTGATGTTGTCGGTGCTCCTAGACCATGTTCTAAAATGGCTCCGATCACCAATTCCTCCTTCAACATCAACTGTTTTTAGAGTCATATTTATTGCTTCTGTCGCATATATCTTCCCCTCACAAAACAATTGTTGTCCACCCTCTCCGGAAAGTTGGCATAAAATTCACGCACCATTGTTGTGTTCATTAGTGCTATCTTCTCCGGATTTACAAATCTCCTCCACCCCATTATCTCAATCATTGCCCGAATGGGCTCATAAACATCCCCTTCCTCAAACGACTCCCTCTGATAGTCCATTCCCCTTTCAGGGATTAAGGGCCTAGTACTAAGCTTTTTGTATCTTTGGAAGGCTTCGTAGCTCACAAACCTAGTATTATCGTAATGTGGGGCTGGGGTGGATGTGGAGACTCTTCTCTTTCTGGTGGACATGGTTAAAATACTTTCTGCAGCTTACAACTTAGTAGCACAAATGTTTCCCAACACAATCAACAATCTAGCAGCTAAAACACAAACACCCCCAAACTTCAACTCTACTACCCAATACCCACACCCTCCTTGTCTACTCCTTCTCCAAACTTCACAATCAATTTTTTTCAGCACCCAAACTACTTCACAATGCAACACTTCTCCACACTATTACCTCCTTTGAATACTAGCAACTTTCAAGAAAAAGGTGAAGATTACCTTTTTGATGGTGTCTCCACGATGTTCTTGCTTCCAATGGTGATTTGAGGCTATGGAGTGGAGCTTTGTTGGTTGAGATAGCTAAGGGTTTTTAGGAATTTAAGAGTTTTGGTTGTGGTTGGGTTTGATTTGTGGAGGATTTGTGGGTAACTTGTGGATTTTCGTGGGTTTTGTGGACGGGAAGGGTTAGGTTTTGGTTTTGAAATTGGGGCAAATCTGATTTCTGGGCGTTTTTAAGTTTCTGGATTTCCGCTTCGGCACCGCGGCCCTGCTTTTGGCGCCGCGGCACCCAATATTCTGCACTCCTTTGGGATGTTCACGCGCGCGGCTTATTCTGAGCCGCGCGCTAGACTTGGCATTTTTTTCTGGATTTTTGGCGCGCGCTAAACTTCAAAGACTCTTCTTAACTTTTGCGCGACGCTGCGCTTCCCCCGCGCTTACCCGCTTTTTCCGAAATCCGCTTTTCTTGCTTTCGCCGCCGGTTTATTTGCACACTGTCAATCACAACACAAACACTACCTCCGTGAGACCGTTCTTAATAAAAATTACTAATGTAAAATAAACTAAAATACCTTGGGTTGCCTCCCAAGTAGCGCTGTCTTTAACGTCTTTTAGCCGGACGCAAGTTCCTTAGTTTAATAGACGTGGGGTGGGTCAAGCCCACAACTAATCCATTTTCTCCACATTTTGCGTTTTCTTTGTCTTCTCCTCTTAGCATTATCATTAAGGGGAGTCCAGAACACATACTCTCTTTGTGGAGGTTTGGCGAACCACGCTTTGCTGGCTCATCTTCTTTTTGTCGGCTTGTACGGGCTCACATGGGTTGATGGTGCTGATTGCAAAGCACCTACTTATGGTTGGTGGCTCAATGATGTGTTTAAAAACTTTAAACACCATTTCTTCCTTCTCCACCCTCAATGTCAACTCTCCTCTCTCTACATCGATCAAGGCTCTCCCCGTCGCTAGGAATGGTCTCCCCAATATGATAGGGATTTCTGCATCTTCTTCCATGTCAAGAATGAGGAAGTCCGCGGGAAAGAAGAATTTTCCTACTTTGACAATCACGTCCTCAATCTTTCCCCTTGGATGAACCACTGTCCTGTCGGCCAGCTGCAGGCTCACTGTGGTCGGTTTGGCCTCTCCCAACTCCAATCGCTTAAATACCGATAAGGGCATCAGATTTATGCTTGCCCCTAAATCACACAGAGCCCTGTTGCATGTCACCCTGCCAACAGTGCAAGGTAGTGTAAAGCTCCCTGGATCCTTTAGTTTTGGTGGCAACTTCTTCTGCAAGATAGCACTACACTCTTCTGTTAGTGCTACTATTTCGTACTCTGCCAGCTTCTTCTTCTTCCCTAAGATCTCTTTCATGAACTTGAAATAGGAGGGCATCTGCTCCAAAGCCTCTATAAAAGGTATGTTGATATGTAGCTTCCTGAATGTCTCCAAGAATTTGGAGAATTGTTTATCAACCGCCTTTATGTAATCTCCGGGAATGGGATCTTCTCTGTATACTCATTCTCTGGAGTTTTCTCTACTACTGGGCTAGGTTCAACCACCTTCTCTTTTTCTATCTCTGCCCTTTTCTCAACTCTTGATAGGTGATCGCCGCTTCCAATTGTTTGTCGCTTCTCAATTGTACCGCTCGCATTGCTCCTCGATTCACCTCGTGTTGCTTGAAATGTACCACGTGGCTCTTGTTTGCCGCTTTGCTATTGACCACTTGTGTTTCCAAATTCCTGAACGAGGATCTAGCTTCTGTCATAAACTGAGTCTGGGCGTTGGTAAGTGCCAACACAATGCCAGCTCGTCGACTTTTCTTCAACCGTGCATTGAGCTGAGGATGCGGCCAGTAAAGTGTCGCTGATTTTGGTTCTCGCTGGTTTGACATCGCCTCAGATTGTATTGATTCTCGCCCCGGTCTCTCCATGAGAATTTGGGTGATTCTCCACCGGATTATAAGTGTTGGAGTATGGATTGTTTTGTGGCCTTTGATAATTACCCACTACCGACACTCGCCGCTCCATTGGTATATTATTGGGATCAGCTGAAGGACATCTATCGAATGTATGTGGGCCACCACATATTTCACAGCTTTTAGGCATCTGCACCGCATTCACTGACACTGTATGTTGCTGCAACTGTTTTGCCAAAAGAGCCACTTGGGCATTCAAGGCAGCAATAGCATCTATCTCGTGGACTCCCACTGTTCTCCTCCCACTTGTCCACCTCTCTTCTGTGACATGGTTGTTGGTGGCCATATCTTCTAATAACTCGTGAGCATCGTGGGCTGTTTTCCTCATGAATGCCCCACCTACTGCAGCATCTATAATGGTTCTGGTTGTACTGCTCAGCCCGTTGTAGAAGATGTGGACCAAGTTCCACAACTCAATGCAATGGTGTGGGCATTTTCTCTGCAAATCTTTGAACTTTTCCCAAGCTTCATATAAGGACTCTCCATCTGCTTGGTAGAAGTTGTTCAACTCCTCTCGATTTATTTGCTTTGCGGGGAAAGAACTTGGCTAGGAATTTACGTGCACTCTTGCCATGTAAAAATCGAATCGGCCGTGAATTCAACCATACTTTTGCTCTATCCTCGGTGAGAAGGGAAAGAGCCTCAATCTGACGACATCATCAGTAACGCCGTTATATCTGAAAGTTGCACATAGCTCCAAGAAATTAGCTATGTGCATATGTGGATCCTCCGATGGCAGTCCTCCAAATTGCACTGTGTGCTGTACCATGCTCAGAATCGCCGGTTTTATCTCAAAGTTGTTCGCTCCTATGGCAGGGAGCCTAATACAAGTCTGTGCTCCATTCACTCTAGGCAGCACATAGTCTCCCAAGCTTCTTTCTGCCTGGACTTGAACTCTTTCCTCGACATCCATAGGTACTTGCCGAGGTATTGCTGGATTGGGTTGATTTTCACCTAACCCTTCTCTCATCATGTTGTTGTTTTGAACACCGTCCATCTCTATCAAGGTTGCAATCCGCTGATTCTTTCTGTTCTGTTTACAGGTTTTCTCAATCTCTGGATTGAAGGGAACAAGAGTGTCTGCCCCTCTTCTCCTTCGCATAAACTGATTTCCTGAAATAGATCAAAAACAGACAACAAATCACGGCACCCTGATTTTTACCGAAAATAACGACAAAAACGTAAAAAAAATAAAAAAAATAAAAAACCAAATTAGAAATAAAAATAGATAAATTTGATATTGAACTATGCCTAATCCCCGGCAACGGCGCCAAAAACTTGATGCGCGAAAAGATGCACACACTTTAACGCAAGTGCACGTTATCGTGACAAGTAATATAGTCTTGATAAGACCGAATATCGTCCACAAGGATTAGGGTTCAAGTACCAACTATCTATCTTTTGATATCTATTTGGTAATTGATATGTGATTTTGTGGTTTATAACTAATAATTATAGAAGCTAGTTAACTATAGGTTTACTTCAGTTGTGATGGGAATAGGGCTTCCATGTCTCCTCAACTATCCGCTTATGTTATTTATTAATGCAATGAATTATGGTCTTCTTCTCTCGGAGCTAGCAGGTTTACGAAATCGTTTTATATTCCCGTTAAGGATATATAAACACTCAACCCCAGTATTGCACCTTACCTACCTTTCGGTGATAAGGATAACTCTATAGGAGGATTAAGCACAAAAACCTAGTTAACCGTCACGCACCATGCGTAAAATTAGGGTTGTTAAGCCTCTCATTAACGCTACATAAATAATTGAGGTATTTTCATCCCCAACCCAAATATGTTTACCCAACTTACAGCATATTCACAACCTCCTCCTTTCGAAGTTTGATTAGAAATCATATAATGATAATTAGTTGTCAATTAATTACCAAGCATTCAAAGCAATTATTGGATAAATCTCTCAAAGAAGAATAATAACCATAGACATGCATTAATTCATAACATAAGTTTCTAGTGAATCAACATGGAAAGCCCTATAAGAGAATTAGTTCCTAGCCATTGACATGACAAAGACTAATTCAAAGTTCATCATACAAAAACTGAAATAAAAGAAAGAAAAGAAAAGAAAATTACTAAGTTTAAGGTCTCCAATCTCCAAAGCAAGAATCCTTGAGTTGTGCAAGAAAGGGAACCCCTAAAATCTGCATAGGGTTCTCCTTTTATAGGCTGAAAACCGCCTCTAACTTTTCCCTGCAGGCCTGACCCAGAAAATCGTCAATTAACCTGATTTTCCCGCGTCGGCGCCGGAACTTCTGCAGCACTTCGGGTGATTTGGCGCCGCGGCCCTGATCTCTGCTGTCTGTGGGCGCCGCGACGCTGGAACCTCTGCAGCCTCTCTGATGATTAGGCGTCGCCCGCTTCGATCGCAGGAGGCCGCGCTGGTCCGGGTTTTTGCCTCGTTCGCCACTTTCTCTGTTTTTGGCTCTGGAACCTCCTTTTTTGCTCTCTTTTAGCTCCTTTTCCGCCATTTGGCCATTTTAACCACTTAGACTCAAAAGAAAGAAAATCTATCCTAATACGACACTTATTTGTACAAAAAGGGACAAAATATTAACTAAAAATGACTCAAAAGGTGTATATAAAATATACCGATCAATAACCTACCTTCTTACCTTAGCACACCATCAGGTGCAACCTCAAATAGAGTCTTCTCCTTTTGGAGACCTGCATCTCTATATCGTGCTAGAATATGATCCTTATACTGATGTCTCTTTACCTCTTCTACGATAGATGACTCAACAACTTTTCGAACAAGAACCCCACTATCTCCTGAATCCGCCAATCGGACTCCAAGACTAGCTAGCCTGTGTATCTCACAAACCATCTCCTTTCTGTCTGGATGGACGTCCGACAAACTACCTATAGATCTACGGCTAAAAGCATCTACCACAATATTGGCTTTCTCCGGGTGGTACAAGATATCAACATCATAGTCCTTTAGCAACTTTAGCCATCGTCTCTGCCGTAGGTTCATATCTTTCTGCTTAAAGATATATTGGAGACTATGTGATCCGTATAAATATCAACATGAATCCCATACAAATAATGTCTCCATATCTTCAGGGCATGAATCACCGCTGCTAGCTCCAAATCATGAGTGGGATAATTTTTTTCATGCTTTCTGAGCATAAGCTATAAATCTGTCATGTTGCATCAACACACATCACAAACCAATACCTGATGCATCACAATAAATGACATAAACATCCGGTCCCTCAGGAAGAGTCAGAACTGGAGCCGTAGTCAACTTATCCTTCAACAACTGGAAACTGTGCTCACAAGCATCCGCCCACTGGAACTTAGCCGCTCCGAAAGTTAGCCTACCAAAGGCGCTAAGATCGAGGCAAACTTCTCCACCAACCTCATGTAATATCTTGTAAGCCCGTAAGATCGCGTACTCCGTGGCGCGTGGATCTGGGCTAAGTCTTCACTGCCTCAATCTTCTATGTATCCACCCGAATACCATCAACTCCGATAATATGCCCCAAGAATGCTACTGAAGTTAACCAGAATTTACACTTAGAAAACTTGGCATACAGTTTCTGGTGCTGGAGGACCCTAAGTATTGTCCTCAAATGATCTGTCGATTGTAAATGACCACCGAACAATTTCTATATACTCGCTTAGCTCTAACACAATCTCCTACCGGTGTAACAACCTCTTTGAGCTTGTTCATGTTGCCCACTAGTCCATATATCTTTGTAACTCTCTTATCTGTTTTCCACCCTTCACATATTAAAGTATCTGAACCTGTACTAAATCTATATGCCTCCTTCCCACCTAATTATTCCAAGGGGATGATCATATATGCCTGGTTTCATGAAATGCACTTTAGGAGCGTCTAGATTATCATCCCATTCTTGATTAGTAAGTACTGTTATACACCCTTTTTAGCACACTACTTATTTCACCATAATCAGCTATATCCTGCTTAAAATCCCTTATCTCAGTCATAGTAATCGAACAATTCACTTTTTCATCTCTCTCTAATATACAGTTGAAATCACTCATCATTGTCTATGGACCTTGTACTTGGCAACGTAGCCTTCTAATATTTACCCACAGTTCTCTTTTTAAGAGCCACATCATTAAATGCACACACCAAAGTCATATGGAAACTTTTCTTTGTAGCCCTATGTGTTACCCCGCAGTGTATTAATCATTCTATACTATTTTAATATCTACCTCATAGAGATGAGGCTTCCACAATAACTAAATCCCTCTATTTGGATGCTCAGTAGAACTAGTACTAAAAGATCACCCATTACACAAGTTAAGAGAGGCATTACAAGCTTCTTCCCCTTTAACCTTTGGTTCCAAGAGACCAAATAACCCCATATTAGCATTCACTTCGAACGATGCATTGAAGCGTACGAATACATACCTCGCTTACAATCCTTCAAATAACTTTTTACTTAACTGAAAATATGAACTCCAGAGGTTCACTGCTCGTCTGAACACTACTCCTTACGATATTTTAAATGTTGGACACAACAATACGCCGATAGGATGCTCATTATTTCCAGGTTCTAAGTCATTTGCGAAAGAACTCAAATAATCCCTATGTCCAATACTTCCCAGTACTCGATCCAAAAATAACAAGACACTTTTATTCATTTATATCAATATTATTATTCAAGAAGTAATAGCCTCTTTTTATTCTTACATGGGAATAATATTATTTTGCAGTTTCCTACCTCAGCTGGTTCTTTCAACTCAGATTCTATTTCGATTCTACTAGCAACAATGGGGAATATATACGATAGGGTGGGATCTGGATCTATCAATGTATATACGTCTCGAAAAGATAAAAAATATACATGTAACCCCATTCGATGATGCTTCCTGATCCTGCCTGCTAGCCACAACATATATGCGGTTCGAGGGACTGCTAGAACTGGAAACTCCACCACGACCGACTGACACTTGAATACCCTACCCTGTGGGGCACATAACTATAGGAGATGATGAACCAGCCACCAATCCAGTAGGCCGAGCCACGCCACCAGTGCCCCTTCTAAAAGGACATTCTTTCGTCATATGGCCCTGACGACCGCAATAATAACAAACATCTCTACCAAAACGGCATTTCCCAGAATGATTCCTACCACACTGAGAGAACTGAGGCCAAAATGGCCCCGACTGAGTAAAACCCATGTTCCTCTGAAAACGTGAAGCCCTGGAGTTCTGGCCGGCTCCTGAATACCTTGTGCGGTCCAATCTCCCATATGTGAACTGTGGGGGTGCATTCTGTGTAGGCTGGGATGAATATCTAACCTGCTGCTGAGACTTCTCGCTCCGAAACTCTCCGGAATAACCAGCCGGTCTAACCCTCTTATGCTGGTCTCTACATCGGTCCTCTACCCGCTGTACCCATGCTCATTCTGCTGAATAAACCTACGCGGATAAGTCGACCATTACTAGCCTAGTCAGCAACTGAACCGCATCTCTTATGACACTATCCCCCGCCCCTGTCAGAGGAGCTGAAGGCTCAGGTGCTGGGGTCTCGGAAACTGGTGATGTTGCCCCCTGAACTGGGCCCTCTGGAGGTGGCGACGTAGCAGAGCTCGTCGACTAGGGTACAGTCCCCGGCATAGACTGAGTACGGGACCTGGTAACTCCCTGAATCTGACTAATATCTCCCACTGTTGATTTGCCCTTCTGGGCCATTGTTGCCTTCTGCGGAGGCATAACTGTAAAAAAAATAGGTCGTTAGAGAGGGATTATCCTAATAACATAGCTCTATTGCACGATCTAAGAGATGAAAGAATAGAAACCAATCCTAAATGCCCGGCAGCCTCGTACGTATAAGTATGGTGCACAACATACCCATACACATGACATTATTATACACGGTCTATAGATATTCCGAGGACTAACCTGGCTCTGATAACAATTTTGTCACGACCCGACCCGACGGGCCGTGAATATGGCGCCCTAATGACGCCATTATACTAACCTGTCGTGTAATCGGACTGACACTAAGAACAATATGAAATTCAGCAGCATAACGCTGCAAACATAACATATGTCCAAATAGGCAAGCCGACAAGGCTGCCTTTACACCTGAATAATTTTGTCTCCAGAGGAGTCACATCTAAATAAATTATAATAAGGGACGCAAGCCGACAAGGCTGCCACTATATACGGGAACATCCCAAAACGAAATACAACAACACATATATCAAAACATGTTTACTACTATACATATGTACAACCCACAATTATCTACAGATCTCTAAGAATACGATAATGAAATATGACGGGATAGGACCCCGTCGTGCCCCTAAATATGCATAAGTCAAAATAAGGTTCTGTACCAAAATGGCTAAGCTCCGAATCAATGGAGCTCTCCAAGTAGCTGAACAAGAATCTTAAACTGAAGGATCTCCAAACTGAGTACCTGTACCTGCAGGCATGAACGCAGCCCCCTGAGGAAAGGGGGTCAGTACAAAATAATGTACTGAGTATGTAAAAGAAGTAATACTGTAAAGAAGATCATAAGTGACAAACAGATAACAGGAGACAAGTATAAAAATCAGAATCCAAATCCAACTGTGCCGTATACAAATGAGAGTCAGTTGTTCCTTATAAAATGAGAGTCAAGTAAAACAAAACCATGAATGCCTGTCCATATAGTCATCATATACATATATACATATAACGTAATCCAGCCCTCTAGTTCGGGACTCGATGGAATCATGTCATAATCCGGCCCATACTGGGACTCGATGAAATCATCATCTCATCTATGTATGTATCCTACGTAATTCGGCCTTCTAGTGAGGGACTCATTGAACAATACAAGGTTGTGCAAGAACAGAAGCCGGCCCGGGACTCGTAGAAGTGGAATAGTAACACTTTGCACGAATAGATATCATGAGCAATCATATGCAATTTAAATCATCATTTGACTCTCAATAAAATCATTAAAATAAACTTTTACTGGCACTTCTCATAACTCATATTATTAGGAATTAGACTGTATAGAAATCATGTACGTCTGTCGTACGTTCATTTCAAATAAATCATGCCAAAGAAAAAAGGAAGAGTTTCACATACCTTTCTGACGAACTAACCAACTCAACAATCTACATAAGCCTTGACTAGCGCTTCAACCTATAATAGTAGTAACATAACCATTAACCTCATGATTACTAGCATTCATTATAATTGAATGATAACTTACTTTCTTTTCTATAAAAAATTGGGCAGCACTTCACCTATTTATACGCAAATCCACTACTTCCAAACACAACCAACAATACCAATAAGAAGATACAACTTCAAGATATAACCAATATAATCTCAAACACTCCATATACCTGATATTCACCTTCCTTATACATTCTTTCTTTTTATATTTATGAAGTACAACCAAAACAACAACCAAGGTGATTAATACACCACTTCTTATGTTAATCCAACCCTTAATCCATATTAAAACAACCTTTTAAAACAATCCATCAACTCTAGCAATAACAACAAGTGTTCAAGCCCTAACTTGTAACATAACACCTCTTTTACACTTTAATTCCTTGAAGACGTGTATTAGTAATCACCACAACGTATATACGTGTTCATAACATATATTTTAAGCATTAAAACTCCACAAAACAGTCCTAACTTGCAACATAACACATCTTTTACACTTTAATTCCTTTAAGACATGTATTAGTAATCACCACAACAAATATACGTGTAAAACTCCACAAAACAGCCCCTAATCTTGACACGAAAATATCCAACAATTTTTGGGAAGGTCTCGGCCATTACATAATAATTCCATAACTCTTTTCTTGACTCCTTAAAATCTAATTCATCTTTTAGTACTTCCATATAACTAATTATAACTTCAAATCTCAATGTTCCTTCAATTTCAATATGCAATTAGTGACACGATAATAATAACAACATTTAAATCCAATGTAGCCAAATAGTCCTTAAAATCAGTTTTAACAACATCAACAACAATCACATGCAACTCCAATTACACCGTAAAAAGAAGAATTTTATACCTTAATTTGATGCCCAAAACAGTCCCCAAAAATCGGTCCAAAGCTCAAGTGTTCTTCACCATATTTTAGCACGACATGACCCGACGGGCCGTGAACATGACGCCCTAATGACGCCGTTATACTAACCTGTCACGTAATTGGACTGACACTAAGAACAATATGAAATTCGCAAGATAACGCAAACATAACATATGTCTGAATAGGCAAGCCGACAAGACTGCCTTTACACCTGAATAATCCTGTATCCAGATGAGTCACATCTAAATCAATTATAATGAGAGATGCAAGCCGACAAGGCTGCCACTATATACAGGAACATCCCAAAACGAAATACAACAACACATATACCAAAACAGGTTTCTACTCTACATACGCATAACCCGATTGTCTCTGAGACCTAAGAATACGATAATGAAATATGACGACAGGCCTCGTCGTGCCTAAATATGCATAAGTCAAAATAAGGTTACGTACCAAAATGGCTAAGCTCCGAATCAATGGAGCTCTCCAAGTAGATGAATAAGAATTCTAAACTGGAGGATCTCCAAACTGAGTACCTGTACCTGCGGGCATGAACGTAGCCCCCTGAGGAAAGGGGTCAGTACGAAATAATGTACTGAGTATGTAAAATAAGTAATATTGTAAAGAAGACCATAAGTATAAAAATCAGAATCCAAATCCAACTGTGCCGTATACAAATGAGAGTCAGTTGTGCCTTATAAAAATGAGAGTCAAGTAAAACAAAACTATGAATGCCTTTCCATATAGTCATCATATACATAGATACATATAACGTAATCCGACCCTATAGTGCGGGACTCGATGAAATCATATCATAATCCGGCGCATACTGGGACTCGGTGAAATCATCATCTCATCTATGCATGCATCCTACGAACTTCGGCCCTCTAGTGAGGGACTCGGTGAACAATGCAAGGCTGTGCACGAACATAAGACGGCCCGGGACTCGGAGAAGTGAAATAGTAACACTTTGCACGAATAGATATCATGAGCCACCATATGTAATTTAAATCATCATTTGACTCTCAATAAAATCATTAAAATGAACTTTTACTGTAAACATCAAAGGCACTTCTCATAACTCATATTATTAGGAATTAGTCTGTATAGAAATCATGTACGTTCGTCGTACGTTAATTTCATATACATCATGCCAAAGAAAGAAGGAAGAGTTTCACATACCTTTCTGACGAACTAACCAACTCAACAATCTAGATAAGCCTTGACTAGTGCTTCAACCTATAATAGTAGTAACATAACCATTAACCTCATGATTACTAGCATTCATTATAATTGAATGATAACTCACTTTCTTTTCTATAAAAAGTTGGGCAACACTTCCCCTATTTATACGCAAATCCGCAACTTCCAAACACTGCCAACAATACCAATAAGAAGATACAACTTCAAGATATAACCAATATAATCCCAAACACTCTATATACCTGGTATTCACATTCCTTATACATTCTTTCTTTTTATATTTATGGAGTACAGCTAAAACAGCAACCAAGGTGATTAATACACCACTTCTTATGTTAATCCAACCCTTAATCCATATTAAAACAACCTTTTAAAACAATCCATCAACTCTAGCAATAACAACAAGTGTTCAAGCCCTAACTTGCAACATAACACCTCTTTTACACTTTAATTCCTTGAAGACATGTATTATTAATCACCACAACGTATATACGTGTTCATAACATATATTTTAAGCATTAAAATCCACAAAACAACCCCTAATCTTGACACGACAATATCCAACAATTTTTGGGAAGGTCTCGGCCATAACATATTTCTTGACTCCTCAAAATCCAATTCATCTTTTAATACTTCCATATAACTAATTACAACTTCAAATCTTAATGTTCCTTCAATTTCAATATGTAATTAGTGACACGATAATAATAACAACATTTAAATCCAATGTAGCCAAATAGTCCTTAAAATCAGTTTTAACAACACCAACAAAAATCACATGCAACTCCAATTACACCGTAAAAAGAAGAATTTCATACCTTAATTTGATGTCCAAAACAGTCCCCAAAAATCGATCCAAAGATCAAGTTTTCTATACAATCTTTTATCACGACCCGACCTGACGGGACCGTGAACATGGCGCCCTAATGACGCCATTATAATAATCTGTCACGTAATCGGACTGAAACTAAGAACAATATGAAATTCAGCAGCATAACGCTGCAAACATAACATATGTCCGAATAGGAAAGCCAGCAAGGCTGCATTTACACCTGAATAATCCTGTCTCCAGAGGAGTCACATCTAAATCAATTATAATGAGGGACGCAAGCCGACAAGGCTGCCACTATATACGGGAACATCCCAAAACGAACTACAACAACACATATATCAAAACAGGTTTACTACTCCACATAGGTACAACCCACAATTGTCTACAGATCTCTAAGAATACGATAATGAAATATGACGGGACAGGGCCCCGTCGTGCCCCTAAATATGCATAAGTCAAAATAAGGTTCTATACCAAAATAGCTAAGCTCTGAATCAATGGAGCTCTCCAAGTAGTTGAACAAGAATCTTAAACTGGAGGATCGCCAAACTGAGTACCTGTACATGCGGGCATGAACGAAGCCCCAGAGGAAATAGGGTCAGTACAAAATAATATACTGAGTATGTAAAACAAGTAATACTATAAAGAAGATCATAAGTGGCCAACAGATAACAGGAGACAAGTATAAAAATCAGAATCCAAATCCAACTGTGCTGTATTAAAATGAGAGTCAGTTGTACTTTATAAAATGATAGTCAAGTAAAACATAACCATGAATGCCTGTCCATATAGTCATAATATACATATATACATATAACGTAATCCGGTCCTCTAGTGCGGGAATCGGTGGAATCATATCGTAATCCGGCCCATACTGAGACTCGGTGAAATCATCATCTCATCTATGCATGCATCCTACGTAATCTGGCCCTCTTGTGAGGGACTCGTTGAACAATGCAGGGCTGTGCACGAACATAAGCCGACCGGGACTCGGAGAAGTGGAATAGTAACACTTTGCACGAATAGATATCATGAGCCACCATATGCAATTTAAATCACATACCTTTCTGACGAACAAACCAACTCAACAATCTAGATAAGCCTTGACTAGCGCTTCAACCTATAATAGTAGTAACATAACCATTAACCTCATGATTACTAGCATTCATTATAATTGAATGATAACTCACTTTCTTTTCTATAAAAATATGGGCTGCACTTCCCCTATTTATACGCAAATTCACAACTTCCAAACACAACCAATAATACCAATAAGAAGATATAACCAATATAATCTCAAACACTCCATATACCTGGTAGTCACCTTCCATATACATTATTTCTTTTTATATTTATGAAGTACAACCAAAATAGCAACCAAGGTGATTAATACACCACTTCTTATGTTAATCCAACCCTTAATCCTTATTAAAACAACCTTTTAAAACAGTCCATCAACTCTAGCAATAACAACAAGAGTTAAAGCCCTAACTTGCAACATAACACATCTTTTCACTTTAATTCCTTTAAGACATGTATTAGTAATCACCACAACGTATATACATGTTCATAACGTATATTTTAAGCATTAAAACTCCACAAAACATCCCCTAATCTTAACACGACCATATCCAACAATTTTTGGGAAGGTCTCGGCCATAACTTATCTCCTTAAAATCCAATTCATCTTTTAATACTTTCATATAACTAATTACAACTTCAAATCTCAATGTTCCTTCAATTTTAATATGCAATTAATGACACGATAATAATAACAACATTTAAATCCAATGTATCCAAATAGTCCTTAAAATCGGTTTTAACAACATCAACAACAATCACATGCAACTCCAATTACACCGTAAAAAGAAGAATTTCATACCTTAATTTGATGCCCAAAACAGTCCCCAAAAATCGGTCCAAAGCTCAAGTGTTCTTCACAATTTTCACCATTTCTTCAACTCCAAATGTCTTGCATGTATTCCCCAATTTAATCCATCATTCCTTACACATTTTTCTTCCAAAAATTCGTCCAAAAACTGAAAAAATCTTTGCAGTTGCTCTCGGCCAGCAGTGGTGTAATTTTTTCCCACTGTTTGGTGCAATTCTTGGCTAGAAATTTAGATGAAGAATTTATCTTGGAGGAAGGAAATAAAACTTAAATTTTGCTAAGGAATGGGGTGGGTTTTTCGGCTGCTAGAGAGGATGAAGGATGGAGAGAAATTCTTAAACTAAAAGTGGGGAAGAAGAAAGGCTAATAGGTTTTAGAAAGAATAAAAATTTGAAAATTAACATTTGCAAATTTGGTCCCCATTTCTCAATTAATCATCCTTGTGTGCCATTCCTTTTAAATCTTGAAAAACTCATAAGACCTCGTATCCTCGTCGTCGAAATTTATATAATACATTACTAATTCATAACGGAAATATTCAATTATCGTAATAAGTTCCAACGTCACACTCGTAGTAACCCAAAAATTTCTCTGGAATCACATCCTTAGTATACTAACTTGAATTAGCATATATAAACATACTTTATATCCAATATCGAATCTTACTTCCTTAATGACGTTCTTAATTATCGCCTTAAACTTACGAGGTGTAACATCTCATGAATTATCAAGCTTTCTTGTCCTATCAATATTAGATCTCCCATCGACAGAGTGCTCATTCGTCTGAACTTTACATTTCCATTTCAAGTTGCCTTGAGGAAAATCTCTTATCTCCAAGTACCTCTCATACTCTCTTTATGAACACCAGAGAATCGCCACCTTTGGCCGAAGAGTTCTTACTCCCTCCTCTACCATGATCCTTACGCCGTTCTGGAATAACCATACCTTTATGAAACCTGCATAACTATAATCTCATCCACCTTTTATACTTCTTGTCGTAATCCTTCATTCTACTTGTCATTAAACTAAGAATGTTTCTGCCTTGATGCTTGATCATACCGTTCCATTCATACTCATTAACTGTTTTCATATTTCTTACAACTATTCTTCGATTGTTCCATAGTTTTCGTCTCAATTTCCCCTAACAAGCTATTGTTATCCAGAGGTTATTTATAATTGTAACATGCTGCATAATGAAGACAAAGACCTTACCAGTCCAATGTCTATAGCATACCTTAACTTACCAATATTGATATATGTAATTCTCCATAATACGCGGTCTGGCCCTTTGTGCACGTACGAAAGGCTTATGTCCATTTCCACTGCCGTGTATAACTTGATCCTTATATATATGACTTGGGCTCACTATTCTTGGTACGCCACTTTATATAATCTTCTTATATTCATTGATGGTCACTCTTCACACGATCCTATTGAAGAAATTCATTCTCGGTAATGATATCCTGGAATAATTCCCAATCTTTTCTAGATATGACCTTACAATGCCAGTCACACGTACGTAACATATTCTATTATTCTAATAAGCAAAGGTCACTGTAAAACGTATAGTTTTTCATAATCTACTAAACCTTCTGTCTCCTGTTTTCTTATTTGTATATCTTGTAATCCGCTATAGGTTCGGGATATTGTGGCCCTGACCTTCATACTAAACCAACCCCCTGTACCCTAGCAGCACAATCGATATGCGCTTGATCGCACTGACTACAAGATGGTCAGGGCATTCTCTCTTAACCTCTACAATCTTGACCCTGATGTATTGGCATATTTTAATCCATTAAATATCAGTGATTCCCGACTAATAAACTACCTAATTATGAGCTTCTTGACCCCTCAAGGTCTATATCTATCAGATACTCCCAGATGAAGTCGTTCCTGAGAGGCCACCAATTAATTTAATACCTGCACCGATCTTCTTACATCCTAATCAGCCGGAGCCGAGGGTAGGACTGATGGTACATGAGCTTTCCTAAACTCCTCGGGTACTACTAGATTCGTTGATACCTGGGAAATTAACTTACTCATATCTTTTGACGGATCTGTCCCAATAGAGAGCATACTACTCGTATTTACACTCAATCCAACTTCGATCTCCCTACTAATCATAATCCTAATGGGAGAAAGCATTGCTATAACCATAAACACGATAGAGTCTACAGAGCGAATCCTTACAATCTTCTACGTTCCGTTGCTTAGTACTTCCTTACTTTACTCTTTTCTGTATCTCGAAGCAAACATTTTGCTTTCCATACTTGCATTATATCTTCCGTATATGAGTGAGACAACTTCTCATAATATCAAAACTTTTTACATAATACTACCCTTCTGGCGTATCAATCGTCGGGTAGAAGTCACTCATTTACTAGCTACGAATATGAACTAACCGAAGTCTTTTTTAGTAATCGACATTACTGAAATAGTAACATGTACGAGTTAAACTCGAATTCTTAAGACTCAACTCTACTACACGATCTATGTTATAAAAGGATGGAAACCATCCTTAAATGCCCGCAACCTCCTATTTATAAGTGTAGCGTGCTACACACTCATAAAAAAGACTCTACTAGACACGACTTGTAGACTCCCTAGGACAAATATGCTCTGATACCAAATTTGTCACGACCACCATAGGGCCATGATGGGCACCCGACCCTTACCTATCGAGCACCACTTTTCATATACTTACCAGCTAACCGAAATCAATTATGGCCACAAGGGCAGTTGCCAAATATTCGGCTGACATATACATCACAGTCGACAGGGCCATATATAACTACCATACATAAGACATCCGTCTACAAGCCTTTAAAACATACATGACATCACGAGGATGGGACAGGTCCCCACCACACCATATGCTTATGCAAAAGTATCATACCGAGACTAGACTGTAACTCTGGAGCAAATAGAGTGCTTCAAACATCAACTGAACCAGCAATTTACTAGTGCGAATTATCACCCTCTTAAACTGAACCTGCGGGCATGAAACACAGTGTCCCCACACAAAAGGGACGTCTGTACAACTTATGTACTGAGTATGTCAGGTATGAATAATAACATAACAGGAATATACAATAAGATGAAATAGAAATAACCGACAAAATTAACTAGCCGACATTAACAGCCGATAGTAACAACCGATAACACCAACAACCGACAGAAACGGTTGACAACAACAACCGACGAAAATGGTTGACCAATGGTAAATGCTTCTAAGAGACCTAATACATATGCCTAAATATTATGCACAAGGCAAACACGTTAATACATATATACTGGACACACAAGGGCATCTTACTTCCCAATCATATATATATATATATATATATATATATTGGCCCTTCACCAGGCATCTTTCTTTTGATTTCGACATTTGTGGGCATCATTTCATTTTCATATCTCAGCTGATCAGGTGGTCTGCGTACCCCGTTTCCCATCCCCAATATATGGTCTCGACTAAAACATGATTGAAATGCATAAATGGCAATGAAACATTCTGAACTTATGTGAATGACATAATATCCTTGCATTTTGGCTAACACTGTGAACATCAACATATTTACCATATACCTCAATGAGGATTTAGAAACATGTTTAGACATGCTTTTAATATAGGAACCAATAACATGGACATCCTTAACTACTAAGATTAGAATAAATTATGGAACAACATTACAGTTACGTTTTGTTACATGGAGTATGCCAAAAGAAAGAAATGAATTTGCCTTAACATACCTTAGCCAATACACTCGATAATCCAACCCAAGTAGTCCGTATGACATTTAACCTTTAAGCACGAACGACCTAGCTAGCAAATGGAATTCAATATAACTTAAGGACCGTATCTTGCTTGCCGCGCCTAACATCCATAAATATCAATGAACGTTACCATGCTACTTCCTATAATCTCATTGCTACAAATATATCTTATTTTGTGTTATGCATAAAATTAATTTAGAAGTTCCTCTAATTTAGCTCTAAGTTTCGTGAGACAGAAGGAATATTTGTTGAATGTTTTGGTAGAGGGTTATATTTTGGCCAGCAGTTGATTCATTCTACTTAAATTCTAAGGAGTGAGATAATGCTACCTTTTAACAGATGTCATCTCTACACTTAACATGATGCCCCCTATTCCACAAAATGCCTAGACCACCTTAGTCACTTAGGGGGTTCATATAAATGCTACATGTAACATTCCCACTACAAATTATTAATCAGTCGATTACAATTGTCTCGCACTACGCTTTATCGATTAGCCGATCAAAATTGTTAATTAGTCGATCCTTACTTAGTCGATCATCAATAGCCGATCCTAAATTAGGTTCGGGGCACATCCTTTTATATACTGAGCTCTGTATTGGCATACATGAATATGACATAACTTCCTAAAACTCGAGTCTACTTGCATATGTCTAGCGGTTCGAAATATCGCCTGAAAAGTACGAGATGTATATTAAACCTCTTCTTGCTCCACGAGCTGTTGAGTGAGGACTTTGATATCTTGACAGAGTGTTTTTTTTCTTCCTCAAAAATATTATTTTCCTCAATTGCAAGCTCGAGGTCATTTATTGCTCGGAGATAGTTGCTATGGACCTGCTTCAGCTTAGTCCGGACAGTGAATAAGTCTCCGACTAGTTATAGTTGGACATATTTTTGTTGAAGAAGCCATTTGAGGTGCTGGATTTCTCCTTTTTTGGCGTTCAACTGGCTTTTAGGGTGTCCATTTTTATCCAAACACCAGATGAGTCCCTCACCAACAATAATGGAGGACTACAAATTTAGAATCAAAGGAAAGTTAGAAATAAAAGATAATGCAAGTATCAACTTGGAAATTAATAGTAATACGTACATAATTGGAGGCGTTCATACCCTCATTGAAGAGGCATTGCCATGACATAATCTGTATTTCTCCCTATCATACTCTGATATGAGGGGCGTCATATAGTTGGCAACCCCGATCAGATATGACATAAAGTTTGTGTCCTTATGGAAGGAAATAGTAGGAGATCTCATTTTTTTTTATCTAAACTTGAGGCCGGGAAAATGTTCACAAGCTTGGACCGGGAGCTAGCGTGGTTTCTCGGGGTCCTGGAAAATTTGGTCAATTTATGTGGTATGACCAAATGCGAAAACTCGGCGTAATGAGCTCGCTCGTCCTGGACTGCGGAGGTACCAACCTCTTCAAAGAGGCGATCAAAATCTTCTTGCTTAAAGGTTTGGGCCGGTTGTGATGATGGACGAGGAGTTAGAGTGGAAGTCTTAGTTTTCTTAGCTAACGACTCCCCATCCATGGCTTCATATTATCCTCGATGATGATAGGCTTGGTGACCGGTAGCGTTGTAGTAGGTGTAACTACAGTGTCAGTTGGCAGCAGAATCAATTCGACTGCTTCAGCGGCAACATGATCTTCTCTAAATTCGGTAGGAGTGTCCTCCAATGGAGTAGTTATGGTAGTAGTCTTTCTCACCCAAATATCTTCTGGTGAGATGCCGATGTCTTGACTTCGGGAAGGACCACCCACTTCCGAAGCTCTTTTTCTCTTCTTTAAGGTGATTTTGGAGGCTCCGTAGATTTGGACTTGGAGGTTTCCTTTTTGGGTACTTCGGTGATACACTGAACTTATGCGATCGAATAAATACCGAATTGGGACATCGGGAGTGGTAGAAGGGTTGGACCTCAGGGTTGAGGAACCCTTCAATAGACCTGCAGGTTCGAGAAATTGAAGAAGTGAAAAAAACATGCACAAGACTATTATTAAAACTAGAAGAGGGGTTTAAGCGAATACCAACTGTGGTTTCAGGCTATTCATCGTTTATCAGAGAGTTCTTTCTATGTTCGCTTCTTATGCGGATGATTTATGATTATTTTCTCAACCCAAGTATGGAGGTTGTCCACGTGAGCCGGAATCCAATGAATGGTTGGAAAGATAGGAAAATGGAAGATTAAAAGGAAAGTTAATTTTTTTTAAAAGAGAAGGGGGTTTTAAGTACTTAAGGTGCATGTTTCATTTCTCTGGGAAAGACATGTACCGAGTTGGGATTGTTATACCCCGTAGTTCTGACCCTACGTATGAGAGCGTACGAAAGTATGTAAGACTTAAAATTTTCAAAGGATAGGTTGACGGATTGTTCCGGACGGGTTTTAGTCAACTTTGAGGCGGGTTATGACCCGGTAAATTGAGAGTTCCTAAGTGTTTCAAAGGCCTAGGGCGTAGTTCGTTGAGTCTAGTTTCCAACGCAACCAACCGTTCGTCGATAGGACGTCGGAGTAGAAAGTTATGGGAGTTACAAGTTCAGTGCGCAGATGGACAGAAATGCGTTTCGGGTAAAGCGGCAGGGCGCGGCGCGGATATACCGAGGGTCGCTGGTTGCAGCGCGCCAGACAGCAGGGCGCGGCGCCGGAAGTTCCGAGTCCACAGAGGTTTTGAGCAGCGGCGCGCGTCGACGCTGGCCGCGCCAAGCGGATCCTCGGCGGAAAAACTTAGGCAAAATCAGATTTTTTCTTTTAAAAGACCTTGGGAGGTGACAAGTGTCCCCATCTGATTTCTTGCATGCCTTATATTGACCAAGTCTTGAAGACTTGGTCATCTTTCAAATCCTCTCTCTCTCTAAGCTTAAGCTCCCACTTCTCTAAAATTCCAAGAGGAATTCAAGCCTAAGAAAAATCTGAAAAGTTAAGAAGAAGGAAGCTTGTGGCTAGCTTGTTGGTGTTATTGTGGTGGTGTTCTTGGAAAGGAGGCTAGCAAAGTTGTTGGAATAAGTTTGGCTAAAGTTTTAAGGTAACATTTCTTCTCTTGTGGTTAGTTATTATGTTGCATGTGAAGAAGAAGGGATGTGTAGTAGTAAATAATGCACTTAGAATCCTTGCATGTAAGAAATGTGGTTTGGATATGAAAGAATTGGCTAAAAAGATATTATGAGCATGTTGTAGCCTAAAAACTACTTTAGAATTGTTAAGTGAATTGTTGTACCTTTTGGGGCAAAATTTAACACACCCAAGTTTAGGTGTGTAATCCCCTTTGATATGTTTGGATTGTTGAGCCTTAAATGTGGCATTTGGATGTTGAATTCGGCCTTGAGAAAGGTGGCAAAGTATGTTGAAACAAAGGAAATGCTGCCCAATTTTCCATAGAATTAGGGGCTTTGAACTTAGATTATTTCTACATTAAAATTAGAGGTTAATAAATGCATTATGGTTATTATAGGTTGACATATTACTTGCGGTAGTTGGACTTAGCAAGTGGATTGACCGAAGAGGTATGTGGAGCTTTCCTATCTCTTGAGCATGAATAGATGTAACTATGTAGTACGGTAGACGTACAAGATTTGGTATTCTTACTTGTTTTAAGTATATGAAGACTTGTTTCGTTTTAAGAATGTATAAGTCCCTCGGTTAGGGGAAAAGTGTAATTTTACTAAAGTGTAGGGTTAATATAACAACTTTATGGGAAGTTGGTTTATTAGCTTTATAAAAGGTTAATGAGAAGTGGTTTACTCTAAGTAAGACAAGTAAGGACAAATGATTTGATTTATGAAAGACAAATTGATTTTAAGGCATCAATTGCCCAAAGATTTTATGTATGAAAAAGATTCACTTTTAAAAGAGTTGAAGTATGTAGTACTTGGGTTAAATTCCCGATTTTCTTTTATTAAAGATATGATTAAGTGTCTTAAGTAAACTAAATGAGAGGGTATATGAACAAGACTAATAAGAAGTTATAAGTTTTCTTAACTTATTTATGATTATGATATGATTACAGTTTGAGCTAGGGTAAGAGTATATCTGAGGGGAAAGCCCCAAGATCGTTATATCACCTTCTCCAGGGTAAGAGTATGTCTGAGGGGCAAGTTCCAAGATCGTCATACCACCTTCTCCAGTGTAAGAGTATATCTGAGGGGTAAGTCCCCAAGATCGTTATACCATCTGCTTTAGTGTAAGAGTATATCTGAGGGGTAAGTCCCCAAGATCGTTATACCATCTGCTTCAGGGTAAGAGTATATCTGAGGGGTAAGTCCCCAAGATCGTTATACCACCTGTTCCGTGGATTTTCTACCCACGATGCGAGGAATACCTCATGCGAGTCCTTATGGGCTTATGCGGGTGAAATAGTCCCATGACGGGCGGGTACAGCCTATGCGGGTCCACAGGACCTATGCGGGTGAAATAGTCCTAGGAGTAGGGGTGCTTATTGATACTACGGGCGAGGTACCCTGTTTTGATAATGAGGCCCCTATTTTATGCAGTATTAGATATACTTGTCACTCTCATTGTTAGTAAGGCACAAAAAACGGTATTTTGATTGTCTTCCATGACTCACTTTACTTTAGACTTATGATATCATTATTACAAGATTTTCCGCTTTACATACTTGGTACATGTGTGTCGACCCCTTCCTCGGGGCTGCGTTGCTCATGCCGCAGATAAGGTAAGTAGCATTGTGGATCCTCGTTCTTAGGATCACCGTTCGGTGTCGAAGCTCCATCCTCGGAAGCTTGTTTTGTTGGTACGGTTACTCCACGATACTATAGGTATTGTGTACGTTCGGGGTATGGCGGGGCCTTGTCCGCCATGCGATTGTTATCCTTAAGTGCGTGGTCACGTATGTGTCATGTAAGAACAAGTTGTCTCGCTATACTTTTGATTAGTATGTTTTATGGAAGGCGACCTTATCGGTGGTCGGTGATGTTACCTTTTATAAGTTATGTGTTATGTATGTTCATTGCTATTCTCGATGTATACCGACGGTACCGGCAGAGTACTAGTCGCGACCCGGCTCGGTCGTGACAAAGTGGTATCAGAGCAGTTAGTCCTCGGAAAGTGTCCACAGACTGTGTCTACTAGAGTCTTGATTATCGGTGTGTCGTGCACCACATCTATAATCAAGAGGCTGCAGGACATTTAGGATTGATTTCCATTCTTTCACTCTAAGATCGTGCAATAGAGCTGAGTTATAGGTTGAACCTCCTCTGATGCTTTTCTTTATGTATCAGTTATGCCTCCACGCAAGGCAACCGCGGCCCAGAAGGGCAAGGCGGTGAGTCGCTAGTGGGACGCGGAGAGTCACGAGGCACAGCCCATCCTTACGAGAGATGATGTTTAGGGCGGCGAAGTTCCACGTCGTCGCCACCTCAGCAGATTTCGAGGCGTGAGCGGCCACGAGACGCGATGCGAGCCTTGATCCGCGGTCGAAGTCCGAGTATAGAGATTACGGAACGGTCGATTCTTGACCAAAGATAGTGGCGGCGCAAGCAGAGCGATCGGCCAACCTCAGAGCCGGTTCTGGTTCGGGATTTCCTGGGTTGTCACCCACCCGAGTTCTATGGTTCGATATTTGAGGAGGATCCGCAGGAGTTTGTCCGGCAGTTACAGCGGACCATGCAGGTGCTTAGGGCATCGGAGACTGAGTCTGTTATACTAGCTTCTTACCGGTTACGCGATATTGCGTTGAACTGGTTTGAGTCATGGGTGTTGTCGAGAGGTGAGGATGCTCTTCCAGCTGTTTGGGAAGAGTTCACAGAGGCTTTCCTGGATCACTTCTTGCCTCCTGAGATGAGGAGAGCCCGCGTAGATAGATTCTTGACCTTGAGGCAGGATGGGAGGACTATCAGAGAGTACAGCCTGGAGTTTGACTCCTTGGCCAGATATGCGCACACCATTGTAGCTGACATGGCAGACAGGGTTCATCGGTATGTGATGGGATTAGACCGTCATATGATTACTGCATGCTTGGGGGTGGCTCTTCAGCCGGGGATGGATATCGCCAGGATGCAGGCGTACGCGCAGGGGATTGAGGACAGAGAGAGACAGGATCAGCTAGATTTAGGCCAGCCCAAGAGGTCGGGGCAGCGGTCTCAGGCGATTTCGAGGCGGGCGGCCTCGGCGAACCAGTCCACATTCCAACCGGCGCAGTGCTCCTTCCGATTTCGGCGGGAGTGCGATCGGCCGGGTTATTCGAGCAGTCGTGGCTCCAGGACTTCAGGGTTTCAGGGAGGCAGAGACCGTCACCAATCGAGACCACCTACCTCTCGGTGCGTTCGATGCGGTAGGTCTCATCCGGGCGAGTGCCGTATGGGTTCGGGAGCGTGTTACTCTTGTGGCCAGCAGGGCCATCTGAAGAAGGATTGTCCGTCCTTAGCGGCGGCGTTGCAGTTCGGCGGGTCGGTCTTTGAATCTTCATCTTGATGGTCGACGCCGGGCGTGGTACTTATGGGCAGGCCGCGGCAGAGGTCGTGGTAGGGGTCCCAGTTCTAGCGGTCCTCAGAAACCGCATCTATGATATGTCCATCCGACAGGATCAGGAGGCGTCACCAGATGTCGTCACAAGTACATTATTGGTTTCTTGCTGTGATGTATATGCTTTGATAGATCCAGGTTCTACCTTGTCCTATATATCTCCTCATATTGCCAGTAGAATAGGGATGGAGCCCGAGTCCATAAGGCCTTTTGAGGTGGCTACGCCAGTAGGTGATTCAGTGATAGCTGAGCGGGTATATAAGGCTTGCCCAGTGACTATAGGCGATCGTGGACTCTGGAAACTTGATAGAGTTGGATATGGCAACTTTGATGTGATTATGGGTATAGATTGGTTAGCGTCTTGCTATGCCCATGCAGTAGAGAGATTAGTTCGGTTCGGTTTCCGTGGCCGTTATCGAGTGGAAGGGAATCTTTGCATCGTAGGGTAAGTTTATTTCTTACCTCAAGGCTATAAGATGGTGCGGAAAGGGTATATCTACCATATGGTTCGGTATTCGACGAGGGTGAAATCTGGACCTTGATCGATTCGGTCATTAGAGAGTTTCCGACGTATTCGAGCGAGCAGGGTATCCTCACGAGAGGAGATTGAGTTTTGCAATGATTTGGCGCGGACACTCGGCCGATATCTATTCCGCCATACAGACGATGGCACTGCGAGTTGAAGGAATTGAAGGACCAGTGAAAGATTTCTTTGAAGAAAGGCTTTATTAGGCCAAGTGTTTCTCCTGGGAGCGCCAGTGTTATTTGTAAAGAAGAAGGATGGGGCCTGCGTATGTGTATTGATTACGGTGAACAAGGTAACTATCGAAGCAGATATCCTCCCGGGATTGACGATTTGTTTGACCGGTTGCGAGTGCAAGGTGTTTTTCCAAGATAGACTTGCGATGCGGTTACCATCAGTGCGAGTTAGAGAGATAGATATCCCAAAGCGCATTGGGACCGGTATGGAACCATGAGTTGAGGTGATGTCTTTCGGTGACAGCGCCAAAGCGGTATTCATGGATTTGATGAATAGGGTGTTGGGCCATTCTTGGATATGTTCGTTATAGTGTTCATTGATGATATCTTGAGTATTCGCGCCAGAGCGAGAGCATACGAATCATTTGAGGCGGTATTGGGAGTCCTCCGTCTGGCGATTGTATGCCAAGTTCTCGAAGTGCGAGTTACGGTTAGCTTCAGTGGCTTTCTTAGGGCATGTTATCGGGGCGATGGTATTCGGGTTGTCTGGCCGAAGATTGAGGCGATCAAGAATTGGCGGACCAGCTACTGCAAGCGAGTGCGCGGCTTTGGGCCTTGCGAGGTTATTATCGGAGGTTTGTGGAGAAGTTTGCTTCTATTTGCACCTTTGACTAAGTGACTCGTAAGCGGCTATGTTCGTTGGACGGATATTTGTGAGAAAGTTTCCGATTGCTAAAGGAAAAGTTGACGGCCGGATTCTTACTCTTAGGAGGTTTAGATGGATATGTGGTTTTATTGTGACGCGTCAGTGTCGGGCTTGGAGTGCGTCTTTGATGCGGACGCGAGTTATAGCTTATGCATCTCGGGCTTAGGAAGCATGAGAAGAACTATTCCACATGACTTGAGTTGGCGTGATGATTCGTACCTTGAAGATCCGGAGACATTATTTATATGGAGTTCATGTGGACATTTACCTGAACGCGAAGTCTCGGTATATCTTCACGGAGGAGTGAACTTGCGGCGAGGCGGTGGTTGGAGCTACTTAAGGATTACGATGTTGATATTCTATACCACGGGGAAGGCCATGTAGTTGCAGATGCCCTAGTCGCAGATCGATGGGTAGTCCATGTCGATGTCTGACGAGAGAAAAGAGATATGATCAGAGTTACATCACCGGCCTTGGGGTTCGTTTGGTTGATTACGATAGTGATGGAGTTCGGGTTCGAGAGGTTGCGAGTCTTCCATCGTCGAGGAGGTGAAGCGGCGATATGAGGATCCGATTATGGTCGTATCGAGATGCCGTTTTGAAAGAAGAGCATTTGAGGTGGCGCTGATGGGGTGCTAAGATTTGGCCGGTTGTGTGTTCCGTGGCGAGGACCGTCGGCCAGTCGGAGGAGGCGCGAGTGCTCGTTATTCTATTCATCCGGTTCGACTAAGATGTATCATGACCTCGAATCGTGTATTGGTGGGATGGCCTAAAGAGGACGTTGCGGAGTTCGTGGCGCGATGCGAATTGTCGTAGTCAAGTTGAGCACGAAGCTTGGTGGGCATTGCGGCTATTGATATTCGACTTGGAAGTGGGAGGTGGTAAATATGGATTTTATTACAGGGTTACCTTCCACTCGGAGAGCATGATTCCATTTGGGTTATCGTCGGCGGTGTGAAATCAACCCATTTTCTTCGATCATGATGACTTTTAGTAGAGATTATGCTAGGCGTATATCGGAAATTGTGAGGCGCGGAGTGCTGTATCGATTATATCGCAGAGGAGCCCGGTTCTGACTAATTTACGAAGGTCTTTCCGGAAGATTAGGGACCCGGTGAGTCTCGATCTGACGTTTCATCCTCGCATCGAGCGGGCGAGCGCACTATCCAACGCGAGGATATCTTTGCGGGCTTGTGTTATTGATTCCGAGGGTAGGGGAGGATCATTTACCTCTTGTGGAGTTTGCTTACAACAACGGCTACCATTCGGTATCGGACGACGCGCATGAGGCCTTATATGGGAGGAAGTGCAGTCACCGATAGGTTGGTTTGAAGTGGGAGAAGTGCGATTAGTCGGGCGAGATTTGGTTCGGCGATGGATAAGGTGAAGCTTATCCAGAGGCGGTTTAGCGGCTCGAGTCGGCGGAAGTCGTATCAGATCATCGGCGTCGACACTTGGAATTTGAGATAGATGATTGGGTTTTCTAAATGTACGCCCATGAAGGCGTGATGAGGTTTGGGAAGAAGGAAACTTAGCCCAGGTACATTGGGCGTATCGATTGTCAGTAGGGTAGGCAAGGTTGCTATGAGTTAGATCTGCCGTCCGATTTGGGCGGTACATCGATTTTCCATGTGTCCATGTTACGGAAATGTATTGGAGATCCATCTAGAGTGCACCTGATTCATGATGTCCAGGTGACAGAGGAGTTATCGTATGAGGAGAGTCCCATAGCGATACTCGATCGACAGGTTAGGCGACTTCGGACGAAGGACGTGACTTCCGTCAAGGTCTTATGGCGGAACGAGAAAAGGGAAGAAATGACGTGGGAAACAGAGGATGACATGATGAAGAAGTATCCTCACTTATTCCCTACACCTCCAGGTAACCCACTTTCCTGCTTGTTAGTTTTGATTTAGCAATTATGCTTGAGTAATGTTATGGCTCGTGGAGCTTCTTTATTTGCAAAAGAATAGTTAAGAGAGTCTATGTCGATACGGTGATTTGAGTAAGCTTAGAAGGAACATTCGGGACGAATGTTTCTAAGGGGGGGAGAATGTTATACCCCGTAGTTCTGACCCTACGTATGAGAGCGTACGAAAGCATGTAAGACTTAAAATTTTCAAAGGATAGGTTGACGGATTGTTCCGGACGGGTTTTAGTCAACTTTGAGGCGGGTTATGACCTGGTACATTGAGAGTTACTAAGTGTTTTAAAGTCCTATGGCGTATTTCGTTGAGTCTAGTTTCCAACGCAACCAACCGTTCGTCGATAGGACGTCGGAGTAGAAAGTTATGGGAGTTACAAGTTCGGTCTGTGACGGACAGAAATGCGTTTGAGCAAAGCGACAAGGCGCGGCGCGGATGCGAACGCGGCGCCGGATATACTGAGGGGTCGCTGAAGTTGCAGCACCGCGGCGCCAGGACAGCAGGGCGCGGAAGTTAGAAGTCCAGAGGTTTGAGCCGCGGCGTCGGGCCGACATGCGCCTAACGGGATTCTGGCGGAAAAACTTAGGAAAAATCAGATTTTTCTTTTAAAAGACATTGGGAGGGTGACAAGTGTCCCCCCCATCTGATTTCTTGCATGCCTTATATTGACCAAGTCTTGAAAACTTGGTCATCTTTCAAATCCCTCTCTCTCTCTCTCTCTCTAAGCTTAAGCTCTCACTTCTCTCTAAAATTCCAAGAGGAATTCAAGCCTAAGAAAAATCTGAAAAGTTAAGAACAAGAAGGAAGCTTGTGGCTAGCTTGTTGGTGTTATTGTGATGGTGTTCTTGGAAAGGAGGCTAGCAAAGTTGTTGGAATAAGTTTGGCTAAAGTTTTAAGGTAACATTTATTCTCTTGTGGTTAGTTATTATGTTGCATGTGAAGAAGAAGGGATGTGTAGTAGTAAATAATGCACTTAGAATCCTTGCATGTAAGAAATGTGGTTTGGATATGAAAGAATTGGCTAAAAAGATATTATGAGCATGTTGTAGCCTAAAAACTACTTTAGAATTGTTAAGTGAATTGTTGTACCTTTTGGGGCAGAATTTTACACACCCAAGTTTAGGTGTGTAATCCCCTTTGATATGTTTGGATTGTCGAGCCTTAAATGTGGCATTTGGATGTTGAATTCGGCCTTGAGAAAGGTGGCAAAGTATGTAGAAACAAAGGAAATGCTGCCCAATTTTCCATAGAATTAGGGGCTTTGAACTTAGATTATTTCTACATTGAAATTAGAGGTTAATAAACGCATTATGGTTATTATAGGTTGACATATTACTTGCGGTAGTTGGACTTAGCAAGTGGATTGACCGAAGAGGTATGTGGAGCTTTCCTATCTTTTGAGCATGAATAGATGTAACTATGTAGTACGGTAGACGTACAAGATTTGGTATTCTTACTTGTTTTAAGTATATGAAGACTTGTTTCGTTTTAAGAATGTATAAGTCCCTCGGTTAGGGGAAAAGTGTAATTTTACTAAAGTGTAGGGTTAATATAACAAATTTATGGGAAGTTGGTTTATTAGCTTTATAAAAGGTTAATGAGAAGTGGTTTACTCTAAGTAAGACAAGTAAGGACAAATGATTTGATTTATGAAAGGCAAATTGATTTTAAGGCATCAATTGCCCAAAGATTTTATGTATGAAAAAGAGTCACTTTTAAAAGAGTTGAAGTATGTAGTACTTGGGTTAAATTCCCGATTTTCTTTTATTAAAGATATGATTAAGTGTCTTAAGTAAACTAAAATGAGAGGGTATATGAACAAGACTAATAAGAAGTTATAAGTTTTCTTAACTTATTTATGATTATGATATGATGACAGTTTGAGCTAGGGTAAGAGTATATCTGAGGGGCAAGCCCCAAGATCGTTATACCACATTCTCCAGGGTAAGAGAATGTCTGAGGGGCAAGCCCCAAGATCGTCATACCACCTTCTCCGGTGTAAGAGTATATCCCGGTAAGTCCTCAAGATCGTTATACCATCCGCTTCAGTGTAGAGTATATTTGAGGGTAAGTCCCGTGATCGTTATACCATCCGGGGTAAGAGTATATCTGAGGTAAGTCCCCAAGATCGTTATACCACCTGTTAGTGGATTTGCTACCCACGATCACGAGGAATACCTCACGCGAGTCATTATGGGCTTACGCGGGTGAAATAGTCCCACGCGGCGGGTATAGCCTATGCGAGGAATACCTCGTGCGGGTCCACAGGACCTACGGGTGAAATAGTCCTGCGAGTAGGGGTGCTTATTGATACTATGGGCGAGGTACCTGTTTTGATCACGAGGCCCTATTTTATGCAAGATTATATATATACTTGTCACTCTCATTGTTAGTAAGGCCTGAAAAGGTATTTTGATTGTCTTCCATGACTCCACTTACTTTAGACTTATGATATCATTATTACGATATTTTCCACTTTACATATTTGGTACATATTGTTATCGACCCTTTCCTGGGGGCGCGTTAAATGCATGAGTAAGCGGTGTGGATCCTCGTTCTTAGGATCAACGCTCCGTGTCGAAGCTCCATCCTCTCGGAAGCTTGTTTTGTTGGTACGATTACTCACGATGCTATAGGTATTGTACATTCGGGGTATGGCGGGGCCCCTGTCCACGGTTATTATCCTTAAGTCCGTGGTCACGTATTTGTTGAATGTAAGAACAAGTTGTACCTTGCTATACTTTTGATTAGTATGTTTTATGGGCGACCTTATCTGCCGATGATGTTACCTTTTATAAGTTATGTGTTATGTATGTTCACCGCTATTCTCGATGTATACTCGGGGGTACCGGTAGGTACTAGTCGCGACCGGTCGGTCGCGGCGAGGATGATTTATGCGATGGGACTACAAAACTCCAACCAACCTCGAACTCGCCATCGACGCCGAGGATGGGAAATTTTCCTCACTTGAGAGATGGACTATCCCTCCGCGATTAAATCGCGACACATATAAATGGATCAAGTTATCCAAAGTAAAGTATTCTTTGACCAAGCTGGCCAAAAAATGGAGGCAGGCCATGACCCTCTAAAAAGATGGAACAATTTGTGTAAGACACAAATGAAATCTTCGCATCTCGAGGATCACACGATCGATTGGTGGGTCAAGTTTGAAAGTAAAAGGGTAGGTGTATATGTTGGAGTTCCTGGACCTTAAGGTGGTGATGCCATCATCCTAGCCGGGGACGATGATACCGATGAGGTTTTCCTAACTGCACTCGTCTTGGACTCTCTTGAGGTCGGAGGCTTTGATAGAGGTCGACTAGTTTCTAGCCTCATCCCCCCGATCATATTTATTGGAGGCCATTTGAACGGCGAACTCAGTGTCGAAGTGAAAGGTTCGGCGAGGATATCATGGGCTCACAGGGTTGGCGACCGAGGTTGGAAGTTTCACGGTACCGATGATCTCTTCATTGGCAGCGATGGTGAAATGGTGGAGAAGATTGCACAGAAGAATATCGAGTGTTCTTGGCCATCGTGATGAAGGTTTGAAGCTTTTTAGGTTATGATGATTTGAAGGCATGGGAATTTGAATTTATGAATATTTGAGGGCTTGAGCATTTGAAGTTATGAAGATTTGAAGATTGGGTGTTTTGAAGATGAAGAGGTATGGAGATTTGAGCTTTCGAAGGATAAGAGGAAATTTACCAAAGGTAAAAATTAAGAAGTGAAAAGAAGGAATTTTTATAGGGACGAAGTCATCATTACAAAAATGGTTCGGGTCGAGAATCGAAACGGAGGTTCAATTAGAAGGTGACACGCATCCATAGTGGCAGAGTGAAGAGATGTGAGTCAGATTACGGAGAAGGTCAAACGGTTCACTTTTTCGCTTAATTCAGAATAATTTGAAAGGAAGCTTGTAGGAGAAGACACCGAAGAAATCATTCCCACTTTCCATCACTTCGAAAACTTTGATCCGGGAAGTGTGGGGACTATATGTATGCGGTAGAAACCAGCACGACACGTGGCGTGGTTTAAATATAAAATTGAAGTAAACGTCAACACGTTGCTCTGGTTGATGGTTGCCTCGAGGTGAGACCGGAGGTCAGATTAAGTTCGGATGTTAGAGCGATACCGGTTAGTGATTGAGCCAAAAGGCCGAAGGATAGGAGACCGAAGAGGCTCGACGCGTATCCGTTGCGGATATGGCGCCAACCGTTATATTTTACTCATTAATTTGTCATTATTGACATTAAATTATATTTAATTAGGGAGTGATTATCGGGCATGAATACCTTGTATTATCAACTATAAAAGGAGCTCAGCCTTCATGTTGGAAGGGCAGATCATTCTCATTTCACTTACTTGCACGATAGCTCTCACTATTGACTCGGGCTAGAAGAAATTTAGCTAAGGAACGATCCAAGTTCTAATCAAGATAACATCAACTCAGGCTACTTATTTTACTTGTTTTCATTTGCTTAATTATTGTTCATTATTTATTATATTTACTTACTAATCGATCCACATATCTTTAAAATCATTTATAAATTTAATTGTAATTTTTGGGTAAACAAATATCATACTTCGAACTCTTACATCCTTCTTAAAATTAACATATGAACTATTATATGACAAATCCATCAAAGATCAAAAGGATTGAATTGATATTGTACTTCGAACTATTACATCCTTCTTAAAATTAACGGATGAACTATTATATCTCTAAAATGAGAGTAATCAATTGACGATAATATAATCACAAATGAACTTGTAGGCTATAAACAAATACTCATAATGCGCCGAAATTCAGCTCGAAGTAAGATGCCTTACATTATTAGGGAATTGAGGCCGACAAGTAAAGTGGGCAAATTATTAGGATACCATATTATATGTAACATTTGGAAGAATGTGGCGATTAGACATACATCCACGGAGAAACCAATGATTTAGTGGGCACTATCGACAAGCTGCGGAATAATATTAATTATAGACATCTGCCATGTTCCAATTTCTCTAAATAGAACAACTCAAATAGCATAAGAGAAAGCCTTAGTAACTAGAAATCTGGTATGTCCCTTTTGTGCCACCTTGTTCTTTGTCCCTACAGGCTGATACGTGAATACGTGATGGCTACTCCCCAGTCGTTTTTAATTTTATTTCAAAATAAGAGATGTTTTAGTATTTTAAGAAGAAATTAATATATTTCTTTCAAAATTATTCTTATCTATATAATCAAGAATCATTAAGTAATTTTTCCTTTTTAGGCATTAATTAGGGGTAAGTTAGTAAAAACACTCATAATTTTCTAGGAGTGAACAATATCTTAAGGAGTGTGCATAAGCTAAAAACACTACTTATTATCGAATCGGGAGAGTATTAGATATTATACTTCCTCCGTTCCACAATGAGTGATTCTTTTAGCTCGTGCACACACCTTAAGAAAATGTTCACTCTTAGAAAATTAGAATTGCTTTTACTAATTTACCCTAATCCGTGCCTGGAAAAAGAAAATATAATTAATAAATGTTGATTATTTAAGCAAGGGCAATTTTGGAAGCATTCTCAAAATATTTTTGAAATTATAAAAATTACTTACTTTGAAAAAAATTGAAAGACCTAAATAATCACTTATTATCGAACGGAGGTAGTAATGCACAATGATGAGAGAGGGAGGAATCTCGTGATTGCATTCAATGCTACTATTAATAAGTGACACCGTCACCGAGAATGTAAATGCAGGTAATATCAGTAAAATAGAAACCTCGATTATAAAAAATAAAAAATAAAAAAAGTGACACCGTCGTTAACCCATAATTGGAAAAGATATGACGATGTAATTACGCTATTTGCCTGTTCATTGCCTCTTTATAAAAGTCCATTATATGATCATTTAAAATGTAGTTACAGATAATTGTCCATGACAGTGAAATGAAATAACTTTTGGATGAAAAGGATGATGGGGAATGGGGTTCTTAGCAAAAACGGATTAAGTATTTAAATTTTATGATTCCTGAGTTTAAAATTTATGAATTTTATATTTATTATATATACATATTCTATAAATTTCTCAATAAATATATAAAAGTTTTTGTTGACGAAGGCATGTGCATATTTCTTTCAGTGCAAGAGTGTAAACGGTACTTGATACGCATAACGTCGATCGATTAAACCAGCGGCTTGTGGCCAGTGTAATGACTTCCAAGAGAGGCGAAGGATGGACGTTCTGCAGGGTTTGAACTTGTGTGGCTCTCTCTCACACCACTCAGTGAGATACTCTGCGCGAGCCAATGAGTGCAGGACTTGATATATATAAATATAAAGTTGGACTACAATTGTTGTGTTCTGCATAAAAGTGCCCCTGCCCCTACTTATGATTTGCCTTGCCCATATGCCTCACATGTCTCCATCTCTACTGAGGATTAGGGGCGGAACTAAATTGTGATGAGATGGTTCAATTATTTCAATTTCATCGAAAAATTTATACCGAGCAAACGGCACAAAAACAACTTTTTAATTATATATTAACTATTGAAAACGGAGTACATATTAAAGGTAAATTCTTTTTTTTTTATCAAAAAGTAAATGTGTATTAATAATCATCCGAATGTACATGTTTTGTGGGTATGTCCACGGCGTAAAGACGATGTAAATTTAGTGCGTCTCTGCTAGGCAAGCCAACACAAGATTTAGGTTAAATCGATAACAAAAGCTCAAAGCCATGGCAAGGGTAGTCGTGAGTGCCCAAGCTAATCATAAGAGAGATGCAAACCACAAAAAGTCCTAAACTATGACAATTTTCTTATGTAGACCATAAGGTTGCAGTCGTGCACCTCCTTAAACCCTTGTCATGGTAAACCCAAATGGAACAAACCCACGGTCAAGGGAAGAGTACCTATTCAGACATGAGTAAAAACCCACCATCGTCACATTATGCCGCCGTGAGTAATCGTCATGGTACCTACTATCCAGACCACGTACTAAATCATGCTTGCCCACAGGTCGGTAAGTCATGAGATACAAAGCATAAGGGACTCCCGCCAATCCCACATTTTGGGTGGTCGGGAGACTCCAGATGTTCCCACAAGTTGGGTAGTCTAGAGATTTGCAAAAATTGCTTCGACGATGCCACAGGTCCAACCAACCATCCATTGCCCTAGTTTGTGGCTAGAGATACAAATCTTTCCAGGAAAAGGGAGTATAATGCGAACAAAATTTTGTAGACGCTGGTCTTGATTCTAAAAAGAATAGCTTCTCTATCAAGTCTCGACCCGTCAAAGATAATCTTGTTTCTCTCAGTCCAAATGTGGTAGACGGTGGTGGTCGACCCGGCCAACTTTAGCTTGCCAACGATGCCGTACCCTCTTTCTTGATATATTTCAAAGTGCTATCGATGATGGTCATAGCCCTCCGGATGCCAAGCCATGTCTTAATCCGTGACCAGAGATATCTACTGATCGTGCAGCTGAAGAATATGTGAGCTATTGACTCGTCAGAACAACCACAAAGGGAGCACCTCCTATCAATGTCCATATAGGTGATTCTATCCTTCGTACGTAATCTTTTCCTCGCACAAATCCATAAAATGAAGGACTGCTTTGGAGTGATACATGAACTCCAAACATCCTTCGCCCAAATCAGTTGCTGCCCATGTGTCCTGAAATAATCATAGGCACTGTGATTACTATTATACCATGCCGTCATGTTAATTGTCGCCCGATCGTGTGACCCTTCCTGTTCGAGGATGATGTCACGGATAAGCAAGCTTGACGATCAAAGGTAGTCGTCGTTCTTTGCAATCCGGCTCAAATATTGTTGTTGTTGTTGAGATACTTGTGGTTGATTCATTTAATCCAGTGTGTCCTTCTTTGATGTATATTCCAAAGGCACTTGGCGGCGAGCGAGTTCGAGCCTTGAGATCACGATTTCGAGGCCACTCTTGGCTTCGGCACGATACACTCCTTCCATGCAAGCGGGTGGTTTGAACGCCCGCGGGAAGGTCTACAAAGCGTAAACTTTCTTACAAACGCAGCGAGCACATGCGGCGTAGATAACCGAAACATTCCACACCGGAGGGCGGACTTGATGAGTTCAAGTGCGCGCATAAGATAAAGTAGCGCTCATCCATGAGTCGGTGTACCTGCAATCTTGTTCACAAAGGGTCATAGTGAACCGGCCTCATCTTCTCCGCGGCAGGGAATGCAGAGTAGCGAAGGCATAGCTCACGTGTCAAAGCTAGTAATCTGCTTAATATCGCCAGAGTGTGGTCCGTAATACCGGTAGTGTACAAAGTGGACTTGAGGGCATTGGAGGCGAGACCGAGCAATTATGGAAATCACGAGGCAATCCGAGGATCGGGCGGAAGTAGTATCCCCTTCGACATAAGAAGCAAATCATCGGCGAAGCAAGATGGGTGATCTTTAAGCTTTTGCACTTGGGGTGGTAGTGGAAAGTCGTGCGAGTGTTCTTGTTGATCATCCTTGAGAGATATTCCAAGCAAATAACAAATAAGGTAGGGGAGAGAGGGTCCCCCTGTCTGAGTCCCTTTCGGCCCTTAAAATGGCTGTGTAAGCTTTCATTGATCGAAATCGAATATGAAGTCGTGGAGGCACTCCGTAATCCAAGCGAGTCTCTCAGAAATTCAACCCAATCAAAATAGCGGTGAAATTCCCGATTCAGATCGAAGGCCTTACGGAGATCAACTTTGAGCACATCTACTAGAGACCCACTACGGTTGTAACCTCAAAAGCTCTTGTTCAAGGTGTATGTTAGCGGGCAATATACATCGTGGACAAAAGCGCTGGTGGATCAATGAGGACATCCAAAATCGTTACCAACCGTGAAGCAATGATCTTGGTGATGACCTTGTACAAAATGTTGCAGCATGAAATAGGCATGTAGTCGCCCACCATTGAGTAGTGGGTAGATTTAGGAATAAGGGCGATGGTAGTGTGGTTGATCTGCTTGAGAAGATTTTCGGAAGTGAAGAACTCTTTAACCGCTTCACAGAACTCCCCGCCGATAATATTCCAAGTTTTCTTGAAGAAACACGAAGAGTAGCCATCCGGACCAGGGGCTTTGTCATCCCCAATACCGAATAGTGTCCCTTTAATCTCAGCATCCATGACATTTCTAACGAGGTCATCCCGTGTTCGGTAGAGGCAAATCTGGGAAGATATGACACCAACATCGATGGGCTCATGGCGTCCACTAGTTCCAAGTAATCCTTTATAATAATTAATGAATTCCGCCGCAACTTGGTTACTGGAGGTCGTAAGTGAAGCATCACTCTTGGTAGTGGCCGCAATAAAGTTTCTTTTGGAGTTACGTTTGACCATATTATGAAAGAACTTTGTGCACCTATCACTGTTCTTGAGATGCTCACACTTGGCAAGCTGTCTAAGAAAACTCATTTCCGCATCAATAGAATTTAAAGGTAAATTCTAGTATAGTTCAAAATAGGGTTTAAAATTACGTACTTAACGACACAAATACAAATTTAAGTATGAAATTCTAGTATTTTTTCCGCCAAGGGTGAGAACCTGAAATTAGTAAGAGAACCAATTTACAAAAAGGTAGGACCGGAGCATGTAAAGCCGCAACATGCAGCTCTGCTGCACAGCGCGTTAAATATAATGAAAACGGTACATTGTGTTGAGTATCAAAACTTTTAAGTGGCGTGGTGGTGACTTTAGTACCAAGTACCACTAACTGGACAGTGCATTTATGAGTAAGGGGCAAAATCTAGAACATCCAAGTATGTACCAAATGTATAAGGTTCATAGAATTGTATCAAACTCTCTTTGGGAGATTCTTTTATTAATGCCAATATATATATAAGTGTACAAGATGAATTTCTATACAATATAAATTTTAATTCTGTCATAATTATACAATAACAAATATGATAAGATACAAATAGTTGTACATGTTTAGTTTGGCTAATACATCCTCGGTCGAGCGGGAGGAATGGGACGCTAAGGCGGATCGAAATCTACAAATAGTTGCCTAGGAAAGCCCTTAGTGAATATATCTGCATACTGATATGAAGAAGGCACACACAACACCCTGATATGACCGAGAGCAACCTTCTCACGAACAAAATGAATGTTCATCTCAATATGATTGGTTCGCTGATGCTGAACCGAATTATGAGATAGGTAAATAGCGGATATATTGTCACAATAAACTAAGGAAGCCTTACGTAATGGGCATCAAAGCTCTAACTGAAGGTTTCGAAGCCAACAGATCTCAGCAACTACATTAGCAACTCCTCTGTACTCTGCCTCTACACTCGAACGGGATAATGTGGTTGTCTCTTGGCAGACCAGAAAATAAGATTATCCCCTAAGAAAACACAATAACCTGAGGTAGAGCGTCGCGTGTCCGGACATCACCTTGATCGAATCCGTATATGATAACAATGCAGTGGGTGAGGATATATATGCAAATCATAATCAAGAGTACCCTTAACATATCGAATGATACATTTAGAGCGATAAAGTGAGGCTCAGGCGTCATGTAAGCAAGCACACCTATTGAACATCATAATCAATATCAGGCCTGGTGAATGTGAGGTACTGTAGAGCACCTGCAAGACTCCTGTAAAGAATGGGATCTACCACCGGATCACCATCCAAAGCACTAAGCTTTGATTTAGAGTAAACTGGAGTAGCCATGATTTTGCAATTTGCCATTTTGGCCCTGTAGACAATCTCCTCTGCATACTTCCGCTGGCTTAGAAACATAGTTTTGGCAGACCTAACCACTAAAATCTCCAAAAAATAACTCAACTTTCCCAAGTCAGTCATAGCAAGTTTTATCTTGAGCATTGTGATGATCTCAGTTTTTAATAACTCAGAGGATGAAGGAAGCACAATATCATCAACATACAATAACAAATATGCAATGATATTACCTCTATGAAAAATGAACAGAGAATTATCACATTTACTGCACACAAACCCAATCTTCATGATATACTGAGCAAAGCGATCATACCATACTCTAGGAGCCTGTTTCAAGCCATAGAGTGACTTGTGAAGTCGACATACATATGTGGGGGCAACAAGATGAACAAAGCTAGACGGCTGATGCATATAAACTGTTTCTTTCAGATCTCTATGTAAAAAGGCATTTTGACATCAAGTTGATAAACAGGTCAGTGTCTATCCATAGCAATACTCAGGACCGTACGGATGGTTGTCGATTTAACAACCAGACTAAAAGTCACCACAATCTATACTCTTCTGCTGATGGGTGCCATTAACCACAAGTCGTGCATTATATCTTTCTAGATTACCACTGTCTCTGAATTGTGGTGAAAAATCCACAAGCAATGGATGACATTCACTCCTTTCGATCAGAACCAAATTCCAAGTATGATGTTTCGTCAAAGCATTTAATTTCTCACACATGGCCGCATTCCAATTAGGGTCTAATTTAGCTAATTTGGGTATTTTTAGGAATAGGTGACACGGTTTGGGCGGATAAGTTGAATTGGACTTTGGGTTTGAAAATATCATGTTACGCACGGGTGACCATCTGGTGTACGGGTGCAGGGGTTGGTTATGTACCTGGATGGATAAGTGGGTTTGGAATGTCGACGGTGGTTACTGGATCTGTGTAGGGACTATGGCTACTGGATGGATCTGGGTGTGACTGAAGGTGTTATACCCCGAAGTTCTGACCCTACGTATGAGAGCGTACGAAAGCATGTAAGACTTAAAATTTTCAAAGGATAGGTTGACGGATTGTTCCTGACGGATTTTAGTCAACTTTGAGGCGGGTTATGACCCGGCACATTGAGAGTTACTAAGTGTTTCAAAGGCCTAGGGCGTAGTTCGTTGAGTCTAGTTTCCAACGCAACCAACCGTTAACGATAGGGGCGTCGGGTAGAAAGTTATAGGAGTTACAAGTTCGGTCTGTGACGGACAGAAATGCGTTTGAGCAAAGCGGCAGTACGCGGCGGATCGCAGGGCATGGCGCGGAAGTGCGGTCGCTGTTGCGCCAGCCTTGCGGCCAGACAGAGTGGCGCGGAAGTTCAAAGTCATGAGTTTCGTGGCCTTGGCTGGCAAGGGATTCAGCGGAAAAACTTAGGAAAATCGATTTTCTCTTTTAAAAGGCTGTGAGGTGACAAGTGTCCCCCATCTGATTTTCTTGCATGCCTTATATTGACCTTGAAGACTTGAAGTCGTATTTTCAATCTCTCTCTCTAAATTAGCTCCCACTTCTCTTTAAATTCCAAGAGGAATTCAAGCCTAAGAAAAATCTGAAAAATTAAGAACAAGAAGGAAGCTTGTGGCTAGCTTGTTGGTGTTGTTGTGGTGGTGTTATTGGCAAGGAGGCTAGCAAAATTGTTGGAATAAGTTTGGCTAAAGCTGTAAGGTAACATTTCTTCTCTTATGGTTAGTTATTAATGTTGCATGTGAAGAAGAAGGGATGTGTAGTAGTAAATAATGCACTTAGAATCCTTGCATGTAAGAAATGTGGTTTGGATATGAAAGAATTGGCTAAAAAGATATTATGAGCATGTTGTAGCCTAAAAACTACTTTAGAATTGTTAAGTGAATTGTTGTACCTTTTGGGGCAGAATTTTACACACCCAAGTTTAGGTGTGTAATCCCCTTTGATATGTTTGGATTGTTGAGCCTTAAATGTGGCATTTGGATGTTGAATTCGGCCTTGAGAAAGGTGGCAAAGTATGTAGAAACAAAGGAAATGCTGCCCAATTTTCCATAGAATTAGGGGCTTTGAACTTAGATTATTTCTACATTGAAATTAGAGGTTAATAAACGTATCATGGTTATTTTAGGTTGACATATTACTTGCGGTAGTTGGACTTAGCAAGTGGATTGACCGAAGAGGTATGTGGAGCTTTCCTATCTCTTGAGCATGAATAGATGTAACTATGTAGTACGGTAGGCGTCTGAATTTGGTATTCTTACTTGTTTTAAGTATATAAAGACTTGTTTCGTTTTAAGAATGTATAAGTCCCTTGGTTAGGGGAAAAGTGTAATTTTACTAAAGTGTAGGTTAATATAACAACGAAGTTGGTTTATTAGCTTTATAAAAGGTTAATGAGAAGAGGTTTACTCTAAGTAAGACAAGTAAGGACAAATGATTTGATTTATGAAAGACAAATTGATTTTAAGGCATCAATTGCCCAAAGATTCTATGTATGAAAAAGAGTCACTTTTAAAAGAGTTGAAGTATGTAGTACTTGGGTTAAATTCCCGGTTTTCTTTTATTAAAGATATGATTAAGTGCCTTAAGTAAACTAAAATGAGAGGGTATATGAACAAGACTAATAAGAAGTTATAAGTTTTCTTAACTTATTTATGACTATGATATGATGACAGTTTGAGCTAGGGTAAGAGTATATCGAGGGCAAGCCCCAAGATCGTTATACCACCTTCTCCGGGTAGAGTATATGCGAGGGCAAGCCCAAGATCGTCATACCACCTTCTCGGTGTAGAGTATATCGAGGGTAAGTCCCCAAGATCGTTATACCATCTGTTTCAGTGTAAGAGTATATCTGAGGGGTAAGCCCCAAGATCGTTATACCATCTTCTTCAGGGTAAGAGTATATCTGAGGGGTAAGTCCCCAAGATCGTTATACCAATGTTAGTGGATTTGCTACCCACGATGCGAGGAATACCTCATGCGAGTCATTATGGGCTTACGCGGGTGAAATAGTCCCGTGCGGTAGTCTGACTATCACGAGGAATACCTCATGCGGGTCGCGGACTATGCGGGTGAAATAGTCCCGAGTGCGGTGCTTATTGATCTCTGGCGAGATACCTGTTTTGATCATGAGGCCCTATTTTATGCGTATTATATATATACTTATCACTCCATTGTTAGTAAGGCCTGATAAAAGGTATTCGATTGTCTTCCATGACTCGACTTACTTTTAGACTTATGATATCATTATTACGTATTTTCGGCTTTACATACTTGGTACATATTGTGTCTTGACCCCCTTCCACGGGGCTGCGTTAAATCTGCGCGGTAAGGGTAGCGATTGTGGATCCTCGTTCTTAGGATCTTTATTCCGGTGTCAGAAGGTCCATTTATCCGGAAGCTTGTTTATTGGTACGGATATTCCCTGATGCTATAGGTATTTTGTACATTCAGGGGTATGGCGGGGCCCTGTCATACGATTGTTATCTTTAAGTGCGTGGTCACATATATGTTTTGGGCTATAAGAATCAGTTGTACTGCCATACTCTTGTTTAAGTATGTTTTATGGAAGACAGCCTTATCGGCTTGCCAGTGATGTTTACCTCTTTATAAGTTATGTGTTATGTATGTTCCGCTGCTATTCTCTGATGTATACTGCGAAGTACCGGTAAGTACCGGTGGCCGTGGTCGGTCGTGGCGAAGGATGATAGCGGTGGTGATATGTGACGATCGATTTGGGTCGGGAGGGGTCTGGTGGGGTATGAGGTTGGTGGTGGAGAGACATCAGTAACTGGGTGGGTGACATTGGTAGTTGGTGATGTCGACAGTAAGTCAGTGGGTGTGATGTCGTCGGTTGCATGTCGGGGAAGATGACGGGACAACTTCTAGAGAGACGATGAAGGAGACAACTGTTGGGGTTGTTGGCAGGTCGAGAACGGAGTGGTGGCGGGGTGATTCACGGTGGTGGAGAAGCGGGACAAGCGGCGATGATGGTTGTGAGGGTCTCTGCCCGATGGTGGCGAGGGCGGAGGGTAGTGAGGACATTGGTGTACAAGTGGTGGTGGCGGTGGAGATGCTCGAGAAATCGGTGGCGTGTCAATTTCTAGGAAAGAATAATCCGTGTTCGGAATTTTTGGATATTAGCAAAAGGAAAGATTTTAGTCAAGCGTGACATGACGTGAGGCGAAATTTTACAGGTAGACAAATCGTAGCACAAGTAACCTCTTTGATTAGATGGAAATACGATGAATATACACGGAGAAGATCTGGGGGCTAATGTGGGAGGAGTATGGGAGGTGAGGTTAGGATAGCGTAGACAGAAAATAGAGGTGATCATAAGTGCGAATCAGATGATATAGAATTATGTGGGGTCGTGTTATGACGTGTGCTAGTTGGTAAAATATTTAGGACATATTCTACCATCTTGACATCATAGACCCAGAAAGACGGAGGTAGAGAGACATAAAGTAGAAGAGTACGAACCATGTTATTGATAGTTCGGAGGATACGTTCGACTTTGACATTTTGAGGCGATTTGTGAGGACATGAGAAATGAAAAATCATGCCATTGTTAGAACAAAACTGATGAAATCAAGAATTATTGAACTCTCGTCCATTATCTCACTGAAAAGCCTTAATATTTCGCTCAAACTGTGTTTTGATAAAGGTGCGAAATTCGGCATAACAAAGCTTGCACTGTCTTTTGGAGTCTCTCTCTGTAGGCGTGCAAAACAACAGAGCCACTGCTCGCTTTATTAAAGGTGAAATAAGCGAGGCTTTCCCGATAGAAAGATTTGCATGCAACAGAGATCCCTAGAAATTTTGCAAAGTCTTCCGATTTAAATTTAAGTGGATAGATCCAAATATAATGGGAGAGATCATCTAATAATACCAAATAAAATTTTTGACCTAGGAAATTGGGAACAAGAGATGTCTAAAAGTCAGAATAAATAATATCAAATGGTGAAAAAATAATACTAGTAGATGATTTAAACGGAAGACGAACATGTTTGCCTAAAGAACAAGAAACACAATTGTGGGCAAGTTTCCCTTTATTACATTGAATAAAATTATTGCCTTTAAGAAAATTAAAAACTGGGGTGTCGGGGTGTCCAAGCCTATTGTGCCAAATATCCGGAGAGATAGCAGCAAGAGATGTGGACGAGCATGCATTGGCGGCGGAGGTGGAAGTAAATGGATAGAGATCCCCCGTGCTATTGTATCTCATGAGAGGTGTTCCCATATGAAGATACTTCACAGTAAAATCAAATGGGTCAAAATCAATAGATACAGAATTATGACGAGTGAATTTACGGACAGATATAAGATATTTAATGATATTTAGGGCATACAACACGTTTTTATGTTGGAATGGTGGATGAGGTGGTTGGGTGTAGGCTGAACCAGATCCTTGGATTGGAATATGATGGTCATTACCAACAGTAATATATTGAGAATACTTTAACGGAGACAATTTAGAGAGGTTACCTGCAGTCCAGGAGATGTGAGATGTGGCCCCTGAGTCCAAGTACCAATTATCATCGGGCTACTGCAAATACATGCTGTTGAAGGCTTGGCCCAATTCGGATGGGGCCATGCTGCTGGAAGAAAGGAGGATAGTGATGGGCCTGTGATAAATAGGCATGTGGTTGCTGCATTGGGCCACTTCAGACTCCAGGACCTGGGCCCAAAAGACCAATGTTGAGTTGAGGGAATTGGGCCTGCGGAAATGTTGAATATGTGGCCCAGTTCCCGTGTGCAATTGGTGCTACTGGGCTGGCCAAAGATGTTGAAGGCGTGGGATGATTGGTGGCCTGTTGCTCCCTGCCTCGTCATCGGTCCTTACCATTCCTCCATCCGCCATGGCCCCGTCCACCTCTGCCACTGCGGTTCTGCGCGGTGAGAGGTTCAAGCCGATTGCGGTGGCGTGATGAGTTGTTATTGAGAGTGGCTCATTGCTAGTGGCTTTGTGGTTGTGCTCTTCCTGCTTTGCACGCCGTGTATCTTCCAAAAGTAATTGTGAATGAGCTTTGTTGAAGCTAGGTAGAGGGTCAACCTGTTATATCATTGTGGCGAGAGTTTCATTGTTAGGTGTATTTTGTATACGCCTTTTGAGTCATTTCTAGTTAGTATTTTCCTATTTTCGTTCAAATAAGTGTCGTGTTAGGGTTTTTTTGAGTCACAGTGGTGCCAAAAGGCAAAATGGCGAAAAGGAGCGAGAATTGGGCAGAAAAGGTGCTCCTGGGGCAAAAATGACGAAAGTTGGCAAATCAGGACGAAGAATTATCGACCATGCGTCTTGTCACTACCGAACCGGGCTGTGTGGTGCCCTACACGGCACCGCCACTAAGCGACACAAGTAAGCTGCGAATTTAAATAACACCTCATTTTTTTAAAACCAACATACGTGCGAGGAAAAGCGACAAAGGCGCCATATAATATACATAATCAAAAGACCTACTGCGTATATGAGTCCAATCCCACATATGAATCTGGACCTCAAGAGTTTCTTGAACTATGACGGACAAGGCGCCGTACCCGTAATTGTACAAAAGCACATCTTGAAGGATCTATACCAAAAGATAAACTCTGAGCAGATGGAGCTATCCAAAAACTACGGCGGTCCTACACACGGTCACCAAGCTGCGTACCTAAACTCGCGACATGACGCGGCCCGAAGGAGGTCGATCTGAAGAATGTACCAAGTATGTGAAAGCAATAAATCGTAATGAAACCATAACGATCTAACAAAGCAGGAGACATGTATGATAGCGACTACGATTACAATACATAGCGGTCATATCAAGTCGAGGGCGCGTGCCTCAAAGTCATTACTCAAATATAACCATGGGTCTCGCCCAAAATATCAATCATGCGTGGAATCCTTCCTCATTCTTGTGATCCATGATATAATACAACATCGATGAAGCCACTGAACCTTGCAATCATGAGTAATGCAATCCTTTTTATCTTTTAAGTTATGTCTTTAACAATGAGAATTCTTGTTCCACTTTAAATCATACACACCGCACTTTTCATTAATGAAATCACTATCGTTTCAAAACATGAAGGTCGTGCGGTGCGAGTCAACCACATACGTGTTATAATGCAACCTATCATAGGACTATTTCACCATGAGGACTATTTCACCCGCAGGTCGTGAACATGATGAGTCATCGGCATGATACTCGCGTCACGGATATCTAATCCGTGGTTTATATATATCCCGAAATTTAACCCGCCGAGTCAAATACCGCCAGCAGTGAGTGTGTACCACTCACCTCGTAGAGCTAACCCATGGTATCCTTGAAACAAGTTGTCGGCCCTTTATGGAGGGACGCGGAGATGTGGAAATATGACACTTGCACGAATGTCTATATGAGCAACCCATATGAAAGCAAACCAAGACAATACCATGCCTTTCACACCAAGACAATACCATGCCTTTCCTTTTTACATAAACCAAGACAATACTATGCCTTTACACAAACCAAGACAATTACCATGCCTTTTTTTTTTTACATAAACCAAGACAATACCATGCCTTCTTTTTACATAAACCAAGACAATTACCATGCCTTCTTTTTACATAAACCAAGAGAAATACTTATTCAAGCAAGCCAAAATACTATCAAGGCACAAATAAATAATTCTCATTTAACAAGCCAAAGTACTTATCAAGGCACAAATAGAATAATTCTCTTTTAACAAGCCAAAGTACTACGTACGTACATTCTTTTCAAAAGACTTCTTTTTATGTAAAACCCCAAGATACTAACACACGTAGTATCAAGGCGTGTCTATTTTTCAAAGTAAGTTACTACACTTTTAGAAAACTCATTTCAAAGCTTGAAACCAAGTAACTTCAAATTTTCACAATCTAGGCAACTTATGCTCATTAATCAAAATAGACAACTTTCTTAACCTTCCATAAAGCCGTTATAACCAACTTCCCATAAAGCCGTTATAACCCTTTATGGTTTTAGACCAATTCATTCATTTTTATACCCAAGAGACTTACACTTTTAAAACCAAGTATCACATACTTTCAATTCAAGTTTCTTAACTTTCAAAATACTTCAAGTCTCTTAATATTTAGAAATCAAGTTTCTTAACTTTAGAAATCAAGTTTCTTCTACTTTTAAATCTCAAGTAACTCATACCTTTAAAACAAGTTACTTCTCTTTAAATCATGTCATTTCTCCTCTTTTAAATCAATTAAGTAAATCACTCATTTGACTCCCCTAAAGTCATTATAACAACCCTTAGGTTTTGGAACTAAGGCACTAGCCAAAAGATTTGGAAACCACTTCCTTTTCAAGACTCTATGTACTTTAAGTAAAATACTTTCACTTTTGAGAATCCAAACTTCATTAAGGAAATGGATTATAACAACTTACAATTTAATCATCCAAAGTACAATCAAGGAAGTATATAGAACAACTTCTATATTAGGAAATCCAAGTATAATCAAGGAGTGGATCATTTAAGGAGTAGAACATACTTTCTTTACCATAAGGAATCATGTTAGAAGAGGAGATAGTTCACATACCTTTTCGGCTTAATCCACAAGCTAAGTCGAATATACCGCACGTAGAATTGTCAACCTATAAATGCCACAACACGACTATCAACTTCTAGTTTCTAACGTAGAATAATACTAAGTATACGGTCTCTTATTCTACGGAAAATTGGGCAGCACCTCCTTTATTTCTACATACTTTTCCACCTTTTTCAAGGCCCGATAATCAATAACCAACATTCCACATTTAAGGCTCAATACATGAACCAACAAAGGAGATTACACGCCTTACAATACGTGTAAAATTCTGCCCCACAATTTATACAAACTAGTTCCATATTTAAAGCCATTCTCGGCTACATAAACAACAACTCAAAGTATTTTCCAATTCTTTTCCAATTCCAAGTTCTAAGGTCTAACATGTTATATAGTCATAAACAACTTCAACAACTACAATTTCCTTCTTTATACAACATGCGACGACTAAACTAATAATCAAATTGAATTGAAATCTCAAGGGCTAAACATACTAGTTTTCGGATTAGGGTTCCAATAGTCAATACACTTATCAAACTTCATACTATATACCTCATTCTTGCTAATATTCATAACTAAAATGATAAGTAAACTTTAATTGCTAAAACGACAAGATTTATACCTTTACAAGCCCTTAAAATTTCCAAGATTCAAAGTCGCTCCTTAGAAATTCTTAGCTCCTTTACGCTCCAATCCGCTATTTGAAGCCTTTAGAAGTTCACAACCAACTTCTCTTCCATTTCCAATCCAAACTTGTGAAAACGACTTAGGTTTTCGCCTTGCGACTAACGTGAAAACGTCGTTTTTCCGAAATATTTCTATTGAGATATCCTTACAATACCCTTAGGGACCTTGGGTTAAAGTCTTGTGAATAATGGACCAAAATTACAAAATTTTCTTGTGAGAAAGACCTCAAACCCGAGATCACCTTATGGACAAGAACAAGGTCTCTAATTTTTCTAAGTGTTGAAGACAAGTCTTGCACTAGTGTAGTGTATATATAACACAATGGAGGGCTTAGATTGCAACACTTGAGTGGATAGGATGAAGAATACTTGGATAATTAGCCAAGTGGACAAGTTGACAAGTCAATAATCTCAAGCTTGAAGACTTATTCATCTACAATGGTCAATGACCATTCTAACCTTGAAATTTTCGTGCAATACCATGTGGGGGGAGGTGCCACGTGTCTCCCTCTCATTCGTCCATAAAATTCTGTAACCCTCGTGGGCCCCGCAAAACGTAAAATTCCTCGGGTGGGCCCCACATGACCAAATCCGTAAAAATAAATTTCCATAATTTTAATAAGTTCCATACTCTTCAAATAATGCATTTTGAGAATCTAATTCTCAACAACGAACATTTTTCCTTTCCGACGTTCGGAAGATTTTCCGTCGAAAAATAATTCTTCCTTTCGTACCAATTTCTCAAGTCTTGTGTTCTCGCGTCTATTATCTTATACATGCCCTGGACTTACGAGGTGTAACAGGTGCCATATTTACTGAGAAGCCACATGATTTTCAGCCTTGGTCTGAGCATCTGAGCAGTGGTGCTTATGCGAATCTGCGGGAGTTTCTTGCCGATCTGCGTTATGCAGCGGTGCTTGTGCGGAAAATCTCAGTTCCGAAGAAGAATTGACTAAGGGCAGAGTGGTTCATAGGACACGAAATTTGGAACATATTTAAGCCCTAGGGATTAATGCTATGAGGGAGGTTGGTCAGTCTACAACAAAGCACAACACAAGACAACAAGAGAGGCTACAATTGGAGACTTAGTTCGCAGTAATTTCTTTTCTTTCGTTTTTAATTCAGTTTATGTATGTATTTTGTGTTAGTTCTTAGCGTGAGTATGGCTAGGAGCTAAACACTTTATTAGGGTTTTCCTTATGAATTTTTTGAAACTTCTATTCATGAATTAATGCAGTAGTTTGATTTTTTCTTCACTTGATTAAGATTTAGTCAATAATTGGTATGAATGCTTGATAATTAATTGATCACTAATTATCATAATATATATGATTTCGAATCAAGAACCGAGAGGAGAGATTTGGATATGTTGTAATTGACTAGACACAAGTTAAAATCGCGGACGACAGTACCCCGATACTTGTGTAGCATTATAGGTTACTGTTCTTAATCCTCCTATGTGGTAAATCCTATCATAGAAATATAGAAGGGTTCTGCACTGGGGTTGAGTGATTATATGTCCTAACCGAAATATAAGACAGTTTAGTTAACCGTTATCTTAACGTAGAAGAAGAAGTCATTCTAGTTGCATTAAGGATTGAATAGAGTGGATAGTCGAGGATTTTGGAAGCTCTAATTCATTCATAACTGATTACAAATTAAATAGTTCAGTAATTCTTGCAATTATTCTAGTAGTTAAACAAAACCCAATTCAAATATCGATTGTCAAATATATAACATAAAATAGATGAACGGTAATTAAAAACCAGTCTATGAGGACGATATTCAGTCTTATCAAACTATATTACTTTTCAATAATGCGTGCGCTTGCGTGAGCATTCGAAATATCGCTAACAAGTTTTTGGCGCCGTTGCCGGGGACTGGCGTACATCTAATATCGAACCATCTATTTTTAATTTCTAATTTGGTCACTCCCAGAACAAGTTTCTAACTTGTTCGGAGAGCATCTTTTTATCAATTTTTGTTGTTTGTGTAATCTTGCAGGTAAGGTCAAGTACAGGTACATGGACTATTACTATCAGTGGTTGCAGGACTATGACCTTTGTCCACCGTAGCAACTTAGACCACGAGCTTCACTGAGAGCGAAATGGCGCATGAAGCCTTATTCGGAGCTCATAAGTGCCAGAATCCTCAAGGACTAACTCATCCACCACATAATTAGGCTCCATCAGGAAGGCTAGATGACATGAGAGCAGCTCTTTGGGCACTCTCAAACGCCCAGAATCAGTTCATGGAGGAAACAAGATTATCAATCAGGAATCTAGAGATGCAACTGGGACAACTAGCTAGCAAGCTGAGAAACGGTATGCAAGGGAACCACCTTAGCAATCTGCACGGACCCAAGAAGCGATCTTAGAGCAATTGATGTGACGAGTGGCAAACAAATGGAGACAGGTTCATCCCCAATATGTCCAGAAAAAGAGGTTGAACCCAGTGAGGTGAGTGAGCCAGCAATCATTGACACGCCGCAGGTGAAGATACTATATCCTCAGAAACTTAGAAAGAATTCTCTTGACAAGTTGTTTTCTAAGTTTCTGGAGATCTTTAAAAAACTGCACATCAACATTCCATTTGCTGAAGCCTTAGAATAAATGCAGAGTTATGTAAAGTTCATAAAGGAGATCCTCTGTAAAAAAGGAGGTTGGAGGAGTATGAAACTGTGGTGTTGATACAGTGCCATCCTACAGACAAAGTTACCTCCGAAGTTGAAAGATCCGGAAAGTTTCACCATCCCTTGCACTATAGGAAAGTTTGAATGTCAGCAGGCTCTATGTGATTTGGGGGCAAGTATAAATTTGATGCCCTATTCGATTTTCTGCAAACTTGGAGTGGGGGAAGAAATACCTACAACCATCACCTTACAGCTAGCCGATCGCTCCATCGTCCACCCTAGAGGAATCATTGAGGATGTGTTGGTTAAAGTGAACAAGTTCATCTTCCCCTTCATCATCCTAGACATGGAAGAAGATGAAGAGATGCCCATTATCCTTGGCAGACCATTCTTATCCATATGAAAGGCACTCATTGATGTCCTAAAAGGTGAGCTGAGACTTCGTGTTCAGGGTGAAGAAGTGATTTTCAATGTATTCAGGGCAGCAACTTACCCAAGGGCAAGTGATAACTGTTATGCTATTGATGTGGTTGATGAAACAGTTTCTGAAAACGGGTTCCGGAGTGCGGATGTTCTTGGAACGGTGATGACACTATGGGATGAGGATAGTGGTAATGACACAGAATGGATGGAGTATGCGAATTGGTTGGATTCCCATGAGCCTTGCTACAAGAGAAAATACGAGGAGCTGGGAACCATACTAGAGAGACCAGTGTCATCCACAGAACAAGCTCCAGAACTAGAGTGAAGGCTCTGCCAGATCATTTGCACTATCAATATCTAGGTGAGAATCAATCCTTACCAGTGATCGTATCATGTCATCTATCCAAGGTGGAGGTTAAAAAACTGTTGAGAGTATTGAGGGCTCACAAGCTCGAAATTTGGTGGACCTAGCAGACATTAGAGGGATAAGTCCTTCTACAGTAATGCACAAAATTTGTCTAGAAGCTGAGAGAAGACCATCCATTGAGGCACAGAGGAGACTAAATCCAACCATGAAAGATGTGGTGAGAAAATAGATCCTGAAATGGCTTGATGCTAGGGTGATTTATCCTATCTCTAGCAGTGCATGGGTAAGCCCTGTGCAAATGGTACCCAAGAAGGATGGCATGAATGTGGTGACTAACGAAAAGAATGAGCTTATTCTATCCAGAACAACTACAGGGTGGAGAATGTGTATTGACTACCACAAGTTGAACAAAGCAATCAGGAAGGATCATTTTCCTTTGCATTTTCTGGACCAAATGCTTGACAGGCTTGCAGGACACAACTACTATTGCTTCCTAGATGGCTATTCAGGGTATCATCAAATTGACATCTCTCCAGAAGATCAGGAGAATACAACGCCCGCATGCCGGCACAGTACGTTTGCTTTCAGAAGAATGTCATATGGGCTTTGCAACTGTTACACCTCGTAAGTTTAAGACAATAATTAAGAACGTCATTAAGGAATAAGGTTCGGATATTGGATATAAAGTATAATTATACAAGCAAAATACGGAAGTTGGTGTTCCAAAGGATGTGAGTCCGAAAAAATTCTTTTTGGTTACTACGAGCGTGTTAAGGGATTAAAAATGTTAGTTGTATATTCCCATTATGGGTAGTAGCATATTATAAGAATTTCGACATGAAGAATACGAGACCTTATGAAATTCTCGGAAATTAAAAGAAGTAGGGTTAAGAGTTATTAATTGGGGAACTTGGGGACCAAGGTGTAAATACACCAAATCAGATTTTTATTCTTATTAACCTAAAACCTCCATTCTTTTCATTAGACTCCTAGAACACAAGATAGAAAAATCCTCATCTCTTCCTCCTCACCCACCCCCCAGCCGAGACACCCCCTTTTACTACAACAATTGAAGTTTATTTTACCCTCCTAGATTAAGAATGTTCACCTAGACTAGAAGCCAAAAATTAGAGAAAATTAGGGCAGAAATCGGGATTTGCTGGTAGATTTTTAGTCAAATTTGTATGGGTATATCTCCTGGTCTATTAGGAGTTTTTAGGTGTTTCAAAAGCCTAATATGAATTTCGTCGAGTCTAGTTTCCAACAAAATAAACCTCTCATCGATAGGACATTGTAGTAGAGAGTTATGGATGTTACAAGTTCAGCTGGCAGAACAGTGAATTCCGCCACTGCTGGGCCGATTCAGGCCAGGAAATTTCGGATTTTTGGAGACAAATTTTTGGAAGGAAAAGGTGTATAAATGATGGGTTAACATTTTTAAATGGTTGCATGTTGAATTGGAGTTGAAGAAGCGAAGAATTGGACAAGAAAAATTAGCGAAAGCAGTGGAGTCTTGGAAGAAGCGATGGGTTCGGTCTTAGGGACTGTTTTGGCGTTAAAATTAAAGTAAAATTCTTCTCTTATGATTTAATTAAAGTTGCATGTTGCTGTAACCTAAGTAATGAATGTGTGTTAAGAAGAAACTTGGTACTAAAGAGAATGCATGTGAGGTTTGGATGTGGTAAACAATTCTAGAACCCATTTTGTGTTCATTGAAATTAAGTATTATGTTGTTGATAATTGCATGTTAAAGTAGAGAAGTCTTGATGTTAAAGAAGTAATGGTTTACATAAGAATGTTGGAACATGAAGTGTGTCGTAATAAGTTAATAAAGAAAGTATGGAAGTATATGTGTTGTTGGCCAAAAATTGGTAGAATTGTCGGACGTTGTCGCGTTGTAATTAAGGGTTGTTTTCATTGGATAATTTATGGCTTAGGGGCTGATTTTTAGTAAGTTTAAATGCTGGAAATTCCATTTATAAAATGCATGAACAATATGGTAATTTTTAGATAAGTCCTTAAGGAAGGAAAGTATAACAAGGTGTAGAGAAACTTCACATTTTTCTCTCGTTGTTGATTGAAGTAGGGGCTACTTTCATGGACTACTTTAATATGGACTAAGGGATTGAATGAACATGGTAAATAGGTGTGTTAATCATCTTGATTATTGAATTGTTGTCTTTCATAAGTAAAAAGAAAGGAGGTTGTATGATTGTGTATATGTAGTATGTGGAGCCTAACTTGATTATATATTGGGATGGTAGTTTATTGTTGGTTTGATTGACTTGTTGGTTAATTGTGGATACGCACATAAACAGAGGAAATATTGCCCAAATTTTTATAGAAATAGGAAGCCGTTATTCAATATAACTTACGTTAGAAGCCCTGGAATTAATGGTCGTATTATTATTATTATTATAGGCTGACATACTAAACGAAGTGTATCCTAGTATTGCATTGATTGCGCGACTGAAAGGTATGTGAGACTATAATTTCTTTCCTTGGCATGATTTTGTGAAAATCCTTCTTCTTTCTTTTGGCATGAATTTTAATGAAAGTACGGCGGACGTACGTGATTCCTTCAAAGTCTAGTTTTAATCAAATGATGATTCATGATATATGATACGCTAAGCGCCTTGATTTTCTAAAATATGATTTAAATGATATATGATGTGATAATGCATTTTTTCTTATTCCATTGAGAGTCAAATGATAATTTAAGTTATATATGGTTTCTCATGATGTTCTGCTCGTGCCAAGTGCTATTATTCATTTCATCGAGTCCCTCATTACAGGGCCGAGACATGTTATACATATATAATTTCATCGAGTCCCTCATTACAGGGGCGAGACATGTTATACATATATAATTACATCGAGTCCCTCATTACAGGGCCGATACATGTTATACATATATAATTCCATCGAGTCCCTCATTACAGTGCCAAAACATGTTATACATATATGATTTCATCGAGTTCCTCACTACATGGCCGAGACATGTTATATTGATAATTTCATCGAGTCCCTCACTACAGGGCCGAGACATGTTATATTGATAATTTCATTGATTCTCTCACTAGAGGGTCGAGACATGTTATATACAAACTTATGGACATGATGACTCTGTGGGTAAGCATTCGGGGTTACTGATATATTTCTCTATTTTTCTTGCTTGATTATGATCTCATTCTGATCTTTCATGTTTTACATACTCAGTACATTATTTCGTACTGACCCCCTTTCTCGGGGAGCTGTGTTCATGCCCGCAGGTATACGTTCTCAGCTAGGTGACCCTCCGGTTTAGGGCATCTACTCATCTGTTGGAGAGCTCCATTGTTCCGGAGCCACTCATTTTGGTACAACCCTTTATTATTTGGACTTATGTATATTTTGGGCACGACGGGGTCCTGTCCCGTCTTATGTCATTATTGTACTCCTAAGTGCATGAAGCGGTTGTGGGTTGAACGTATGTAAATCTGTTTTGATCAGTTATGATGGTTGTATTCCGTGTTGGGGTGTTTCCGCATATTTGTGATGCTATTTGGTGGCAGCCTTGTCGGCTAGCCTGTTATGACATGTTGGTTAGTTGTGACTCCTCAGGAGACATGTACACCCTTATGTAAGGCAGCCTTGTCGGCTCTCATACTTTGGGTATATGTTATAAATGCAGTGTTATGCTGCCGAATTTTCTATTACCCTTAAGTGTCAGTTGACTATGTGACATGTTAGTGTAATGGCGTCATTATGGTGTCGGGTCGCGGCCCATCGGTTCGGATCGTGACAAAAGTGGTATCAGAGCAGTTAGTCCTCGGAATGTCTACAGACCGTGTCTAGTAGAGTCTTGTGTATGGGTATGTTGTGCACCATACTTATACGCAAGAGGCTGCCGGACATTTAGGATTGGTTTATATTCTTCCATCTCTTAGATCGTGCAATAGAGCTATGCTATTAGGATAATCCTCTTTCTGACGACTTACTATGTTTACAGCTATGCCTCTGAAGAAGGCGACAGCGGCCCAGAAGGGCAAATCTACAGCGGGGGATACTAGTCGGATTCAGAGAGTTACCAGGTCGTACTCGATCTACGGAGGCGTGTCCCCGACGATGAGCTACGCCGTCACCACCACGAAGTCCCGATTCGGTGGCATCGCGATTCCGAGACCCCAAAGATCTCGAGCCTTTCCACGGCCGAGGCGAGGAAAGAGCCATGAGGGATACGGTTCAGCTGCTGACTAGGTTGGTGACAACACAAACATATTGTTACACCCCGTAACTCCAGGACATGTTTAAGAGAATGTACGTAAGGAACTCAAGACTTGAAATTAGTACGAAAGGAAGAATTGTTTTTCCGACGGAAAATCTTCCGAACGTCGGAAAGGAAAAATGTTCGTTGGTGAGAATTAGGTTCTCAAAATGCATTAATTGAAGAGTATGGAACTTATTATCATTATGGAAATTTATTTTTACGGATTTGGTCGCGTGGGGCCCACCCGAGGAATTTTACGTTTTGTGGGACCCACGAGGGTTACGGAATTTTATGGAGGAATGGGAGGGCGACATGTGGCACCCCCCCACATTGGTCTTGGATGAATTGGAGCAAGGGTAAGATGGTCATTGACCAAGGTAAAAGATTAGTCTTGTTAGCATGATATTGTTGACCAAGGTCAACTTGTCCACTTGGCTATTTTATTAATTGCTCTTCATCCTAGCCTCACATGTGTTATTATCTAAGCCTTACTTTGTAGTATATATCCTCCACTAGTGCAAGACAAGTTCTATACTTAGAAAAAATTTCAAGAAAATATTGTGCTAGCTTTAGGTGCTCTAGGCCAAGGTGAGTTCTTGAGAGAAAAATTTTGCAAATGCGGATCATTATTCACAAGACTTTAACCCAAGGTCCCTAAGGGTATTGTAAGGATATCTCAATAGAAAGATTTCGGAAAAAGAGCGTTTTACGTTAGTCATGGCGAAACCCTAAGGTGTTCTTGACTTTGAAGTTGGAAATAGAAGAGGAGTTTTTCACAAGCTACAGGGTCGCAAATAGCGGATTGGAACGTTAAGAAAAGGAGTTGAAGTTGCTAAGGATCGACTTAGGGTTTTGGAGCATTTTGAGCTTAAGAAGGTATTAATCTCCGTCTTACTATTATAATTCAAGATTTCATGTTGTAGTAGTTAGAAATGATCATGTGGATTATATTATGAAGAATGATATGTGTTATGGCATAGTTGGATGGAATCCGAAAGTTGCATGATTTAGCCTTTAAGATTGTAATTCAATTTAGTTACTAGTTTAGTAAATCGCGTATGTTATCTAAAGAGTGGATTAAGGTGGTTATAATTGTTAAAGTTGTTTATTACTATATAACATGCTAGACCTAAGAACTTGGATTGAAAATGAATTGGAAAGGTTGATAAGTTGTTGCACTTTTTGGCCGAATTGACATTTGTATTGTGGACTAGTTTAATGTAATTTGTGGGGCGGAATTTTACGTCTGTTAAGGCGTGTAATCCCTTTAGTTAGTTGATTTGTTGGGCCTTAAATGTGGCGTGTTTGGTTATTGTATTCGGCCTTGAAAAGGTGGCAAAGTATGTAGAAACAAAGGAAGTCTTTGTCCGATTTTCCGTAGAATTTAGTGACTTAGCACTTAGAATATTCTACGTTGAAGCTAGAGGTTAATGGGCGTATTATGGCCAATTTAGGTTGAAGTACCAAGTATAGCGTATTACTTGAAGGATGGAATAGCTAGCAAGGTTGAAGTACTTTGGAGCTTTTTGCTACTTGTCGATAATCGTCGCGAGGTATGTGAACCTCTTCCTTCCTTTGGCATGATTCTATGTATGAAATATACATGTAGTAGTATTTCATGATTCCGTCTACTCTTAGAAGTTAAGAGGTAGTTATGTTGATTTACTCTATGTAAAAGCTACGTCTAAGAAATCCTAAGTCCTTACCAAGTCTTATGGGGGATGTTGGTAAGAGTCGTTAGGAAGTATTTGGAGTCGAGTTGACTTGGCTAATTTACGAATGAGAATAAGTATCGAACAAGCCATTGCGGCGTTAATAAATGAAAATGTAATGACAATTAATTATGTTAAAACAAGTAGAATTCTCCATCTGCGTAGAAGCTAAGATAAGACAAAATTGTATTACATTTTCTAGATCATGGCTACTTGAATAAGATCGTTATAAATAAGTATAACTTATTCACAACGCACCAAAGTATATGTTACTTAATTTAAAAGAGTTTACGTATGATGTTTTTAAGACTTGAAACTTGTTTTCTTAAAAGTTAAGAGACTTGAAGTATTTTGAAAGCTATGTGATTTAATTTGAAAGTATAAGTCTCTTGGTTATAAAAAGAATGAATTAGTTTAAGGCATAAATTTAGCATGGGCTTTATGGGAAGTTGGTTATAATAACTTTATGGGAGGTTAAGAGAATGGTTTTCTTCAGTAACATAAACAAGAAATGATTTGAAATAAAGAAGGGCAAATTGTTTTAAAGGTACCAATTGCTTAAGGTCTTTAAGAAAGAAGTCACTTGATTTAGAAGCCGATATTTGTATTTCTAAAAGGTATTGTGACTTGTCACGAAGGTAGAGATGACTTGATACTACGGTTGTTAGTATGCAGGAAGTTTTATTTGAAAAAAAGAGTCTTTCTAAAGGGTAGAGGTCGTGAATACGTTGGGTTAAATTCGGGTTTTATATGACATTATCGACCCGAGATGGTAGGCGGTATACGCTGCAGGCGAACTATATGACATTATCGACCCGAGAGATGGGCGGGCAATATACCTTTACGGGCGGACTATATGACATTATCGACCGAAGATGGTAGGCGATACGCTGCAGGCGCAACTATGTGACTTTATCGCGTCCCGATTTGGGGCAGGCGATATAAGCGTCCTCCGTAAAAGTCGGATTAGGTTATGAAAAATAAGTAAGTTAGATGGTAATAAACTTAATGACTTCTCCTAAGTATACGTAAGATATGGCTATAACTCTTAATGGAATGGAAAAGATAATGATATGCAATTAAGTTCATAAGTGGTAATGACACGAGGATGGTATGTACTTTTATACTTGCTCTGTCATTCTTTTATCTGATTATGATCATTTCTTGTACTTTATTTACATTCCATATTAAATTTTTGTTGTCGACCCGCCGAAGCTGCGTTAAATGTCATGAGTTTAGATCTGTGATTATGGATCATGACTTAGGATCTGGTTCGATTTGAGATGGCTCGATGTTCGGAGTTGTCATGGCTATGTATATTCGAAGTGCGGCGGGGCCTTGTCCGTCATAGTAGGTGTTCAAATCTTAGAGTGCGTATTCACGTGAAATTTGGATGGTTAGAATTGTAATTACATTTTTGGATAGTGTAAGCCACTTTTTGGGTGATTTATATTCTGGCGACCTTATCGACTTTGCCTTGGTTTTAAGAAAAAAATGTGTTACTTATTTTCCTTGTGATTTATTATGTTGTATGTTTTAAGGGTGCCTGGGTAGGGCACCGATCGCCCGAGTCGGGTCGTGACAAAAAGTGGTATCGAGCGATTAGTCCTCGGAAAGTGTCTACGCAGTGTCTAGTAGAGTCTTGATTATCGGTGTGTTGTGCACCATCTATAATCGAGGAGGCTGCGGGACATTTAGGATTGGTTTCCATTCTTCTCAATGCGAGATCGTGCGATAGAGGCGTATGTCGTTAGGGTCGTCTCTCACTAACGAGTTATGTTGATTGCACTCTGAGAAAGCGTGATGACCGGGAAGGACTATGTAGATTATGTATCGGGTTGGAAATGATTATAGTATAGTTGGTATTGTGACATACATCTATACGGAGTTATGTATGAGTCGGACGCGTGTTGCCTAGAATGATTTTAGATTACGAGAGTTGGTAAAGACTAACTAAATCTGGGAAGGTATGGAGCGATTAATGAATTCGTCAAGGTCTTCTCGGGTAGAAAGATTTATTATAGACCAAGAATAAGAGTTAAGTGCGACGGTGGGACATGGTGAGGACCTGTGCGGGTCGCATAGCTGGAATAGAGTGGGATCAGTTGGTAGTAGTTAAAGCTCGTGGCGAGTCCGCAGTGCAAGGCAAGTCTAGTTAATTGTTTCACGGGTTCGTGGGCGCGTTCCACGGAACAGTCGTGGCGGAAATGGCCTTACATTGTTTTATAGAGTGACCCAAAGATTAGAGGCCAAAATCGGTATGGAAGTTATGTATGTATGCTAGTAAGAGTTGGAAATGCGGAAGAAGTAGAGCTGAATCCATTAGAACCTTTCGAGGTAACTACGCAGTGCGTGTGTGGGGTGGTAGGCGGCGGGAATATGAGGTTTTCCGGTGATGATCTGATCGTCGGACCACTAGTAGACCTAGTAGAGAGGATTATGGTGACTTTGAGGTCATTATGAGTATGGGCTAGTTGGCCGTGAGTGCGAGTTGGCGTCTTAGTATAAGTTGTTATGTGGCCGTGGGTGGATGTCGCTATCTATTTAGATTGGACTCAGAAAGAACATTCGAGGGCGAATGTTTCTAAGGGGAAGAATGTTACACCAGTAACTCCGGGACATGTTTAAGAGAATGTGCGTAAGGAACTCAAGACTTGAAATTAGTGCGAAAGGAAGAATTGTTTTTAGACGGAAAATCTTAGAAACGTCGGAAAGGAAAAATGTTCGTTGGTGAGAATTAGGTTCTCAAAATGCATTAATTGAAGAGTATGGAACTTATTATCATTATGGAAATTTATTTTACGGATTTGGTCGCGTGGGGCCCACAGAATTTTACGTTTTGTGGGACCCGAGGGTTCTGAATTTTATGGAGGAATGGGAGGCGACATGTGGCACCACATTGGTCTTGGGCGAATTGGAGCAAGGTAAGATGGTCATTGACCAGGTAAAAGATTAGTCTTGTTAGCGTGATATTGTTGACGAGTCAACTTGTCCCTGGCTATTTTATTAATACTCTTCATCCTAGCCTCATGTGTTATTATCTAAGCCTTCCTTTGTAGTATATATCCTCCACTAGTGCAAGACAAGTTCTATACTTAGAAAAATTTCAAGAAAATATTGTGCTAGCTTTAGGTGCTCTCGGCGAGTGAGTTCTTGAGAGAAAAATTTTGCAAATGCGGATCATTATTCACAAGACTTTAACCCAAGGTCCCTAAGGGTATTGTAAGGATATCTCAATAGAAAGATTTCGGAAAAGCAGCGTTTTTACGTTAGTCATGGCGAAACCTAAGGTGTTCTTGACTTTGAAGTTGGAAATAGAAGAGGAGTTTTCTGAGCTACAGGGTCGCAAATAGCGGATTGGGCGTTAAGAAAAGGAGTTGAAGTTGCTAAGGATCGACTTAGGGTTTTGGAGCATTTTGAGCTTAAGAAGGTATTAATCTCCGTCTTACTATTATAATTCAAGATTTCATGTTGTAGTAGTTAGAAATGATCATGTGGATTATATTATGAAGAATGATATGTGTTATGGCATAGTTGGATGGAATCCGAAAGTTGCATGATTTAGCCTTTAAGATTGTAATTCAATTTAGTTACTAGTTTAGTGTCGCGTATGTTATCTAAAGAGTGGATTAAGGTGGTTATAATTGTTAAAGTTGTTTATTACTATATAACATGCTAGACCTAAGAACTTGGATTGAAAATGAATTGGAAAGGTTGATAAGTTGTTGCACTTTTTGGCCGAATTGACATTTGTATTGTGGACTAGTTTAATGTAATTTGTGGGCGGAATTTTACGTCTGTTAAGGCGTGTAATCCCCTTTAGTTAGTTGATTTGTTGGGCCTTAAATGTGGCGTGTTTGGTTATTGTATTCGGCCTTGAAAAGGTGGCAAAGTATGTAGAAACAAAGGAAGTCTTTGTCAGATTTTCCGTAGAATTTAGTGACTTAGCACTTAGAATATTCGACGTTCGAAGCTAGAGGTTAATGGACGTATTATGGCCAATTTAGGTTGAAGTACCAAGTATAGCGTATTCTACTTGAAGGATGGAATAGCTAGCAAGGTTGAAGTACTTTGGAGCTTTTGCTACTTGTCGATAATCGTCGCGGTATGTGAACCTCTTCCTTCCTTTGGCATGATTCTATGTATGAAATATACATGTAGTAGTATTTCATGATTAAATCTACTCTTAGAAGTTAAGAGGTAGTTATGTTGATTTACTCTATGTAAAAGCTACGTCTAAGAAATCCTAAGTCCTTACCAAGTCTTATGGGGGATGTTGGTAAGAGTCGTTAGGAAGTATTTGGAGTCGAGTTGACTTGGCTAATTTACGGCACGAATGAGAATAAGTATCGAACAAGCCATTGCAGCGTTAATAAATGAAAATGTAATGACAATTAATTATGTTAAAACAAGTAGAATTTTCCATCTGCATAGAAGCTAAGATAAGACAAAATTGTATTACATTTTCTAGATCATGGCTACTTGAATAAGATCGTTATAAATAAGTATAACTTATTCACAACGCACCAAAGTATATGTTACTTAATTTAAAAGAGTTTACGTATGAAGTTTTTAAGACTTGAAACTTGTTTTCTTAAAAGTTAAGAGACTTGAAGTATTTTGAAAGCTATGTGATTTAATTTGAAAGTATAAGTCTCTTGGTTATAAAAAGAATGAATTAGTTTAAGGCATAAAGTTAGCATGACGGCTTTATGGGAAGTTGGTTATAATAACTTTATGGGAGGTTAAGAGAATGGTTTTCTTCAGTAACATAAACAAGAAATGATTTGAAATAAAGAAGGGCAAATTGTTTTAAAGGTACCAATTGCTTAAGGTCTTTAAGAAAGAAGTCACTTGATTTAGAAGCCGGTATTTGTATTTCTAAAAAGGTATTGTGACTTGTCCTGAAAGGTAGAGATGACTTGATACTACGGTTGTTAGTATGCAGGAAGTTTTATTTGAAAAAAAGAGTCTTTCTAAAGGAGTAGAGGTGCGTGTACGTTGGGTTAAATTCGGGTTTTATATGACATTATCGACCCGAGAGATGGGTAGGCGGTATACCTGCAGGCGGACTATGTGACATGCTCGACCCGAGAGATGGGTCAGGCGGTATACCTGCAGGCGAACTACATGACATTATCGACCGAGAGATGGGCGGCGGTATACGCTACGGGCGGTATATGACATTATCGACCGAGAGATGGTAGGCGAGAATACCTTCTGCAGGCGGTATATGACATTATCGACCGAGAGATGGGCAGGCGGTATACGCTACGGGCGAACTATATGACATTATCGACGAGAGATGGGCGGGCAATATACCTGCAGGCGGACTATATGACATTATCGACGAGAGATGGGCGGCGGTATACGCTGCAGGCGGTATGTGACTTTATCGCGTCCCGATTTGGGGCCAGGCGATATAAGCGTCCCTCCGTAAAGAAGTCGGATTAGGTTATGAAAAATAAGTAAGTTAGATGGTAATAAACTTAATGACTTCTCCTAAGTATGCGTAAGATATGGCTATAACTCTTAATGGAATGGAAAAGATAATGATATGCAATTAAGTTCATAAGTGGTAATGACACGGCGGGATGCAGTATGTACTTTTTATACTTGCTCTGTCATTCTTTTGTCTGATTATGATCATTTCTTGTACTTTATTTACATTCCATATTCGGTAAATTTGTCTTGACCCCGCCGAAGCTGCGTTCATGTCATGAGTTTAGATCTGTGATTATGGATCATGAGCTTAGGGTCTGGTTCAGCATTTTGAGATGACTCGATGTTCGGAGTTGTCATGGCTATGTATATTCGAAGTGCAGCGGGGCCTTGTCGTCATAGTAGGTGTTCAAATCTTAGAAGTGCTGTATTCACGTGTAAATTTGGGTGGTTAGAATTGTAATTACATTTTTGGATAGTGTAAGCCACTTTTTGGGTGATTTATATTCTGGCGACCTTATCGGCTTTGCCTTGGTTTTAAGAAAAAAAAATGTGTTACTTATTTTCCGCAGCAGTTTATTATGTTGTATGTTTTAACGGTGCCCAGGTAGGGCACCAGTCGCGGCCCGGGGTCGGGTCGTGACACATATAGATAGGGACCAGGAGTTGACCCCAGGCGAGTAGTTTGAGGTCAGTGAATTCTTGGTGTGGTCACGAGTTTTCGGGACAAGGCAGGATGATCCCAGGAGTTCATCAAGCGAATCTGTGGGCGTTGAGGTGATAAAGACCTCGAGGCCCAGGTAAGTTGTATTGGCCTCATATCGGTTGCGGGACATAACTGTCAGCTGGTATGAGTCGTGGGAGTTGTCTAGGCGAAGTGCTCCTCCGTGATATGGGAGAGTTTTGAGGCTTTCCTTGGCCATTTTACGCCTAAAGGTGAGGCAGGCCGAGGTTGACGGTTTCACAGTTGAGGCGAGCGGCGGGGCGTGCGAGAATATAGTTTGGAGTTTGACTCATTAGCTAGATACGCGCCTGCTATTATGGCTGACATGGTGGATAGAGTACATCGGTATGTGATGAGACTAGACCGCTACTTAATTAATGGATGCATGGCAATGGGTCTTCAGCCAGGCATGAATATTGCCCGGGTACAGGCTTACGCACAGGGTGTAGAGGATGACATAGAGGGCGTCATCCAGATAGAGACCATGGTATGGGCCAGCATAAGAGGGCCAGACCAGTTGGGTATTCAGGTGAGTTTTGAGGCGGGCAGCCTCAACAACGTGTTAGGTATTCCTCGGCCAAGGCGGAGTGCACCGCCTGATCCTGGTAGGCGGTTTATTGCGCGGGGTATTGAAGGCTGGTCGAGGCTCGGGATTTAGATTCTCGGAGGCGAGGTTAGTCGATTGAGGCCATCTTTTCCTCGGTGTTCTGATGTGGCGAGCATCATCACGGGAATGTCGTCTTGCCATTGGTACTTGGTTTTCCTGCAGTCGTCAAGGCCATATGATGAGAGAGTGTCCCTATAGAGGTGGTTCGGGTGATATAGCTCATCCTACGGTCGATTCTGGTTAAATCGGCACTATAGCTATCGCCCCAAGAAAGGTATTGAGCGTCGATGAGCCGTTGTAAGTCGCGGTGGAGGTTCTAGTATTGGCGGTCCTTCGAACCGCATTTATGCTGGCGATGGGCGTGTTCGGGGCGTCACGGATGTTGTCATAGATATATTTTTGATCTTTTGAGGCGTGTATACATTGATAGATCCGATCCCTTTATCGTATATATTCCCCCTTGTTGCTAGTAGAATCTGAGTTGATAGAATCATTTGAAGTAGGAAATTGCAAAAGAATATTGTTCCCATGTGAGAATAAAAATGGGGTATTACTTCTGAAATAATAGGATTAATATAAGAATGAAAGCATTTTTCTTATTTTGGATCGAATGCTGGGAAGTATTGAACATAGGGATTAATTGAGTTTTTTTAGCAAATGACTTAGAACTTGGGAATGATAAGTGTCCCATTAGTGTGTAGTGGTGTCAAGCATTTTAAATATCGTAACCTCTGTAGTTCATATTTTCAGTTAATAAGTTATTTGAAGGATTGGTAACCAAGATATGTATTCATGCACAGTTTCAATGCATTGCTTCACGCAGAATGCTAAGACGGTGTTATTTGGTCTCTTGGAAGCTTCATCTCGATGAGATAGATATTAAAAGCTATACAGAATAGGTGGAACACTGCGGGGTGACACATAAGGGTATAAATAAAAGTTTTCATATGACCTTGGTGAATGCGTTTAATGATGTGGCTTTTAAAAAGAAACTGTTGATAGATATTGGAAGGGTACATGACCAGATATAAAGACCATTGGCAATAATGAGTAATTTCAACTGGACATTAAAATGGAATAGAAGAGTGAAGTGTCATGTCGCTAAGACTGAGATAAGGGATTTTAAACAGGTAGCGGATTATGGTGAAATAAGTGGCAAGCAGGGTGTATAGCGGCACTTACTAATCAAGAATGAGATAATAACCTAGATGCTTCTAAGGTATCTTTCATGAAACCATGCCTATATGATTCTCTTGGGTTAATTAGGTGAGAAGTAGGCATAAAGGCTCAGTAAAAGTTCAGATACTTTAATAGGTGAATGTTGAATCCTGAATTTCTATAGACCATAATAGAAGGATGAAAAACAGATAAGAGAGGTACAAATATATAGTGATGAATTCAACAAAGTGATAATAGATATTCAGTGCAATGTAGCCAAAGTGGCAAAGGTTGATCTGACGAAGATCTGGTAGTCGATAAGTCGACAAAAGATAGAACAAATGCCACTTGATGAGACAAATGGTAATAAGGAGAATAAGGAGGACAACAATGGTAAAGTGGTAGAAAAAGAACAACTCATCAAGGACCCGCAATTGAAGGAAAGAATCAAAAGCAACTCTTACTACTAAAGAATATGTTAAAGGAAGATGGGATAATGATGTCGATATGGGCGAGAATATGGCAGTGGAAGCGGATATGTCTATCATAAATATATTGATCAGCTGAGAAACTTAATCAGAGATAATATGAGGGATGATTAACATGACAAACTTAAGGACTCACTGGTGAAGGAGTTACATGAACTAGGTAGATATACTATGGTGTATGCAAAATGTGTGATCAAGGAAACATGTCAGATGTTTGTAATGTTCTTCTGGTGTATAGATGTATAGTAAGGATGGTGTTAAGGCTAGGCATTGCGTGAAAAACTATGGTGGAGATTTAAAACCACCAACTTTCTATGGACTAACTTTCTAGAGAACATGTACTCTAAGAAGCATAACCCTCAATATGCGCAATGAAAAGATGGTTCTCAGGTCTTGGAAATAATTCTTGAGGTAAGGGATAGGATTAAACAAGGAATATGGTGGGAAACAAAGAGTGGTTTGAATTGATGATCGTACCAAATTTGAAAACATTACACTACGTACTACTATCAGTGTTTCTTATTGAAGAAAGAGTGAAAGATGTCAAAGAACTGCTACGTGGGGATTGAAGGGATTTGTCAAGGCTAAGGTAGTATCTACCCGATAACATTGTCTCACGTATCACTACATACTTGGTATATACCCTGTGGATAATCTTTGGTGGATAGTGACAAGTTCTAGTAAATTTACTGTGTCAAGTGCATGGGATTTGTTGAGATAAAGATCCTACCTTCTGTTGTATATGGTAAATGCGGGTTAAAAGAGTGTCATTCAAGGTATATTTATTTCTATGGACGATGTGAAAATTTAAAAATTCTAGTGGATAAAGTGTTGCATAATATTGGAATTAATATAGTATCGAATCTTTGATATAATGTCTTACATCAGGAATGATAGATCACTTGTTTCGTCTGAGGAGTTGTCAAATCTATATGGAGATATGTTAACAATGCGTGGGTATACATGAATTGTCGTCATGTTAAGCATGAATTACATATTTAGGGGAAATATTACATACCATTACAAATTGAAGCAGGTGTACAAGGTAGTACTAGCTGGAATGTTGTGGCAAATTCGAAAATAGAGGAATATAGCACCGCATGAAGACTCTTTAACTTTGTTCAAGGTATTACATAAGATTCAGTTGAATATTCACAGGTAATTTGGTTCCTTACTTAACTATTTTGAATTGGTGAATTGCATGTGTGTTATATTGTGGCCCTGTGAGACATCTGTTGGTTTGCTGGTGATAGGTGGATAGACATAATTATAAATGAGACTCTGCCGAAATTTTTTCTAGCATAAGACTTGTTATGAACATTCGAGTACAAATGTTTCTAAGGGGGAAAGAATGTTACACCTCGTAAGTTTAAGACAATAATTAAGAACGTCATTAAGGAATAATGTTCAGATATTAGATATAAAGTATAATTATACAAGCAAAATCCGGAAGTTGGTGTTTCAAAGGATGTGAGTCTGGAAAAATTCTTTTTGGTTACTACGAGCGTGTCAAGGGATTAAAAATGTTAGTTGTATATTCCCGTTATGGGTAGTAGCATGTTATAAGAATTTCGACTTGAAGAATACGAGACCTTATGAAATTCTCGGAAATTAAAGGAAGTAGGGTTAAGAGTTATTAATTGGGGAACTTGGGGACTAAGGTGTAAATACACCAAATCAGATTTGTATTCTTATTAACCTAAAACCTCCATTCTTTTCATTAGACTCCTAGAACACAAGATAGAAAAATTCTCCTCTCTTCCTCCTCACCCACCCCCAGCCGAGACACCCCCCTTTTACTACAACAATTGAAGTTTATTTTCCCCTCCTAGATTAAGAATGTTCACCTAGACTAGAAGCCAAAAATTAGAGAAAATTAGGGCAGAAATCGGGATTTGATGGTAGATTTTTAGTCAACTTTGTAGGGGTATATCTCCTGGTCTATTAGGAGTTTTTAGGTGTTTCAAAAGCCTAATATGAATTTCGTCGAGTCTAGTTTCCAACAAAATAAACCTCTCATCGATAGGACATTGTAGTAGAGAGTTATGGATGTTACAAGTTCAGCTGACAGAACAGTGAATTCCGCCACTGCTGGGCCGATTCAGGCCAGGAAATTTCGGATTTTTGGAGACAAATTTTTGGAAGGAAAAGGTGTATAAATGATGGGTTAACATTTTTAAATGGTCGCATGTTGAATTGGAGTTGAAGAAGCGAAGAATTGGACAAGAAAAATTGACGAAACAGTGGGTTCGGTCTTAGGGACTGTTTTGGCGTTAAAATTAAGGTAAAATTCTTCTCTTATGATTTAATTAAAGTTGCATGTTGTTGTAACCTAAGTAGTGAATGTGTGTTAAGAAGAAACTTGGGATTAAAGAGAATGCATGTGAGGTTTGGATGTGGTAAACAATTCTAGAACTCATTTTGTGTTCATTGGAATTAAGTATTATGTTGTTGATAATTGCATGTTAAAGTAGAGAAGTATTGATGTTAAAGAAGTAATGGTTTACATAAGAATGTTGGAACATGAAGTGTGTCGTAAGAAGTTAAGAAAGAAAGTATGGAAGTATATGTGTTGTTGGCAAAAAATTGGTAGAATTGTCGGACGTTGTCGCGTTGTAATTAAGGGTTGTTTTCATTGGATAATTTATGGCTTAGGGGCTGATTTTTAGTAAGTTTAAATGCTGGAAATTCCATTTAAAAAATGCATGAACAATATGGTAATTTTTAGCATAAGTCCTTAAGGAAGGAAAATATAACAAGGTGTAGAGAAACTTCACATTTTTCTCTCGTTGTTGATTGAAGTAGGGGCTACTTTCATGGACTACTTTAATATAGACTAAGGGATTGAATGAACATGGTAAATAGGTGTGTTAATCATCTTGATTATTGAATTGTTGTCTTTCATAAGTAAAGAGAAAGGAGGTTGTATGATTGCGTATATGTAGTATGTGGAGCCTAACTTGATTATATATTGGGATGGTATTTTATTGTTGGTTTGATTGGCTTGTTGGTTAATTGTGGATACGCACATAAATAGAGGAAATGCTGCCCAAATTTTTATATAGGAAGTCGTTATTCAATATAACTTACGTTAGAAGCCCTAGAATTAATGGTCGTATTATTATTATTATAAGCTGACATACTAGACGAGGCGTATCCTAGTATTGCATTGATTGCTCGACTGAGAGGTATGTGAGACTATCATTTCTTTCCTTGGCATGATTTTGTGAAAATCCTTCTTCTTTCTTTTGGCATGAATTTTAATGAAAGTACGGCGGGCATACGTGATTCCTTCAAAGACTAGTTTTAATCAAATGATGATTCATGATATATGATACGTTAAGCGCCTTGATTTTCTAAAAGATGATTTAAATGATATATGATGTGATAATGCCTTTTTCTTATTCCATTGAGAGTCAAATGATAATTTAAGTTATATATGATTGCTCATGATGTTGTGCTCGTGCCAAGTGCTATTATTCATTTCATCGAGTCCCTCATTACAGGGCCGAGACATGTTATACATATATAATTCCATCGAGTCCTCATTCTGGGCGAGACATGTTATACATATATAATTCCATCGAGTCCCTCATTCTGGTCGAGACATGTTATACATATATAATTCCATCGAGTCCTCATTCTGGCGAGACATGTTATACATATATGATTTCATCGAGTCCCTCACTACAGGGTCGAGACATGTTATATTGATAATTTCATTGAGTCCCTCACTACAGGGCCGAGACATGTTATATTGATAATTTCATCGAGTCCCTCACTACAGGGCCGAGACATGTTATATTGATAATTTCATCGAGTCCCTCACTAGAGGGCCGAGACATGTTATATACATACCTATGGACATGATGACTCTGTGGGTAAGCATTCGGGGTTACTGATATGTTTCTCTATTTTCTTGGCACAATTATGATCTCATTTACTGTCTTTCATGTTTTACATACTCAGTACATTATTTCGTACTGACCCCCTTTCTCGGGGGGGCTGTGTTCATGCCCGCAGATATAAGTTCTCAGCTAGGTAACCCTCCGATTTAGGATATCTACTCAGTTGTTGGAGAGCTCTATTGTTCCGGAGCCAGTCATTTTGGTACAACCCTTTATTATTTGGACTTATGTATATTTTGGACATGACTTATGTCATTATTGTACTCATAGAGGTAAAGAGAATGATAGTAAAAATGACTTGTAATTCCTGCAAAAAAACATATTCACAGGGTTCGGCACTCCAAGAGCCCTCATCAGCGATGAAGGGAGTCATTTTTGCAACAAGCAGCTTGATACCTTGCTGGCACGTTATAGAGTCTACCATAGGACTGCCTTGCCATACCACCCGTAAGCCAGGCGGTGAGATTTCAAGCAGGCGATGAAAAGCATCTTTGGAAAAGACAGTAGATGACTCAAGGAAGAATTGGTCTACGAAGCTGGATGACGCACTATGGGCCTATAGGACAGCTTTCAAGACTCCCATTGGGATGTCACCATACATGATTGTATATGCGAAGGAATGTCATCTAACGGTGGAGTTGGAACACAGGGCAACGAGAAAGCTGAACATGGATGCCAAAGCAGCACGGTAGAATAGGCTGCTGCAACTGAATGAGTTAGATGGATTTCGGAACAATGTTTATGAGAATGCTAATATCTACAAGGAGAGGGTTAAGGCATGGCATGACAAGAACTTTATACGTAAAGAGCTACAACCTGGGCAACAAGTACTCTTATTCAATTCACGGCTGAGATTATTCCCAGGTAAGTTGAAGTCCAGATGGTCAGGACCATTTATTGTGGAAAAGGTGATCCCCTATGGTGCAGTCGAGTTGAGAGGAAAAAAGGGTGTACCATTCAAAGTGAACGGACAGAGAGTGAAGCCATACTTGTTGAATGACATAGAACAAATCAACTCTGTGGTCTATCTCAAGTCACAATGAAGATGAACTTTCATCCGGCTAAAAGACGTTAAAGACAGCGTTACTTGAAAGGCAACTCAAATTTTTTAAAATTATGCAATTTAGTTTAATTAGAATAGTCTCACTTTTGGTATTATTGTTATGTTGTGATGTCTGGTGAAGGAATGGGACATGAAGCAAGGAACAATGCTGGAAAACACCGAATCGGGAGTTTCAGCACCGCGGTGCCAGAAGATCAAAGAGGTCGCGGGAATTTAGGCACCGGGTGCCACTATGCAGAACCGCGGTGCCGATAGCGATTTCCGAAAAATAAAAAGGCCCTGAATCGTCAAATATCCTCCCACAGATACCGTCTCAGTGCAATATCCGCCGCCACCACTGCCAATTTGAGTCGTTGTATGTATGTAAGTCATCCCGTTTTAATTATTGAATCTTTTACACATTTATGATAATGTGTAGTTTAAGTTGGGGGGGGGGGGGGGAAGTGCTTATTTTATTTTATTATTTTGTCTATTTTTGAGTCTTTTGTTTATTTTTGTGTTTTATGTTTTTTTTTATGATCATGCATGTTGTGCTTATTTGGAACGTCTAGTGAACTAAGTGGGATAATGTAGTAGAATGAGAAGCTAAAATCTATGTGCTTAAGTTAGATATGTCAAAAATTCATGAAAATTTAATTATGTGGAATATTTGATGCTTAGCCTATGTGTTGTCAATTGAATAATGTATGTGAAGTCTGTTTGCTTGCTATTTGAGGCGAAATAGTTAGGATATACATGTTTAGGGAGATGATTCAGGCATTTATTTGTTAGTCCTTCTTACCATTCATTACCTACCTTGCAGTAAAGTGTATCCCTAGTCAGCCCCGTTGAGCCTAAAATAAGTTGTTTTCTTTGAAACCCCATGATTCATTCGTGTGCCATAAGCAATAGTTGAATAAAGGGATGAAAAAGAGTGAAAAAGAAATACAAAAAGAGAGTAAAAAATTGATGCACCCCAATGAAAAAGATGTAAAAGCTTAAAGTTTGGGGGTGCCTATGTGAATTATTTCATGCTCTCAAAAAGAGAAAGAGGATATAGGTATGAACTGAAAGAATACCAAAAAGAAGGACAAAATGGTTGAGTAAGAAAAATGTTTATGGTACGTAAATTGAGCCTAAATGCCCTATGTTACCTACCCCTACCCCTGCCTAAGCCTACATTACAACCCTAAAAAGTCCTGATGATCTCTAGAATGTATGTCTATGATTAGTGGAGAATAGCAAGTAAACAGGCCCATAGAACTAAATGAAATTGATATGCATAGGTTAAGTATTCATGCTTCCATTGATTATGACTGAAATGAATTTTCGAAATATCTTACTTGAAATTTTAGATTGCTAAATTCATGTTATATTTGTTCCTACATATTATCCCAACTGACGTTCATGTGTTTCTAAGCAACCTTGTGCAGATGCTTGATTTGAGTCTTTGAGTCTCTTTGATTTTGTTTCTTTGTTTTTTGTGTTTTGATCTTTGCTCGAGGGCGAGCAAATGTTAAGTTTAGGGGTGTTTGTTAGGCGTATTTTGTATACGCCTTTTGAGTCATTTTTAGTTAGTATTTTCCCATTTTCGTTCAAATAAGTGTCGTGTTAGGTTGTTTTTCTTTCTTTTGAGTCACAGCGGTGCAAAAAGACAAAATGACGAAAAGGAGCGAGAATTTGGCAGAAAATGTTCTCCCAAGGCAAAAAGGACGAAAGTTGGCAAATCAGTACGAAGGATTGTCAGCACCGTGGTGCCATATTTACTGAGAAGCCACAGGATTTTTAACACTGCGGTGCCAATATGCAGAACCGCGGTGCCATTATTATTGGGAGACTACAGGAGTTTCGGCGCGGTGCGTTATTATGAGAAGCTGCGGTGCGATGCGGAAAATCTCGATTCAGAAGAATTGGCTAAGGGCAGATTGGTCCATAGGGCATTAAATTTGGAACATATTTAAGCCCTAGGGATTAATGCTATGAGGGAGGTTGGTCATTCTACAACAAAACACAACACAAGACAACAAAGGAGGCTACAATTGGAGACTTAGTTCGCAGTAATTTCTTTTCTTTCATTTTTAATTCAGTTTATGTATGAATTTTGTATTAGTTCTTAGCGTGATTATGGCTAGGAGCTAAACACTTTATTAGAACTTTCCTTATGAATCGCTTGAAACTTATATTCATGAATTTATGCAGTAATTTGATTTCTTCTTCACTTGATTAAGATTTAGTCAATAATTGATATGAATGTTTGATAATTAATTGATCACTAATTATCATAATATATATGATTTCGAATCAAGAACCGAGAGGGGATATTTGGATATGCTGTAATTGACTAGACATAGGTTAAAATCGCGGACGACAGTACCCCGATACTTGTGTAGCATTATAGGTTAATGTTCTTAATCCTCCTGTGTGGTAAATCCTATCATAGAAATATAGAAGAGTTCTGCACTCGGGTTGAGTGATTATATGTCCTAACCGGAATATAAGACAGTTTAGTTAACCGTTATCTTAACGTAGAAGAAGAAGTCATTCTAGTTGCATTAAGGATTGAATATAGTAGATAGTCGAGGATTTTGGAAGCTCTAATTCATTCATAACTGATTACAACTTAAATAGTTCAGTAGTTTTTACAAATATTCTAGAAGTTAAACAAAAACTCAATTCAAATATCGATTGTCAAATAGATAACATTAAATAGATGAACGGTAATTAGAAGTCAGTCTCTGAGGACGATATTCGGTCTTATCAGACTATATTACTTGTCAACGATGTGTGCGCTTGCGTGAGCATTGAAATATCGTTATGATATTCACCTTCGATGAACTGCATTAATTGTAACACCATCTTAGTGTCAGAGATGGGGTTGCCGATGTTAGACAATTGGTCAGCCACTAGTTTCAATTGTTTACAATACTCAGTCATATTAGAAAAATTCTCAAGACGAGTGTTGTTGAATTGTTCCTCCAAGTAAACGGCGCGAGTGTTTTTATTGTCTTGAAATATTTCTTCCAGCCGTGTCCACAATTCAAGGGCAGAGGCACCATTTTTCATGATAGTGTAGAGCAAATACTTGGATACATTGTCATATATCCACTGTTTGATCGCAACATCAAGGTGATGATGCGTGGTGTCATCCATGTCGAGAGGGTGAGGGATAGAGTCGTCAATATGGTCAGGCACATGATATACACATGCATGGATTCGAAATAGTTCTACCCAATACCAGTATTGGTCATCTTCCTGATCAAGAGTGATAGGGATGAAATTATTGATGTTAGTGACAGTGAGAACGGGATGAAGCAATGGTGAAGAGAGGGTCGTGGGAGGTGTCTGGATGAAGACTAAGTCGGAAGCAGAAGCATCAGAAGATTGAAGAGTAGTCAAATGCTCCATTGGACTAGTATAGATTGAAAGGAAAATAATAAAAAAGACCAAGGAGGGCCGCGGCCGAGTGCAGGGGGAGCTAATAAGATTTTTTTTGTTAGGGTAGGATTTTGACTCTTGATATCATGTAAAATTATATCAAACTCTCTTGGGGAGACTCTTTCACTAATGTCAATATATATATATATGAATTTACAAGAAGAATCCCTATACAATATGGATCATAATTTTATCATAATTACATAACTACAAATATGGTAAGATACAAATAGTTGTACACGTTTATTTTGGCTAATAGTTATTGACTTAATATTATTATTGTTTATAGTTGTGGGTCTAAGGTTTGGAAATATTGCACGAGAGAATTAAGGAGACATGCCCATAACGTAAAGGTTAAGACGCGCCTTGTGGGCTCACCAAATGGGCACGGATGGTAGATGCAAGAGCCAGCTGCGGCTTCTGCCGCCGAAAGGTTTAGTAGTAATCCCTTCCACTGTCTGCCATGCCCATATAGTCCCCACGAAACACCTTTTCATCAATTGCGCCAGGAAAATAGATTGTGACAACTTGTTAACTTTGTCCCATTATGTTATCCTTTTCTTTTTGGCAGAAGCCACTACTATCCAACGTACAAGATAAGAGATCCATGAAAAGCAAAATAATGATAAGAAATTAATATCCGGTCTAATCAACCTCAAAAATTAGGTTATAAAAATGAGAATGTTTTAAGTTATATGAAGAGTTCAATTAAATTATTTCATATTAATGCGGGACTTCCACATGGGCACACTTAGACCTACCAACTGGAGTATAACCATTTGAAATTTAGATATTGGGTAAACTAGAAGTCGGGATGAAATTAACTCTGATACGATGATAAGTGTTAACGTGTAGTGTACATATTATACACTTATCATAATTGATATATATTTTATATATTGTGTAATAATTAGTGATGTATAATTATGATAGATTTATGATTCTTATTGGAATAGAGTTTCACATTGTACACTATATATATTTGTATTAATGAGAATGACTTTCAAAGGAGATTATTACAATCTTATGTGGTATCAAGAGTCATAATCTAAATCTATTTCGTGTATTTTCTCTTCCCCGAGACGCTGCCTGCCTTCTCCTTTTCTGCTTTCCGTCGGCTCCCTCGTCGAGAAAAAGATCAAAAGCAACATCACATCTTGTTTGCTTTTTGCCTAAACTCTATCTCGTCTACTTTGCGCCTACTGTGTGCCTGCAGTCTCTTCCGCTTTCTGCATATTCTTTTCCTTTACCCAATAAATCTTTGTGCGTTGGTTTCTCCTTTCCACCAAATTGTCACAAGCCTTTTCTTTCACTTAGTCCTTTCTTTTAGAATTTGACTGAAACACAGTGTCATCAGTTTCCTTTTCTTACACAAAACTGCAAAATAATTAATATTTCTATCCTCTATCGGAAAACTAATCAATTTTTTGATCCGTCAACAATTCGATAATGCAACGCAGTTTATTCGGCGAGTTGCGCGGTAATGATTCACAACAATCCGATAATGCGTGGTATATGGATACGGGTGCCACATCTCATCTCACCAACAATTCAGGTAATATTTCTCACCTGCGCCAGTTACCAACTCCACAATCTATTATGGTCGGTAGTGGTCACCGCAGTCCAATTCAAGGCTTTAGAAACACTCTTACCCCATTACCGCATCCACACTTCTCTCTTAAAAACATCTTTTATGCCCCAAACATCATCAAAAATCTAATTTCTGTCAGAAAATTTGCCACCGATAATTTTATCGCAATTAATTTTGATCTGTTTGGATTTGTCGTAACGGACCTCCGTACCGAAAAACTCCTTACGCGATGCAATAGTGAGGGGGACCTATATTCGTTCCTACTTACATCCGCTGCTAGTGTCACTCCTCCCACCGTTTTTACAACTACATCTTCCTCTACGTGGCATAATAGACTTGATCACGTTTTTTATTCTCCTAGAAATTGAAATTTAATCCAATACACCAAAGGAAATCTTTCTCATAGCTGCTTCGGGTGTCAGTTAGGGAAACACGTTCGGCTACCATTTACGACTTGTATGAGTACAAATTTCTCTCCTTTTGATATTATTCATGCTGATGTATGTACATATCTCATAACCAACAACTTAGGCCACAAATACTATTTGGTCTTTTTGAATGATTTCTCTCACTTACTTTGGGTCTATCTACTCAAACTAAAATCCCAAATGTTCTCTAAATTTGTTGAGTTTCGTGCACTGATTAAAACACAATTTGAAAAAGACATAAAATCATTTCAATGTGATAATGGTCGTGAGTTTAATAATTCCTTCTTTCATAAATTATGTGCGGCTAACGACATGATTTTTCGTTTCTCGTGCCCATATACCTCCTCTCAAAATGGTAAAGCCGAAAGAATTCTCCGAACCATTAATAATATGATTCGAACCCTCCTTTTTCATGCGTCCCTCCCCCCTAATTTTTGGGTATATGCACTAAAAATGACAAAAAATATTCTCAATATTATACCTATATGTGCTATTCAAAATAGGACACCCGCCAAAATTATATACTGTCGGATCCCCACCTATGACCACCTTAGAATTTTCGGTTGTCTGTGTTACCCCAATATGACATTCACGGCACCTCACAAATTAGCACCCCGGTCTACTCCGTGCGCCTTCCTAGGTTTTGCGTCCAACCATAAGTGGTACTTGTGCTATGAGCTCTCCACCGATAAAATTATAATTTCTCGCCGCATCACCTTTGTCGAATATGTCTTTCCGTTTGACAATATCAAAAAATTATGAGTCACTGATAACCAATTTCTCGAAGATTCGGACACATCATCGCTTGTCCATTCATCTTTGCCATTTATTCGGCGATGGCGGCCGCGCAAATACCATCATCCGCGGCCACTTGCATCCTACACCGGTGTAACACTATCACCACCACCTCCGGTTGCCACCACCGACATTTGTCATAGCCTCTCTGATTCAACGTCGTCTCTGCCTCAGTCTCAATCGTCGCCGACTACCAACACCTCTGTCAGTCGACACTCCGTCACGGACAACACCAACAACCCCAATCCACCACCGTCGCCATATCCGTCTTCACCCACCACAGATCTGCCCAGATCGTCGTCACCACCACTACCACTATCATATCTAGAAATGACACCCCACCCCGTCGCCGACACCGGTTCTAACTCCCCACCCATTCCGTTAGTTAGCTCCCAGAAATAGCAACCACCTAGTCTGTAAGTCAGCTCCTAGAAATAGCAACCACCACCAAATACGGATCGTACACTTGCACCCTCGCACCATATGGAAACTCGTGCCCAACACGAGATTTTCAAACCCAAAGTTCAATTTAACCTAGCTACACAAACCATATTCTCAATTCCCAAAAGCCCAAAATTAGCCAAACTTGACCCAAATTAGAATGCGGCCATGTGTGAGTAGTTTAATGTTTTAATAAAGTAACACACTTGGGATTTGGCTCATTGACCGAAGGGGGTGAATGTGATCCGTTGCATGTTTCTTTTTCGTCATAACTATAGAGACATTGGTGATCTAGAGAGGTATAAGGCGAGACTTGTGGCTAATGGCACAAATCAGCGTGAGGGTATTGACAGTGGTGAGACTTTCAGTCCGGTTGTGAAATCAACCACTATTCGTACAGTTCTAAGTATTTCTATGGGTAAGCACTGACCGATTCATCAGCTAGATCTAAAGAATGTCTTCCTACATGGGGATCTGAAAGAAATTGTTTACATGCACCACCCGCCTGGTTTTGTTCACCCTGCATCCCCTAGTATGTGTGTCGTCTTCGTAAGTCACTTTATGGTTTAAAACAGGCCCCTAGAGCATGTATGATCGCTGTACAGTACATTATGCGACTTGGGTTCGTCTGCAGCAAGTGTTATAATTCTCTGTTTACTTTTCATCGAGGTAGTAACATTGCCTATTTATTGTTATATGTGGATGACATTGTGTTTACTGCCTCCTCTGATGTGTTGAAAAATGAGATTATTTCACTACTTAAAATTGAATTTGTTATGACTGACTTGGGGAAGTTGAGCTATTTCTTGGGGATATTAGTGACTCGTTTTGCAGATACTATGTTTTTATGTCAGCATAAGTATGCAGAAGAGATAGTATACAGGGCTAAAATGGAAAATTGCAAGATCATATCCACTCCGGTTGACTCTAAATCGAAGCTTAGTGGTGTTGATGGTAACCCAGTGTCCGATCCCACCCTTTACAGGAATCTTGCAGGTGCACTTCAGTATTTTACCTTCACCAGGCATGACATCACTTATGTTGTTCAACAAGTATGCTTATTCATGCATGCCCCTAGGGAGCCTCATTTTACGGCCCTTAAACGTATCATTCGATATGTTAAGGGCACACTTGACTATGAATTCCATCTATACCCCTCAGCACCGACCAGGTTACTATCATATACAGATGTTGATTGGGCAGGCTGCCTGGACACGTGACGTTCCACCTCTGGCTACTGTGTGTTTTTAGGGGATAATCTCATTTTTTGGTCTGCCAAAAGGCAGACCACACTATCCCGTTCGAGTGTAGAAGTTGAGTATAGAGGCGTTGCTAATGTTGTTGCTGAGATCCGTTGGCTACAAAATCTTCTCTTCAAGCTGCAATGTCCCTTGCGTAAGGCGTCTTTGGTTTACTATGATAACATATTCGTCATATATTTATCTCATAACTAAGTTCAGCATCAGCGAACCAAGCACATTGAGATGAATATACACTTCGTTCGTGAGAAGGTAGCCCTTGGTCATATCAAAGTGATACATGTGTCGTCTTCCTATCTGTATGCAGATATATTCACAAAAGGTCTTCCTAGACAGCTCTTCCTCGACTTCAGATCAAGCCTTAGCGTCCGACATCCTCCCGCTCCGAATGAGGGGGTGTGTTAACGTGTAGTGTACATATTATACATTTACCATAATTGACATATATTCCATATATTGGTAGATTTAAGATCCTTATTGAAATAAAATTTCACATTGTACACTATATATATTTATATTAATGAGAAGGACTCTTGAAAGATTATTATAATCTTATATTAAAAAATAAATTTAGGACCTACTCAATCCTAGAGTTGGCTCATGAGACGTGTTTGCCTAAAACTACCTAAAGAGATCAAATATCCATTTCACAATCGAGGTGGGAAACTTCACATCCACATACTTATGATTGAATATTTGGAGCATGGACAATATAAGATAGAAATTTAACATCAGATAAATCATAAATTGGGATAGATTTGAATCTAATATCACGATAAAATAAATTTGAATCTAACTCAATCCTAATAATTACTTCATGTGATAAAAATGATCCAAAACCATATAAAAGAATCAATTATTTATCCTAAAATTGACGTGGAACTAAACAAATAGCTAGCCAAACATGTTTACGTGTCCGTTTGGACATTAGTTCGGAAAAATTCTCTTGATTAAAGTATCTAAAATTCTTTTAGGAACAAAAAGAGAGTGATAAAAATGCGAACACCATTCAAGCACAATCACACGTTTATTTCTTCAGAAATTATTTTTGGAAAGTTCTTCTCGTGAAAAATATTTCTTACCAAAAAACTATTTCAATGTCATTGTAGTATTTGTAAAAAATGGATCTTGGACCTAACTCAACCCCAAAAACTAGCTTGTACGGTGAGGATTGTCTAAGTGCAAATAAGGAGTCCATATTCCCATTTCATATTCGATGTGAGACTCTTAACACTTCACCGCACGCCCATACATTGTTAACTAGAGCGTGAATAATATAATTTGGAGGCACAACATCAGTGAACAAAAAATTGGAATTAGTCTGGCTTTGATACCATGTAAATAATGGATCTTGGGCCTAACTCAACCCCAAAAGTTAGCTTCTAGGATGATGATTGTCCAGTCCATATAAGGAGTCCATGTTCTCATTCGATTTTCAATGTGGGACTCTTATCACTCCCCGCACGCTCATACCTTGTTAACTGGAGCGTGAATAATATAATTTGGGGGCCCAACATCGACGAACAAAGAATTGGAATGAGTCCGACTATGATACCATGTAAAGAATGGATCTTGAGTATAACTCAACCCAAAAGCTAGCTTATAGGGTGATGATTGTCCAAGTCCATATAAGGAGTCCATAATGGATCTTGGGCCTAACTCAACTCCAAAACTAGCTTGTAGGGTGAGGATTGTTCAAGTCCATATAAGAAGTTCATGCACTACTACAGAATTGCGCTTGGATAGTGCTTTTTTCGCTTCTTGCATAGCGCTGTCTAAGCTACCGCTATGGTAGCTTGGATAGCGCTTAAAAAACGTTATGCAAACAGGCTACTACCATAGCGCTTTTATTTTTGAAGATACTAGCTTGCATAGCGCTTAAAAAAGCGCTATTTTTTACTTTTTATTTATTATTTTGGTAATATCCCTATTTTTTCACCTAATAAATAAAAAATCAAAAGGATAACAAAAAGAATACTCATTCAAAATATAATATAATATAATCATTCGCATAAAACATAATAATATATTTAAAATAATATCTCAATCATTAGTAGCTTACAATCATTAACAAATAACAATACGACATAGGCAACACTTACATCAAAATACTAACTAATAGCTTCAACCTTTCATTTTTTCTTTGATGAATCGATTGTACAAGTAGTCTGCCCAATTAATTCAAAAATTCTTCATTTTGCTTGGAGGATAAACTTTGAGTGGTGAACTATGAACAAACTGCAAAATATAGATGTTACAAAAACATAGTTAGAATAAAAACGTCCAATAAATAAATATACTTACACAAATAACCTCATACAAATATGGTTGGGTATGAACAATGACTCATATCATTTACTTTTTAAGAAATACCTACTATATGATATGTGCATGATTTTATTGATCTAGGAGTAAACCCGTTGATAAGCCAAAATATTTTCATACTGCCAAGTATAAAATGAAGATCGATATACTTACATAAAGAGGAATACTTGTATCACCCGAACTCAAAATATCCTCAATGAAACATCAAATATAATGACCACAATGAATACTATCGATCTGCCTTGGACACTATGAAAAATAACGTCCGATATTAATTTATTATCATATCTTATATATAACAATTTTCAAAATTGTAAAGTAAATACCTGAATATTTGACCAACTGAATCTATTGTATGTCGCCTTACTGAGACTAACACCTCGAAGAGTCCGGTACCCTAACATACCCCTATTTTATTTAAAGTAAACAATATTATACACATGTATATATATAAATTAGTAATGTAAAAAAATTGAAGAGCTAATTACCTTTCAATAAAGTTTTTCAAATTCGGACGTTGTGAATAGCTGGATTTCGGAGCTGGATCCATAAAGTATATCACCTCCGTTTGGGTATTGATACCAACTAATGAACTGCATAATATTTGAAAAGTTTATTGTATTATCAGTTCATTTACTGTTACACCCCGTATTTACAGGACATGTTTTAAGAACGTACGAAAGAACTCACAAGTGTTAAGACTTGAGACTTGTAAAAATTTATCGGAATTATGAAATTGTCGGAAAACGTATTATTGTGACGAATGGGAGGGAGACACGTGTCACCCCCCCTTATTGATGCTTGGACGAATTGTGCAAGGGCAAGAGGGTCATTGGACCTTTGTTAGCAAGACAAGTCTTGCAAGTAGGGAGCTTGAAAATTTTGACTAAGTCAAAGGGTCCACTAGTCTTGATATTTAATAAGACTTCATCCAAACCACCCATTTGGTTACATCTTGACCCTCCATGTCCCTATATAATACTACTAGTAGCAAGAGAGAGTCCAACACTTAGCCAAATTTACAAAAATTGGATGAACATCACACATTGCTCTCGGGTTCACTCCCTAGGGAAAAGAATTTTTTTTTGTTTCTTGTCCATTAAGCTCCACACTTTAAACCAAGGTTCTTGAGTGTATTGTAAGCATATCTCAATAGAAAAATCTCGGAAAAAGATAGTTTTCGGGTGAGTCGCAAAGCGAAAACCTAGTTGCTTTTCTAGGTTTTGGATTGGAAGTTGAAGGAAAGTTGTTGGTATGGTTCTAAGGGTGTCTCAAGTAGCGGATTGAAATGTCTTGAAGAGGCTATAAGTTTCTAGGGAGCAAATTCGGATTTGGAGTTGGATTGAGATTCGTTGAGGTATAATCTTGTCTCTTAAAAGTGTTACAAGACTATTTATATTGTTGTTAGCTTTACATGTTGCTAGCATGAAGTGTATGTGTTGAAGTTTATAAGTATTATGGATTGATGGTAGCTTAAATCCGGAATGTTATATTAGCCACTTGAAGTTGGATTACTAATTGGTCATTTATTAGAAATCGTCGCATGTTACTTACTTGAAGATTATAGTAGTTATAATCGATTGCGACTTGATATCATGTTATGCTAACAATTTGGATTGAAATGGAAATTGGATAAGAATTGGTGTTATGGTACTCAAATGTGGCCGAATTGGACATATAGTTTGTATTAGTTTGATATCTATTGTGGGGCGGAATTTTACACGTCTAGTAGGCGTGTAATCCCCTATTGTTAATTTCATTGATTGGGCCTTAAATGTGGCGTGTTTGGTTATTGCATTCGGCCTTGAAAAAGGTGGCAAAGTAAGTAAAAACAAAGGAGGTGTTGTCCGATTTTCCGTAGAATTTAGTGACTTAGCACTTGGAATATTCTACGTTTGAAGTAAGAGGTTAATGGACGTATTGTGACCATTATAGGTTGAAGTACTAAGTATAGCGTATCCTACTTGAAGGATGGAATAGCTATCAAGGTTGAAGTACTTTGGAGCATTTTGCTACTTGTCGATAATCGTCGCGAGGTATGTGAACCTTTTCCTTCCTTTGGCATGATTCTATGTATGGAATATACCGGTGGTATCATTTCATGTTTCCTTCTACTAGAAGTTAAGAGGTGGTTGTGTGATTTACTCTATGTAGTACTTTTCCTATCTTTTGAGCATGACTAGTTGCACGTATGTAGTACGGTAGACGTACCACACCTTGATGTCCTTTACTAGTTTTATAAATAGCCAAGTCGGGTGAGTTAGGAGATTAACTCACTTCTTTGAAAGAATAAAGGATGTCTTAAGTTTTATTAAGTTAAGGGACTTGAAGAGTTTTAAAGTATGTGATACTTGTTCCGTTTTAAACGTATAAGTCCCTTGGATAGGAAATTATATTTTGGCTAAGGTATAAAGTGAATATAACGACTTTATGGGAGTTGGTTATATTTGCTTTATGGAAAGATAAATGACTTGATTTTAGTGAAAAGGCAACTTGATTTTAAGGCATCAATTGCCTAAGGTTTTATAATAAAAGGAGTCACTTGATTTCTTAAGGTTAAGAGACTTTATTTTTCAAGTTAGGAGACTTGATTCTTAAAGGAAGAAATGAATTGATTTACAAGTATAGAATACTCGATTTGAAAAGACTTGATTTCAAAAGTTAAGAAACTTGTTTTCTTAAAAAGTTAAGGGACTTGAAGTATTTTAAAAAATATAAGTCTCTTGGTTATAAAAGGAATGGGGTTGTCTAAAACCATAAAGAGTTATAACGGCTTTATGGGAAGTTGGTTATAACGGCTTTATGGAAGGTTAAGAGAATGGTTTTCTTCAGTAATGTAAGCAAAGAAATGATTTGAAATAAAGAAGGACAAACTGTTTTTAAGGTACCAATTGCTTGATGTTTTTAAGAAAGAAGTCACTTGATTTAGAAGCCGGTAAATGTATTTCTAAAAAGGTATTGTGACTTGTCTTGAAGGTAGATATGACTTGATACTACGGTTGTTAGTATCTTGGAAGATTTATTTGAAAAAGAGTTTTTCTAAAGGAGTAGAGGTGCGTAGTACTTGGGGTTAAATTCCCGGATTTTTATGTGAGAAACGGAAGTGCCATGAGTTTATAAAAATAGAAGTCTAAAGGTTTAATGAACTTGCTTGTGTTTGCTTGTGATAGCTTTAAGTGCAAGTATTATATGTTACGTTGTCGTGACTCTCAGTTGGAGGGCCGGCTGTCTTGTTATAAGTTTACTTGGGCGCACCAAGCGATGTGGGATTCCAGGTATGCTTCCATTATGATTGATCCTTGACACGCTTATACGATGTGGGATTAGGGCATGTGACAAGGATGCGGGTTAGATGCCGGATCTTTTATCGACGTCTGCGGTGACGGGGATTCCGCGGTATGCTTCCATTGTGATTGATCTTGGCCATGCTTATACGATGAGGATGTCGGCACGCGCGGAGATGCGGGTTAGATGCCCGCGCGTTTTATTACTCCATGGCCATGCTTATACGATGTGGGATTTCGGGGCATGCGACAATGTTATATTTTTACTCCATGGGCTAGCTCCCCATGAAGACCTGCACCTACGATGAGGATGCCGAGGCACGTTATGGCCACGCTTATCCGATGAGGGATTCCGGGGCATGCGGCCACGTTATATATATATATATATATATATATATATATGTTGTGTATGTGTACGCCCACAGAGAGGTGGGATGCCACGCGCGCGTCACAGGGTTATATGTTACACCTACGTGCCGTGATGATGTGGATTCCACGCGCGAGATATATATATATATGTGTTGTGTATGTACGCAGACGGTGAGGTGGGATGCCACGCGCGCGTCACGTGGTTATATTTTACACTTATAATCGGCGATGATGGGGATTCCACGGGCACGCTTTGATATTTGTGTGACTTGATCGCGTCCCAGATTGGGCCGGGTAGTATATGCGTCCCTCCATAAGGGGCCGGATTATGTTATGAAAGTTAAGTAAGTTATATGGTAATGAACTTAATGATTTTTCCTAATCATGTACATAAGAATGTGACTATAATTTTTATTGAAAATGGGAAAAGATAATAAGGTACGATTAAGTTCATAAGTGGTAATGACACGGCAGGATCTGGTATGTATTTTTATACTTGTCCCTGTCATTCTTTTGTACGATTATGATCCGCATCAGACGTTATTTACGTTCCATATTCGTACTGTTAGATCGACTTCTTCTGGGCCGTTAAATGCCCGCAGTATTAGGTGCACAAAGTTGGTGATCCTTGTTCTTAGGATCTCGGTTGATTTGGGAAAAAGCTCCATTTGCTCCCGAGGCTTATCTGCGTACGGTTTCTCGAGGTTGTAGATTCATGTATATTCGTGGTATGGCGGGCCCGTCCCACCACGCTTGTTATGTTAAAACTCTTAGAGGTCTGTAGTCACATATTGTGGGTCAGTTTGTAAAGGAAATGAGGCAACTGCTTCGGTTATATATATGTCCAGGAAGGTAGCCCTATCGACTAACCTGTTGTTTTACTTCTGTTGTTTTATTTTGTAAGTTTCAGGTATGTTCCGCTGATTTTTCTCTGATGTATACCTGTAAGGGTGCCTGTGTAGGGCACCGGGCGAGCCCGGTTCGGTCGTGACAAAAGTGGTATCGAGCGATTAGTCCTCGGAAAGTGTCTACAGACCGTGTCTTCAGTAAGTCTTGATTATCGTGTGTTGTGCACCACATCTATAATCGGGAGGTCGCAGGACATTTAGGATTGATTTCCATTCTTCTCTCTTTGAGATCGTGCAGAGTCGCCCTAGTAGTCAATCCTCTCGACCCTTCTTATGTAATGATTATGCCTCCACGGGCGGCACCGTGGCCCGTGGGCAAGGCGCAAAGAGGAGATGCTAGTGGTACACAGAGGTTACGGGACTCGCACGCACTATGCACGAGGTAGTAGGCGGATTAGCGAGCTCACCACGCCGCGGTATTAGAAGAGCCAAGAGCGGCAATAGCTGTGGGTTCCGTGCGAGCCTCGATCCGCGGCCAGGGCCGAGTTTAGAGATTATGGAGAGCGGATCGGGCTATTGACTAGCATAGTGGTAGGCGTGAAGCGGAGCAGTAGCTAACCCAGAGCCGATTTTGAGGATTCGGGATTTTACGGGTGTAGTCTACGAGTTTTATGGTTCGAGATCGAGGATGATCCTCGAGAGTTCGTTCGGCAGCTACGCCGGACTATGCAGTGCTTAGGCCTCAAGACAGTCAATGTGTTAGCTTCTACCTGTTACGCGATATTGTGTTGAACTGGTTTGAGTCTTGGGAGTCGCCGAGAGGTGTGCTCGTCCGTCGGCATTGGGATGAGTTCACGGAGGCCTTTCTTGATCACTTTTTGCCTCCTGAAATGAGGAGAGCCCGTGTTGATAGGTTCTTGTCATTGAGGCAGAATGAGGACCATCAGGGAATACAACCTGGAGTTTGACTCATTGTCCAGGTACGCGCACACTATTGTGGGCGATATGGCGATGAGTTCAGATTATGTGATGGGGCTAGACCATTATATGATTACTGCATGCCTGGGAGTGGCCCTTCAGCCAGGTATGGATATTGTCAGGATTCAGGCTTATGCGCAGGGGATAGAGGACAGAGAGAGAGAGGGTCAGCTAAACTCAGGCCAAGAAGGCCGGGACTACAGGTTCCGTGGTAACTTTCGAGGCGACAAATTTCAACGGCAGACTAGGTCTACATCTCACCAAGACAGAGTGCTCCTTCCCAGTCTTCCGCCGAGGTTTGGTCGCCGGGATATTCGGGAGCGTGTCAGGCCTGTGGCTCTGAGTTCACAGATGTCCGAGAATAGTAGCGAGGAAGCCACCTTTGCTGCAGGTCACCGTAGTAGATTCCATTTTAGGAATGTCGACTACTTGACAAATTGTTATGCTCATGACGCAGGCCATTTCGTGAGAGATCGTCCACCAGGTGGCACTGGTGGGATAGCGCACCCATCGGATCGGGCGGGTTCTTCGCCTTCCATAGCTAGGCAGATGTTTATGCACCAGCCGTGATGCAGGCCGTGGTGGTAGTTCCCAGTTTTAGCGGTCCTTTGAACCGCCTATATGATTTCAGGTATGTCTTTGGCCCTTTAGAAACTTGTATGCATGATAAAGTTGCGGTATGTTTAAGTTTCATGAACAAATTATATTGAGACTATGTATATGTTAGAAAGAGTTGGAAGTACGAAAAGATAATCTCTTTTGGGCTTATGATGGACAGATTTGCGTGTGCGAGGTATTAGGGCCATGGGTGGCATTGTTGGTATGTCGGGGTTGTGAAAGGAAACTATGTCGCTAATTATAAGTTTGACTCCGAAAGAACATTCGGGGACGAATGTTTCTAAGGGGGGAAGAATGTTACACCCCGTATTTACAGGACATGTTTTAAGAACGTACGAAAGAACTCACAAGTGTTAAGACTTGAGACTTGTAAAAATTTATCGGAATTATGAAATTGTCGGAAAACGTATTATTGTGACGAATGGGAGGGAGACACGTGTCACCCCCCCTTATTGATGCTTGGACGAATTGTGCAAGGGCAAGAGGGTCATTGGACCTTTGTTAGCAAGACAAGTCTTGCAAGTAGGGAGCTTGAGAATTTTGACTAAGTCAAAGGGTCCACTAGTCTTGATATTTAATAAGACTTCATCCAAACCACCCATTTGGTTACATCTTGACCCTCCATGTCCCTATATAATACTACTAGTAGCAAGAGAGAGTCCAACACTTAGCCAAATTTACAAAAATTGGATGAACATCACACATTGCTCTCGGGTTCACTCCCTAGGGAAAAGAATTTTTTTTTGTTTCTTGTCCATTAAGCTCCACACTTTAAACCAAGGTTCTTGAGTGTATTGTAAGCATATCTCAATAGAAAAACCTCGGAAAAAGATAGTTTTCGGGTTAGTCGCAAAGTGAAAACCTAGTTGCTTTTCTAGGTTTTGGATTGGAAGTTGAAGGAAAGTTGTTGGTATGGTTCTAAGGGTCTCAAGTAGCGGATTGAAGTGTCTTGAAGAGGCTCTAAGTTGCTAGGGAGCAAATTCGGATTTGGAGTTGGATTGAGATTCGTTGAGGTATAATCTTGTCTCTTAAAAGTGTTACAAGACTATTTATATTGTTGTTAGCTTTACATGTTGCTAGCATGAAGTGTATGTGTTGAAGTTTATAAGTATTATGGATTGATGGTAGCTTAAATCCGAAATGTTATATTAGCCACTTGAAGTTGGATTACTAATTGGTCATTTATTAGAAATCGTCGCATGTTACTTACTTGAAGATTATAGTAGTTATAATCGATTGCGACTTGATATCATGTTATGCTAACAATTTGGATTGAAATGGAAATTGGATAAGAATTGGTGTTATGGTACTCAAATGTGGCCGAATTGGATATATAGTTTGTGTTAGTTTGATATCTATTGTGGGGCGGAATTTTACACGTCTAGTAGGCGTGTAATCCCCTATTGTTAATTTCATTGATTGGGCCTTAAATGTGGCGTGTTTGGTTATTGCATTCGGCCTTGAAAAAGGTGGCAAAGTAAGTAAAAACAAAGGAGGTGTTGTCCGATTTTCCGTAGAATTTAGTGACTTAGCACTTGGAATATTCTACGTTTGAAGTAAGAGGTTAATGGACGTATTGTGACCATTATAGGTTGAAGTACTAAGTATAGTGTATCCTACTTGAAGGATGGAATAACTATCAAGGTTGAAGTACTTTGGAGCATTTTGCTACTTGTCGATAATCGTCGCGAGGTATGTGAACCTTTTCCTTCCTTTGGCATGATTCTATGTATGGAATATACCGGTGGTATCATTTCATGTTTTCTTCTACTCTTAGAAGTTAAGAGGTAGTTGTGTGATTTACTCTATGTAGTACTTTTCCTATCTTTTGAGCATGACTAGTTGCACGTATGTAGTACGGTAGACGTACCACACCTTGATGTCCTTTACTAGTTTTATAAACAGCCAAGTCGGGTGAGTTAGGAGATTAACTCACTTCTTTGAAAGAATAAAGGATGTCTTAAGTTTTATTAAGTTAAGGGACTTGAAGAGTTTTAAAGTATGTGATACTTGTTCCGTTTTAAACGTATAAGTCCCTTGGATAGGAAATTATATTTTGGCTAAGGTATAAAGTGAATATAACGACTTTATGGGAGTTGGTTATATTTGCTTTATGGAAAGATAAATGACTTGATTTTAGTGAAACGACAACTTGATTTTAAGGCATCAATTGCCTAAGGTTTTATAATAAAAGGAGTCACTTGATTTCTTAAGGTTAAGAGACTTTATTTTTCAAGTTAGGAGACTTGATTCTTAAAGGAAGAAATGAATTGATTTACAAGTATAGGATACTCGATTTGAAAAGACTTGATTTCAAAAGTTAAGAAACTTGTTTTCTTAAAAAGTTAAGGGACTTGAAGTATTTTAAAAAATATAAGTCTCTTGGTTATAAAAGGAATGGGGTTGTCTAAAACCATAAAGAGTTATAACGGCTTTATGGGAAGTTGGTTATAACGGCTTTATGGAAGGTTAAGAGAATGGTTTTCTTCAGTAATGTAAGCAAAGAAATGATTAGAAATAAAGAAGGACAAACTGTTTTTAAGGTACCAATTGCTTGATGTTTTTAAGAAAGAAGTCACTTGATTTAGAAGCCGGTAAATGTATTTCTAAAAAGGTATTGTGACTTGTCTTGAAGGTAGATATGACTTGATACTACGGTTGTTAGTATCTTGGAAGTTTTATTTGAAAAAGAGTTTTTCTAAAGGAGTAGAGGTGCGTAGTACTTGGGGTTAAATTCCCGGATTTTTATGTGAGAAACGGAAGTGCCATGAGTTTATAAAAATAGAAGTCTAAAGGTTTAATGAACTTGCCTGTGTTTGCTTGTGATAGCTTTAAGTGCAAGTATTATATGTTACGTTGTCGTGACTCTCAGTTGGAGGGCCGGCTGTCTTGTTATAAGTTTACTTGGACGTACCGGCAGTGACGGGGGATTCCACGGGTATGCTTCCATCATGATTGATCCTTGGACATGCTTATACGATGTGGGATTCGGCAAGTGACCGGACGCGGGTTAGATGCCGGATCTTTTATCGACGTCTGCAGCGATGGGGATTCCGGGTATGCTTCCATTGTGATTGATCTTGGCCATGCTTATACGATGAGGATCGGCATGCGGCGAGATGCGAGTTAGATGCGCGTGTTTTATTACTCCATGGCCATGCTTATACGATGTGGGATTCGGGCACGCGACCATGTTATATTATTACTCCATGGGCTAGCTCCTATGAAGACTGCACCTACGATGAGGATGTCGAGGCACGTTATGGCCATGCTTATACGATGTGGGATTAGGGGCATGCGGCCGCGTTATATATATATATATATATATATATATATATATATATTGTGTATGTGTGCACGGCGGTGAGGTGGGATGCCACGCGTCACACGTGGTTATATGTTACACCTACATTGGCGATGATGTAGGATTCCACGGGCGAGATATATATATATATATGTGTTGTGTATGTACGCCCGATAGTGAGGTGGGATGCCACGGCGCGTCACATGGTTATATTTTACACTTATAGCGTCGCGGTGATGGGGATTCCACGCACGCTTTGATATTTGTGTGATTTGATCGCGTCCCAGTTGGTAGGGTAGTATACGTCCCTCCATAAGGGGCGGATTATGTTATGAAAGATAAGTAAGTTATATGGTAATGAACTTAATGATTTTTCCTAATCATGTACATAAGAATGTGACTATAACTTTTATTGAAAATGAGAAAAGATAATAAGGTACGATTAAGTTCATAAGTGGTAATGACACGGCGAGGATCCGTATGTATTTTTATACTTGTCCTGTCATTCTTTTGTACGATTATGATCATTTCTTCATGCGTTATTTACATTCCATATTCGGTACTGTTATCGACTTCGCGAGCTGCGTTCATGCCCGCAGTATTAGGTGCGAGTTGGTGATCCTTGTTCTTAGGATCTCGGTTGATTTTGGAAAAAGCTCCATTTGCTCCGGAGGCTTATCTCTTGTACGGTTTCCCGAGGTTGTAGATTCATGTATATTCGTGGGGTACGGCGGGCCCTTGTCCCACCACAGTTGTTATGTTAAAACTCTTAGAGGTCTGTAGTCACATATTGTGGGTCAGTTTGTAAAGGAAATGAGGCAACTGCTTCGGTTATATATATGTCCAGGAAGGTAGCCCTATCGACTAACCTGTTGTTTTACTTCTGTTGTTTTATTTTGTAAGTTTCATGTATGTTCCGCTGATTTTTCTCTGATGTATACCTGTAAGGGTGCCCAGGTAGGGCACCAGTCGCGGGCCCGGGGTCGGGTCGTGACATTTACAATATATGTGGCTTTGTAATGTCTAATACAATAATCATGTGAAAAGAGTACTTGAGTAAATTATGAAAACTCAATTAAGATAATGTCAAGTAAAAGCATGCCTAGAAGGCTAGAAATAACTGAAGACAACATATAATAATTAAATATTATGTTAAAACTCACCCAACATTATGCGGCACCAATAATAGATGGTTTTTTTCCTTCATACTTGAGCAGACATTCGGCCAAATGATTGGACGATGTTGCACTACCTATCATGGGCGCAATATGGGGCGACACAAAAGAAAACTTGCTGGCCAACTCGACATTCTCGGAAAGATAAACTTCACCCAAATACCTTAAACAATGCATAATACATAAGTTTTATAAAATATTTATATAGCATATTTTATATAAAATAAGATGGACAATTTTTAATAATTTTATTACATAATATAGAATGTAATGCTTGAATAGTAAGGATATCCACGTACACAAGAGAATCGCACTTAGCCATCCATCATCCAAAATCTCCAAGATATGTTCATGAACTATACATTCATTCCAAGGATCTCCATCAAAATATACTTTCATGGGAACTTCTATGTTGGTCACAATAGTTGGGAATGCGAGACGCAAAGAATGCAGCATCATAGGATCGTGAGGAGAATCTCCACACTTGGGATAACCTAATGCATTAGCACAAACTGTTGACTCCACAGTTTTCAAAGTAGCCGTAACACCTATAGGAACTTTCTGACTCCTCTTATCCATCTTCTTAAGAGGTGGGCACTATAAACAACGAATTTTGAATGGTCATATATCAGTAAGGTTAGTTCTAGTATATTCTTCAATCATATTTTCAGAATCAATAAGCAATATCCAGAAAATGGGCAGATACCAACTGGCAAAGAAAACTGTATGCAGTATAATGACCAGTGTACTGCATTTGTATCCATCCTTAACCTCAAGGTAGTTGTCTGTTTTGGTTATCCATTCCTATAGTTGAGTACCAACTACCAAATATCAAGTCTTTTTTGATTAATAATTCTTCACTAAACTACTAATTCTTCATTAAGTTGTAGATCATTTGACACTATTTTCAAAGACACAAGCTTTTTTGGCCATGAAATGAAATGTCCAACAGCTTCTCCTATAATCCTAACTTCATCAGTACGTTGCGGCACCTCTGATTGTTTCTCAGATTCTTGCGCCACCTCAAATTGTATCCTCGCATAACCTTCTGGCAGTGGAACACCATGAAGAACTTCCTTCGGGACATTATGCAACATACCCTGCCCAATATATCTACGGGGATTCTCAACGTACAAATAACATTTAATCGGATCCTACCAATGAACAATATGTTAGTCTTCATTTAATAAATATATTTATTAGCCACACATGAATACTTAATATACCTCAGGAAGATTCTCATCCAGAACATCATCATCGTCATTAGAATTCATGGCATTCTCCACATCAAAATTATCCATATGACTAGAACCACAAGAAGGCACCATAGACTGATAGCCTTTAGTCTTCATCTCCATCATGTCTTTCTCTATTTTACTGAATTACCTTTTCAACTTTGACAATTCAGACACTTCAGATACTGAAGATAAAGATCTCTTTGTAACACCAAATCCACATCCTCGCATACGCCCAGGATACTGTATTGGAATTGATCGATCAAGCAAATATTCAACTGCAATATCATTTAGCTCATCTTCTATCAACTCTTCTGCTATGCGAACCTAAAACAAACAACATTGATTAGAGAAATGCTCACTACAATAATTAATTTTACTGTTCACTACAAAGGATGCATGTATTTTTCACCCAGCCTCACTGTGTTTGTTGTTGTTTCTGTTGCGATTCAAAATGTAGCTATACCGAAATAGCAATTTTGCAATGCGAGCTTGGAGCTAAGCGCAGCAATTGCTGTTGCTTTCTATTGCGATTCCTACACCGAGCTAAACAGAACAACAACAAATGAATGCAGGAGCTAAACAGAAACATCAACAACTGCAGCTTCTATCTTTTCCTCTCTATGGTACGTCCTGTTGCTAATGTTGACCTTATAGAATTGTAAAAATCTAGAATTCCAAATTATCAACTGATATTAAAGTCCAAGCATCACAACTTTCTTTAAGTTCTCTGCTTTGAACGCATGAATTGTAGGAAAGACGTAGCATGAATTGTCATATAATATTACCGCATCCTCAAGTATTCTCAAAGAACTAGGATCATAAATCTGGTACTCAACATTCATCTTCGCATACTTCCAAGTATCGAAGCGAGTTACTACAGGGTCCACTTCCCCTTCACGTTGTTTCTCTTGAATCTGCAATTTTCGAGACCAAAATTAAATTGTATATCTTCTGTAAATGAAGTTATATAATACTATTATAGATAATTAATACATACAATCTGATCTCTCAGCCGCGCATAACCCACACATGCTTTCCTATATCGCGCCTTCATTGATTCCGCTCTCACTTTGTTTATTTTGCTTTTTTTCCTACAATTGAAAGTTGTCGTTAGTCGGTTTAAATTGTAATCCTCATATTGAATGTAATGTAATAACGTGAACGTTACCTTAAAATCTAGAGTCAATGAATATTTCACGAAATTCTCCCAATACAGAGACACAGAAGACAACTGCGAGTATATGAAAGGTGGTTCATCCGAGTAGTTACCCTCACTATATCTCGCAAGATTCCTCAACCTTGTCCGAAAAACTCTGTGCAGGTAACCGACACGAGAAAGAATTAATTTCTTTTTTGATTCATCCAGCCCAAATGTTTTCTGTTGCAACATATGACAATATTAACTACAACCATATAACTTAGACTTAAAAAGTACTAAATTAAAAAAATATACCTTGACTTCATCCCAATATTGTTCTTTCAGGGGCAACAAATCTTTATTACGTCAATCAGTAATCAAAATTGGAAAAGTTCTACAGGAAGAGCCAAAGAAATGTGCTTGGGTCATCGACTCTTTGCCAATTGGTTGGCCTATTTCATTAAAATTCACCTTTATTACATCACCTCTGGTCATTTTTTTCTTAATATTCACCATAATGACTAGTCCTCGAGAATGAACCTCAGACATGCCACTAGTATCACCGGTGCCCCCTGTCTCACCTCCTCTAGAACCATTCTGACCATCCCCTCGAGCACGACATTTGCTCTACGATCCAGTAGTCATGATCATGTAAAATAAAGAATAGCATATTGAATAAGACAACAAAACTTGCATATATAGTACTTGTAGTTGACCCAAGTTCACCATGAATCAGCTATGTAACTAAAAAAAATACTGCTAATAGAATAATTGAATAATAGAATGCAAAAAATGTAACTAAAAAAATGTTGCTAATAATTTGTGCTCTATATTCACAAACTAATAGAAATAATTTAATTTTATGAAACCATTTACAAATATATAATAGAAAAAAGACATATTTTTCTTCTTGGCTTTAGCTATCTTCCTTCGCTTGGTAGCTAATTTCGCTGATCGTTCATGACCACATACATTAACTAAAGCTGGATTTACATATTCACCTTCATCATGATCATATCTTGAATATAAGTGTTGATAATTATCATCATCGTAAGTTCTCGGACAAACATACATGTTCCCAAAATGATCATTAATTGTGTCAACATCCTCATCACCGTGGTCACTAGCTTGGTAACTATTATGGAACTTGAACGACAATATAACAATGGAACACTTTTTATCAACTGAGTCACTCACATAAAACACCTGCTTAACTTGCGCTGCCATAATAAATGAATCGTCTTTGTACCCAATCTTCTTTAAATCAACCCTTATGAATTCAGAATTTTCAACATGAACCCCGTCAGGAATGCTAACCCAAATACAGTCAAACACCGGAACTCGAAATCCGACATAATCGATTTCTCACATATTGATGATTTGTCCAAAGTATGTCGTATCTGTCTGGTTTAGTGCGGTGACATTAAGAGAAACCCCATTATTCTGCATAGTACTTCTTGCACCATGTTCTCTAGTATAGAATGTGTATCCATTGATGAGATAACATTTGTAAGAGTACACATGCTCATCAGGTCCTCTTGACAAAAATATGAGCCTCTTCGATACTGGATCACTTTTCTCTAAGATCTTTTTATGAATATGATCCTTAAACCAATCAATGAAGGTAGAATTGTGCTCTACTTCAATCCAATCAGGGTCTTTATCTGTAAAATCTTTTGAGATACTCAGCTTGTTCTTGTCAACATAAGGAACAACATCAATTGTGTTATGTAGTACACACAAGTGCACTCGTCGCCGCTGTTCGAGGCTGATCAAAATTGGTTGCCCCCGTTACACCTTCACCGTCAATCCTATTAGTGTGACGAGTACTCGGAAGTCCAACTGCTTGGACATTTGAGATATACTCAGACCAATATTCTATTGCTTCTTCAACTAAATAAGTTTCAGCGATGCACGCTTCTGGTCGGTACCTGTTCCTCACATAACCTTTCAACACTTTCATATACCGCTCCATACCATACATCCATCTCATACGAGCATGACCACACATCCTCGTCTCATAAACCAAGTGTACAGTCAAATGAATCATGATATCGAAGAAATATGGTGGGATATACATCTCAAACTCACAAAGTGTTTCTACAATCACTTTTTGTAGACTTGACAGACTTCTCGGGTCTATGACCTTGCTACTCATGGCTTTGAAAAACCAACATAACTTTGTAATGGTATTACGTACATTTTCTGGTAAAATAGCACGAATTGCAATTGGAAGGAGATTCTCAATGATTACATGATAATTATGTGATTTTAAATTCATCAATTTCAACCCGTCTGAAGATATAAGACTTTGTATGTTAGACGAGTACCCCTCTGGAACCTTCACTGAGTGGAGTGTCTCGGGTAACAATCTCTTATCTTCCTTAGACAAAGTGTGAGCGGCAGGAGGTAAGTAAGGTGCTTTCCCATCCTTTAATACATGTGCAAGTTCTTCTCTGATTTCCATATCAACCATGTCCATTCGTGCATTGAATCCATCTTTAGATTTTAATGTGTCACCTAACAAAGTATTTATCACACTAGCACCAACATTTTTCTCATTGTGCATGAGATCAATAAAATGTCTAACAGACAAATCCTTCCAATAAACTAATTGAAAAAAGATTGATTTTTTTTAAAACCTCTAGTGGGAATAGACTTTGCAAAGTCTTTACCAAATTGTGTCTCAATATAACCTATGTAATTATTAAACCTTTGTGTTCTTTATTTTTCTGCTGCATTTATTCTTAAAGTTTTCTATTTTATCAAAGTGTTGTCACTTGTAACAGACGACATTATCGCTGACATTTACAAACTGTATTAACATTCAATTTATTTTACTTTCAGTTTGTTTTCTACTGCTCCATAGTATTTGTGGAGCGATTGATTATCCAATTATTATAACATTCATTCTCCTGTATTTATGAGGACATATTTCTTGGAATGTGTACCCGTATAGTTCATGTATAAATAGGGCACGTTATTCTATTGTAAAGGATCAGATTATTGCTATTACAAAATACTTACTGATATTCTCTTGATTTCGGTGCTTTCATACAAGTTATTATCACTTTTGCTCAAAAGTCATCTCAAGGCTCAGGCTAATTGCTGCTTACTTTTTCTTATTATTATTTATCTTAAACGTAATTCTTATCTAACGTTACTAGATCCACGTGTCCTTGACCATGTATACAAATTCAACTGTACTATTTTACGGGTAAATAGTTTGGCGCCCATCGTGGGGCCTGGACAATTGTGGTGTCACAAGTGATCCCTCTACTAATTTACCTTTTCCTTTAAGTCTATTAGTTTGTTCAGATCATACAAGACTAGGTGACACAATCATAACATCGGGGACAACACCGACAATCTAGGGCAAGACGACGTGACGTCCAGAGACTCGATGCGTACAAACGGTGTCACCCCCGAGGATGGTCAAACTCAACATAGGGATGATCCCATAGATAAAACAACTGAGGAAGCCATACAAAATCTTCGGGCACAGAATGCTACAATAAGTGCAGAATTAGAGTGTATGAAGAAGTTTCAAGAGGAGTTCATGTCCAGAAATGATGGCAGTACTCCGACAGGAGTACCGACCCCTCCACCAAATACACATGGAGAGACCGATGGTGATCAAGAAAGAACTGACGATAACCAAGACAGATCTGCAAATGGTGGTTCAGAGAGCGAGGTCCTTGAAAACTCATTCCAGGAAAAGGTTATGAAATTCATGAAGGACATGACCAGAAAAGTCGATACCAATGTCGATAAGACAGAGAAAATTATCCAGGAATTTCAGTGCTAATTTAGTCAAATACTGAGGGCTCCACCCGTGGCTGATGACCCGAATGCGAAGAAATATATTCAATTAATGTATAAGATAGAGGTTGTGGCCGAGTTAATACCCAAAATATTTAAAATGCCTTATGTGGCCCGTTATAACGGTACTACCGATCCCCAGGAGAATATCCTGGCCAATACAACGATCGTGAAGGGGAATGATCTAAGAGAACATGAGATAGAATCGGTTCTCACTACTACATTTTTAGGCTAATGCGACGGATCATATAGGTCTAATGCAACGACATATGTAGTACCATTGCATTAGATGTGGCTAATGCGACGGGTTAGGGTTATAACAAATCAAAAAATATGTTAATGCAACGGTTCTTTGTGGCTGTTGCATTAGATAGGCTAATGCGATGACTTATATCGTCTAATGCAATGACCAAACACGACCGTCGCATTAGCCTATCTAATGCAACGACTGTCCAATGCTAATGCAACGGTTCATATCTTTTAATATCCCCAAATTTAACGGGTCTCATTTCATTTCAGATCGATACCCAATCGTCGCATTTCGCTCCTTAATAATCCCTAGTCGTCGCATCCCCTTCCCCCAGCTCGTCGTCGCATCTACCATACCTTGCCGTCGCCGTACGCCTTTCCCTCTTTCGCGATCGGCGTTACATAACTTTCACCGCTTTCGTCGAACTGCTCTTCCCTCTTCTCCAAGGTTAGATTATATTTTACCGTCGTTTTACCTTCTCCTTTCATGTTTTACCATTGTTAATTCAAGGTTAGATACTGTATGTGTATAGATTTGCTCAGATTTTACCGTCGTTGCTTCGTCGAACTGCTCAGATTTTATTCATTGTTCTTCCCACATTTTGTTTATTTGTAAATTGTATTTCCAAATTAAATTACAGAGAATGTAATTTAATTTGTTTACTTTATGTATTTCCAGATTTTGTTTATTAGTCTCTTAAATATTACATTGAGAAAATGGATTGTGGAACGTCTAAGAAGTGGTGGATGACTATTAAATGGAGTGATGAATATGAACTAGGAGTAGATGAGTATATTAAAAAGGCTTTTGCTACAAAGTCTCAAGGAAACCAAATTTGTTGTCCATGTGATAGTTGTCACTATCGTTATTGGCAGCATGAGAATGTTGTGAGAGATCACCTAATATGTAATGGTTTTGTGCCAAGAACAGATAAGTTATCTGAATTAGGGATCGAAATTGAAAGAGAAAGAACTAATCTGGATCATGATGAACAATAAAATATGGATGATTGCAATGATTACATAGCAGGGTTGTTGAATGCTGCTCGTAATGTTTTAACAGAGGGGCCGAATGACGAGGCAAAAATGTTTTTCAGGTTAATTGAAAAAGATCAGGAGAAACTATATCCCGGATGCAAGAAACATTCAAAGCTTTCCTTTATGATTCGACTATTTATTTTGAAGTGTGATCACAGGCTTACCAATGTTACATTTGTTGATATATTAGAGCTTGTAAGGGAGGTGTTACCCGATGCAAAATTGCCTAAGTTTTTTAATGAAGCGAATAGTGTTTTAAAAGTACTAGGGTTGGATTATACTAAGATAGATGCATGCCCCAATAATTGCATGTTGTATTGGGAAAAACATGCAAATGCTACAAGCTGCCATGTTTGTGAGACGCCAAGATGGAAGTCGAATGATACAGAGAATGACACACAACATGAAAATGGAAAGATCCATAGGATTCCTAATAAGATCCTTAGGTACTTTCAGATAAAGAAAAGATTGCAAAAGTTATTTATGTGCGAAGAGACGACGAAGTACATGACATGGCATGCTGATGGGTGTGAAAAAGATCGGATTTTACAACATCCAGTGGATGGCCAAGCTTGGAAAGAGTTTGATTCTATATACTCAAAGTTTGTAGAAGATCCGCACAATGTGAGGTTGGCGTTAGCCGCAGATGGATTTAGCTCATTCAAATCGATGAGCATTGTTCATAGTACATGGCCTGTTATATTGATCAATTATAACTTGCCTCCATGGATGATTATGAAGCCAGAGTTTTTGATATTGACTTTACTTATATCTGGTCCTTCTTCCCCGGGTAATGATATTGACATCTATTTGCAGTCACTAATCAATTTACGATTCTTCAAGTAATCAAAGGTTTGACATGCGTGTAGCTTTGATGACTACTGTTAGTGATTTTTTAGCTTATGCAATGTTGTCCGGGTGGAGCACAAAAGGATATTTGGCATGTCCTTCATGTCATTATGAAACAGATTCTGAGAGATTGCCTTATAGTAATAAGAATTGCTATAAGGAAACTCGTAGATTTCTTGATCCAACTCACCATTGACGTCAAAATAAGAGGAATTTCGATGGAAAACTGAGGAAAGAAGTGAACCTATTCCTTTGAAAGGAATTGATATTGAGAATATGTTGCGTGATTTTTCAAATGAATTTGGAAAGAAGCGAAAGAAAAAGAGGAGTAATAATAATGATGATCCAAATCTATGGAGAAAGATATCCATACTTTTTCAATTTCCATACTGGAAACATTGTTCTAATCGCCATAATCTCGACCCAATGCATATCGAGAAAAATGTGTTTGATAATGTCATTGGAACATTGTTAGACATACCAGGGAAAACTAAAGATCATGTAAGTGCTCATCGAGATTTGATAGTGTTATACCCCGAATTTCCAGAGTATGTACGTAAGGACGTACGTAGAAAAGTTTGGACTTTAAAGTGGCTTGGCCGATTTATTTTTTGTGCACAACACCCGATTAGAGTCATTTTTGTGAAAGCGTTTCCCACGACTTTCGTAGGAAAATTACGGCTATGTCATTTCTAATTTTGCGGATTTTTCCGAGAGGCGAAACATTTTGGACCAACGGGAGGCGACACTTGTCACCTCCAATTGGTGGTGGACGTATGGGCGGATTGGGCGAATTGGTCTTGGCTTTTTGTCAAGTAGTTGGTAGGATATTTTTGTGGTAGATGGATAAGGTGCACTTGGCATGATCTTGGCCTACACTTGCACCACACTTGGCATGATCTTGGCCATTGGTTGGCCTTGGCATCTATAAATACCCCCTTTGGAAGACTTCTTCATCCATTCCTAAAATTCTCTAAGTGTTAAAATCCTCCCCTCTCTAGTAGTGTTCTCGCCCAACACCATTCCTCCCTTTGAGAAACTCCCTTGGCGAAACCCCCTGCCTAGTGGTTCTAGCGAGAACCCCTCCTAGCCTAGTTGTGCTAGTCGAAATACTACCCCACCTTGGTAGAAATACTCTCAAAAGTATTGTTACTATACCCAAAATACCTTGGCCCTTATACCTTGTAGTATTTCAAGGTTATACTTATACTAAAAGCCCGTAATACTATTATACTTCCGTCGGTCACCAAACCGAAACCACAGGAAAATCTCCATGGTTAGTTGGAGTAGTATGTAGAAGTTGGTTAGAACTTCTAAGGGTAGTTTGGAGGCGGCCTCGGGCGCGGAGTTGGAGCTAAACGTTGCTCAGGAGCGACATTAAACTCGGATAATTTTGGGCTTGTCGAGGTAAATATTCTTGTCCCCCTATTGTAATTGGAAATTACATGTTATTAGAATATATAGTTGAAGTATACTATATATAGAACTGAACGTAGTTAGCGGCAATGTCTTTTGACTTAAGCTGAATAATTAGAAACCTTTCGAAAGAAGAGTCTTGAGCGTAATTACATAGGCGTATTACGATGAACTTGTGTAGCTTTTCTGTGAGGTAGAATTGTGCACGTCCGGATTAGACGTATAACCCCCCCCCCCCTGGTTGGCTTGGTAGCCGGCCCCGATAGAGGAGGAGATTTACGCTGTTGCGGGGGGGGAGGTGCTGCCGAATTTTCTGTAGAATGTTCTACGATTAGACCTAGATGTTAATAAGCGCCTTGTGGCCTTATAGGTTGAAGTACCATGCGTGGCGCGATCTACTTGGCTTAAGGAGTAGCCGACGGTTTGAGGTACTTGGAGCGTTTTGCTATTAGTCGATAATCGTCGCGAGGTATGTGAACCTCTTCCTACCTTTTCTAGCATGATATGTGTATAACTATGTAGTGCGGTGAGCGTACGTGTTAAACGTATTTGATTGGTTTGAAACATAAAGTGTTATAACGGCTTTATGGGAAGTTGGTTATAACAGCTTTATGTAAGTAAGAAAATGCTTTATGGTTTTAAAAGGTAACTGATTTGACTTATAACTGACTTAATGTGTAATAATAAAGAATGCTGAATCATTTTTAACAGAATAATAATACTTGGTTTTGAAAACATAAGAGTTATACTAGCTTTATGGGAAGTTAGGTATAACGTCTTAAGAATGGTAAAATGAATGGTTTATTGATTTTAAAAGTTAAGAGACTTGATCTTAAAGGATAAGAGACTTAACTTGTTTTACTTGGTAATTAACATTTTGTTAAAAAATGTTGTAAAACCTCATTCGCGAGTAATGAGTACTTGATTTTAAAAGCAATGATGTTTTACTGATTTTGAAAATCAGAATAAGTATCGAACAAACCACAGCAGCGCTAATAAAGGGAAATGTTTTGACTAATAATGTATTAGTAAAACCAGTAGAAACTTCCATCTGCATAGAAACTAAGATGAGACAAAATGATGTTACATTTCCTAGATCGAATTTGCTTAAATAAGATTGTTATAAACAAGAATAACCTACTCACGTATCGGACATATGTTTCTCAAATTGCTTTTAAGGAGAATTATATCATTAAGTGATTAAAATTATGAACTACTGAAACCTTTCGAAAATGAGAAACTTGAGTAATTGAAATTAGGCAAACTTGAAACATTTGGAAAAGAATGTTGTTACTTGATTTCTGAAGAGAAGTGTTTTGATTTACTTCAAAGATAATCACTCTATTTTCATATACTACGGGTATTGTGTGACTTTTGTAAACGTAACGTATCTTTTAAAGAGTTAATGTATGAAATACTTTGGGGATAAAAAACCGAACTTGTTGACATATAGTAGAAAGTACCTTGTGTGTATAACTTGATTGTGTGGGTTTGTGATAGCCTTGTAATACTTTCTTGTTGATTGATAAGTAAACATGCTAGGATGCTACGTGTGTTAGTATCTTGTGATGTTAGTGTAAAGGGTTTTCCTATTGCGCTTAAAGTTGTTTGACTATCAGTAGTTATGTTGGTATTGTACCACTCACGCCGACTTATTTCCGGAGGTTAAGGCGCCTCCGACGGGGTAGACTTCAGCGATGCAGGACCGTGATTCGAGAATACCTCATGCGGGTCCAAGGATCCATGCGGAACTACGGAGTTCGGGTTAGTTTGCGGCCGCGTGGTCACGCGGTCTCTGTGGCCCGTGCGGTGCGGGTCGGGGCGATGCCGAGGAGTAGCTACCCTCGATGCGGGGTTACATATCTATGCGGGCCTATATGAGTGGCCTATGCGGACTACGGGAGTCCAGGATTAGGCTTGCATGGTGATACTACGGGCAATTGGCCCTGCTTCGATCATTCGCAACCTAGAAAAGACCTGTTACAGTTTACCTATTGTTGCTCTTGTTTATGATATGCACTATGTGCGGTTACCTTGGTTGTTTCATACATACTTGAAACTGTTTTTAAAATGATATGTTTTCATTTAAGTACTTTCTGATTTCACATACTGTACTGTTATCGACCTCGCCCGGCGTTCATCTGCGCGAGTTGAGGTACACGATCGTTGATCCTAGTTCTGGTCACGATTCAGCGTATGGGAAGCTCGTTTCTCGGAGGCTTATCGATGGTATAGTCCTGTCGTTGTAGGTATTTACATTCAGGTATGGCGGCCCCGTCCCGCCATTATTGTCGTATCATTCTTAGAAGTGCATGAAATCTTGTTGTGGGCGAGTTGTAATGGGATGAATCGCTCGGTTTTAAAATTGATTTATATATATGCCGTAAGGCAAGTTTCCTCCGACATCGTTTCTTACTTCTTAATATTTTCATGTCTTGTTTTATGTTCCACGATTACTCGATGTTGTATCACTAGGGTGCAGGGTAAGGCACGATCCACGGGCAGGTTGGTCGTGACAAAAGTGGTATCGAGCGATTAATCCTCGGAAAGTGTCTGACCGTATCCGATGAAGTCTTGATTATCGGTGTGTTGTGCACCACACCAATAATCGAGGCTATAGGATATTTAGGATTGGTTTCTATTCTTCTCACTCTGAGATCGTGCCTTAGAAGGTGTTGTAAGTTGGACCTCTCACGTATTTCTTTCCTTACCGCTATGCCTCGCGTAGGCAACCGGGCGAGGAGGCAAAGCGTCGAGGAGGCGAGTAGAGTTGAGAGGTTACGAGGCACGAGCCCAACCATCACTGAGTTAGGTGCTTCGTTCGGGAGTTATGCTACGTCACGGCCCAGTGAGTTTAAGCTGCGGCGGCGATTCCTCTGCGGCCACGACATTTGAACCTTGGTTCCACGGCCGGAAGCAGAGAATATAGATTGCGAAAAGACAACTATGTTACTAACTATGGATTTGGCTACCGCAGAGCATACCGATGTCTGCGAGTCTTGATGAATATCTTAGAAAGGGTTGTGCGAGTAATTCTTGATTAGGCTTGAGCATGGCACGATGCGGGCTTGTCGCGGCGAGAAAGCGTAGAGATCGACGGGTTAACGAAGGGCGAGAAGAGGGCGAGCGGCGAGTCCTTTAGTAACTTTTGGCGAGTCGCCTCGCGTGAATAGATTATGCACATCCACGATGCGAGAAAGGTCCTCGCGTGGTTCGGGGCGTTCGGGGTATGCAGGAGTTGGTCGAGCTCGAGCTTAGGTTCCACGGCTCTGCGTAGGTTCCGGCCCGATCCGGTTGATTTTCCCCGGTATTCACGGTGGCGTGAGCGTCATCCCGAGAATGTCATCTTTTAGTTAGTACTTGTTTTACCTACGGCCGTCGTGGTCGATGTCGAAAGAGTGTCCTTGTAGGAGGACTTAGCCTTGAGATCGATGGGTAGTCGCCACCTTCCTTAGCTATCGCCTGCAGGCGAGTTTGATTAGAAACGACTTAAGGGAGCGGGCGATAGATCTGAGTTTATCCTTAACCTCAGAGATTAGTAGCGTATGATGAGATGAGTATATCTTAAGTGCTATGTTCGATGGCGATGTGTAATTTGTGATTAGAAATCATGGTTCGATGAATAGGGAAGATTGGGGATAGAGAAAGTGTGAGCCTTAGAGTGTTATACGTAGAGACCTTAGAGGTAAGGCCATCCCGAGTAAAAGATGTATTGTTTATGTTTGACCGCTTATAGGAGTGCATAGTGCGTGAGTTATGTTTGTGGGATAAGTCACGAGAAGTGTGGAATGAAAGAGGGTAGTTGAGCTAAGAAGACCGCTAGGTTTTCTTAAAGTGATTAGTGAGTTTTCGGTTCGGGAGCTAATGTCTTGCGGCGTTGCGGGTCGGGTTGAGGCCGTTGCGGGTCAACCCGCGGCATGTTTGGTGGTGGGGTCAGTTTGTGGTGGTCAGCCTTGTGCTAGGAGTCATAAGGGTGTTTGGCCCAAGTTTAGTTAACCAGTCTGAGTTCGTGGACGTTCGACCCGATGGTCGGGCCGAGGAGGTCACCGTCTTGTCTTAGCAAAGGCCGTTTACTCGGCGGTGTTGATTTATCGGAAAGGTTGTAAGGCTGCAGGGGTGCCTAACTTTACCTTATGGCGAGCAGTGGAGCCAGTGCAGGCTGTTTTTGTTTACGGAAGTTTTACAGCGGGGTTAAGAACTCGGTGAGTCTCGAGAATCGCGTTCGCCTCGGGCGGTGTGGATTTGAGGGTAGTTGTGGGGATTGTTGTCTCTGTGGAGGAGTGTTTAAGCTACCATCTCGGTGTTGGATGTCGCCTTATGAAGCCTTGTAGGGGCGGATGTGTAAGTCGGCCGATCGATTGGTTCGATGTTGGCAAGATTCGGATAGTTGGTTGAGCTTGTTCCAACGGTGTGGATAGGGTAAAGCTTGTCTAGAAGAGGTTACGCGACTCGGAGAAATCGTGCGGATAATCGGCGGCGCTTAGAGTTGAGTTGATGGTCGGTCTTCTTGAAAGTACCACCGGGTTGGGTGTGACGAGTTTTGGAAAACAGAGGAATTTAGCCGAGTTACTTTGGGCCGCTTGAGTTCATGTGAAGAATAGGCGGGTTGCCTATATATTAGCTTTGCCGTCCGACTTAGGAGGCAATACGTCCGGTCTTCGTATTGTTATGATCGGAAAGTAGATCCGTCCAGAGTGTTCCGATTAATGATGACCACGTTAGAGATAATAACCGAGATTTGGAACCGACGATGTGAAGTGTGGTAAGAGTTCGAGTGTACGAAGTGTCACGACATCCTCGGGGATCGCATGCGGCCGGTACCATTTGTTAGGTCGCGGAGTGACACTAGAACCTCGCGGCAAAGTGACAAAAGTGGTATCACGACGAGTAAAGGGAGAAGCGAGCATGTATTGCGAGCAGAGATGTGACCTTTTCTTTTGTATGGAGAAAGTGTGAAGGAATTATATTTTAGACCCTTGGATGGGAGCGTTTGTGATGTTAGAGGTGTTCCTCGTGGACTAGGATGTAAGAATTTGCGCAGATGTTTCTGTGGCCAGGTGTGGCAGGATCGTTCTCGTAAGTATAGTAGTGAAGACTATCTTGGCGCGTTTGTTCGAGACTTAGAAAGAACATTCGGGACGAATGTTTCTAAGGAGAGGAGAATGTTATACCGTATTTCAGTATGCGTGGGGCGTGCGTAGAAAAGTTTGGACTTTAAAGTGGCTTGGCGATTTATTTTTGTGCACAACACCCGATTAGAGTCGTTTTTGTGAAAGCGTTTCCACGACTTTCGTAGGAAAATTACGGCTATGTCATTTCTAATTTTTGCGGATTTTTCGAGAGGCGAAACATTTTGGATCAACGGGAGGCGACACTTGTCACCTCCAATTGGTGGGCGTATGGGGCGGATTGACGAATTGGTCTTGGCTTTTTGTCAAGTAGTTGGTAGGATATTTTTGTGGTAGATGGATAAGGTGCACTTGGCATGATCTTGGCCTACTTGCACCACTTGGCATGATCTTGGCCATTGGTTGGCCTTGGCTTGTACTATAAATACCCCCTTTGGAAGACTTCTTCATCCATTCCTAAAATTCTCTAAGTGTTAAAATCCTCCTCTCTAGTAGTGTTCTCGCCCAACACCATTCCTCCCCTTTGAGAAAATCCTTGGCGAAACCCCCTTGCCTAGTGGTTCTGGCGAGAACCCCTCACTAGCCTAGTTGTGCTAGTTGAAATACTACCCCACCTTGGTAGAAATACTCTCAAAAGGATTGTTACTATACCCACAATACCATGGCCCTAAGACCTTGTAGGATTCCAAGGTTATACTTATACTAAAAGCCCAGAAATACTATTATACGGCCCGTCAGTCACAATACCGACACCCGAAGGAAAATCTCCATGGTTAGTTGGAGTAGTATGTAGAAGTTGGTTAGAACTTCTCAGGGTAGTTTGGAGCAGTCGGGCCTTGGAGTTGGAGCTAAGCGTTGCTCGGGAGCGACATTAAACTCGGATAATTTTGGGCTTGTCGAGGTAAATATTCTTGTCCCCCTATTGTAATTGGAAATTACATGTTATTAGAATATATAGTTGAAGTATACTATATATAGAACTGAACGTAGTTAGCGGCAATGTCTTTTGACTTAAGCTGAATAATTAGAAACCTTTCGAAGAAGATCTTGAATCAGTAATTACATAGGGTATCTGATGAGACTTGTGTAGCTTTTACGTGAGGTAGAATTGTGCACGTCCGGATTAGGCGTATAACCCCGGTTGGCTTGGTAGCGGCCCGATAGAGGAGGAGATTTCTGCTATGTGCGGGGAGGTCTTCGAATTTTCGTAGAATGTTCTACGATTAGACCTAGATGTTAATAAGCGCCTTGTGGCCTTATAGGTTGAAGTACCATGCGTGGCGCGATCTACTTGGCTTAAGGAGTAGCCGGCGGTTTGAGGTACTTGAGCGTTTTGCTATTAGTCGATAATCGTCGCGAGGTATGTGAACCTCTTCCTACCTTTTCTAGCATGATATGTGTATAACTATGTAGTGCGGTGAGCGTCATGTGTTAAACGTATTTGATTGGTTTGAAACATAAAGTGTTATAACGGCTTTATGGGAAGTTGGTTATAACAGCTTTATGTAAGTAAGAAAATGCTTTATGGTTTTAAAAGGTAACTGATTTGACTTATAACTGACTTAATGTGTAATAATAAAGAATGCTGAATCATTTTTAACAGAAGAATAATACTTGGTTTTGAAAACATAAGAGTTATACTAGCTTTATGGGAAGTTAGGTATAACGTCTTAAGAATGGTAAAATGAATGGTTTATTGATTTTAAAAGTTAAGAGACTTGATCTTAAAGGATAAGAGACTTAACTTGTTTTACTTGGTAATTAACATTTTGTAAAAAAAATGTTGTAAAACCTCATTCGCGAGTAATGAGTACTTGATTTTAAAAGCAATGATGTTTTACTGATTTTGAAAATCAGAATAAGTATCGAACAAACCACAGCGCTAATAAAGGAAATGTTTTGACTAATAATGTATTAGTAAAACGGTAGAAACTTCCATCTGCATAGAAACTAAGATGAGACAAAATGATGTTACATTTCCTAGATCGTGTTTGCTTAAATAAGATTGTTATAAACAAGAATAACCTACTCACGTATCGGATATATGTTTCTCAAATTGCTTTTAAGGAGAATTATATCATTAAGTGATTAAAATTATGAACTCTGAAACCTTTCGAAAATGAGAAACTTGAGTAATTGAAATTAGACAAACTTGAAACATTTGGAAAAGAATGTTGTTACTTGATTTCTGAAGAGAAGTGTTTTGATTTACTTCAAAAGATAATCACTCTATTTTCATATACTACGGTATTGTGTGACTTTTGTAAACGTAACGTATCTTTTAAAGAGTTAATGTATGAAATACTTTGGGGATAAAAACCGAACTTGTTGACATATAGTAGAAAGTACCTTGTGTGTATAACTTGATTGTGTTGGTTTGTGATAGCCTTGTAATACTTTCTTGTTGATTGATAAGTAAACATGCTAGGATGCTACGTGTGTTAGTATCTTGTGATGTTAGTGTAAAGGGTTTTCCTCGATTGCGCTTAAAGTTGTTTGACTATCGATCGTTATGTTGGTATTGTACCACTCACCTTGACTTATTCCGGAGGTTAGGCGCCTCCGACGCGGGGTAGACTCGGTGATGCAGGACCGTGATTCGAGAATACCTACATGCGGGTCGAGGATCCATGCGAACCACGGAGTTCGAGTTAGTTTGCGGCCGCGTGGTCATGCGGTCTCTGTGGCTATGCGGATGCGGGTCGGGGCGATGCCGAGTAGCTACCTCGATGCGGGGTTACATACCATGCGGGCCTATATGAGTGGCTATCACGGACTCTGAGTCGATTAGGCTTGCATGGTGATACTACGGGCAATTGGCCCTGCTTCGATCATTCGCAAGCAATGGTGTATCGGGTGACCTTTGTAAAAGAAATGGATCTTTAAAAGGAATTTAACGTACGTAGTACTTTAGGGTTAAAATCCGGACTTTGACATAAAATGAAAGTACCTTGAGTTGTGTATAACTTTCCTATGCTTGTTGTTATGAAACTTGACCATGTTACGTGTGATAGCCTTGTTGTGCAAGTATTGTGTTCCACTTGACTAGGTTCGTGGGATGAGCAGGAATGTATTTCACTCGACTCAGGTTCATCCGAATGTATTTCACTCGACTCAAGGTTCATCCGAATGTATTTCACTCGACTACCGGTTCATCCGGAATGTATTTCACTCGACTCACGGCTCATCCGAATGTATTTCACTCGACTACGGGTTCATCCGAATGTATTTCACTCGACTCACGGTTCAACCGGAATGTATCCCACACGCTTTCTATCTGGGTCCATAAGATGGGCGAGACATGTTATACGTATCACATGATTTGTACCTAGGCTGGCGGTGAGGAAGAAGTTCCACGGCGTGAGGATGACTTTGAGGCGTGAGTCACGACTTGACATAATCGCTTTTATGTTGTGAGCTGTAGTTTGGTTATCATACATGTCTCTGCTTTATATAGACTATTATGATTTCATTTACGATTTTTACGGTTTCACATACTTGGTACTTGTTATCGACCTCGGCCGAAGTGCGTTCATCCGCATGAGTAGAAGTACCGCTTCGATCCGCGTTAGGATCTCATTTCGGCGTCTTGGGAAGCTCAGTCCGCCGGAGGCTTATCTTTGGTATGTTACCACAGTGCAGAGGTCCTTGTACATTCGGGTATGGCGGGACCTGTCGTCATAGTTGTTGTATAAATCTTAAGTGCAGCTTTGTTGTGGGCGAGGTTGTAAGGATTATGCTCGTTCAAATGTTTATATATATATATGTTGAAAGGCAACCGTTTTGGTTGGCTTATTTTCTTCATCTTAATCCATGTCTATTTACATGTTTAAGTTTTATTTCCATTGGTTTTCTACGATGTTGTATCACTAGGGTGCGGGTAAGGCACGATCCACGGGCGAGTTGGTCGTGACAAAAGTGGTATCGTGAGCGATTAGTCCTCGGAAAGTGTCTACGCACCGTGTCTTGTAGAGTCTTGATTATCCGTGTGTTGTGCACCACATCTATAATCGAGAGGCTATAGGACATTTAGGATTAGTTTCATTCTTCTCATTCCGAGATCGTGCCTTAGAGGCGTGTGATAAGTTGGACCCCTTTGACGTATTCCTTTCCTTTACCGTTATGCCTCGCGTAAAGCAACCTGAGCCCAGATGGGCAAGCGATCGAGAGCTGTAGTGAGATCTGAGGAGTACGAGGCGCGAGCGATCGATACACGAGCAGTGCCGACGGGTTTCGCGACGCCGCCAAAGACCAGAGAGTTTAGAGCGCAGCGGTGGGCTGAGACTCTGATACACTGAGCCTCGGTCCCACGGCTTGGAGCGGATGAGATGGGGTACAAGAGATGGCCCGATTCTTGGCGGTCGTGGCGATATGAGGATAATTTGGATCACGTGATTCCGTCCCGATAGCACCGTAGTTCACCCCGAGCGACATTTGAGACTACGGGATTTTCGAGTGTAACCCTTGAGTTTTATGGGTCGAGGCACGAGGATGATCCGCAGGAGTTCATCCGGCGATTCTGGTCGTGAGAGTGATCAAGGCATCGGATACCGAGTCGGTGGTCCTAGGTTCGCGTCGGTGCGTGATACCGTGATCGGTAGTTTGATCGTGGGAGGCGTCGGGAGAGAATGCACTTCCGGTATATGGGGCGAGTTCTCAAAGGCATTTCTTGCACACTTCTTGCCTCCACAGATGAGGAGGGCTCGGTAAACAGTTTTTGACGTTGAGGCGGGGCGGGACGGTTAGAGAGTACAATGTGGAGTTCGACTCATTAGCTCGGTATGTTCCGCTGTGGTAGCCGATATGGAGGGCCGAGTACACCGCTACGTCAGGGCTAGATGATTACTTAGCGAGGCTTATGCGGGTGTAGCTCTTGGCCGGGCATGGACATTGCCGCGTCTGGCTTCATGCACTAGGATGTGAGGCACGGAGAGGTCGACGGAATGACCGAGATCGGCAAAGAGGGCGAGCAGCGGGGTCCTTTGGTAACTTTCGAGGCGGACGCCTCGGCCCGATCTAGTTATGTACCTCCGCGATGAGTGGTCCCCGATCGTCGGGGCGTTGTGGTATTCGGGAGCTGGTGAGCTCAGGCTTCGTTCCGCGGTATACGTGAGTGCTAGCGGCCAGGATTCATGTCCTCGGTGCACGATGGCAAATATCATCCCGGGAATGTCGTCTTTTTGGTGCTTGTTTCACTGCGCGTCGGGGCATGACGTGAGGCGTGCTTATAGGAGAGGTACCGCGGCTTAGCGCGACTCGGATCGATGGCGGAGTTCATCGCCTACGGTATGCGCCTGCAGTGGGCCTATGATTAGAGTGAGCGGTAGCTTGGTATATCCTTAACCCAGAGATTTGTATCGTGATATGATGACCTTATTATTATGTGCTATGCGGATAGCGTTGTGTTAATTGTGAGTTAGAAAACACGTTGTTGAAAGGATAAGTTTGGGGCAGGGGAAGTGTGAACCTGAGAATATTTCATGTTGAGACCTGACAGGTAAGGTCGTGTTAACTAAGATATTCTTACCGTTAGTCTTTGTTGAAATACTTGGTATGCGTAAAATGTATTGTGGGAATTTTCCTTGGGTTGTGCGTGATGAAAGTGGTAGCTTCGGGACTTGAATAGGTAAGATGGTTCGGATCGGGAACAAGAGTTCGGGCGATTGTGGGTCGGGTTGAGGACCATTCGCGGGTCGACCAGCGGCCGGTTTGGGTGTGGTCGGTTCGAGGTGGTCTGCCGGTGGTAGGGTCACGAGGTGCTAGGCCCAGTTTAGATGACCATCGTATGAGTTCGTGGATATGTTCGACCAAAATCAGTTCGTGAAGGCCGAGAATGGCCTAGAAGAAATCGAGGTTAGTAAGATGACCATGTTTGAGGTAGTGACTCAAGGTTGGAAAGCGAGCGTTGGTAGCGTGTGATGCGTATACTAGAAGAGTTCAAGTGTTCGAGAAGAGTACGACGAGTAAGGGTAGAGCGAGCATGTATTGCGAGCATAGATTTGATCATTTCTTGTGAAGGGAGAAGGTCACGAAGGATGTATATTTTAGACCTCGGGGATCGCATGCGATCGGTACCATTGTTGGGTCGCCGGAGTGACACTAGAACCTCGCGGCAAAGTGACAAAAGTTTGTGATGTTAGAGGTGTTTCCTCGTGGACTTGGATGTAAGTATTTGCGCGGGTGTTTCTGTGGCCAGGTGTGGCAGGATTGTTCTCGTAAGTATAGTAGTGAAGACTATACTGGCGCATGTTTGTTTTGAGGCTTGGAAGGAACATTCGGGATGAATGTTTCTAAGGAGGGGAGAATGTTATACCCCGTATTTCCAGGGTATGTACGTGAGGACGTACGTATAAAATTTGAGCCTTAAAGTTAGGCTAAGTTCGAAATTGTGCACAAGTGTCAAAAAGAGTCGTTTCGGCGAAGCGTTTCCACGACTTACGTAGGGAAAATTAGGCTATGTCAATAATAATTTTTGCGGATTTTTAGAGAGGCGAAACATTGTGGACCAACGGGAGGGTGACATGTGTCACCCTCACATTGGAAGAGGTTGGACGGCAAATGGGCTAGTCTTGCACTTTTTTTGTGTTGAAATTTTGGTCAAGGATTAGGTAGGATATTTTGTGTAGATGGATAAGGTAACACATGGCTAAATCTTGACCTTACACTTGCTATACACTTGGAAGAATCTTGGCCCTTGGTTGGCCATGGCTTGACCTATAAATACCCACCCTTTGTTGATGAAATTCTTCATCCAAATATTTTCTAAGTGTTAAAAATCCCTCCTCTCCCTTGTGAAGTTTTCGTCCACCACACCCCCCATTTGAGTGAGCTTGGCCGAGAGCCACCCTCCCTGTAGTGCCCTAGCCGTGGGTACACCCTAGCCTTGTTGTCTCGTATAAATGCCCCCTTTTGTGGTATAGAAATACTCTCCAAGTATTGTTATAATGCCCAAATACCTTAGCCCAAATACCTTGTAGTTTTCCCAAGTTACACTTATACAAAAGCCAGAAAATACTATTATACTTCCTCGATACAAAACGAAACCACAAGGAAAAACCTTCATAGTCGGTTGAAGTGTTAAGTAGAAGTTAGTTAGAACTTCTAAGGGTTGTTGGAGGCGGGTTGGAGCGCACGGAGTAGGAGCTAAACCTTGCTCGGGATCGACATAAACTCGGATAATTTTGGGCTTATCGAGGTAAACATTCTTGACCTTCTGTGGTAATTGGAAATTACATGTTGTAGGAGTATATAGTTAAGTATACTATATATAGAACAGAGCATAGTTGTGCGGCAATGTCTTTTGACTTAAGCTGAATAATACTTACAGCAATGTCTTGCGACTTAAGCTGAATTTTAAGAAGTGGAAGCGTAATTACATAGGGTGTATTCAGATGAGACTTGTGTAGAATTCTTGTGAGTAGAATTGTACACGTCCATTTAGCCGTGCAAACCCCCCCCCCCCCTGGTTGGCTTGGTAGCCGGCCTAGATTGAGGAGGAGATTTACGTTGTTGCGGGAGAGTCGCGAATTTTACGTAGAATATTCTACGTTGAGATCTAGGATGTTAATAGGCGCCTTGTGGCCTCTATAGGTTGAAGTACTACGTATGGCGTGATCTACTTAGCTTAGGAGTGAGAGCGGTTTGAGGTACTTGGAGCATTTTGCTATTAGTCGATAATCGTCGCGAGGTATGTGAACCTCTTCCTATCTGTTCTAGCATGATATGTGTATAACTATGTAGTACGGTAGACGTACCTGTGTTTAATGTATTTGACTGGTTTGAAACATAAAGTGTTATAACGGCTTTATGGGAAGTTAGTATATGACTTTATGTAGGTAAGAAAATGCTTTGTGGTTTCAAAGGGTAACGATTTGACTTATAACGGATTTGATGTGTAGTAATAAAGAACTTGAAGTGTTTCGAAAAGACCTTTTTAAAAGAAGAGTAATACTTGGCTTTGAAAACATAAGAGTTGTACTAGCTTTATGGGAAGTTAGGTATAACGTCTTAAGAAAGATAAAATGAATGATTTATTGATCTTTCAAGATAAGAGACTTGACTTAATGGTATTGATATGAATTTTGTTAAAAGTGTGAAACCTCATTCGTGAGTAATGAGTACTTGGTTTTAAAATGAATAATGTTTTACTGATTTTGGAAATCAGAATGAGTATCGACAAACCAACTGGCGTTAATAAAGGAAAATGTATTGAATAATGAAGTACGGTATTAAAACCATAGAAACCTCCATCCGCATGAAGCTAAGATGAGACAAAATGATATTACATTTCTAGATCATGGCTTAATAAGATTGATTATAAACAAGAATAACCTACTCATATAAGACATATGTTTCTCAAAACGTTTAAAGGAGAATTATGTTTTTAAAGGATTAAAACTATGAACTACGAAACCTTTTCTAAAATGAGAAACTTGAGCATCTGAAATTAGGCAAACTTGAACGTTTGGAAAATAAGGTTGTTACTTGATTTTACAAAGGAAAGCATTTTGGTTTACTTAACAATGTTAGGCACTCTATTTTTATACTACGGGTATCGGGTGACCTTTGTAAAAGAAATGGATCTTTAAAAGGAATTTAACGTACGTAGTACTTTAGGGTTAAAATCCGGACTTTGACATAAAATGAAAGTACCTTGAGTTGTGTATAACTTTCCTATGCTTGTTGTTATGAAACTTGACCATGTTACGTGTGATAGCCTTGTTGTGCAAGTACTGTGTTCTACTCGACTACCGGTTCATGGGATGAACCGGGAATGTATTTCACTCGACTCAGGCTCATCCGGAATGTATTTCACTCGACCACCGGCTCATCCGGAATGTATTTCACTCGACTCGGCTCATCCGAATGTATTTCACTCGACCACCGGTTCATCCGGAATGTATTTCACTCGACACCGGTTCATCCGAATGTATTTCACTCGACCAGGTTCAACCGGAATGTATCCCACGTTTCTATCTGGGTCCATAAGATGGGCGAGACATGTTATCGTATCACATGATTTGTACCTAGGCTGGCGGTGAGGAAGAAGTTCCACGGGCATGAGGATGACTTTGAGGCGTGAGTCACGACTTGACATAACCGCTTATGTTGTGATCGTAGTTTGGTTATCATACATGTCTCCGCTTTATATAGACTATTATGATTTCATTTCTGATATTTTTACGGTTTCACATACTTGGTACTTGTTATCGACCTCCTTCGAGCTGCGTTCATGCCGTAGAAGTACACCATGCCGATCCGCGTTAGGATCTCATTTAGCGTCTTGGGAAGCTCCGTCCCTTCGAGGCTTATCTTTGGTATGTTACCACGAGTGCAGTAGGTCCTTGTACATTGTGGTATGGCGGGACCTGTCGCCATAGTTGTTGTATAAATCTTAAGTGCAGTAACCTTCGTTGTGGCGAGGTTGTAAGGATTATAATCGTTCAAATGTTTATATATATATATGTTGAAAAGGCAACCGCTTTGGTTGGCTTATTTTCTTTCATCTTAATCCATGTCTATTTACATGTTTAAGTTTTATTTCCATTGTTTTCTCGATGTTGTATCACTAGGGTGCCCGGTAAGGCACCACCACGCCCCGGTTGGTCGTGACAAAGTGGTATCGAAGCGCTTAGTCCTCGGAAAGTGTCTACAGACCGTGTCTTGTAGAGTCTTGATTATCGTGTGTTGTGCACCACATCTATAATCAGGAGGCTATAGGACATTTAGGATTGGTTTCCATTCTTCTCATTCTGAGATCGTGCCTTAGAGCTGTGTGATAAGTCGGACCCCTTGACGTATTCCTTTCCTTTACGATTATGCCTCCGCGTAAAACCTGAGCCCGAGATGGGCAAGCAATCGAGGAATCGTTAGTGAGATACTGAGGAGTACGAGCGCGAGCGGCCAAGACGAGCAGTGCTTGACGGCGGGTTTAGCGGCGCCGCCGCACAGCAGAGTTTAGAGCGCAGCGATGGCTGCCGAGACTACTGATACACGAGCCTCGGTCCACGGCTGGAAGCGGATGAGATGGGTACATGAGAGATGGCGATTCGGCGAGTCGTGGCGATATGAGGATAGGTTTGGATCTGGCGATTCGATCCAGAGCACCGTAGTTCACCCCGAGCGCGATTTGAGACTACGGATTTTCCGAGTGTAACCGCGAGTTTTATGGGTCGAGGCTCGAGGATGATCCGCGAGAGTTCATCCGGCGATTCTGGTCGTACGAGTGATCGAGCATCGGATACCGAGTCGGTGGTCTAGGTTCGCATCGGCCGCGTGATACCGCTGATCGATGGTTTGATTCGTGGAGCTGTCGGGAGAGAATGCACTTCAGGCTATATGGGACGAGTTCTCAAAGGCATTTCTTGCACTTCTTGCCTCGCAGATGAGAGGCTCGGTAACAGATTTTTGACGTTGAGGCGGGGCGGGCGACTGTTAGAGAGTACAATGTGGAGTTCGACTCATTAGCTCGGTATGTTCCGCTGGTAGCCGATATGGAGGATGAGTACACCGCCACGCCACGGGCTAGATGATTACTTGGCGAGGCTTGCGGGTGTAGCTCTTCACCGGCATGGACATTGCCGCGTGCAAGCTCATGCACTAGGATGCGAGGCACGGAGAGGTCGACGGAATGACCGAGATCAAAAAGAGGGCGAGCAGCGGGGTCCTTTGGTAACTTTCGAGGCGGACCGCCTCGAGCCCGATCTAGTTATGTACCTCCACGATGCAGTGGTCCCCGCGATCGCCGGGGCGTTCAGTATTCGGGGCTGGTCGAGCTCGTGGCTTCGTTCCGCGGTATACGTGAGTGCTAGCCAGGATTCATGTCCCTCCGGTGCACGCGATGTGGCAAATATCATCGGGAATGTCGTCTTTTTATGGTGCTTGTTTCACTGCGGCCGTCGAGCCATGTGGACGAAGGCGTGCTTATAGGAGAATGCGGCGGCAGCGCGACCTGCGGATCGATGGCGAGTTCATCGCCTACTGACTATGCGCCTGCAGTATGTGCCTATGATTAGAGTGGAGCGGTAGCTTCAGGTATATCCTTAACCCTCTAGAGATTTGTATGCGTGATATGATGACCTTATTATTATGTGCTATGTACGGATAGCGTTGTGTTAATTGTGAGTTAGAAAACCTGGTTGTTGAAAGGATAAGTTTGGGGGGGGGGGGGCATGGGAAGTGTGAACCTTAGAATATTTCATGTTGAGACCTTAGAGGTAAGGTCGTCTTAAATAAGAGATTCTTACGGTTAGTCTTTGTTGAAATACTTGGTATGCGTAAAATGTATTGTGGGAATTTTCCTTGGGTTGTGCGTGATGAAAGTGGTAGCTTTCAGGACTTGAATAGGTAAGATTGTTCCGGATCGGGGAACAAGAGTTTGGGGCGATTGTGGGTCGGGTTGAGGACCGTTCGCGGGTCGACCCGCAGCCCGGTTTGGGGTGGGGTCAGTTCGAGGTGGTCCTGCCAGGTGGTAGGGTCACGAGGGTGCTAGGCCCAAGTTTAGATGACCATCGTATGAGTTCGTGGATATGTTCGACCAAAATCAGTTCGTGAAGGCCGAGAATGGCCCTAGAAGAAATCGAGGTTAGTAAGATGACCAAGTTTGGAGGTAGTGACTCCAAGGGTTGGAAACAGAAGCGTTGACTGAAGTGTGGTACGTATACTAGAAGAGTTCAAGTGTTCGAGAAGAGTACGACGAGTAAGGGTAGAGGCGAGCATGTATTGCGAGCATAGATTTGATCATTTCTTGTGAAGGGAGAAGGTGCGAAGGATGTATATTTTAGACCTCAGGGATCGCATGCAGTCCGGTACCATTGTTGGGTCGCCGGAGTGACACTAGAACCTCGCGGCAAAGTGACGAAAGTTTGTGATGTTAGAGGTGTTTCCTCGTGGACTTGGATGTAAGTATTTGCGCGGGTGTTTCGTGGCGGTGTGGCAGGATTGTTCTCGTAAGTATAGTAGTGAAGACTATACTGGCGCATGTTTGTTTTGAGGCTTGGAAGGAACATTCGGGATGAATGTTTCTAAGGAGGGGAGAATGTTATACCCCGTATTTCCAGGGTATGTACGTGAGGACGTACGTATAAAATTTGAGCCTTAAAGTTAGGCTAAGTTCGAAATTGTGCACAAGTGTCAAAAAGAGTCGTTTTCCGAAACGCTTCCACTTACGTGAGGAAAATTCCGGCTATGTCAATAATAATTTTTGCGGATTTTTCCAGAGGCGAAACATTTTGGATCAACGGAGGGTGACATGTGTCACCTCACATCGGAAAGAGGTTGACGGCAAATGGGCTAGTCTTGCACTTTTTTTGTGTTGAAATTTTGGTCAAGGATTAGGTAGGATATTTTGTGTAGATGGATAAGGTAACACATGGCTAAATCTTGACCTTACACTTGCTATACACTTGGAAGAATCTTGGCCCTTGGTTGGCCATGGCTTGACCTATAAATACCACGCTGTTGATGAAATTCTTCATCCAAATATTTTCTAAGTGTTAAAAATCCCTCCTCTCCCTTGTGAAGTTTTCGCCCACCACACCCCATTTTGAGTGAGCTTGCCGAGAGCCACCCCTCCCTTTGTAGTGCTCTAGCCAGTGGGTACACCCCCTAGCCTTGTTGTCTCGTATAAATGCCCCTTTTGTGGTATAGAAATACTCTCCAGTATTGTTATAATGCCCAAATACCTTGGCCCAAATACCTTGTAGTTTTCCCAAGGTTACACTTATACAAAAGCCAGAAAATACTATTATACTTCCTCACCACAAAACGAAACCCTAAGGAAAAACCTTCATAGTCGGTTGAAGTGTTAAGTAGGTTGGTTAGAACTTCAAGGGTTGTTGGAGCGGGTTGAGCGCTGAGTAGGAGCTAAACCTTGCTCAGATCGACATATAAACTCGGATAATTTTGGGCTTATCGAGGTAAACATTCTCGACCTTACGTGGTAATTGGAAATTACATGTTGTAGGAGTATATAGTTAAGTATACTATATATAGAATCGAGAGCATAGTTGTGCGGCAATGTCTTTCGACTTAAGCTGAATAATACTTACGGCAATGTCTTGCGACTTAAGCTGAATTTTAAGAAGTGAATCAGAATTACATAGACCGTATTAGATGACTTGTGTAATTATCGTGAGTAGAATTGTACACGTCCGGTTAGACGTGCAAACCCCTGGTTGGCTTGGTAGCCGGCCAGATTGAGAGGAGATTTCCGCCATGCGGGGAGAGTCGCGAATTTTACGTAGAATGTTCTACGTTGAGATCTAGGATGTTAATAGGCGCCTTGTGGCCTCTATAGGTCAAGTACTACGTATGGCGTGATCTACTTAGCAAGGAGTAGCCGGCGGTTTGAGGTACTTGGAGCATTTTGCTATTAGTCGATAATCGTCGCGAGGTATGTGAACCTCTTCCTATCTGTTCTAGCATGATATGTGTATAACTATGTAAGACGGTAGACGTACACGTGTTTAATGTATTTGATTGGTTTGAAACATAAAGTGTTATAACGGCTTTATGGGAAGTCAGGTATAACACTTTATGTAGGTAAGAAAATGCTTTGTGGTTTCAAAGGGTAACCGATTTGACTTATAACGGATTTGATGTGTAGTAATAAAGAACTCAAGTGTTTCAAAAGACCTTTTGAAAGAAGAGTAATACTTGGCTTTGAAAACATAAGAGTTGTACTAGCTTTATGGGAAGTTAGGTATAACGTCTTAAGAGTGATAAAAAGAATGGTTTACTAATTTTTCAAGATAAGAGACTTGACTTAATGGTATTGATATGAATTTTGTTAAAGTGTGAAACCTCATTCGTGAGTAATGAGTACTTGGTTTTAAAATGAATAATGTTTCTTGATTTTGGAAATCGAATGAGTATCGACAAACCAGCAGCGTTAATAAAGGAAAATGTATTGAATAATGAAGTATGGTATTAAAACCGGTAGAAACCTCCATCTGCATGAAGCTAAGACGAGACAAAATGATATTACATTTCCTAGATCATGGTCGCTTAATAAGATTGATTATAAACAAGAATAACCTACTCACATATAAGACATATGTTTCTCAAAACGTTTAAAGGAGAATTATGTTTTAAAGGATTAAAACTATGAACTACGAAACCTTTTCTAAAATGAGAAACTTGAGCATCTGAAATTAGGCAAACTTGAACGTTTGGAAAATAAGGTTGTTACTTGATTTTACAAAGGAAAGCATTTTGGTTTACTTAACAATGTTAGGCACTCTATTTTTATACTACGTATCGGGTGACCTTTGTAAAAGAATGGATCTTTAAAAGGAATTTAACGACGTAGTACTTTAGGTTAAAATCCGGACTTTGACATAAAATGAAAGTACCTCGAGTTGTGTATAACTTTCCTATGCTTGTTGTTATGAAACTTGACCATGTTACGTGTGATAGCCTTGTTGTGCAAGTAATCGTGTTCTACTCGACCACGGTTCGTGGATGAACCGAATGTATTTCACTCGACTACCGATTCATCCGGAATGTATTTCACTCGACTCCGGCTCATCCGAATGTATTTCACTCGACCACGGCTCATCCGGAATGTATTTCACTCGACTACCGGTTCATCCGAATGTATTTCACTCGACTCCGGCTCAACCGAATGTATTTCACTCGACCACGGCTCATCCGGAATGTATTTCACTCGACTCAGGCTCATCCGGAATGTATTTCACTCGACTCACGGCTCATCCGAGAATGTATTTCACTCGACTAGGTTCAACCGAATGTATCCCACACGTTTCTATCGGGTCCATAAGATGGGCCGAGACATGTTATACGTATCACATGATTTGTACCTAGGCTATGCGGTGAGGAAGAAGTTCCACGGGCATGAGGATGACTTTGAGGCGTGAGTCCTCGACTTGACATAATCGCTTATGTTGTGAATCGTAGTTTGGTTATCATACATGTCTCTGCTTTATATAGACTATTATGATTTCATTTACGATATTTTTACGGTTTCACATACTTGGTACTTGTTATCGACCTCCTTGGGCCGCGTTCATCTGCAGTAGAAGTACCGACCGCCGATCCCCGTTAGGATCTCATTTCAGCGTCTTGGGAAGCTCCGCCTTCGGAGGCTTATCTTTGGTATGTTACCACAGTCCGTAGGTCCTGTACATTCGGGGTATGGCGGGGCCCCTGTCCGTCATAGTTGTCAGATAAATCTTAGAGGTCCGTGCCTTTGTTGTGGGCGGGGTTGTAAGGATTATCGCTTTCAAATGTTTATATATATATATGTTGAAAGGCAACCGTTTTGGTTGGCCTATTTTCTTTCATCTTAATCCATGTCTATTTACATGTTTAAGTTTTATTTCCGCTGGTTTTCTCTGATGTTGTATCACTAGGGTGCCCGGGGTAAGGCACCAGTCACGGGCCCGGGTTCGGGTCGTGACAGCTAGCTTGAGATTGTTGACTTGTCAACTTGCCACTTGTGTAGTATCCAAGTGTTTTTCATCCTAGCCTCATATTTGTTATAATCTTGACCCTTCCTTGTGTTATATATACACACTACTAGCAAGACAAGGTCTTCCACACTTAGAAAAATTTAGAGATCATTTTGTGCAAGAAAAAGGGCTCTCGGCTTTAGTGATTTTTCCCACACAAAATTTTGTAGTTTTGATCCATTATTCACAAGACTTTAACCCAAGGTCCCTAAGGGTATTGTAAGGATATCTCAATACAAAGATTTCAGGAAAACGACGTTTTCACGTTAGTCGCAAGGCAAACCCCTAAGGTGTTCTTCAAATTTGAAGATGGAACTTGAAGAGGAGTTCTTCATGAGCTTCTAAGGAGTGCTTGGAGCGGATTGGAACATAAGGAAAGGAGCTAAGAATTTCTAAGGAGCGACTTTGAATCTTGGATATAATAAGGGCTTGTAAAGGTAAAAATCTTGTCATATTAACAATTAAGGATTACTTATTGTTGTAGCTATGAATATTAGCAAGCATGAGGTATATAGTGTGAAGTTTGATAAGTGTATTGGCTATTGGAACCCTAAATCCGAAACTAGCATGTTTAGCCTTTGAGATTTCAATTCAATTTGATTATTAGTTTAAGTCGTCACATGTTATATAAAGAAGGAATTATAGTTGTTAAAATTGTTTATGACTATATAACATGTTAGACCTAAGAACTTGGATTGGAAAAGACTTTGAGTTGTTGTTTATGTTAGCCGAGAATGGCTTTAAATATGGGACTAGATTCGTATTAATTTGTCGGGCAGAATTTTACACGTCCTGTTAAGGCGTGTAATCCCCTTTGGTTAGCTGAATTGTTGGGCCTTAAAAGTGGCGTTTGGTTATTGATTAATCGGGCCTTGAAAAAGGTGGAAAAGTATGTAGAAACAAAGGAAGTGCTGCCCGATTTTCCGTAAAATTTGGTGACTTTTCACTTAGAATATTCTACGTTTGAAGCTAGAGGTTAATAGACGTATTATGGCCATTATAGGTTGAAGTACTACGTATAGCGTATTCCACAAAGGATGGAATAGCTAGCAAGGTTGAAGTACTTTGGAGCATTTTGCTACTTGTCGATAATCGTCGCGAGGTATGTGAACATCTTCCTTCTTTTGACATGATTCTATGTATGGAATATACATGTGGTATTATTTCATGTTTCCTTCTACTCTTAGAAGTTAAGAGGTATGTATGTTGATTTACTCTATGTAATGGTTATGTCTAAGTTATCCTAAGTTCTTACCAAGTCTTATGGGGGATGTTGGTAAGAGTCGTTAGGAGGTATTTGGAGCCAAGTTGACTTGGATAGTTTACGGCACGAATGAGAATAAGTATCGAACAAGCCATTGCAGCGTTAATAAAGGAAAATGTATCGACAATCAATTAAATTAAAACGAGTAGAATTCTCCATCTGCATAGAAGCTAAGATAAGACAAAATTGTATTACATTTTCTAGATCATGGCTGTTTTAATAAGATCGTTATAAATAAGTATAACTTACTCACACACATAAGGCATATGTTACATAATTTAAAGAGTTTACGTATGAAGTTTTGAGACTATGAACCTTGTTTTCTTAAAAGGTTAAAAGACTTTATTTTTCAAGTTATGAGACTTGATTCTTAAAGGAAGAAATGACTTGATTTAAAAAGTATAGAATACTTGATTTGGAAAGTATTGACTTCTTGATACTCTAAGTTAAAGAGACTTGATATTCTAAGTTAAGAAACTTATTTTCCTAAAAGTTAAGAGACTTGAAGTATTTTGAAAGCTATGAAATTTGATTTGAAAGTATAAGTCTCTTGGTTATAAAAGGAATGAATTTGTCTAAGACATAAAGAGTTATAACGACTTTATGGGAAGTTGGTTATAAAAACTTTATGGAAGATTAAAAAAATGGTTTTCTCCAGTAATGTAAGCAAAGGAATGACTTGAAATAAAGAAGGGCAAATTGTTTTAAAGGTACAAATTGCTTAAGGTTTTAAGGAAAGAAGTCACTTGATTTAGAAGCCTATAAATGTATTTCTAAAAGGTATTGTGACTTGTCTTGAAAAGTAGATATGACTTGATACTACGGTTGTTAGTATCTTGGAAGTTTTATATGAAAAAGAGTCATTTTAAAAGAATAGAAGTACGTAGTACTTTGGGATTAATTCTCGGATTTTATAATGACATGTTAGTGTCTTAAGTAAACTAAAATGGGGGTGTTTATAAATAAGGTTAATAAGAAGTTAGGAAATTTCTTAACTTGCTTATGTTATGTATGATAAGACGGTAGTGCTTATGTTATGTATGATAAGCCGGTAGTGCTTATGTTATGTATGATAAGCCGGTAATGCTTATGTTATGTATGATAAGTCGGTAGCGCTTATGTTATGTATGATAAGACGGTATTGCTTACGTTATGTATGATAAGACGGTATTGCTTACGTTATGTATGATAGCCTTTGGTGCTAGTGTTATGAGTATAAATGCGGGGTAAACCCCCAAGACGTTATACACCTCCTGAGTATAAATACGGGGTAAACCCCCAAGACGTTATACACATTCTGAGTATAATTGCGGGGTAAACCCCCAAGATATTATACCTCTCCATGGATTTGCTACCCATGATGCGAGCATGGCGTATTTGCTCATTACGGGCCCGTAGGGCCTAAGCGGGTGAAATAGTCTTGTGCGGGTGAAATAGTCATATGCGAGGAATACCTACGCGTCCACGACCCATGCGGCGGATACATTCTATGCGAGAAGTTACCTCACGCGGGCCCAAGACCATGCGGGTGAAATAGTCTCGTGAGTAGGATTGCTAAACGATACTATGGGCGGTGACCCTAAGTTGATCATAAGCTTCTTATTTTTATGCAAGATACCTTTATGGGCAGACTTACGTGACTTTATCGCGTCCCAGTTGGGCGGACAAAGATACCTTTATGGGCGCACTTACGTGGATTTATCGCGTCCCAGTTCGGTAGGCGGTATAGGCGCCCTCCATAAAAGTGGATTTATGTTATGAAAGGTAAGTAAGTTATATGGTAATGAACTTGATGCTTTTTCCTAAGTATGTACGTAAGCATTTGACTATAACTCTTATTGAAAAATGGGAAAGGATAATAATTTGCAATTAAGTTCATGAGTGGTAATGACACGGTAGGATTTGGTATTTACTTTTTATACTTGCCCCTGTCATTCTTTTGTACAGTTATGATTTGTTACTGTACCTTATTTCCGTTCCATATTCGCACTGTTGTTATCGGGCCGCGTTTATGTCCGTAGGTTTAGGTACACAGTTGTGGATCCGCGGGCTTAGGATCCTGGTTCAGCATTTTGAGACGGCTCCAATGCTCCGGAGCTTGTCATCATGGTTATGTATATTCAGGGGTACGGCGGGGCCTTGTCCCGTCATAATATTTGTCCAAAAATCTTAGAGGTCTGTAGTCACATATGGTGGGTCAGTTTGTAAAGGAAAGGAGGCAACTGCTTCGGTTATGTATTTATATGTCCAGGGAGGTAGCCTTATCGGCTAACCTGTTGATTTTATTTCTGTTGTTTTATTTTATAAGTTTCATGTATGTTCCGCTGATTATCTCTGATGTATACCTGTAAGGGTGCCCAGGTAGGGCACCAGCCACGGGCCCGGGGTCGGGTCGTGACAATCTACATCTTCAGCCCAATCTGAGTCACTAAATCCTATTAAGTTGGGATTAGTGTCTTTGAAATACCAGACTCTCAACTCACATGTACCAGGAACATATCGAATAATACATTTTACGGTATTTAAATGGGATATTTTGGGACAGTCTTGATAACGTGCACAAACACAAACACTAAACATAATATCTGGGCGACTAGCAGTAAGATAAAGAAGGCTACCTATCATAGATCGATATAATGTTGAGTCAACATTTTCATCAATATTATCCTTACATACCTTTTGCGATGAATCCATTGGTGTTTTCATCTGTTTAGCGTTCTTGAAAGCTGGATGTAAACCTTCGCTTTGCTATATCTGCAATCCTAAGAAAAAAGTTAATTCCCCAATTATGTTCATTTCAAATGTCGATGACATAGCTTCAACAAATAAATTTAGGTACGACTGTGAAGTCGATCCAAAGACTATGTCATCCACATAGATTTGAGCAATTATAATATCTACACCGTATCATTTAATAAACAAAGTATGATCAGCTTTGCCACGGTTAAAACGAAATTCTAGAAAAAAGTTAGTTAAACGACCATACCATGCACGAGGGGCTTATTTCAACCCATACAAAGCCTTGTTAAGCTTGTACACATAGTGTGGATGGTAATGATCTTCTAATCTTTTTGGTTGTTTAACACATACCTCCTTGTCTAGATAACCATTTAAGAAGACACATTTTACATCTATTTGGTGTAAAGTAATTTTCAGACAACAAGCAATAGCAAGTAAAAGTCTAATTGACTCGATTCTAGCTACAGGTACAAAGATTTCATCAAAATCAATTCCTTCAACCTGAGTATAATCTTGTGCAACTAGACGTGTTTTGTTTCTAACAACTGTTTTCGATTCATCTGATTTATTTTTAGAAATTCACTTAGTTCCAATTACATTTGTATTATTTAGATGTGGAACTAAGTCCCAAACTTTATTTCGAAAAAATTGTTCAAGCTCTTCTTGCATTGCTTGTATCCAGAAATTATCTTCAAGTGCTTCTACAACATTTTGGTTCTACTGTAGATATAAAACAAGAAAGACTAACCTCTTGGTATATGGTTGACATACACACATACCTGACCATTTCTTTATAGTTGAGTGGTTTTTTTGTCTCTTGTTCTAATTCATTCAAAAATTCCATCTATTACTTGTCCCATTGGACGATTCTTCCTAATCTTTGATGAGTGGTCCCTACGAATTTGGACTAACAATTCAGCACTTGACTCCCTATTTGTGGCCTATGTGATCTTTATTGTTGTTTCGGATGTTGCTTTAGGTGTGGCAACATTCAATTCTTCAACATTCTGTTGAGTTTTCATTGTATCTATAATGTTATTTTCCATAATTTTTCATGAAACATCATAAAAATCATCATATACAATATTTATAGACTCTTGTACAGTTATGGATCTCAGATTATATATTTGATAAGCGTGACTATTTTGAATAGCCAACAAAAATTTCTTTATTACTCTTAGAGTCAAATTTTTCCAAATGATCACTGTCATTTAAAATATAACAAATACACCCAAAAAATATAAAAGTAACGCAAATTTGGTTTCTTTCCATTTAGAATGTCATAGGGTGTCATAATTATTCCTTTCCTTAAATAGACTCTATTAGTGATGTGATTAGCATTATTCAAGGCTTCTGCCCATAAACATTTTGACAAATGTTTAGAACTAAGCATCACTCTAGCTATTTCTTGCAATGTCCTATTATTCCGTTCTGCAACCCCATTCTGTTGAGGAGTTTTGGGGGCAGGAAACACATGGAAAATTCCATATTTCCCACAAAAAATTGTGAATGAACTATTTTCAAATTCTTTTCCATGGTCGAATCTAATCCGAAAAATAAGAGAATAAAATAAATTTCTAATTCTAGAGTGCACGATTTTAAACATGTCAAACGTTTGTGATTTTTCTTTCAAAAATAATATCCAAAAATATCTAGAAAAATCATCTACTATCACAAAGGAATACCTCATGTCTCCTAGACTGTCTACTTCAATTGGACCCATTAAATTCATATATAGCAATTAAAAACAATGAAACGTACATGAATGTTGTCCTTCATGTTGGACAACATTATGAGAGACACGGGTTTGCTTACCTTTCAAACAATTTTCACAGATAATTTTATCTTTATGGTTGAGTTTGGGTATGTCTCTAACCTCTTCATATGAGACAAATTTTTCTAAATTGCAATAGTTGACATGCCCTAACTTTTGATGCCATAGTATTGTGTCATCGACCTTAGAATTATTGAATGTTTCTTGTCTTACAACAAGATAGCAATTGCCACCTGTTCTTGTACCTATCATGACACATATAGTTGCTTCATTTATAACTTTACAAGCATTCTTATTAAATTTTACCTCAAGATCGGCATCACACAATTGACTAATACTAAGCAAATTAGTCATTAAGCCCTCAACATGTAAGATATTTCTTAAGAATGGAAATCCAGGAACATCCAAGATCCCTTTTTCAATTATTTTACTTTTATTGCCACCTCCATAAGTCACGTTTCCTCCATTGAATAACTCATAGTTCTTTAGAAAATCTTTTGTACCTGTCATGTGGCGAGAACATCTACTATAAAAGTACAAAGAACCTGACATATTAGTTCTTAATGCATTTATAGCAACATTACATGTTACATCTTTTTTAGGAACCCAAACTCTCTTAAAATATATTTTACCTTTTGGCTAAAAAATATTGCTTCGATTGTTATCCGGAATGTTGGACAACATTTTGCTCACAAAATTTTAAAGTTTGAAACAACATGGTTTTAAGTGTTCAGGGGAGTTACAGTGGTGACACACAAACTTCATATTCTTCGATATATATGAGAACCTATTATTCATCCCTTTTTCTTTTACAAAGCAAATTTCTCATTTTTATCAAAGAGACTAGAGCATATAGTTTTAAGAGAGTTTTCGTACTCAATTCATGCATGTGAAGGTTTACTAAAGTTGAGTATCTCATTCAATTTTGAAGTCTTCGTGTTGAGCTTACAGAAGGTTGCTTCGGCTAAATCTAATTTTACACGGATCTTACCAAATTCAATATCTTTTTTGGTAAGTGCGACCTCAAGTAGGGTTATCGTGACTTTTAATACTAAATTCTCATGAGTTAAACATTTTACCTTTTTGTCAAGTTGCTTAGATTCTATGATTAAGACTTTTGAAATACTTTATAATTCATTAATCATATCATATTTGCATTCAACTTGATCCATACAATCAGCCTCACTAACAGAAATAGAACCACTAAAGCAATTAACATAAGTATAGTTAAAGAATTTATACCTTTCGGATGTCGCTGAGGATGTTAACGTCGTTGTTGATGTTGGAGCAAATGTCGTGGCATCTGAGAAAATATTGTATACGACATCTTCATTATCCGATAGTGACTGTTTGAAAATAGTATCCAACATTGCTTGTGTTTCAATTTCACGATCTCCTTCCTCTTCTCCTTCCTCTTCTCCTTCATCATCACTAAGAGAAACCCATAGGCTCTTATCAATTTTTTCTGAGAGTGTTTGCACATTCGTTAGCATAGTGACCCCAACCTAAGCATGCATGACACTACACGAACTCAAGTTGTTTAAGATCAAATTTGGTACGATCTGAGTTGATTCTTCTTAGTTGATTTTCTTTTTGTACATTTGGAAGAAATCTAGTGGGCTTTTGATTGAAGACTTGGTTTTTGTGCTCTTTAGATTTAGATTAATTTCTCTCATTATTGAACTTCCTCACCATCGAATTGTATTTTCGAGTGAGTAAGGCAATATTTTCACCATCACTAACTTCTTCAAGATTCTCATCCTCTTATTCGATTTGATTTTCCGAGGATTGAACTTGAAGTGCCACATTCTTGCTTTTATACAATTTCTTTTGATTCTCAATTCTCATAAGTTTTGAGAATGCTCATTAAGGTATGAAGGTCTATTGTGGCAAAATTGTGAGCTTATTCAATATCACAAATCTTTAAATTGATCTTTTCAAGAAGAGAACGGAGAGTCTTTTCAATAAGTTGAGTGTTGGTTAATAGTTCATCAAACACTTGACATTCATTTGAGATGTCAAACAATTTTTCAAAATAAAAGTTAATATCATCCGCTTCTTCCATCCTTAAACATTCATATTTACTCACGAGCATACGTAACTTTGTTCGACGAACACTTGACCTACTTCATAATGAATTTGTAAAATATCTCATGCATCCTTAGTCATGGGAAAGTTTTGAATGAGTTTGAACATATACATATCAACCCATCCAAAAATTATATTTAAGGCTTTTTCATTAAAGCTAGCATTATTGGTTTCTTCTGTAGTCCAATCAGATTCAGGTTTAACTAGAATATCATCTTCCTCATCTGGTGGCAACATTGGAATAACATACCCATTGGTTATAGATATTCATGCTCTAAGATCAATTGATTTGATATGAGAACGTAGACGAATCTTCCAATAAGCATAATTTGATGCATCTAAAATAGGAAGCCTACCAATAGTTGGATTTGCTGGATCCATAACTTATGACAATAGAACCAATCACTTATTCTGTTAAGTGTTGGCTCTGATACCACTTGAAGGAGGCTATGGAATAACTCTAATGCCAATTGTGTTTTCGAATGTCGAAAATTATGTCATCCGACACCAATAACAACACTTTCGCAAAAATATAAAACTTTAAAGAATAAATGCAACAAAAATTTAATCAACACAAATGTTTTAAATTTTCATAAGCTATATATATAATATAACTTATGATGGTAAATGACCAAATATATTGTATATATATATATTAAATACAAAAAATATAAATTAATTTCTTAACAGATTTACAAGATCAAACAAAAATGAATTAAAAATTGAAGTCGCAGATGACTCACTACAAGAAAAATGACCTACGGTGACAGTCAGAGTGTGACGATTTTGTAACTGTCACATAGTATGATAGTTTTTTTCTTGACTTCTTAGTCAACACACTTATGACATAAGTGTGACAGTTATATAAATTGTCATAAATTTATGACACATATGGTAGTTATTTGCACCGTCACATATTGTGTGACGTTTTTTTTGGAGTTGACCGTAAATATCCAAATCATTTTTCTTTTTTTAATTGTCACATAGGCCCATACCCGACTCAACTCATAAATTCAGCCCATACCCACTTAACTCGTTGTTTAACACACCCATTTACTATAGAGGCACTCGATCATATACCTAAACACATTTCTCAAACCGTTCCCACCCAAATTTTAACCCTACCCTAATCGCCGGTGAATCTCAAAACGTTCCCACCCGAATTCTGATGAATAATCGATAATAAACCTAATTTTTTCACCCAAATTCAAACCCTAAGTTCTTGATTTCGTATATTTTCAAGGCGTGATTGTGTTGGTGTCTATGTTTTGAAGGTGAAGGTCTGGTGTTTTGTTCAGTTCATTTGTTGAAGAGGTGAGTTTTCATTTACCCATTGTTATTGTCGAAAAAGTTATTGGTTGGCATTGTTGTTATTTCGGGTAAAAGTTAGATTTTTTTGTAGCTATTTGAGAATCTTAAAAAGAAGATATGTCATAAATTATTGAGGTTCATTTTCACCGGCCATATGATTTTGTTTCTTAGCTGGACGAATCTTCATTTCAGCTTTTTTGTATGTCAATTCGGGTTAAAATCTTTGCTCTTCCTCACTATTAATTGTATTGTTGTCATTTTCATGTGTTTAACTCTTTTTCTTTGTTGCATAATTTAGATCTGTGCAAATCCTGTTGTTGTGTTTCCACCAGAGTTATATTTTGCACTTTGAATTTGAACTGAGCTCCAATGACTTGTGTGCCTGTATAATTGCTCACTCAGATCTCCTTTTTCATAAGGTAACACTATGACCCTTTGATTTTTCTCTGCGCATATTTCCTGTGTGTGATTCATATCATTGATTGTCTGTATCTGTTAAATCTTCTGCATAGAAGCTTAGATTTGGAACCAGATTATTGATGTAGTTGTTATAGCAAGACTTCTTGAAGCTTCTCTCGTTGTTCCTGTTTTGCAAGTGAATCACATCTGGGGAGATGACAAGTAAAGTCGAATATCTTTTGTTTAATTCACAGTTTTCACAATTTGGTTTCAAGATTGTTATTTTTTTCTCGATTTACCAGTGTTAAAAATTGGTTCTGTGCAGTGAATTTTCAGACATTTTTGATGTTGAGCATTTCAAGAAGACGTTGTAAGCTGATGTTAGAGTTGTGGCGTCTTTTCCATCGACACATTTTGTTTCTAAGCAAACCATCAACCGTGAACTTCCTTTTCATGTATCACCACTCTGGCTTAGAATAAGAGTGGATTAGATTCAATTGTCATAACTTTGTCTTATATTTACTTTATTATAGCTAAACCAAAAAGGTCTGCTTATATTAAATGAATTAGATTCTAAGCTATCCAATAATCTTCCACCTGACTTGCAGATTCTCCAAGATCAAAGAATCTCCAAGATCAAGCCCACCTTCGACCCTAGGTTGCCTACAAATAAGGTAAATCATTCTCATTTTAGTTTCTTTTACTCTAATTCTATTTTTAATGGCATGTTGTATGTGTTTGTTTGTTATCAGTAGGTTTAGTTAATCATATTGGCTATATATATTCATAAAACTGTTTCTAATTAGCTCTAATTAGATTCTAATTAGTACAGTGGTCTGGCTATGGTTGTTTAGAAGGATATTTGTACTTAGTTGATAATGTCAAGATGATCTGATGAACATAATGTAATTACAAGCATGTCCAATATAGTCATAAAACATGTTATGTGGATTCATGAGTGATGTAATGCTCTTCAACCATATTTAGAAGTGTTATAGTGCTATTACCAACCTAGAAATATTTTGTTTATGTTCATGACATATAGAAAGGACATGTGTGGTTGAAAAATATGAATATTTGTTTCTTTAGTAGCTTTCTACGGTTAGTTCAGTATAAATACATGTGTAAGTGCTCAATATCGCTGAAATCTTTTTTGAATTGACCCTAAGAGTAGGGTAGATGTTAAAAATGGTTAAATAATTCATAGAATTTCATGTTGGGTCTGTTTTAGTTCATAAATATTATTTTAGAACCTGTTAGAAGTACATGTAGGTTCAAAATTATCCAAGATAGTTGTTAAGCAATTGTATTTAGGATAAGAGACCTATCTAGGCTCAGACCATAGCATATCAAGGCTAAGAGTTCAGTTTAAGCTAAAATGGAACTAGAAGACTTGTTTTAGTTCATTCTTTATCCCACTATAATTTTGAGACCTTAAGGGGTTTAAAATAATCTAAGATGTTTATTACCTGCCTAAAAGAGTAATTTAGTCTAATTCTACTTTAGGAAATGCCTCTGCTAGCCTATATGAAGCTGCACCTATGTTAAATGTTCTTAAGTTGCTTACCCGTGCCTTTGTGACAATTTTGCTAGTTTAAACTTGGTATGAGGTCTGAGTTGATTTCCTTGAGACTGCTCTAGCCTTGTGATATGAATCATATAGCATGTATGCAATGCTTGGATATTTAGCATTTTTATGGTGTGAAAGTATATGTATGTCCTAGAGATAATTTGTATTATGACACAATGTACTTTATACATATTCGTATTTATTTAATGATGATTGATATTATGGCAATTTGCATTTGTTGAATTATTAATTGATTGTTTATAATATTCTATAAATGCATCCCTAGAGGTCACATGTTTATTAATGATGTGAGAATTAATATTATAACGTAACTCTTAAATTACCTCGACTAAAGATCATCGAAATTGGGATATCGATGATATGTGATACGTCGACATGTGGTCTGCATCGTATCCTTAGGGGATATAGTATGTCTCACTTGTTGTGAGTTATGACAACTCATGATGGACACATGAATACTTATTGAAGTATTGGTATGTCATGCCGATGTACTGTTTTGTTATATGTCTATAATGTCATCGGCGTGTGGAAGATAAAAGTCCTTAGACATGAGGTCAATATCACCTTGTTTATGGAGTAATGTACTTTGATCATGTCCTAAGCTCAAATGTCTTATATGTTGAGACACGGCTTGTTTTGGATGCATTACGAAGTAGATTAAAGGTGGTATGTGAGCCAAGATTAGGATTCATTCCTTGAATACATATTCGAGTGAACACTCAGATACTCATATGATATTAGGTTGACTAAGTCATTGGCCTATGCAATGGACATGTCTGTGACATGGTCCTGTTGTCAACTAATATAGATGAGTTATAATAATCAAACCATTTGGATAGACATTTGACAGATCCTAAGCTTGATTGAGTGTGTCATGAATGAAAGGATTTTATCTTCCCATATATAGGTTCAGTTCACATGTTTTGTGTAGCTAAACTTTACATATTGGGTTCGTCTTCCGGCGCAGTGTAGGAGTTCCGTGAAGATCCTAATGTAATTAGTGAGGATATGTAAAGGCCTGAAGGGTAACACTAAAGTCAAATGTTCTGTCGATTGAAGGATGTAATTAGAAGGAGATACATATATGTTCGGTTGATGACCGGGACATTAAAATGAGAAAATGGACAGAAAAATAGGATGGAACCGCGGTGCCTTGATTCAGGACCGTGGTGCCAGGAACACGTGTCAGCACCGCGGTGCCTCTTGCTAAGGACCGCGGTTCCATGACGTGGCTCGCGATCCGACTGCCCGATGCGTTCTGCACGGCCCGGCCCTTGAAACCTTGAGCTCTTATTTTATCCTATAAATAGGAGGCTCCTCTTCTCATTTCAATACAGCAAAAAACTAAGAGAGGTAAATCTCTTCTGAAGCTCTGTCAGAATCCCTAGCATTCCTGACTTAGACATTACATCACAGTTCCAGAACTTACAAATCGAGAGACATTTGCGTGTGCACCCTCGGACTACACAAAGCATCCAGAATCAACTGCTTGACTGATTATCTCAAAATGTAAGTCTTCTATCGAAGTATTACATTGACTATGTGCTTTGTATTTTTTCATTACATATCATACTGCAGTTCGATCGTCATCGGGTTTGAAACATAAATTTTCAAATTACGCTGCGTGTACGAACACCGACATAAACACCTACAGTGGTATCAGAGCCTGGACTGTTTCGTGTGATTTGTAATGATAATATGAGTTAAGATTTGTTTAGATCTATATTTTATGTATTTAAAAGCTTTATAATCCTAAATCTTTAAATCACATAGTCTTTGTGCCCTAATCTGTTAGAACAATTATGTATTCGAGAAAATCGATCCAATATATAACTCTTCTAAGTTGATATGCTTTATCCGGCTTAAAGCATGGTGCATTGAAACGACGAACGAGAAGAAAATTGGATTTGATGGTCGATGAACATGTTGTTTTAATGGTGATGGTAATACAAGTGATATATATGAAAGATCTGGCCCTAAAGCAGTTTTAGGGGCTCGGAAATTTCAGTTTTATGTTTCTGGGGATAAGGCACCGCAGTTCCACGATGGAGCACCACGGTGCCTGCTAGGGTTTTGGCGGCGGCACCGCGGTTCCATGATGGAGTTGCTTTACAATTGGTTGAGGACCTACCAAAGTGTGTTATTGAAGTTATCAGCAAAAGCAAACGCGAATATAGCATATGTTTGGATCTTGGCCCATTATGATCTTTATATTAATTTAGGTCTGTATCCTACCTTGGGGTCGTAGAAGTATGCAAAATAGTGGGAGCTAATTTAAAACAAAAGGCCATGTTAAAAATTAGCAAATTATGAATGTGTATAAATTATTGAAAGAATGAAATATTGATTACATTTTTCGTATTCTATCTATTATCTTCAGATCTTCAGAAATGTCAAACTTTTCGTTGAAAATGCTCATGGAGTCAAACAGACTCACCGGACCCAACTTCATTGACTGACTAAGAAATGTTAGAATTGTTCTAAGACAGAAAGAAATTGAGTATACATTGGACAAAGTGTTCCCCACCGCTCCAGCGGAGGACTCTGCAGAGTATGCAACCTTCGACAAGACTGCTTACCAGAAACATTATAAGGATGTCACCTCAGCTCAATACTTAATGTTGTCTTCTATGTCACCACAATTGCAAAGACATCATGAAATTATGGGGCCCAACGAAATGTTAGCCCATTTGAAGAGTCTTTATGATTCGCAGAGTCAGACAATGGAGTATGACCTGCTTATAGAACTTTTCAAGTGTAGGCTACATGAAGGGGGCCAAGTTTCACCTCATGTGTTGAGGATGATTGAGAGGTTATCTTCTATAGACATAAGATTTTATGACAGAGTCTCCACCGCCCTCATCCTGCACTCACTTCCGAGATCGTTTGAGAGTTTCATTGTAAATTATAATATGAATGGAACTAAAGTGACATTGTCGGAGTTACATAATATGTTAAAAACTTTTGAATCTTTGACCTCTAAGACCAAGCCTATTCTGATGATTGACTCCTCTAGTCGCCCCAAACCGAAAGGTAAGGGACAACAGAAGGGGAATGGCAAAGTTGTTGCTCCGGCAGCAGCAATGAAGCCCAAGGGAGGGGCGAAGAAGAAGAAGAAGAAACTGCCGGCATCGGATGTTTGCATGAATTGCAACAGGAAGGGGCATTGGAGAAAGGATTGCACTGCTCCAGGCGGAGGAATGGCACCAGGTGCTAATGTGCAAGGTATGTTTGTAATTGAAATTAATCTATCTATAAATGATTCTCATTCCTGGGTACTTGATACCGCTTGTGGCTCACACATTTGTACAAATGTGCAGGGGCTAACTGATAGCAGGAAGGTCGGGCCTCGCGAGGTGGACCTGCGCGTCAGAAATGGAGCACGAGTTGCTGCTGAGCGCGTGAGAACTTATAGGATAGATTTACCTTTTGGCAAAGTTTTAATGTTGAACAATTGATTTTATATTCCTTCTTTGACAAGGAATATTATCTCCATTTCAGTACTTGATTCAGAGGGTTTTTCCTCAAACACGTCTAATGGCAATATGGTTTTGACTTTAGATAATGTTGTGTATGGAATTGTGCCTCTTGTGAATGGATTGTATACATTAAACTGTCACAGGAAAATTTTCAATGTACAAAATAAAAGGGCTAAGTTAAATGAAAGAAATTCTACCTACTTTTGGCATTGCATACTTGGTCATATCAATCAAACAATGATAGAACGGTTGAGAAAATTAAATTACCTCGAACCATTTGACTTACAATCTTATGGTAACTGTAAATCCTGTTTGAAATGTAAGATGACCATTAAACCTCTTTCTGGAAAGGGAATCCATGCCAAGGAGGTGCTTGAGTTGGTACATACGGACGTACGTGGACCATTTTTGACTCAAGCTAGAGAGGGTTTCTCTTACTTCATTATTTTCACAGACGACTTATCAAGGTTTGGATATGTGTATCTTATGAGACACAAATCCGAGGCTTTTGAAAAGTTTAAGGAGTTTAAATGTGAAGTTGAGAAATAGCTCTCAAAGAGTATCAAGACTCTCCGATCTGATCGTGGGGGTGAATACTTAAGTAAAAAAAATTTGACTACTTAAAGCTTCATGGAGTTCATTACGAATGGACACCTCCTGAAACACCACAGATAAATGGTGTTGCCGACAGGAGAAACCGAACCTTGCTTGACATGGTTCGTTCCATGATGAGCTTTTTAGCTCTTCCTACATATCTTTGGGGATACACTATTTTGACCTCAATATATGTTCTAAACAGAGTTCCATCTAAATCAGTCGAAAAGACAGCATATGAGGTATGATGTGGCAAAAAGCCATCACTTAGACACACGAGGCCCTGGGGGTGTCCTGCATATGTCAAGAAGTTGATCACTGATAAGTTGGAATCTAAAAGTGAGAAGTGTTACTTTGTTGGGTATCCGAAGGAAACTAAGAGATACTATTTCTATCTTCCTGGAGAACATAAGATATTTGTTTCTAGGAACACACATTTCCTTGAAGATGATCTACAAGGATGAGAGTTGCATAAAGATAGAACTTGAAGAAATTCAAGAACAAAGTAATATAGAGGTTGAATCCTTGCCCGATGATGAAGGCAAAAATTCAGTGGGAGCTTTAGGCGAAGATTGTGTATTTAGGATACCCTATTTGGCCAGTGGAAGTACTGCGAGGAGTAATGCAGAAATGCAAGATCTTCCGGCACAGACCTTGGAAGCAAGTGCACCAGTTGCATTTCCTTCCATTCAGGAAAGACATGAAAATGATATTCCTGAAAGCTCTAATGTTGGTGGATCGACCAGCGCACAAGAACCTACTCACAGTCAGAACATACCTGTAACTGAACTGCAAGACAATCAACTCCGTAGGTCTACTAGATCTCATCGGCCTCCGGAAAGACTAAATCTACTTGTGGAAACACAAAATGAGCTAGATATTCTAGATGATGACGAGCCTAGAACCTACAGCGAAGCAATACTATACATTGATTAGAAGAGATGGCAAGAAGCCATGAAATCCGAAATGGAATCTATGTATATCAATCGGGTGTGGAACTTGGTTGATTTGCCAAATGAGGTTAATCCCATAGGATGCAAATGGGTCTTCAAGAAGAAGATTGATGCATCTGGCAAGGTTCAGACTTATAAAGCTAGACTAGTGGCTAAAGGTTTTACTCATCGTCCTAGTGTGGATTATGATGAAACCTTTTCACCGGTGGCTAAGATAAAGTCTATTCGGATTTTGCTTGCGATAGCTGCACATTATGATTATGACATTTGGCAGATGGACGTCAAAACTGCATTCCTCAATGGTAATCTAATTGAGGAAGTGTATATGAAACAACCCGAGGTTTTTTCATGTGAGTCCAGACCAAATGTTGTGTGCAGGCTACAGAAGTCCATTTATGGACTTAAGCAAGCCTCTAGGAGTTGGAATATTTGTTTTGACAATGCAATCAAATCTTTTGATTTGTCAGAAGCAAAGAGGATCCTTGTGTTTATTTCAAACGCAAGGATGAGGGTATTGTCTTCATTATTATATATGTTGATGCCATATTGATAATGGAAGATAATAAGACCCCCATGCATTCAGTTAAGAATTGGTTGTCCAAGACCTTCATGATAAAAGATTTAGGTGAAGCCTGCTACATTCTGGGAATTATGATCTATAGAGATAGACCTAATAGGTTGTTGGGGTTGTCACAGTCAGTCTATATAGATAAAGTGCTTAGACATTTTTCAATGGAGAATTCCAATAAAGGCGGTCTTTCATGAGTCAGGGCATCAAGTTATCAAAGAAGGACTGCCCTTCTAATGCTATTGAACGTGAGCGCATGAAGAGGATCCCATATGCTTCGGCTATAGGATCGATCATGTATGCCATGACCTGTACTAGGCCAGATGTGGCCTTTGCACTTAGTATGACTTGCAAGTTCCAGCAGAATCTTGGTCAGGAACACTGGAAAGCAGCCAAGAGTATTCTCAAGTATCTCATGTATAATAAAGATTACTTCTTAGTCTATGATGAAGTTGATAAGCTGGTTGCCACTGGGTATACCGATGCTAGTTTCCAGATAGATGTTGATGATTTCAATCTCAGTCTGGTTACACGTTCATTTTCAACAGATGAGCAGTGAGCTGAAAGAGTTCCAAACAGGCTACTACTGCAGACTCGACTACTGAAGCGGAGTACATTGCTGGATCGAAATCTGCTAAAGAAGTTGTAATGATTTCTGTGTTCTTGAAGGAACTAGGGGTTGTTCCGAGTGTCAGTTGTCCAATAACCATTTATTGTGACAACACTGGTGCTATTGCACATGCAAAGGAACCAAGATCAACAAACAGAAACAAACATGTACCGAGGAAGTACAACATCCTGAGAGAGATGGAAGAGGCTGAAGATATCAAGATAGATTATATTCCCACAGATAATAATCTAGCAGACCCGTTTACTAAAACATTAAGCTTGGTGAAGCATAATGGTCATTTTGAGAACATGGGTATTAGATATATTGGTGATTGGCTCTAGGCCAAGTGAGAGATTGAAAGTATATGTATGTCCTAGAGACAATCTGTATTAGGACATAATGTACTTTATCCATATTCATATTTATATTAATGATGATTGATATTATGACAATTTGCATTTGTTGAATTATTAATTGATTGTTTATAATATTCTATAAATGCATCCCTAGAGGTCACGTGTTTATTAATGATGTGAGAATTAATATTATAACGTAACTCTTTGTCACGACCCGACTCGCGATCGTACCTGCAACGGTACTATCGGTATGCATCGAGAGAATAGCGAATGAACATACATGAAACAAAATCTGTATAAGGTGAACATCACTAGCAAGCCGATAAGGCCGCCTTTCATAAAATAACTTGACCGAAAGTGAAACAGTACATCTTATCATTACAGCCCAAACCACAAACGTGACTACGGACTTAGGAATAACAATTGTGGCGGACAGGCCGCCATACCCCCTGATTGTACAAAAGTAAATAACCTCAGGGAATCATACCAAAAGACAAAGCCTCCGGAGGGATGGAGCTTTCCAGAAAATGAACAGTGATCCTAATAGTGCGGACCAGCAAGCTACGTATCTCGACCTGCGGCATGAACGCAGCCCCCCGAAGGAGGTCAGTACAACAGGTACCAAGTATGTGAAACTGAGAAAATACTGAAAATACCTCATAAGTCTAAAATAACTGGGGACATGTATAAAATCAGTTTACAGAACACTGTACCTTACCAACAATGAGAAAATCAGTCATATACTATACTGCATGAAAATAGGAAGCTCATAATCAACACGTCCAAGTAAACTCATATAGAGACCATGGAAGCATACCCGTGGAATCCTTCATCACTGACGGCACGTCCAATAAACTCATACTAAGACAATGGAAGCATACCCGTGGAATCCTTCGTCACTGGCGGTACGTCCAATAAGCTCATACTAAAACAATGGAAGCATACCCGTGGAATCCTTCATCACTGGCGGCACGTCCAATAAACTCAACAGGTGGTATGACGATCTTGGGGCTTGCCCCTCATTCATACTCTTACCCTGAAGAAGGTGGTATAACGATCTTGGGGCTTGCCCCTCATTTATACTCTTACCCTTCATACTGCATGCCTCGGAATCCTTCATCGTAAGCATGTCAATGTAGCATACCCGTGGAATCCTTCATCACTGGCGGTACGTCCAAGTAAACTCATAACTGAACAATGGAAGCATACCCGTGGAATCCTTCATCACTGGCGGTACGTCCAAGTAAACTCATAACTGAACAATGGAAGCATACCTGGAATCCTTCATCATCGGCGACGTCCAAGTAAACTCATAACTTCTTCAGGCTTTCATTAACATACAAAATGAATCTCATTTTCATGACCTTATTCAAGAAAACCCAACTCTTTAACCTTTCATAAAGTTATTATAACCAACTCCCCATAAAGCCGTTATACTAACTTTATGCTTTAAAGCTTTAGACGTTCATACTCTTTCATAAGACCGTTACATAACTAACCTCCCATAAGGCCGTTATAACTCCTTATGTTTCAAAAGATTTCGTTCTTTTTATTAACCAAGAGACTTATACTTCATATCAAACTCACACAATTTCCGTAATACTTCTTCATGTCAATAAATCCTTATCTACCTTATTTAGGTTAAACCATTACTTAGGAATAAGTGGGTTAGCTCTCTAAACCAACCAACTTAGACATTTTCGTAAAACAAGTCAAGTACAACAAATAGATTTACTTCATTTAAAACACGACGCTCACCGTACTATATAGTTCAAACTACTCATGCCAAGAGATAAGAAAGCTCCACATACCTCTTTGGTCAATCCACTTGCTAAGCTCAACTACCGCAAGTAATATTTCAACCTATAATAACCATGATATGTTCATTAACCTCTAATTCCAATGTAGAATAATCTAACTCAAAGCCACTAAAATTCTATAGAAAATTGGGCAGCATTTCCTTTGTTTCTACTCACTTTGCCACCTTTCTCAAGGCCGAATTTACCATCAAAACACCACATAGTAAGGCTCAATCAATCCAACATTTTAAAGGGGATTACACACCCAAATACCAATTCTGCCCCATAAGTTTACAACAATTCACTTAACAATCCTAAGGTAGTTTTTAGGCTTCAACATGCTCATAAACTCTTCTTAACCCATTTTTCATATTCAAAACAAATTTCTAGCATGCAATGACTCTAAGAGCATTATTTACTACCACAAGTTCTTTCTTCTTAACATGCAAAACTAAATCTAAAGAAAGAATCATTACCTTAAAGTTTTAGCCCAAACTTATTCCAAATATTGCTAGCTTCCTTGCCAAGAACACCACCACAACAATGCCCACAAGCTAGCTACAAGCTTCCTTTTTGGTTCTTAACTATTCAGATTTTTCTAAGGGTTTTTAGAGAGAAGGGGGAGCAATTTGAGAGAGAGAGAGAGAAGATGAAAGATAGAAAATGTCCAAGTCTTGGTCAATATATTGCATGCAACAGAAAATCAGATGGGGGGGGACACTTGTCACCCTCCCATGGTCTCTTTTAAAACAAAAATCAGACTTTTCTAAGTTTTTCCGCCCAAAAATCCCGCCTCGGCGCCGCGGCCCCGCCGCCGGCGCCGCGGCGCTGAAACCTCCGCAGGCTCTCTGATCTTTCGGCGCCGCGGCCCTGCTATTCCGGCGCCGCGGCGCTGCAACTTCAGCGACCCTTCAGAACTTTAGGCGCCGCGGCCCTGCATCCGGCGCCGCGGCCGCCGCGCTGGTCCAAACGCATTTCTGTCATCGCGCACTGAACTTGTAACTCTCATAACTTTCTACTCCGACGTCCTATCGACGAACGGTTGGTTGCGTTGGAATCCAGACTCAACGAACTACGCCCTAGGCCTTTAAAACACTTAGGAACTCTCAATGTACCGGGTCATAACCCGCCTCAAAGTTGACTAAAAACCGCCCGGAATAATCCGTCAACCTATCCTTTGAAAATTTTAAGTCTTACCCCTTCAGACGTACTCAAACGCATGACCTGAACTACGGGTGTAACATTCTCCCTAGAAACATTCGCCCCGAATGTTCTTTTGAGCCAATCTAATATCCTCGGTACTCCTCGTACTTTACACTAATGGAACTTTATTATGCCACATGGTCCTAAGATATCGTACACATATCCACTCATCACTATCACACAAGACAACAGACCCCGGGTGCACTAACGCTATCTTAATTCTTTTCAAGGCCTAAAAGGATTCTCTTATCGCATTTCCAACCTCGCTAGCATACATACATAACCCTAATATCCTCCACTCATGGCATTCCATCATACAACAATCCTATCATGCATACTAATCTCTAAAGGGTCAAAGGTATACCGACGTCATATAGCGGGTCAAAGGACCGCTTAAAATCGGGAACCGCTACCACGACCTCTGGCGTCCCGCCGGTGTATGAACATCCTGTCTAGCCATTGAAAGTGAAGAACCCGCAACTGATCCAATAGATTGTGCCATCCCACCAAGGCTACTTCTGGTCGGACAGTCTCTCGCTAAATGGCCTTGTTGGCCGCAAGTGTAACAAGCTGTCGATCTAGTCCGACACTCCCCAAAATGAGATCTACCACAATGACCACATCGAGGCAAAGGTGGCCCCCCCTGCATACTATCTTCGGATACACCGGAACTGTCGCCCCGAGCCTCGACCGCCCCGAATATCCTCGACGGCCAAACCACCGCCAAGACCGGAAGGGGCACTCTGGAATGTAGACCCAACCTGCTGCTGAGGCTGTCCACCCTGAAAGCTATCCTGAAACCTCGCTGCCCCGCCTCTTGGTGGGACTGGCCGCCCTCACTCTCCCTGTCCTCAATCCCCTGTGCAAACGCCTGCATCCTGGCAATATCCATACCTGGCTGAAGAGCCACTCCCAGACATGCAGTAATCATGTAACGATCTAACCCCATCACATAGCGGTGAACTCGGTCCGCCATGTTTGCCACAATAGTGGGCGCATATCTGGCCAATGAATCAAACTCTAGATTGTATTCCCTGATGGTCTTCCCATTCTGTCTCAATGCCAAAAACCTATCCAAGCGGGCTCTCCTCGTCTCGGGAGGCAAAAAGTGACCGAGGAAGGCTTCCGTGAACTCATCCCAAGCAGCTGGAGGAGCACCCATACCTTTTGACAACAACCACGACTCAAACCAATTCAACGCAATATCGCCAGTAACGGTAGAAGCTAACACAACGGACTCGCCTCCGAGGCCCTAAGCACTGCGTAGTCCGCGACTTGTCTGATAAACTCCCGAGGATCCTCCTCGCACTCAACCATAGAACTCGGGTGGATCACAACTTAGAAAGTCCGAATCCTTAAATCGTCGGCTCAGGGTTAGCCACCGGCTCTGGCAGACGCCGCCACAATGCTAGTCAACAACCCGACCGCTCCCATAATCCCTATACTCGCCGGTGTGGAACGGGAGGCTCGTACGCGGTCTCGTGAGCCGCTGTTGCCTCGAACTCGGCCGAGGCGGCGCCGTGGAACTCGCCGCCCAAACATCATCTCGGCAAAGGCGGGCTCGGGCCTCGTAGCCCTCTGCGTCTGCTTGCAGCTCTCAATCGCCTTGCCTTCCGGGCTCGTTGCTTTACGCGAGGCATCACCGCTATAAAAGAATACGCCGGAGGAGTCCAACTTATAACACGCCTCTAAGGCACGATCTCGAGTGAGAAGAATGGAAACCCATCCTAAATATCCTGCACTTCACGATTATAGATGTGGTGCACAACACACCGATAATCAAGACTCTACTAGAGCTGATGCAGTAGACACTTTCCGAGGACTAACCTGGCTCTGATACCACTTTTGTCACGACCCGACCGGGGCGCGCTGGTACCTCACCGGTACCTCATCGGTATCGTCGAGAGAATAGCGGAACATACATGAAACAAAATCTGTATAAGGTGAACATCACTAGCAAGCCGATAAGGCCGCCTTTCATAAAATAACTTGACCGAAAGTGAAACAGTACATCTTATCATTACAGCCCAAACCACAAACGTGACTACAGACCTCTAGGAATAACAATTGTGGCGGGACAGGGCCCCGCCATACCCCCTGATTGTACAAAAGTAAATAACCTCAGGGAATCATACCAAAAGACAAAGCCTCCGGAGGGATGGAGCTTTCCAGAAAATGAACAGTGATCCTAATAGTGCGGACCAAGTTACGTGATCTCGACTGCGGCGGCATGAACGCACTTCAAGCGAGGTCGATACAACAGTACCAAGTATGTGAAACTGAGAAAATACTGAAAATACCTCATAAGTCTAAAATAACTGGGGACATGTATAAAATCAGTTTACGTAACATGCACTTACCAACAATGAGAAAATCAGTCATATACTATACCGCATGAAAATAGGAAGCTCATAATCAACACGCCCAAGTAAACTCATATAGAGACCATGGAAGCATACGTGGAATCCTTCATCACCGACGACGCCCAATAAACTCATACTAAGACAATGGAAGCATACCTGGAATCCTTCACATCGGGCAGACGTCCAATAAGCTCATACTAAAACAATGGAAGCATACCCGTGGAATCCTTCATCATGGCGGCACGCCCAATAAACTCAACAGTGGTATGGCGATCTTGGGGCTTGCCCTCATTCATACTCTTACCTCGAAGAAGGTGGTATAACGATCTCGGGGCTTGCCCATTTATACTCTTACCTTCATACTGCATGCCTCGAATCCTTCATCGTAAGCATGTCCAGTGCATACCCGTGGAATCCTTCATCATGGCAGACGCCCAAGTAAACTCATAATCGAACAATGGAAGCATACGTGGAATCCTTCATCATCAAGTGTACATCCAAGTAAACTCATAACGAACAATGGAAGCATACCCGTGGAATCCTTCATCATCAAGCAGACGCCCAAGTAAACTCATAACTTCTTCAAAGCTTTCATTAACATACAAATGAATCTCATTTTCATGACCTTATTCAAGAAAACCCAACTCTTTAACCTTTCATAAAGTTATTATAACTAACTCCCATAAAGCCGTTATACTAACTTTATGCTTTAAAGCTTTAGACGTTCATACTCTTTCATAAGACCGTTACAACTAACCTCCCATAAGGCCGTTATAACTCCTTATGTTTCAAAAGATTTCGTTCTTTTTATTAACCAAGAGACTTATACTTCAAATCAAACTCACACAATTTCCGTAATACTTCTTCATGTCACGAAATCCTTATCTACCTTATTTAGGTTAAACCATTACTTAGAATAAGTGGGTTAGCTCTCTAACCCAACCAACTTAGACATTTTCGTAAAACAAGTCAAGTACAACAAATAGATTTACTTCATTTAAAACACGACGCTCACCGTACTATATAGTTCAAACTACTCATGCTCAAGAGATAAGAAAGCTCCACATACCTCTTTGGTCAATCCACTTGCTAAGCTCAACTACCGCAAGTAATATTTCAACCTATAATAACCATGATATGTTCATTAACCTCTAATTCCAATGTAGAATAATCTAACTCAAAGCCACTAAAATTCTATAGAAAATTGGGCAGCATTTCCTTTGTTTCTACTCACTTTGCCACCTTTCTCAAGGCCGAATTTACCATCAAAACACCACATTGTAAGGCTCAATCAATCCAACATTTTAAAGGGGATTACACACCCAAATACCAATTCTGGAGCATAAGTTTACAACAATTCACTTAACAATCCTAAGGTAGTTTTTAGGCTTCAACATGCTCATAAACTCTTCTTAACCCATTTTTCATATTCAAAACAAATTTCTAGCATGCAATGACTCTAAGAGCATTATTTACTACCACAAGTTCTTTCTTCTTAACATGCAAAACTAAATCTAAAGAAAGAATCATTACCTTAAAGTTTTAGCCCAAACTTATTCCAAATATTGCTAGCTTCCTTGCCAAGAACACCACCACAACAATGCCCACAAGCTAGCTACAAGCTTCCTTTTTGGTTCTTAACTATTCAGATTTTTCTAAGGGTTTTTAGAGAGAAGGGGGAGCAATTTGAGAGAGAGAGAGAAGATGAAAGATAGAAAATGTCCAAGTCTTGGTCAATATATTGCATGCAACAGAAAATCAGATGGGGGGGGACACTTGTCACCCTCCCATGGTCTCTTTTAAAACAAAAACCAGACTTTTCTAAGTTTTTCCGCCCAAAAATCCCGCCTCGGCGCCGCGGCCCCGCCGCCGGCCATGATAAACCTCCGCAGCTCTCGATCTTTGGCGCCGCGCCTGCTATTCGGCGGCGGCTGCAACTTCAGCGACCTTCCGAACTTTAGGCGCCGCCTCGCATCCGGCGCGCTGCCGCTTGGTCCGAAACGCATTCGTCCGATCACGCCGAACTTGTAACTCTCATAACTTCCTACCCAACGCCATATCGTGAACGGTTGGTTGCGTTGGAATCCAGACTCAACGAACTACGCCAGGCCTTTAAAACACTTAGGAACTCTCAATGTACCGGGTCATAACCCGCCTCAAAGTTGACTAAAACCGCCTAATAATCCACAACCTATCCTTTGAAAATTTTTAAGTCTTACCCCCTTTCGTACGTACTCAAACGCATGACCTGAACTACGGGGTGTAACACTCTTAAATTACCTCGACTAAAGATCATCGAAATTGGGATATCGATGATATGCGATACATCGAAATGTGGTCTGCATCATATCCTTAAGGGATGTAGTATGTCTCACTTGCTGCGAGTTATGACAACTCATGATGGACACATGGATACTTGTTGAAGTATTGGTATCACCTTGTTTATGGAGTAATGTACTTTGATCCTGTTCTAAGTTCAAATGTCTTATAGGTTGAGACGCTGCTTGTTTTGGGTGCATTACGAAGTAGATTAAAGGTGGTATGTGAGCCAAGATTATGATTCATTTCTTAAATACATATTCGAGTGAACACTCAGATACTCATATGGTATTAGGTTGACTAAGTCATTGGTCAATGCAATGGACATGTCTGTGGCATGGTCCTGCTGTCAACTAATATAGATGAGTTATAATAATCAAGTCATTTGGATAGACACTTGGCAGATCCTAAGCTTGATTGAGTGTGTCATGAATGAAAGAATTTTATCTTCCCACATATAGGTTCAGTTCATATGTTTTGTGTAGCTAAACTTTACATAATGAGTTCGTCTTCCGGCGTAGTCTAGGAGTTCCGTGAAGATCCTAATGTAATTAGTGACGATATGTAAAAGCTTGAAGGGTAACACTAAGTCAAATGTTTCGTCGATTGAAGAATGTAATTAGAAGGAGATACCTATATGTTCGGTTGATGACCGAGACATTAAAATGGAAAAATGGACAGAAAAATAGGACGGAACCGCGGTGCCTTGATTCAGATCACGGTGCTGTGAACACGCAGCGATGCGACCGCGGTGCCTCTTGCTGGCACCGCATGACGTGGCTGGCAATCACTCGCCAAAGACGTCATTGGTCCGACCACGAAACCCTTGAGCTCTTATTTTATCCTATAAATAGGAGGCTCCTCTTCTCATTTCAATACACCAAAAACCTAAGAGAGGTAAATCTCTTCTGAAGCTCTGTCAGAATCCCTAGCATTCATGACTTAGCAATTACATCACAGTTCCAGAACTTACAAATTGAGGGACATTTGCGTGTGCACCCTCGGACTACACAAAGCATCCAGAATCAACTGCTTGACTGATTATCTCAATATGTAAGTCTTCTATCGAAGTATTACATTGACAATGTGCTTTGTATTTTTTATTACATATCATACTGCAGTTCGACCGTCGTCGGGTTTGAAACATAAATTTTTAAATTCCGTTGTGTGTACGAACCCGACGTAAACACCTACATGGTGTCCATCTTGAATTTGAAAGTGTCAATATGTTAGAGTCTGCTTATTCTAAAGTCTTTGAGGCATAGTATGAACTCCTGAAAACCACCTGTATGTTGTATATGCCTATGTCATGTCCCAGAACTATATAAATCTAGGAATCAAGGTGGAGTTTTGTGTTTGTGCTTGTGTGTTGAATGAATCCTATCCCTGCATCACTGTTGGCTAGGATTAGACCACTAGTTTTGAACACTTAGTAAAAAAATGAGACCCTAAACCTATTTGTATGCCCCATACTATTAATATCTGCTTAACGAGCGCATTCCTAACCTATGTTCATTTCTTTTGAATTGAGCTCAACATAAGTTGAATATGATGATCTATTGACTTAATACATAAATCATAAGGGTTTGTCTAGATTTAAAAAGGAACAACCTTTCCAGTATTCTTAAGAGTCATATTTGTTCTTTTGAGATTGGTAATGTATTGTGATGTTAGGGTAGGTTTTGTTTGAGATCTTTGAGCTTTTACTTGATGATCTCCTGTCTACTTTACATATAAGTAAATGTTTGGATTAAATTTTCTTTAAGGTACCACAACAGCCTAATAATGGATACGAGTGCGATTTATATATGTTGTATTTCATTAAAGACCTCATGAATGATTTATCTCTGCTGCAAAAAAATGTAAGTATCTAATGTTATTTCTTATTTATGTACTTTTATATATATACTTTAATTGATCTCTATTGTGTATTATAATTGATCTAACGTGGTGAATTATATTTGATGTAGTTACATTAGAATGACCTAATTATGATTCAAAAATTTAATTGATCTCTATTGTGTATAACAGTACAATGGAAAAGAAGTATTTTCACATCATTAGCTTGATGAGGTCCGGATTGATGGGCGCATCATTTTTCAAAGATTTTCCGTACTACAGAAGTTGTGCCACCTTTATGATGGTTGGATAATATTTGTATTTTAGTCGTTTAGAGCAATATTACATTGTTTTGGTTACATTTGATAACATTTTGTTTTGTAAAATAATTTGTAAGTGTTTCAATTTTATGTATTAGAACAATTTGATTAATTAGTTACATTTTTGTTACAATATGCTTATTTTCACACCAATTTAATTATTATTGAAAATTTTAAATTACATTAATTCAAATTTCGGTCCGGTCCCGGTTTTGGACCGATTGGACCGGTTTTTTTTTTTTTAAATTTTATTAAATGCAATTTATAAATTATAAATTTTTAATAATGTGTTCGTTTATCAATCTCATTAAATATGTTTATTTTTTTCGTTATCATTCGATACTTTATTTCATTAATATGACTAACTTAAAGAAAACCACCAAATGTACTTGGTTCGTATACGAACTACTGAACTACTCATTAATTAAAGTTACACACCACATTTATATTTTATATTTTCTATTTGGATTTTGGACATTCCTAAAGCATCGACATAAATTATAGGTAGGGAAAATTCTGATTTTTACCCGAACCGGACCAGAAAATCGGAATCCACCATTTCGACAGACCGGGGACCGGACCGGAATCCACCGGTCCGGTCCGGTCCATTCCGGTCCGGTTTTTCGGTCCGGTCCTGTTTTGTACACCCCTAGCTAAAACCGTCATAACGTGTGACGATTTTTAAAACCGTCACACCCAAACTGTCGTGGTAGGTTTTTTTTGTAGTGTACCCAATGAGTGGACTAAAGGAGAAGCTTTTTCTTGGATTTTAGTAAACTGAAATACTTCTCAGTAGATTTGTGGCAACCGATGGTTGGTTGGGAGAGGTTTTTCTTGAAGTGGAAGAAGACAATGAGGTGATGAAATCTGAGATAATTGCACGTTGAGTAGGTTTGAACTTGCCGTACCAAATTAGATTAATTGAGATTTTACCAGTAAGAAGAGGGCCATTGTGGTAGTGGAACTTGTACAACTCAGTTTGGTCTTCGAGTTGCCTTGTTGGCAAGGAGAACTGAATTAAAGAAAGAACAGCTGAAATTTGAACAATAACATAAATGAAAGAGGCCACTTTGTTTAGGTAATTAAATTGGAGAGAAGAATTGTAGAATACTTGGTGAGAGTGAGTGAGTGAGTGAGGAGAGGGTGTTAAGAGTGGTTATAACTTATATATAGGGGTTAAGTTATGGGAAAAGAGGCATAGTAATTAAGTACAACTATAAAAAGCGTGTATTTTAATGGAAAGAGAGTAGATTAGGAGTGAAGCTACACATAGATTACGGCACCTTACAGCTAAGATTGAAAGGGACCATGGGTTTTAGAAATAGTAGTTAAGAGGCCCGCATGAGCGTAGTTCAGTTAGTTCCGTGGTAAATTGCCCCAAAAATAGTAGTTAAGAGATAGGGGAAAGAACAAAAAATAAGTGGTATTTAGTCAGTCAACATTTGAGGCAACTATCGAAAGAGACAAGAGTTAAAACTGTCAAACCATGGCATATCGCGCACTCATTCAAGTTTTTTTTTCAAATAAAGAAACCCCACTCACAAATTAAATATGTAACTGACGAATTTATTAAGAATTTAATTGTTATACACTATTAATTGAATAAAATATGAATATAGGTAATGTCCATGTGATAAAATATGGACGTTGGGCTTAATTCGTCCCAAAATTAGCTCATGAAACGAAGATTCGTGACTAAGACCCTATAAAGAGATCATCTCACCTCTAAAGAGCCAATATGGAACTGAATTACATTCCCACACTCTTAGAATTGGACATCTGAAATATGAAGAATATAAAATTGAAACCTAACATCGGATAAATAATAAATTAGAATGGATCTAACTTTAATATAAGTATAGAAAAATAGATCTTCAATTTAACTTAATTTTAAAAACTAGTTAATAGGGTGTGAATTGTCCACTGTCCTAAAGAGCCGAGGTGTGACTCAACACTATGATAAGTATGGATTGAAGAGACCTATTACAATAAGCTAATATGCATTAATAATGTAACATATCAATATATATAAGTTGAATACATTTTGTAAACAAAAAAAGAAATTAAATCCATTTATTAATCTTATACTTCTTGTTCCGGCACGTTGCTTACCTAAAATCCTACTGATATGTTTTGCAATTAAACAAATGAAGGAATAAGCTCTTTGACAATAGAGACGGGAATTGAAACTAAAAACGAGTTTCCTTCTCCTGTTTAGCTCTTTGACAAAAGAGAACAAAATAAACGAGAAAATATATTTTATTTTTTAAAATTAATTCCATAGCCAAACAAGGGAAGAAAAGAATAAGCTCTCATCCTAGTATTTATCAGGTAAAAGGTTATTAGATAATGCACAATTATGAAAAAGGTAGGAATGTTGTATTGTAGTAAATTCCAATAATTGAAGAGTCGTCCAATTTACAATTGTATTATGCAATGAAATTATTTGCATTTTTGGTTAGGTGTTTATAGGATATTGTTTAATGGGTATTGTTGGGTCCGGGGGTTATACTATGAAATAATAAAAAATAAACAGTAAGTAAAATTACTTGTACGCTGAAACAATTTGCAAATGTTGTTAACAATGTCGTCTGGCAGAACTGGCGACACTAAGATAAAAACTAAAAAATCTTGAAGAGTTAAATTGCAGCGGAAATAATAAAGACACAAATGCTTAATTTATTAATATAACCTATGATGGTCAATGACCAAAAGTATTGTATTTATATATATACAATTGAATATATTCATTCTCTTACAAGATTTACAAAACAATACAAAGGAATAAGAAGATGAAGTCGCAGGTGACTTACATGCCTGAAAAATCTAAATAAGTAGATATAGACAACATTTCATTATAATTGCTTCAATAAAGAACTAATCTAGAATCTAGGCACCAACTATAATGTTGGACAGAATGTCGTCGAAACGCTCAGGCAACACAATGATCCAATGTTAGATCGTGATCTTTTTGAGAGCTCTCTCTTGATCTTTTTCTCTTGTAATTTCTGGATGTTGATTCCTTGATGTAGTCTCTCTATTTATAGTAGAGAGTCTTCCTTGAAATTCTCAATGAATCGTTGTGGAAGTTGAGCAAAAGGTGGGCAGTTTGACCAGATTTGTTGGAGACGAATGTGGAGCAAAATTCTTCAATTTCTTGAACTAGTTCCCCAAGTTTAGCAACGCCTTTGGACTTGGTCTTCCCACGTGTATAATCAGCTCAACAAGTTCCTTGTCAGGTCACTTTTCCATCGTGGTAAAAATCTCACGAGATAAGTTTTAGTCCGTGAAGAAGGGCAAAACTGTTATCAGAATGTTGGTCCGAATGTCAAAGACATTTGTTCCAACATTTTGGTTTTTAACTTAGTACTGAAAATGTTATGTTATAAAAAATGTCATAATATAAAACCAACATTAACATTCTCCCCCTTTATGTCTTTCTTCACAAAACAAAACATTTTTAGTGGGAGTGACCTATGTCAATTATTAATGCTCCCCCTTAACCTGTGATAGCATAAAAAACATATACAAAGCAATATATATGTCATTCACATATAGGATTAGATGAACTCAAAACTATAGTCAAATACTTACATCCCAAAATAAAAAATTGTTAGATCACAACATCCAAATAGTAACTAATCAGTAAGCACCATTGTTTAAGTACATGCCCAAAAAAAAATACCAGTCAGTATCCCTTCTTTTATATCACCACTTCTGTCTTGCATATCATGGATCCGTAGTAGCTTCCAGTCGCTTTCTACTTATCTATGATGTCCGCTGCTCTCCTCCATCCGGCGTTTGCCAATTTCTCTTTGTCTTGCGCCTTCCACCGCTTACTTATCTATGATTTCTGCATGTTCCCTCCTCCATCTGGCAGTTTCAGCTTCAGCTTCAGCTCTTTGTCTTGCAGCTTCAGTTTCTGCACGAAGCCTTAGTCTTGTCAGCAAGACTTTTCTTCCAACTGCTTCTTCTCTCTGCATTGCAACATTAACAACTTTTTCTGCATTGACAGTAGCATCTCCACGACTTGTACCTTCACCATCCATCCTCTTCTCCCCTCAACATCTTCTTCTTCTCCCTTTTTTGTGAAGAAAACAAAAGGAGGAAATAATCCCTTACTTTGCTTGCACTAGTGCTTCTCTGGCATTATCAACGCCAACAATTTATAAGTTGATTTTAGAAATCTGTTCCACTAGCCAATAGGTAGACAGTTCATACTGTCTTTAGACCAGTGTTGCCCTGAATGTTAGGAACATTTCTATCAACATTTTGTATATCTGCCTCTTTTGACCAGGGAAGGTCAATCACTCTCTCTTTGCTCTTTAGTATAGCTTTGTGGAAAGTGTACAGTTCTGCAGCTTTTCCCAAAATATCTTCTCTCAAAGGTTCTAGGCCCTGGCTAGTTAAGATTTTGAAATTAGAGAAGGAAAAGGTAGGATTGAAGTTGATATTTTTTCTGCTAGCTTGGCAACTTGATAGAAAACTATTTTTCCTATATCAACTTTGAATCATTTTCCTATTTTGAAAAGCATGGAGGCTTGTTCCCTTGTGACAATGGATTCATTTAGGGATGGGAGCCAATTATGAATGGCTAGTTTGTGGAGAGTTGAAAATAGAGCAGTGAGTTTTGACGCTGGGCATTGAGAAGTCCATTTCTTAAGGATACCTCCTGTGAGATATTCTATCATTGTATCCTTATTAGCAACTCCTCTTTCTATTTCTCTCACATGCTCTTCACTAAATCACATGCATTCATTTATGATTGAAGGGGTGAAACAGTAAACTTTATTATAGAGATAAACCTTTCCATATTTCTTAGAAGATGTATTCTCTATATCATATTCCAAATTGGCATAGAATAGCCTTACAACCTCATCAACATAAGGTTCTTTGTCAGTAACAGATCCTAACAGTCGTCTGTCTTTTAGAAACTCAACAAGACCATACTTACTACAAGTATCAACATCTAACTCTTTTTCTGGCCTAATCACCCTATTTCTGAAATTTTTCCAATTATCATGTTTTTCTTTAGTATATAACCTGTTAGAAAAAACAGTTACCTCATTCTCTGACTCAGATAAGTCAGGATTCGCAGAATGTGGATTGTTGGGAGAAATAGGAGAACCTACTTCTGCAGAAGTCGAATGGAATGTTGTGACATCTGGAGCAACATCTTTATTAGCAGGATGTCTGGTTCTGTGAGCCATTCCTTTTTGAAAGAATCTCTTCAGTGGTGTATCATCAGGAATGTCTTCTTCTTCAGACGACTTTTGAGCAACGGAAACAGAAGGCTCGGAATGAGATGAAGAGGCTGGGGCAACCGTTTCTATTTCAACAGAAGGGGTTTCTTCTTCCTCAGTAGTTTCAAAATATAGGTTGTAGTCTGTATCACCTGTATTACTGCTTGAACAAGCAGTAACTTGGACTTCGAACCTAGCTTTCTTAACTGCTGGTTGAGCATCAAAAGTTCTCTCAAACACTCTATTCGACCTTCTAGTAGGAAACTGAGAAGTGCTTTCTCTATTTCCTAAGACATCAGGATTTTCATCTACATCAATGGGATTGTTGGTATCACCTGGATATGTGATTTCAAGAGGTTCTTGAAACTCACTGACCACTATTTCTGTGCACATAGGAGGGCTTGTACTCATTGGTGTGTTGTCGTAGATGTTGAAGGTCATGGATGGTGATGGGCTAGTATCCATGGGTGAATAGTGAGGAGAAGATTCAAGGGGTTTTTAGGGTTTTGGAAGATGGAGAGAATGTGGAATACTCCATCAGCTTGAAGTAAACCGAGATGATGTGATGGTTTGTTTCCTTTTTTTTATTTATTTATTTATTTTTTAAAACAATCAACAAAAGACCAAAAAGGAGAAAGAGAAAGATTTTATACTTTGACAAACAAAATCTTGGTTTTAAGTTTTTGAGTTGTAATCAAATACTTACACCTAACTTTAATGAAAATAATAGACATCAACATTTGATTTTATCAACAAAATAAAAAAAAAAACAAGGCACTCAAACAAAACTAAGAAAAATAACAGAAGTTTCAAAAAATAGTTACAAACAGTATCCCAACAAATATCATTATCTGAGAATGTCAACCGTAATGTTGGTAACATTTTGGATGACACATGTATTATGATCATATAAGAACTCTTTTGATTTTGACAACAAATCAAGACACGTTTTATATGTGATTTTATGAGTTTAACCTCCAGATCAATGCAATATTTTCTCATTGTCTTTGATCTAATCATAAACCACATACAAAATTTAATTTTTGTGTTAAAAAAATAAGAATAGTTATTTAGCATCGTCATAATTTCTTATTTAAGCACTTGATACTCCTATATGTGGGTGTTATCGGTCCTGATCGAGAACCATACCGATAAGTTTTCGGTCCTGAGTCCAGATCCGGGATCGGACCGAAAACTTATCGGTCCGATTCTCGGTCCGGACCGGTAAGAATTTTCCGAGTCGAATTTCGGGGCCCGGATTTTTTTTTAATTTTTTTAAAAAATTAAATTTCCAATATTGAAATTGACATTCTCGGACACATTACCACGAAATTTGGACGCTAAAATCTATTGTATATCGCGAGATATTTAGCTTTGAAAAGGAAAAAAACGTAACAATTTGGGGGGAAATGAAATTGATTGACAAGACGAACTTTTTTTGAGAAATAGGAGACCATTTAAAGTGAAACGGACGTCCGACCCTGTCTCGAAAAAATACACGAAATCAAAAAAAACATTTAAGTGAAACGGACGTCTGAGCGCAGAGTTATGACCATTTAAAGTTTCACCAATTTGACTAATGGAGAAATTTGGTGGTGAGGGTGGTGGAGGGGTAGTGGGGTGGTGGAGGGAGTTGTGGGTGGGGTTACGGTGGGGTGGGAGTGCAGTGGGGGTGGGTGTTCTGGGTATTTCTGGGTTACGATCGACTCTTATCGATCCGGATAATTTTTTGGTACTCGTATCTGGACCGTTAAATTTTCGATCCGAGTATCGGTCCAGGTTTACCGGCCCAGTTCTCGGGTAATTACCGGGAGTATCCGGAACGCTAACAACCCTACTCCTATATTAAGGAACGATATCATTTACAAAGAGTTTTGCTCATTCGCACAGTTGCCAAACAATTCACAAGAGGCTTTGCCTTATTTTGATACTCCATTTTTATGATATCTAATATCATCATGGAGAACGGTATAACTTTTTGAAAAACATGTACTTATTTTAGAATCATACATGAGTGAATATAAAATTAAAACCATCAAAAACAGTAAACACGAACAGATTCTGACATTACAGAGGCAAATGACACCCAAAATGTTAGAGACATTTCAGCCGACATTCACACATCAGTGCCGATTCAGAGATTACAGAGATCAAGAGAGTTCTTCAAACTTGAAAATCTCTCATGATCCAAAGCTTTTGTAAAAATATCAACTAGTTGATGAATAGTGTCAACATGTTCATTTTGAACTAGTTATTTTTCAACCAAATCTCTTAGAAAATGATATCTAATATCTATATGTTTTGTACGAGAGTGCTGAACAGGATTTTTGGAAATATTAATTGCACTCACGTTATCACAATACAAAACTAAGATATTATTTGAAAAATTATAGTCGTCTAACATGTGTCTTAACCATATTAATTGAGAACAACAACTTCCAGCTGCTACATATTTAGATTCGGCAGTTGAAAGTGAGACACAGTTTTGTTTGCGACTATACCAAGATACTAGATTATTGCCAAGGTAAAAACATCTTCCACTCATACTCTTTCTGTCATCCACACCAAAAGCCCAATCTGAGTCACTATACCCTATTAGATTAGGATTAGTGTCTTTGAAATACCAAATTCTCAACTCACATATGTCGGCAACATATCAGATAACACATTTTAAGGCATTTAAGTGGGAGATTTTGGGATAGGCTTGGAATCGAGCACAAATACAAACACTAAACATTAGATCAGGACGATTAGCAGTGAGATACAAGAGACTACCTATCATAGATCGATACTATGTTGGGTCGACATTTTCGCCAACATCGTCTTTACATAACTTCTGTGTTGATCCCATTGGAGTCCTCATCTGTTTAGCATTATCCAATCCAAACTTCTTAACCAAATTCTTGGCGTACTTACTCTAGGAGATGAAGATTCCATCTTCATTTTACTTTATCTGCAAGCCTAAGAAAAAGGTTAATTCCCATATCATGCTCATCTCAAATGTGGAGGACATAGCTTCGACAAATGTCTCAAGGTGGGACTGTGAAGTCGAACCAAAGACTATGTCATCTACATAAATTTGAGCAATGACCATATCTACTTCGTGATGTTTTATAAACAGAGTACAGTCAGCTTCACCACGTTTAAAACCAAATTCAAGAAGAAACTGAGTTAAACGACCATACCATGCTCGAGGTGCTTGTTTCAATCCATATAAAGCCTTTTTAAGCTTGTATACAAACTGAGGATGGTGAGAATCTTCGAATCCTTTCGGTTGTTCAAAATAAACTTCTTTGGCAAGGTAGCCATTCAAGAAGGCACCTTTAACATCCATATGATGGAGAGTGATCTTCAGACAACAAGCTACTGCAAGTAACAACCTAATTGACTCAATTCTGGCAACAGGAGTAAATGTTTCGTCGTAGTCAATTCCTTCGACCTGCGTGTATCCTTGAGCCACTAGTATTGCCTTGTTTCTTACAACAGTTCCAGATTAGATTCATCTGTCTTGTTTTTAAAGATCCATTTAGTTCCAATAACATTAGTATCATTTGGACGAGGAACTAAATCTCATACTTCATTTCTCGTGAACTGTTTCAGTTCTTCTTGCATAGCTTGTATCCAACAATTGTCCTTGAGTGCTTCTCCAACATTCTTTGGTTCTAGAGTAGATACATAACAAGAAAGACTTACCTTTTGATACATTGTAGACATACACATGTCGACCATATATCTGTAATTCTGAGGCTCTTTCCTTCTTGTTCTTAAACCTTCAAATACTTCTCCTATCACTTGACCTGTAGAATGGTTCTTTCTAATCCTAGATGAGGGATCCCTGCGTACTGGGTCTTGCAATTCAGCATTTGATTTCTCATCTGTACCTTCTATGTTCTCGGGTTCAGACTCAGGTGTTGCTTCAGATGTCGTGACATTTGGGGCAACTTTTGAATCTTCTGCATTCTGTTCATTCTCCACTGTAATCACAACGTTATTTTCAGGCATTTTTCCTGCAAGATCAGCACAATCATCGAAAATAATATTAAAAGACTCTCGTATAGTTTTGGTTCTAAGATTATACACACGGTAATCATGACTATTTTGTGAATAGCCGACAAAAACTCATTTGTCACTTTTAGAGTCAAACTTGGCTAGTTGTTCTCTATCATTTAAGATCTAACACACACACCCAAATACATGAAAGTAACGCAGATTTGGTTTCTTTCCATTTAAAAGCTCGTAGGGTGTCATTTTAGTCCAGACCTAAGATAGACTCTATTTGTTATGTGACTTGCAGTATTCAAGGCTTCGGCCCAAAAATGTTTTGACAATTTCTTAGAACTCAGCATGACTCTAGCCATCTCTTGTAAAGTCATATTCTTCCTCTCTGCTACACCATTCTGCTGAGGAGTCTTGGGAGCAGAAAATTCATGAAAAATACCTTTTTTCTCACAAAATGTTGAGAACATATTATTCTCAAATTCTTTTCCATGATATGACATAATTCGAAAAATGGAAGAATGATACAGATTCCTTATTCTAGAGTGCAACACTTTGAATATGCCAAAAGTTTGAGACTTTTCTTTCAAAAAGAATATTCATGAGTAGCTGAAAAAGTCATCTACAATCACATAAGAATACTTCATGCCACCTAGGTTGTCTACCTCGATTGGACCCATAAGATCCATGTGCAAAAGCTGAATACAGTGAGACGTACCTGAATGTTGACCGTCACTTTGGGCAACATTATGGGAGACACGGATTTGCTTACCTTTTAGACAATCTTCACAAACCACTGTTTTATCTTTAGGACTTAGTTTAGGAATGCCTCTTACTGCCTCATAAGAAATTAATCTTTCAAGGTTGCGGTAATTGACATGTCCTAATTTTTGATGCCACAAGGTTGTGTCATCTGTCTTAACATTATTTCATATCTCTTCTTCTCCAACAAGATATCAATTGTCGTCTGTCCTTGTACATATCATTACACATTGGTTAGCTTTATTTATAACTATACAAGCATACTTATTAAACTTTACCTCTAGATCGTCATCACACAATTGACTTATACTGACTAGGTTAGCCATTAATCCATCAACATGTAAGACATTTTTCATGGCTGGAACACCAGGACATTTAAGGTTCCTTTTCCTATGATTTTACTTTTGCTTCCACATCCATAAGTAACATTTCCCCTACTGAGTGACTCATAGTTCCTTAGGCAGTCCTTTGTCCCTGTCATGTGATGAGATCACCCAGTCAAAGCCATGAACCTGAAATGTTAGTCCTTGAAGCAGCTATATCAACATTAGATCTCACATTCGTTTTGGGTATTCAAACTTTCTTAAAACATCATCTCTTTCTGCCGTCAGGAATGTTACTTTGAGTGTTATCTGGAATGTTGGATAGTCGTCTTGACAACATTCTGCTCCTGGACTTCTGAAGTTTGCGACAATATGGTCTTATGTGCCTAGAGGAGTTACAATAATGGCACACTAACTTCATTTCATTTGACGCGATTGGGAGCTTGTCTTCAGATCCTTTCTCTTTTACAAAACCTATTCTCCCAGATTTTTCAAATAGATTAGAGAATATTGCATTAAGAGAGTTCTTGTACCCATACATGCATGTGGTGGTTGACTAACACTCAAAATTTCATTCAATTTGGAGGTACCTGTATTGAGCTTATGGAAGGTTGCTTCAGCTAAATCCAACTTTGCACTAATCTTACCAAATTGAAGATCCTTTTTGGTAAGTGTAACCTCTAAGCGGTTATTGTGCCTTTTAAACCTGCATTCTCAAGAGTTAAAGATTTTAACTTTGAGTTAAGTTTTTTTTATTATAGGATTAAGTCTTTACAAAGTTTTTGCAAATCCTTACTCATGTCATCCTTGGGATCAACTTGATCGTCAAAGCTAGTCTCACTACACGAAATAACACTAGTAAAGCAATTAACATCAGGATAATTAAAATATTCATACCTTTCAGATGTTTCTGGACCTGCAGATGTCGTCGCAGATGTCGATGCAAATGTGGTGACATTTGGGACAACACTGTCGATGACATTTTCATCGTCTGAGAGTGATTATTCGTGAAATGCGATGGCGGCGTTGCTTATTGTCATGACCCAAACCCCGGGCCCGCGACTGGTGCCCTACCTGGGCACCCTTCTACCCAAACAACACAAGTAACCCGCGGAAGCTAAATTACACTCATCACTTTTTTTTGCAAGGGCAAAGGCAAAGTCGGCAAGGCTGCCATAATATATAACACCCGAATGGGACTACAACTGTACAAAAATATAAATACAATTCACGCAAGTCCAGCCCACATATGGATACAGACCTCTAAGAGTTTGGACAATAAACTATGACGGGACAAGGCCCCGCCGTACCCCTGAATATACCTAGCCATAATGACAAGCTCCGAAACACTGGAGCTCTCCCAAAACACTGAACAAGGATCCTAAGCTCACGGATCACCCAACTGAGTACCTATACATGCGGGCATGACGCATACGAAGTGGTCAAATGACAATGATACTAAGTATGGAACATAAATAAAGTCTGATATTAAAATCATAGCGCCAATAAATGGCGAGACAAGTAAAATAATCAAATACCGGATCAATGAGTGTCATATAAAATAAAAGCCAATTGTACCTTGTATCAATGTACCCGCATACTGTATCATCGTACCATCTGTACCCTTTGTACCGCATTATCATGTCGTTTCAAAGTGAGAATCACATCAAAGATAGGGACACCTGCCCAAGAATCAATATGTATATCTTTTTTCATGGGAATCGAACCCGCATGAGAATCGAACCCGCATAGGTAATTATATCTGCATGAGTATCTCTACTCGCATCACGGATCTTGTTTGTGGATATTATTCATGGGAATCGAACCCGCATAGGAATCGAACCTGCATAGATATTAATACCCGCATGAGTATCTCTACTCGGATCATGGAAGCACATCCATGGAACAACTATACACCAATACTGTCATTGAATAAAACCAAGGTACCAACACATCATATACAAAATATTAAAATAAACTTTCCTTTTAGAAATGCCAATGTACCAACACCTCATGTACCAAACGCATATAATGAACTTCATTTTAGACAACCCTATGTACCAATATCTCGTGTACCATACACAAATAAGATTTATGTCATAATCATGGACATTCTCACAAAGCCGTTATAACAAACTTTTCATAAAACCATTATAACAAACCTTCATTTTAGAAAACTAAGGCACTACCACATCTTTCTTTTTAAACAAACCAAGGCACTATCACCTCTTTCCTTTTAATAAAACCAATGCATTATCATGTCGTGTAAAATTTGGGAAATTGAACCCAAAGTCCTATGTACATCTATTCTTATAAAAGAATCACATCATGCAATATAAGGGAGTTGGACCCAAGAGTACTATGTACATTCACCGTACATATCATGTAATATTAGGGAGTTGAACCCCAAAGTACTATGTACGTCCGCCGTACATCCTTTCCTTTATAAAGCCTCAAAGTACTAACATTGCCCTGTTAAGTCACTTACCCTTCTAAAATCAAGTTTACACTTAAAGCCAAGTAACTTATACCTTTAAATCAAGTCACTTTTCATATAAACTCAAGTCATCTTTACATATAAAATCATGTCACTTATTCTCTTTAAATCAAGTAATTCCTTTCATATACTACAATGAATCCGAATTCCCAAATTAATCCATTTTATGAGCCATTAGGCTATATATTAATAATGATCTTATCTAATCAGCTGTGAACCTAGAAAGTGTAAAACGAACTGGTTATATCTTAGCTTCTATGCAGATGGAAAATTCTACTCATTTCAATATAATAGGTTGTCGATTCCTTTTTCATTAACGCTGCAATGGCTTGTTCGATACATTTTCTCATTAGTGTTATAACTTAACAAGATCAACTTGACTCAAATGCCTACTAAACACTCTTACCAACATCTTCCATAAGACTTGGTAAGGACTTAGGAATAATTTAGACATGCCTTTAGCATAAAATCAATAACATGAATACTCCAATAACAAGACAAGTATACTTCAAGAAACAAGTCATGTATACTACAATAACAAGGCAAGTATACTTCAAGAAACAAGGTGTGTGTACTTCAAGAATCAAGACAAGTACACTTCAATAATCAATCATGCCGATAGAAGGAAGTAGTTCACATACCTCATTGACGACTAACCCATACGACAAGTAGAATACGCCCCAATGTACTTCAACTTTATTGGCTATTCCACATGCCAAGTAGAATATGCCCCACGTAGTACTTCAACCTAAAATGACAATAACACTTCTATCAACTTCAAGCTTACTAGTATAAGACTTATACCAAGTAATGGTCCTCTTATTCTTCGGAAAATTGGGCAGCACTTCCCCTGTTTCTACGTACTTTTCCACCTTTTCCAAGGCTCAAATTCAAAAACCAACAAGCCACATTTAAGGCACAAGCAATAGGTAACCAAAGGGGATTACACGCCTACTAGATGTATAAAATTCTGCCCCACAACGATATAAAAACAGTCCATAATTAACCAACATTAAGGGTACAATATGAAGCCTTTAACACCCTTATTCCTTTGGACTTTCATTAGCCATTTTACCACCTTAATCATGCATATTAGGGGCTGATTTTCCAGCATAATAACACCCCAAAATAGTCCATAAAACTACACAACGACGTCTAACAGTTTTAGGCAGTTTTCTCGGCCACAACAACAACTACAATTCCAAAACCCTTTTCCACAATTCCTTTAATCCAATTCTCATTTCAACATGTTATATAAGTCATATAAACTATTAACAATAATATTTCCTTCATTATATAACATGCAACAAGTGTAAATGACAACAAAAATTATCAACGAACCCAAGACCCGAAAACACCTCACTCTCGGCCTCAACATCCATTTTTGGTCCAAACACTTTTTAATCTTCATTATTTTTAGTACATGATCATCCATACATATCAACAATAAGTAATATCCAATTACTTTAAAAGAAGAAGAACCATTACCTTATTTTTAGTCCAAAAATTGCCCAAAACAGTCCGGGGAAGATTGGCCCGCAGTTTTTGTTTCGCTCTACTTCTTCAAGTTCCAATCACATATATGTATCTTCTACAAGCTTATAACCAACTCCACTTCACGTTTCGCTTCCAAAAAGGCGACGATGGTTTCACCCTCATTTTCGGCCAACACAAGATTTGGAGGGTTAACTTGTTCTAGCACTTGGTTTAGGAACTAATCTTGGAGAAAGAAACTTGTCAACACTTGTTGATCTTTGGCAATGGAGATTTTCGAAAATGGAGCTCAAAGGGAGAAGATGAGAGCTATATGGATAAGTGTATAATGTCCAAGTCTTGGAAGACTTGGATATTTATCCAAGTGTATGGACAAGTGGAGTGGGACCCACTTGTCCACTTGTCTCCAAAATATCTAAAGTGATGAAGTCTTTTAAGACAAATGGAGGGGTGACACGTGTCACCCTCCTATTGGTCCAAAATTATTTCTTCCCCTATAATTTCCATACTTGGCCATAATATCTAAAAATCTCGTGGGCCCCACAAAGTCGTAAAATTTCCTGTGGGCCCCACATGACCAAATCCGAGACTTAAAAATTCAAAACTTCAATGTACTATAATAATTTCATATACTAAATTTGAGAATCAAATTCCAAGTTATAAACTTTTTCCTTCACAAATTTTCCGGAATTTCCTTAAGAAAAAATAATTATTTTTTCCTTCCAAAATTCAAATCTTAAATCCTTAATCACGTTCTCAATTAGTAGCCCTGGTATTACGGGTTGTAACACTTATGACTCTATTTCTTGGTCTCCTTCCTCTTCTCCTTCGTCATCACTAAGAGAAACCCACAGATTCTTACCGACTTTTCTCAAGGTATTTGCACATTCATTTGCATAATTACCCCATCCTGAACATGCATTACACTGCACAGATTCGAGTTGTCTGGGATCAAATTTGGTGCGATCTGAGTTGGTTGTCCTTAGTTGATTTCCTCTTTGTATTATAGGAAAGGGGTTAGTGAACTTTTGATTGAAGTCTTGGTTTTGGTGCTCTTTGGTTTTAAATTTATTTTTATCTTTGTTGAACTTCCTTACCATCGAATTGTATTTTCGAGTAAGTAGGGAAACATTTGCACTATCACCAATTTCTTCAAGATTTTCATCCGCATCATCGACGTGACTCTCTAATGATTTTGCTTGAAGTGCTATATCTTTTCTTTTATACAATGTCCTTTGATTCTCTATATTTATCTCATAAGTTTTGAGAATACTCATTAAAGTATGAAGGTTCATACTCATTAAACTTATGAGAATACAATCTCATAAGTTTTAAAAAACATGTTCTTATTTTAGGATCATACATGTGTGAATATAAAATTAAAACCAACAAAAACAGTAAACACGATCAGATTCTGACATTACAGAGGCAAATGTCACCCAAAATGTTAGAGAAATTTCAGCCGACATTCACTCTTCAGTGCCGATTCAGAGATTATAGAGACCAATAGAGTTCTTCAAACTTGAAAATCTCTCATGATCCAAAGCTTTTGTAAAAATATCAGCTAGTTGATGAATAGTGTCAACATGTTCAATTTGAACTAGCTGTTTTTCAACCAAATCTCTTAGAAAATAATATCTAATATCTATCTATATGTTTTGTACGAGAGTGCTGAACAGGATTTTTGGAAATATTAATTGCACTCACGTTATCACAATACAAAACTAAGTTATTATTTGAAAAACCATAGTCGTCTAACATGTGTCTTAACCATATTAATGGAGAATAACAACTTCCAGCTGCTACATATTTAGATTCAACATTTGAAAGTGAGATACAGTTTTGTTTGCGACTATACCAAGATATTAGATTATTGCCAAGGTAAAAACATCCTCCACTCGTACTCTTTCTGTCATCGACATCACCAGCCCAATCTGAGTCACTATACCCTATTAGATTAGGATTAGTGTCTTTGGAATACCAAGTTTCCAACTCATATGTGCCGACAACATATCGGATGACACGTTTTAAGACATTTAAGTGGGAGATTTTGGGATAGGCTTGGAATCAAGCACAAATACAAAAACTAAATATTAGATCAGGACGACTAGCAGTGAGATACAAGAGACTACCTATCATAGATCGATACAATATTGGGTCGACATTTTCGCCAACATCGTCTTTGCATATCTTCTGTGTTGATCCCATTGGAGTCCTTATCTGTTTAGCATTCTCCAATCCAAACTTTTTAACCAAGTTCTTGGCGTACTTACTCTGGGAGATGAAGCTTTCATCTTCATTTTGCTTTATCTGCAAGCCTAAGAAAAATGTTAATTCCCCTATCATGTTCATCTCAAATGTGGAGGACATAGCTTCGACAAATATCTCAAGGTGGGACTGTGAAGTCGAATCAAAGACTATATCATCTACATAGATTTGAGCAATGACCATATCTACTCCGTGATGTTTTATAAATCGAGTACAGTCAGCTTTACCATTTTTAAAACCAAATTCAAGAAGAAACTGAGTTAAACGACCATACCATGCTCGAGGTGCTTGTTTCAATCCATATAAAACCTTTTTGAGCTTGTATACAAACTGAAGATGGTGAGGATCTTCGAATCCTTTCGGTTGTTCAACATAAACTTCTTTGGCAAGGTAGCCATTCAAGAAGTCGCCTTTAATATCCCTATGATTGAGAGTGATCTTCAGACAGCAAGCTACAACAAGTAACAACCTAATTGACTCAATTCTGGCAACAGGAGCAAAGGTTTCGTCGTAGTCAATTCCTTCGACCTGCGTATCCTTGAGCCACTAGTCTTGCCTTGTTTCTTACAACAATTCCATATTACAACAGGAGCAAGAGAGTTCTTCAAACTTAAAAATGTCACGACCCGAACCCATGGGCCGCGACTGGTGCCCTACTTGGACACCCTTATACGAACTTGTTACATATAATCACACTGGTACTAATGACAATGTAGAAATCTGTAAACTATATCAAAATAGGCAAGCCGACGAGGCTTCCACTATATACAGGAATATCAAAAACAAGTTACAACGGTAAGGCTGACCAAAACACATCTATAATCCACACACGACCAACCCACGTTTGACTACAGACCTCTAGGAGTATAACAGTGAATTATGACGGGACAGGGCCCCGTCGTACCCCTGACTAGCACAAATATGCATAAGTATATATCATAAGATTCGTACCAAAATGACTAGGCTCCGGAACAATGAAGCTCTCCGAATAGCTGAGCAGAATCCTAGACTAGAGGACCACCAAACTGAATATATGTACCTGCGGCCATGAAACGCAGCCCCCCGAGGAAAGGGGGTCAGTACGGAATGATGTACTGAGTATATAAAACATGAAGTATTGTAAAGAACATCATAACTGGCCAAAAGATAGCTTGAGACAAGTATAATAATCAAGATATCAATGCACTTGTGCCTTATGAATTGAGAGTCAAAACATGTCCATATAAAATAAGTCATATCCGTGGATGTCTGTCCATATAAACAGTATCCGGCCCTCTAGTGAGGGTCTCGGTGAACATATAATGTGTACACATAGTCATATCCGTGGATACCTGTCCACATATATCATATCCGCGGATGTCTGTCCGCATATCTCATATCCATGGATGTCTGTCCACATCATCATCATATATATATACATTGTCGGCCCTCTAGTGAGGGACTCGGTGAACAATGCAAGAAACTGCACACGAATATTGCCGGCCCGAGACTCGATGAGATGAGATATACACATTAGCACGAGTAGATTATCATGAGCAACCATATGCATTTTAAATCATCATCTGACTCTCAATAAAATAAATAGAATGAACTATCACTGTAAGATCAAATGCACTATCATATCAAGTATCACTAGGAATTAGGATTCAATGGAATTACGTATGTCCGCCGTACGCTCCTTTTAAGTAAATCATGCCAAAAAGAAAGAAGGAATAATTTCACATACCTTATTATCAAATTAATCAACTCAATAATTAGAATTCGTCTCAACTAGCACCTCAACCTATAATAATAATAATAATAACATGTCCGTCAACTCTATGATTACTAACATACGTTATATAGCGAATAGTGACTCTCTTTTTATGAAACAAATTGGGCAACACTTTCCCTGTTTATACTCACATCTGCAACTCACAAACAAGGTCAACAACATCGTTAACAAGTCACAACTTAAGGATATAACCAAAATAGTCTCAAATACTCCATATACGCCATCGTTATACATTTTTTTTCCTACATTCATGTAATACAACAACCAATGTGATTAATACACTTATTTCTCTTGTTAATTCAACCCCTTAATCCATATTAAAATAGTCACTAAAAATAGTCCATACTTCTAGCAACAACAACAAGAGTACAAGTCTTATAGTTTGCTACATAACACCTTTCTACACTTCAATTCCTTTTAGACATATATCCACAATTACAACAATGTATATGCATGTTTATAACTAAATTTCCAGCATTCTAACTTCAATAAAACAGCCCCTAAATTTGACACAACATATCCAGCGATTTTCATGAAGGTCTCGGCCACAACATATTATAATTCCATAACTCTTCTCATAATTTCTTAAAATTCAATTTATACTTCAATACTTTCATATAAACAACTATAACTTTAAATGCCAAGATTTCCTTCAATTTCAACATTCAATAAGTGACAATGATAACAACAACAACAATTAACCTAATGTACTTAAAACATTTCAAAAATCGGTATAACAATTCCAATCCTCAAACAACAATCACACGATTCTCTTATTTCTAATTCCTCTTTAACATGAGTTTATTTCTTAACTACAACATCATTTAACTTCCAAATACTCTATAAAAAGAAGAATTTTTACCTTAATTTAGCCTAAAACAGTCCCTAGCTCTCGACATTCACTGCTTTACTTTTGCACAATTTCTTCAAGTTTCAATGACATGCATGCATTCTTAATAAGCTTAAACTCATATTTCTTTGATGTTCTTCTTCCAAATAACTTATCTCCAATACTTAACATTTTTTGGGCAGTCTCGGCCAAGTTACCGATTTCAGCACTGTTTGGAATTTACCATCTTAGAACTTAGTGGAAGAAGTTAATCTTGGAAGGGGGGTTGATTTAGTCTTAAACTAAGCTATGGTGATGGAGTAAAATCTGTTTTAGAGGAGATAGAATGGAGGGCTGAGGGAGAGAGGGGTGTTCGAAAATGGAGGGGGGGAAATGAGGGATGCATAGGTATAAGTGGGATGAAAAAGTCTTGCATGTGGTGTGCTTTTGCCACTTGGAGGGCACAAGGTGCCACTTGTATTCCACTATTCCCCACTTATCCTTCTTGCTACTAGCTAAAATTCTGAAAATTCTAGCTAAAATTCTTCCCATACTTAGCTAAAATTTTGAAAATTTCGAATGGACCCCATATTCTCAACGTCATAATTTTTATAATACAACACTAATCCGAAACCCCATTTAAAAAATTCAACTACTAGTATTAATTTTCGTCATCACATTTGTTGTATCCAAAATTATTCTGTATTAGCATATGTAAATATATTTTTCTTCCAACACTCGAATCTTATTTTCTTAATTACATTCTCAATTTATTGTCCTAATATTACGAAGAGTAACATCCTTCCCCCCTTAGAAACATTCGTCCTCGAATGTTCGTAATAGGTCTCATGCTATAAAAACTTCGGCATAGTCTCTTCTATAATTATATTTACCAACTTATATTCAGCAAACTCAAAGATGCCACACAGGGCCACAATATATCACATATATTATTCACCAATCAATATAGTCAAGTAAGGAATCGAATTACCTGTAGGCATAGGGAACAAGTGAGGATACTTCATCTTCATTTCGTTCTCTGCTTCCCAAGTCACTTCTTCCCTATTATTGCTTCTCCATAATACCTTGACAGAAGATACATCCTTAGTACGTAACCTTCTCACCTGGCGATCAAGTATAGCTATGAGACTCTCCTCATAAGACAACTCCTCTGTCACCTAAACATCATCTACAGGGAATACTCTAGAAGGATCACCAATACACTTGCGCAACATCGATACATGAAAGACTAAATGCACCACTTCCAAATCAGATGGTAAGTCCAACTCATAGGCAACCTTGCCTATCCTACGAATAATCTGATAAGGACCAATGTATCTCGGGCTAAGCTTTCCCTTCTTACTGAATCTCATCACACCCTTCATAGGGGAAACCTTCAGGAATACCCAATCACCAATCTGAAACTCTAAGTGTCGATGTCGATTATCTGCATATGGCTTCTGTCAACTCTGGGATGCCAACAATCTCTCATGAATAAGCTTCACCTTATTCACAGCTTGTTGAATCATATCTGGGCCGATTAACTTAGTCTCGCCTATATCGAACCAACTGATAGGTGACCTGTACTTCCTCCCATATAAAGCCTCATACGGCGCCATCTGGATACTAGAATGGTAGCTATTATTATAAGAAAACTCAATAATTGGTAAATGATCATCCCAGCTACCTCTGAAGTCAATAATACAGGATAGTAATATATCTTCTAGCATCTGAATAGTACGCTCAGCCTGTCCATCAGTCTGAGGATGAAATGTCGTGCTAAGACTCACCTGCGTCCCCAATCCCTTCTGGAATGATCTCCAAAAGTTAGTCAGAACCGAGCTCCGTCCGATATAATAGATATGGGAACCCTATGAAGTCTCACTATCTCCCTGATGTACAATCTCGCATAGTCTTCAGCTGAATAAGTAGTCCTGACTGGAAGAAAATGGGCTGATTTCGTCAGCCTATCCACAATAACCCATATAGAGTCATACGTTCACTGAGTACGAGGTAAGACGGTAATGAAGTCCATATTAATCACTTCCCACTTCCAAGTTGAGATCTCTATCTCCTGCAGTAATCCACCAGGCTTCTGGTGCTCGACCTTAACCTATTGACAATTCAGGCACTGAGCAACAAACTCCGCTATGTCCCTTTTCATGTCATCCCACCAATATAAGCATCTGAGGTCATGATACATCTTTATTGACCCTGGATGAATAGAATAACGAGCATTGTGTGTCTCTCCCATAACCTGCCGTCGTAGACCTGCAACATCAGGTACACCCAATCTGTCGCCATACCATAGCACCCCGTCAGGTGCAACCTCGAATAGAGTTTTCTCCTTTTGAAGAGCTGCATCATTATATCGCGCGTAACCGGGTCCTCGCATCGACGCCTCTTTACCTCTTCTATGATAGAGGACTCAACAGCTCCTCAAACAAACACTCCACTATCCCCAGAATCAGCCAAACGTACTCCAAGACTAGCTAGCCGGTATATTTCACGAACCATCTCCTTTATTTCTGGTTGCACATCTGTCAAGCTACCCATAGATCTACGACTAAGAGCATCTGCTACAACATTTACTTTCCCTGGATGGTATAGAATATCAACATCATAATCTTTTAGCAACTCTAGCCACCGTCTCTGTCATCTGCTTAAAGATATATTGGAGACTCTTGTGATCCGTATAAATATCAACATGAACACCATATAAATAATGTCTCTATATCTTCAAAGCGTGAATCACTGCTGCTAACTCCAAATCATGAGTAGGGTAATTCTTCTCGTGCTTCCTGAGCTGTCGGGAGGCATAAGTTATAACTCTGTCATGATGCATCAACACACAACCTAGTCCAATACCTGAAGCATCACAATAAATAACATAACCATCTGGTCCCTCATGAAGAGTTAAAACTGGAGCCGTAGTCAATTTATCTTTCAAAAACTGGAAGCTTTGCTCACAAGCATCAATCCACTGTAACTTAGCTGTCTTCTGAGTTAGCCTGGTTAAAGGCGCTGAAATCGAGACAAACTTTTCCACGAACCTCCGGTAATATCCTGCAAGCCTCAGAAATTTGCGTACCTCAGTAGGCGTCGTAGGTCTGGGCCAAGTCTTTACTGCCTCAATTTTCTGCGTATCCACCCGAATACCATCAGCTCCGATAATATGCCCCAAGAATGCTACTGAAGTCAACCAGAATTCGCACTTAGAAAATTTGGCATACATCTTCTGGTGCTGGAGTACCCTAAGTATCGTCCTCAAATGGTCTGCATGCTCCTCTTCTGAACGCGAATAAACCAGAATATCATCAATGAATACAATAACGAACATATCTAGGAATGACTTGAATACCCGGTTCATCAAATCCATAAATACTGCTGGAGCATTGGTCAACCCAAAAGACATCACTCTGAACTCATAATGTCCGTATCGGGTCCTGAATGTTGTCTTAGGAATATATGTCTCCTTCACCCGCACCTGATGATAACCTGATCGCAAGTCTATCTTCGAAAAACACTTAGCACTGGTCAAGTAAATCATCAATCCTGGGTAGGGGATACCTGTTCTTTATTGTTACCTTATCAGCTTCCTATAATCAATACACATCCGCAACGATCCATCTTTCTTCCTCACAAATAGTATCGGTGCTCCCCAAGGTGATGTATTAGGCCTGATGAAGCCTTTTTCCAACAAGTCTTTCAGTTGCTCCTTTAATTTCTTCAGCTCCGCAGGTGCCATTCTATAAGGAGGAATAGATATGGGTCGGGTATCTGGTAGCACATCTATACTGAACTTTATCTCCCGTTCTGGAGGAAGACCTGGAAGGTCATCTAGAATACACGTAGAATTCATTAACTACGGATCGACTAAAGAGCCTGCACTGCCTTCCATATCATGCACTTGAACCAAGTGATAAATATAACTTTTTCTAACCATCTTCCTTGCCTTGAGTTATGAAATAAACTTACCCCTCAGCGATGATGTATTCCCTTTACACTCTATAATTGGTTCGCCTGGAAACTGAAATCGAACCATCTTTTCTCTACAATCGACATTAGCATAACAAGAAGCCAACCAATCCATATCCATAAAAACATCAAACCCCGTCATGTCTAACTCTGTCAAATCTTCTATGGTATGACGACTATATATAACCACCGAATAATTTCTATATACTCGCTTAGATATGACAGAATCTCCTACCGGTGTAGCTACCTCAAATGGTTCTATCGACTCAGATTCTATTTCAATTCTACTAGCAACAAAAGGGGATATATATGATAAGGTGGAACTTGGATCTATCAATGCATATACGTCTCTGGAAAAAAATCGATAATATACCTATAACTACATTTAGTGACGCCTCCTGATCCTGCCTACTAGCCAAAGCATATATGCGGTTCGAGGGACCGCTAAAACTGGAAGCTCCGCCACGACCTCTACCACGTCCTGCTGGCATATGAACACCCTGACCTGCGGGGCGCATAGATATAGATGAAGATGAACCAGTAACCTACCCAGTAGGCTGAGCCATACCACCTGTATCGCTTCTATAAGGATATTCTCTCCTCATATGGCCTTGACGGCCGCAAGAAAAACAAGCACGTCTTCTTATCATTTTTCGTTCATGTTCGGGATACGTTTGGTCTTTAATATATTCCCTGATGTTAGTAACTCATGGTTTACCATCGGGTGCTCTTTCAATGGCTCAAATATCACTATTGAACATGCCGGAGTGCAAGTAGCTTGGAACGCCTCTCTTTTTTCCAGCTCCTTTCCTTAGCAGGAAAATGACTTTCGCTCCACTTTTCTCTTGAATGACGATTTCATGCCTTGTTATAATAGAATAGTTCAATTATTTAAATAGATCAAGGGCCGATGTCCATCATTGAATGTGGCATCTCTCTTTGCGAACATTGGAGAAAGTGCTCTGCTAGTGAAATCGGTCCATTGACACCTATAATTATTTCAACCAAGGCCGAGCACTCTTCTAGAATTTTTGGATTCACTCTCGCTTTAAGTAGCTGAAACCTCTATGTGGAAAAGTCGTTTCCGCCAGGCTCCCTCACTTTTTCCCGGACTAACACATATAGTGAGGCAGCATTCCCCAACATGGGACCTACCACACCGAAAACACTGACGCGAAAGTGGCCCCGACTGACTCGAACCCCTGTTCACCTGTGAATTTGAAGCCCTGGAGATCTAACCAGCTCCTGAATATCCTGTGCGGTCAAATATCCTACCCGTGAACTGTGTGGGTGCACTCTGTGCTGGCTGGGAAGAATATCTAACATGCTGCTGAGGCTGCTCACCTCGAAACTCACAATTATATCCAGCCGACCTAGCCCTCTTATGTTGGCCTCTGTCGTGATCCCTATCAGGCTGAGTTCCTCTGTGTCAGTCCTCTACCCCCTGTGCATATTCCTGTATCCGGGAAATATCCATACTTGGCTGAAGAGCCACTGCCATACAACCATCAATTAAATAACGATCTAGTCCCATCACATAACGATACACTCTATCCGACATCTCAACTACAATAGTTGGCGCATATCTGGCTAATGAGTCAAACTCAAGGCTATACTCTCGAATGCTCCTGCCATTCTGCCTCAACTACAAGAATCTGTCAACTCTAGCTTTTCTTATCTCTGGAGGCAGGAAGTGGCCAAGGAAGGCCTCCGCAAACTCATCCCATACTACTGGAGGAGCACCCTCGCCCCTAGTTAACTCCCAAGACTCATACCAATTAACAACTACATCCCGTAATCGATGTGAAGCCAACTCAACAGACTCAGTCTCAGAAGCCTTGATGATCCTCAATGTACGTTACATCTGCCGAATAAACTCCTGCGGATCATCTTCGGGCTTTGACCCGAAAATTCTGGAGGATTACACTTAGGAAGTCACGAACCCTCAAACTATCCGATCGATAGTCAACTCCTAGTCCCTGCCTGTGGGTCTGCCCTGCCACTAATCTGGTCAACAACTGAGCTGCATCACTCATGGCACTATCCCCCGCCCCTGGCTGAGGATCTGGAGGCTCAGGTGCTGGGGCCTCAGGAACTGGCGGTGATGTCGCCCTCTGAACTGGAGCTGATACTGCTCTAAGCTCCCCTGGAGGTGACGGTGTAGCAGAGCTCGCCGACTGGAGTACAATCTCAGGCGTAGACTGGACACGGGCCCTAGTAACTCTTCAGATCTGACTAGTATCCTCGATTTGACGGTTCTTCGCCGCTGCTTTCTTCGGAGGCATAGCTGTAAACACATTAATTCGTCAGAGAGGGTAATTATCCTAATAACACAGCTCTACCGCACGACCTATGAGATGAAAGAAAGGATGGCATCTTAAATGTTCGGCAACCTCCTGCGTATAAGTATGGTGCACGACATACCCATATGCAAGACTACTAGACACGGTCTGTAGACATTCCGAGGATGAACTGCTCTGATACCACTTCTGTCATGACCAGAACCCATGAGCCGCGACTGGTGCCCTACTTGGACACCCTTATACGAACTTGTTACATATAATCACACTGGTACTAATGACAATGTAGAAATCTATAAATCATATCAAAATAGGCAAGCCGACGAGGCTGCCACTATATACAGGAATATCAAAAACAAGTTACAACAGTAAGGCTGACCAAAGCACATCTATAATCCACACACGACCAACCCACGTTTGACTACAGACCTCTAGGAATATAACAATGAATTATGATGGGACAGGGCCCCGCCGTACCCCTGACTAGCACAAATATGCATAAGTCTATATCATAAGATTCATACCAAAATGACTAGGCTCCGGAATAATGGAGCTCTCCAAATAGCTGAGCAGAATCCTAGACTGGAGGACCACCAAACTGAATATATGTATCTGCGGGCATGAAACGCAGCCCCCCAAGGAAAGGGGGTCAATACGAAATGATGTACTGAGTATATAAAATATGAAGTACTGTAAAGAACATCATAACTGGCCAAAAGATAACATGAGACAAGTATAATAATCAAGATATCAATGCACCTGTGCCTTATGAAATGAGAGTCAAACATGTCCATATAAAATAAGTCATATCCGTGGATGCCTGTCCACATAAACCGTATCCGGCCCTCTAGTGAGGGTCTCAGTGAACATATAATGTGTACACATAGTCATATCTGTGGATACCTGTCCACATATATCATATCCGTGGATGCCTGTACGCATATCTCATATCCGTGGATGCCTGTCCACATCATCATCATATATACATTGTCGGCCCTCTAGTGAGGGACTCGGTGAACAATGCAAGAAACTGCGCACAGATATTGCCGGCTCGGGACTCGATGAGATGATATAAACACATTAGCACGAGTAGATTATCATGAGCAGCCATATGCAATTTAAATCATCATCTGATTCTCAATAAAATAAATAGAATGAACTGTCACTGTAAGATCAAAGGCACTATCATATCAAGTATCACTAGGAATTAGGATTCAATGGAATTATGTACGTTTGTCGTACGCTCCTTCTAAGTAAATCATGTCAAAAAGAAAGAAGGAATAGTTTCACATACCTTATTGACGAATTAACCAACTCAATAATTAGAATTCGTCTCAACTAGCACCTCAACCTATAATAATAATAACATGTCTGTCAACTCTATGATTACTAACATACGTTACATAGCGAATAATGACTCTCTTTTTATGAAACAAATTACAAAGACTTCCTGCTTATACTCACATCCGCAACTCACAAACAAGGTCAACAACATCGATAACAAGTCACAACTTAATGATATAACCAAAATAGTCCAAATTATATGCATGTTTATAACACATAGGTGATTTAATACACCTATTTCTCTTGTTAATTCAGTCCCTTAATCCATATTAAAACAGTCACTAAAAACAGTCCATACTTCTAGCAACAACAACAAGAGTACAAGTCTTATAGTTTGCAACATAACACTTTTCTACACTTCAATTCCTTTAAGAAATATATCCACAATTACAACAATGTATATGCATGTTTATAACTAAATTTCCAGCATTCTAACTTCAACAAAAAACCCCTAAATTCGACACAACATATCCAGCGATTTTCATGAAGGTCTCGGCCACAACATATCATAATTCTGTAACTCTTTTCATAATTCATTAAAATCCAATTTATACTTCAATACTTTCATATAAACAACTATAACTTTAAATGTCAAGATTTCCTTCAATTTCAACATACAATTAGTGACAATGATAACAACAACAATTAACCCAATGTACTTAAAAACATCCCCAAAAATCGGTAACAACAATTCCAATCGGCTCAACAACATCAACAACAATCACATGCATTCTCTTATTTCCAATTTCTCTTTAACATGGGTTTCTTTCTCAACTACAACATCATTTAACTTCAAAATACTTTATAAAAAAAAGAATTCTTACCTTAATTTAGCCTAAAACAGTCCCTAGCTCTCGGCATTCACTGCTTTACTTTTGCACCATTTCTTCAAGTTTCAATGACATGCATACATTCTTAACAAGCTTAAACTCATCTTTGTTGCATGTTATTCTTCCAAATAACTTATCTCCAAAACTTAACATTTTCTGGGCAGTCTCGGCTAGGTTACCAATTTTTAGCACTGTTTGGAGTTTACCATTGTCTTAGAACTTAGTAGAAAAAGTTGATCTTGGAAGGGGGGTTGATTTGGTCTTCAACTAAGCTATGGTGATGGAGTAAAATCTGTTTTAGAGGGGATGGAAGGATGAGAGAGAGAGGGGTGTTCGGGAGGGGGGGAAATGAGGGATGCATAGGTATAAGTGGGCTGAAAAAGTCTTGCATGTGGTGTGATTTTGCCACATGGAGGGCACAAAGTGCCACTTGTATTCCACTAGTCCCCACTTATCCTTCTTGATACTAAAAATTAGTCCCATACTTAGCTAAGATTCTGAAAATTTCGAATGGACCCCCTATTCTCTATGTCATCATTTTTATAATACAACACTAATCTGATGCCCCATTTAGAAAATTCAACTACTAGTATTAATTCTCGTCGTCACATTTGTTGTATCCAAAATTATTCTGTATTAGTATATGTAAATATACTTTTTTTCCAACACTCGAATTTTATTTTCTTAATTACATTCTCAATTTATTGTCCTAAAATTACGGGGTGTAACAGAAAATCTCTCATGATCCAAAGCTTTTGTAAAAATATTAGCTAGTTGATGAAAAGTGTCAACATGTTCAATTTGAACTAGCTGTTTTTCAACCAAATCTCTTTGAAAATGATGTCTAATATCTATATATTTTGTACGAGAGTGCTGAACAGGATTTTTGTCAATATTAGTTGCACTCACGTTATCACAATACAAAACTAAGATATTATTTGAAAACTCATAGTCGTCTAACATGTGTCTTAACCATATTAATTGATAACAACAACTTCCAGCTGCTACATATTCAGATTCAGCAGTTGAAAGTGAGACACAGTTTTGTTTGCGACTATACCAAGATACTAAATTATTGCTAAGGTAAAAATATCCTCCACTCGTACTCTTTCTGTCATCCACATCACTAGCCCAATCTGAGTCACTATACCCTATTAGATTAGGATTAGTATCTTTGGAATATCAAATTCTCAACTCACATGTGCCGGCAATATATCGGATGACACGTTTTAAGGCATTTAAGTGGGAGATTTTCAGATAGGCTTGGAATCGAGAACAAATACAAACACTAAATATTAGATCAGGACGACTAGCAGTGAGAAACAAGAGACTACCTATCATAGATTGATACAATGTTGGGTCGACATCTTCGCCAACATCGTCTTTGCATATGTTCTGTGTTGATCTCATTGGAGTCCTCATCTGTTTAGCATTCTCCAATCCAAACTTAACCAAATTCTTGGCATACTTACTCTGGGAGATGAAGATTTCATCTTCATTTTGCTTTATCTGCAAGCCTAAGAAAAAGGTTAATTCCCCTATCATGCTCATCTCAAATGTTGAGGACATAAATTCGAGAAATGTCTCAAGGTGGGACTGTGAAGTCGAACCAAAGAATATGTCATCTATATAGATTTGAGCAATGACCATATCTGCTCCATGATGTTTTATAAACAGAGTACAGTCAGCTTCACCACGTTTAAAACCAAATTCAAGAAGAAACTGAGTTAAACGATCATATCATGCTCGAGGTGTTTGTTTCAATCCATATAAAGCCTTTTTGAGCTTGTATACAAACTGAGGATGGTGAGGATCTTCGAATCCTTTCGGTTGTTCAACATAAACTTCTTTGGCAAGGTAGCCATTCAAGAAGACACCTTTACCATCCATATGATGGAGAGTGATCTTCAGACATCAAGCTACAACAAGTAACAACCTAATTGACTCAGGTGTTGCTTCAGATGTTGTGACATTTGGGGCTACTTCTGAATCTTCTGCATTCTGCTCAATCTCCATTGTAATCACAACGTTATTTTTAGGCATTTTTCCTGCAAGATCAGCACAATCATCGAAAATAATGTTAAAAGATTCTTGTACAGTTTTGGTTCTAAGATTATACACACGGTAAGCATGACTATTTTGTGAATAGCCGACAAAAACTCCTTTGTCACTTTTAGAGTCAAACTTGGCTAGTTGTTCTCTATCATTTAAGATGTAACACACACACCCAAGTACATGAAAGTGCACATATTTGGTTTCTTTCCATTTAAAAGGTCGTAGGATGTCATTTTAGTCCAGGCCTAAGATAGACTCTATTTGTTATGCGACTTGCAGTATTCAAGGCTTCGGCCCAAAAATATTTTGACAATTTCTTAGAACTCAGCATGACTCTAGTCATCTATTGTAAAGTCACTTTTGTCACGACCCGAACTCCATGCCCGCGACTGGTGCCCTACCTGGGCACCCTTATATCCGTACCTCACATATAACCAACGGAAGCAAATAAAACTCATATAATTTAATAGGCAAGCCGATAAGGCCGTCACTGCATATAGAAATATCCGAATAACTATGATTGTACATATGTCCAACCCACACATGACTACAGACCTATAAGAGTATAACAATAACTATGACGGGACAAGGCCACGCGGTACCCCTGAATATACATAAGCTGGTAAAACAAATCGTACTAAAATGGTAAACCGGAATAAAGCGAGCTATCCAAAATCCGAGCAATGATCCTAAGTCATGATCACCAACCGGGTACCTACACTGCGGGCATGAACGCAGCTTCGAAGCGGGTCGCATAACAGTACCAAGTATGTAAAACATAAAGTACAGTAATTAAAATCATAACTGGCCAAAGAATGACAGGACAAGTATGAAAATCAAATACCAGATCAAACTGCGCTATATAAAATCGTACAATCGTATTTTTAAAAAAAGTCAATCAGCCTTTTAAAATAGAGGATCAACTGTACCCTTCCTTTCTTTTAAATGAGAGTCATGTCAACATCATGGGACGCCATATACATATCATATATATCATATGCATATATATATATATATATATATATATATATATATTGCGGATCGTGCAACCCGTCCCAATATATAATAATGTTGCGGATCGTGCAACTCATCCCAATATATGTATACAAGTGTTGCGGATCGTGCAACCCGTCCCAATAAATATGTAAATGTTGCGGATCGTGCAACCCGTTCTAATATGTATACATATAACTATCATGAAAACCTTGTGCAATTTAAATCACCTTTTGACTCTCAATAACATCACTCTAAAATGAACTTTCATTTTAGAAAAATCAAGACACTATCATACCTTTCATTTATAAAATATCAAGGCACTATCATACCTTTCATTTTAGAAAACGTCAAGGCACTATCACATATTTCATTTTAGAAATAACCAAGGCAATCCCGTGCCTTTCATTTTAGAAAAGAACCAAGACAATACTATGCCTTCCATTTTAGAAAAGAACCAAGACAATATTATGCCTTCCATTTTAGAAAAGAACCAAGACAATACTATGCCTTCCATTTTAGAAAAGAACCAAGACAATACTATGTCTTCCATTTTAGAAAAGAACCAAGACAATACTATGCCTTCTATTTTAGAATAACCATCTTTTGAAAAATCAAGACATTATATCTCATGTATCATTTTAAAACATCATTTGGAAAGCCAAGGCACTATATATAATGTAGCACCTTAAAACATCAATTAGGAATTAGGATTCCTTAAAACTATGTACGTCCGCCGTACATTCATTTCATATAAAAATCATGTATCATGAAGGATTAGAATCCAATAAAACTATGTACGTCCGCCGTACACTTACTTCATATAAACATGCCAAAAGAAGAAAGGATAGTTCACATACCTTATAGGTTATACCAACTTGACAACTAGAATACGTCTCAAGTAGCACTTCAACCTATAATGACAATAATACGTCTATCAATTCCATGACACTAGTATACACTTATACTACATAATGACTCTCCTTTTGTATAAAAATTCGGGCAGCACTTCCCCTATTTATACATATTTTTCCACCTTATAAATAAGACCAAATACTTCAATAACCAAGCACCACTTAAGGGCATAACCAAAATAGCAACCAAGGTGATTCACACACCTATTTCTTATGTAAATCCGGCCTCTTAATCCATGTACAAATAGCCCATTAAAACAGTCCATACTTCTACGACAATTAGGGTAAAATGTGAAGCTTACAACACCTTTATATATCCTTATTCCTTTAGGACTTACTTTAGAGATTTACCACATTAAACATGCATAATGATAACTGAATTTTCAATATTATAACACCACAAAACAGTTCCTGAAACTGCACAATAATATCCAACAGTTTTAGGCAGTTTTCAGCCAATACCACAACTAAAGCCCTTTTTCACAATTCCTTGTAATTAAACTCACATTCCAACATGTTTATATAAACCATAACAACTTGTAACAACATGATTTCCTTCATTTTAACATGCGATTAGCGACGTTAAATAACAACAATAACCAACTAATCCAACATTACCAAAACTGTCCAGTTTCGGCTATCATGCCCAAAACTATGACATGCATTTCTTATTCTCCTTTTTACTTAACACATGTTCATCTATCAATTATAACATCATGTAACTTCTAATTACTTCAAGATGAAGAAGAAATCTTACCTCAACTTTAGCTCAAAACAGCCCTTATGTCACGACACCTTCACCCTATTTTGCACCACTTCTTCACGTTACAATCACACACACGTATCCTCTACAAGCTTGTAACTATCTTGCTTTTATGGTTTTCCTTCCATAAGTTCATATACAAGCTTAGGGTTTCAAGATAGGTTTTGGCCAAGAAAACATGAGCCACTAATCTTGCAAGGTTAACTTGGTTTAGAACTTGGTTAATGTGCTTAATCTTGTAAAATAACTTGATCTTATTCATCTCTTTTTCTAAGGTTGTCGAGACTCTCAAGAACAAGAGAGAGGTATGATGGTTTGAAGGATGAATATATATGTGTGCTTTGGATGTCCCAAATTTGGAAGGGCTTCATTCCTCCCAAATTATCATTCACGGTCTGGCTCACTTGCAGGAAGCGCCTTGCCACCAAAGACACTCTCCCCTATCTCAACTTGAAGGATAAGACTTGTGGGTTCTGCAAGTGTGCTCATGAGACACGGGCTCACCTCTTCTTTTCTTGCCCCTACAATCACAAGATTTGGAAGTTTACTAGAGAATAGTTGGGAATTAGAAGAGAAATGACTACAATTGAAAGCGCACTCAAGTGGATCAAGAAAGAGCACCACGGGACAGGCATCCTATCCAAATCCATCCTACTAGTTTTTTGTACAGTGGTGTACGAGATTTGGAGAACAAGAAATGCATTACTATTTGAGGGCACTAGCTTAACGGTAGATGACGTTATTGCAAAAGTTAGAACAATAATTTATAGAGTTTTTTATGATTTTATTCCCTCTTGTAACGTCACATTTGAGTGAACGCCCCATCCCCCCTTCTTTTCTTGCATTGTGTTACGTTAAGGATTGAGAACCCTCAATGATTGATTGTAGCTCCCGGTTTCTTTTTAGTAATAACAGTTTCATTTACCCAGAAAAAAAAAGAATATATATGTGTGCTAAAGTCTTGCAAGACTTAGATTAATACAAGTGTAGTAGCACAAGTGGAGGGGGACCCATGAACCCCACTTGTCCACTTGCCTACCCTTCACAAAATATCTCCCACACTTAGCTTATTTTTCACCCAATTTCGATGGCCTCACCCTTAGGATATCAAGACTTAATAATTTAACATTTAGCCCATAATTTTATTGGAAATAATTCACTTACTAGAATTAATTCTCGTCGTCACATTTGTAGTATCCAAAAAAATCCGTATAAGAAAATGTAAAAATTCTTTCCTTCCAACATTCAAATCTTATTTCCATAATCATGTTCTCACTTAGTAGCCATGGAATTACGAGGTGTAACACTATTCTTCCTCTCTGCTACACCATTCTGCTGAGGAGTCTTGGGAGCAGAAAATTCATGGAAAATACCTTTTTCTAACAAAATGTTGAGAACATATTTTTCCCAAATTCTTTTCCATGATCTGACCTAATTCGAAAAATGGAAGAATGATACAGGTTCCTTATTCTAGAGTGCAACACTTTGAACATGCCAAAAGTTTGAGACTTTTCTTTCAAAAAGGATATTCATGAGTAGCTGAAAAAGTCATCTACAATCACATAAGAATACCTCAAGTCTCCTGGGTTGTCTACCTCGATTGGACCAATAAGATCCATGTGAAAAAACTGACAACAGTGAGACGTACCTGAATGTTGACCATCACTTTGGGCAACATTATGGGAGACACGAATTTGATTACCTTTTAGACAATCTTCACAAATCACTGTTTTATCTTTAGGATAAGGTTTAGGGATGCCTCTTACTGCCTCATAAGAAATTAATCTTTCAAGGTTGCGGTAATTGACATGTCCTAATTTTTGATGCCACAAGGTTGTGTCATCTGTCCTAACATTATTTCATATATCTTGTTCTCCAACAAGATAGCAATTGTCGCATGTCCTTGTACCTGTCATTACACATTGATTAGCTTCATTTATAACTATACAAGCATACTTATTAAACTTTACCTCTAGATCGTCATCATATAATTGACTTATACTGACTAGGTTAGCCATTAATCCATCAACATGTAAGACATTTTTCAAGGCTGGAACACTAGGAACATTTAAGGTTCCTTTTCCTTTGATTTTACTTTTGCTTCCACCTCCATAAGTAATATTTCCCCCACTGAGTGACTCGTAGTTCCTTAGGCAGACCTTTGTCCTCGCCATGATGAGAGCACCCACTGTCAAAGTACCATGAACCTGAAATGTTAGTCCTTAAAGCAGTTATATCAACATTAGATCTCACATTCATTTTGGGCATCCAAACTTTCTTAAAACATTTTCCCTTTCTACCGTCAGGAATGTTGCTTTGAGTGTTGTCCGGAATGTTGGACAGTCGTCTTGACAACATTCTTCTCCTGTACTTCTGAAGTTTGCGACAATATGGTATTATGTGCCCAGATGAGTTATAATAATAGCACACAAACTTCATGTCATTTGACGTGACTAGGAGCTTGTCTTCAGATCCTTTTTCTTTTACAAAACCTATTCTCCCAGATTTGTCAAATAGATTAGATTAGAGCATATTGCATTAAGAAAGTTCTTGTACCCAATACCTGTATGTGGTGGTTGACTAACACTCAAAATTTCATCCAATTTGGAGGTACCTTTATTGAGCTTATGGAAAGCTAAATCCAACTTTGCACTAATCTTACAAAATTCAAGATCCTTTTTGGTAAGTGTAACCTTTAAGCGGTTATTGTGGCTTTTAAATCTGCATTCTCAAGAGATAAAGATTTTAACTTTGAGTCAAGTTGTTTTGATTCTAGGATTAAGTATTTACAAAGTTTTTGCAAATCCTTAATCATGTCATCCTTGGGATCAACTTTATCGTCAAAGCTAGTCTCACTATACGAAATAACACTAGTAAAATAATTAACATAAGGGTAATTAAAATATTCATACCTTTCATATATTTCTGGACCTGCATATATCGTCGCAGATGTTGATGCAAATGTGGTGACATTTAGGACAACATTGTCGATGGCATTTTCATCGTCTGAGAGTGATAGGTAAACAATGACCAACATTGCTTGTGACTCTATTTCTTGGTCTCTTTCCTCTTCTCCTTCATCGTCACTAAGAGAAACCCACATATTCTTACAGACTTTTCTCAAGGTATTTGCACATTCATTTGCATAATGATCGCATCCTGAACATACATGACACTGCACAGATTCGAGTTTCCTGGGATCAAATTTGGTGCGATCTGAGTTGGTTCTCCTTAGTTGATTTCCTCTTTGTACTATAGGAAGGGGGTTAGTGGACTTTTGATTGAAGCCTTGGTTTTGGTTCTCTTTGGTTTTAAATTTATTTTTATCATTGTTGAACTTTCTTACCATCAAATTGTATTTTCGAGTAAGGAGAGCAACATTTGCACTATCACCAATTTCTTCAAGATTTTCATCCTCATCATCGACGTGACTCTCTAAGGATTTTGCTTGAAGTGTTATATCTTTGCTTTTATACAATGTCATTTGATTCTCCATATTCATCTCATAAGTTTTGAGAATACTCATTAAAGTATGAAGGTCCATACTCATTAAACTTATGAGAATACCATCTCATAAGTTTTGAAAAACATGTTCTTATTTTAGAATAATGATGAGTGAATATAAAATTAAAACAATCAGAAATAGTAAACACAATCAGATTCTAACATTACAGAGGCAAATGTCAACCAAAATTTTAGAGACATTTCAGTCGACATTCACCCATCAGTGTCGATTCAGAGATTACAAAGACCAAGAGAGTTCTTCAAACTTGAAAATCTCTCATGATCCAAAGCTTTTGTAAAAATATCAGCTAGTTGATGAATAGTGTCAACATGTTCAATTTGAACTAGCTGTTTTTCAACCAAATCTCTTAAAAAATGATGTCTAATATCTATATGTTTTGTACGAGAGTGCTGAACAGGATTTTTGAAATATTAATTGCACTCACGTTATCACAATACAAAACTAAGATATTATTTGAAAAATCATAGTCGTCTAACATGTGTCTTAACCATATGAATAGAGAACAACAAATTCCAGCTGCTACATATTCAGATTCAACAGTTGAAAGTGAGACACAATTTTGTTTGTGACTATATGAAGATACTAGATTATTGCCAAGGTAAAAACATCCTCCCCTCATACTCTTTCTGGCATCCACATCACCAGCCCAATCTGAGTCACTATACCATATTAGATTAGGATTAGTTTCTTCGGAATACCAAATTCCCAACTCATATGTGTCGGCAACATATCAGATGACACGTTTTAAGGCATTTAAGTGGGATATTTTGGGATAGGCTTGGAATCGAGCACAAATACAAATACTAAACATTAGATCAGGAAGACTAGCAGTGAGATACAAGATACTACCTATCATAGATCGATACAATGTTGGGTTGATATTTTTGCCAACATCGTCTTTGCATATCTTCTGTGTTGATCCCATTGGATTCCTCATCTGTTTAGCATTATCCAATCCAAGCTTCTTAACCAAATTCTTGGCGTACTTACTCTAGGAGATGAAGATTCCATCTTCATTTTGCTTTATCTGCAAGCCTAATAAAAAGGTTAATTCCCCTATTATGCGTATCTCAAATGTGGAGGACATATCTTTGACAAATGTCTCAAGGTGGGACTGTAAAGTCGAACCAAAGACTATGTCATCTGCATAGATTTGAGCAATGACCATATATATTCTATGATGTTTTATAAACAGAGTACAGTCAGCTTCACCACTTTAAAACTAAATTCAAGAAGAAACTGAGTTAAACGACCATACCATGCTCGAGGTGCTTGTTTCAATCCATATAAAGCCTTTTTGAGCTTGTATACAAACTGAGGATGGTGAGGATGTTCGAATCCTTTCGGTTGTTCAACATAAACTTCTTTGGCAAGGTAGTCATTCAAAAAGGCACTTTTAACATCTATATGATGGAGAGTGATCTTCAGACAACAAGTTACAACAAGTAACAACCTAATTGACTCAATTCTGACAACAGGAGCAAAGGTTTCGTCGTAGTCAATTCCTTCGACCTGCGTGTATCCTTGAACCAATAGTCTTGCCTTGTTTCTTACAACAGTTCCAGATTCATCTGTCTTGTTTTTAAAGATCCATTTAGTTCCAATAACATTAGTTTCATTTGGACGAGGAACTAAATCCCAGACTTCATTTCTCGTGAACTGTTCCAGTTCTTCTTGCATAGCTTGTATCCAACAATTGTCCTTGAGTGCTTCTCCAACATTCTTTGGTTCTACAGTAGATACATAACAAGAAAGACTTACCTTTTGATACATTGTAGATATACACACATATCTGACCATATCTCTGTAATTCTAGGGCTCTTTCCTTCTTGTTCTTAAACCTTCAAACACTTCTCCTATCACTTGACCTGTAGGATGGTTCTTTCTAATCCTAGATGAGGGATCCCTGCGTACTGGGTCTTGCAAATCAACAATTGATTCCATATCTGTACCTTTTGTGTTCTCGGGTTCAGACTCAGGTGTTGCTTCAGATGTCGTGACATTTGGGGAAACTTCTGAATCTTCTGCACTATGCTCATTCTCCACTTTAATCACAACGTTATTTTCAGGCATTTTTCCTGCAAGATCAGCACAATTATAAAAAATAATGTTAAAAGACTCTTGTACAGTTTTGATTCTAAGATAATACACACGGTAAGCATGACTATTTTGTGAAAAGCCGACAAAAACTCATTTGTCACTTTTAGAGTCAAAATTGGATAGTTGTTCTCTATCATTTAAGATGTAACACACACACCCAAATACATGAAAGCTCGTAGGGTATCATTTTAGTTTCAGGCCTAAGATAGAATCTATTTGTTATGTGACTTGCATTATTCAAGGTTTCGGCCCAAAAATATTTTGATAATTTCTTAGAACCAGCATGACTCTAGCCATCTCTTGTAAAGTCTTATTCTTCCTCTCTGCTACACCATTCTACATAGGAGTCTTGGGAGCAGAAAATTCCTGGAAAATACCATTTTTCACACAAAATGTTGAGAATTATTCTCAAATTCTTTTTCGTGATCTGACCTAATTCGAAAAATGGAAGAATCATACATATTCCTTATTCTAGAGTGCAACACTTTGAACATGCCAAAAGTTTGAGACTTTTCTTTTAAAAAGAATACTCATTAGTAGCTGGAAAAGTCATCTACAATCACATAAGAATACCCCATGCCTCCTAGGTTGTCTACCTCGATTGGACCCATAAGATCCATGTGCAAAAGCATAAAACAGTGAGACGTACCTGAATGTTGACCGTCATTTTGGGAAACATTATGGGAGACACGGGTTTGCTTACCTTTTAGACAATCTTCACAAACCACTGTTTTATCTTTAAGACTTAGTTTAGGGATGTCTCTTACTGTCTCATAAGAAATTAATCTTTCAAGGTTGCGGTAATTGACATGTCCTAATTTTTTATGCCACAAGGTTGTGTCATCTATTCTAACATTATTTGATATCTCTTGTTCTCTAACAAGATAGCAATTGTCGTTTGTCCTTGTACCTGTCATTACACATTTGTTAGATTCATTTATAACTATAAAAGCATACTTATTAAACTTTACCTCTAGATCGTCATCACACAATTGACTTATACTGACTAGGTTAGCCATTAATCCATCAACATGTAAGACATTTTTCAAGGCTGGAACACCAGGAACATTTAAGGTTCATTTTCCTATGATTTTACTTTTGCTTCCACCTCAATAAGTAACATTTCTCCCACTGAGTGACTCGTAGTTCCTTAGGCAGTCCTTTGTCCCTGTCATGTGATGAGAGCACCCACTGTCAAAGTACCATGAACCTGAAGTGTTAGTCCTTAAAGCAGTTATATCAACATTAGATCTCACATTAATTTTGGGCATCCAAACTTTCTTAAAACATTTTCTCTTTCTGCTCCTGGACTTCTGAAGTTTGCGACAATATGGTCTTATTGCACAGATGAGTTACAATAATGGCATACAAACTTCATGTCATTTGACGCGACTGGGAGCTTGTCTTCAGATCCTTTCTCTTTTACAAAACCTATTCTCCTACATTTGTCAAATAGATTAGAGCATATTGCATTAAGAGAGTTCTTGTACCCGATACCTGCATGTGGTGGTTGATTAACACTCAAAATTACATCCAATTTGGAGGTACCTGTATTGAGCTTATGAAAGGTTGCTTCAGCTAAATCCAACTTTGCACTAATCTTACCAAATTCAATATCCTTTTTGGTAAGTGTAACCTCTAAGCGGTTATTGTGTCTTTTAAACCTGCATTCTCAAGAGTTAAAGATTTTAACTTTGAGTCAAGTTGTTTTGATTCTAGGATTAAGTCTTTACAAAGTTTTTTCAAATCCTTTATCATGTCATCCTTCGGATCAACTTTATCGTCAAATCTAGTCTCACTACATGAAATAATACTAGTAAAGCAATTAACATCAGGATAATTAAAATATTCATACCTTTCGGATGTTTCTGGACCTTCAGATGTCATCGCAGATGTTGATACAAATATGGTGACATTTGGGACAACACTGTCGATGACATTTTCATCGTCTGAGAGTGATTGTTCGTAAATAGGGGCCAACATTCTTGTGACTCTATTTCTTGGTCTCCTTCCTCTTCTCCTTCGTCGTCACTAAGAGAAACCCACATATTCTTGCCGACTTTTCTCAAGGTATTTTCACATTAATTTGCATAATGACCCCATCCTAAACATTCATGACACTGCACATATTCGAGTTGCCTTGAATCAAATTTGGTGCGATCTGAGTTGGTTCTCCTTAGTTGATTTCCTCTTTGTACTATAGGAAGGGGGTTAGTGGACTTTTGATTGAAGCCTTGATTTTGGTGCTCTTTGGTTTTAAATATATTTTTATCATTGTTGAACCTCCTTACCATCGAATTGTATTTTCGAGTAAGGAGGGCAACATTTGCACTATCACCAATTTCTTCAAGATTTTCATCCTCATCATCGATGTGACTCTCTAAGGATTTTGCTTGAAGTGTTATATCTTTGCTTTTATACAATATCCTTTGATTCTACATATTCATCTCATAAGTTTTTAGAATACTCATTAAAGTATAAAGGTCCATACTCATTAAACTTATGAGAATACCTACTCATAAGTTTTGAAAAACATGTTCCTATTTTAGAATCATACATGAGTGAATACAAAATTAAAACCATCAAAAACAGTAAACACGATAAAATTCTGACATTACAGAGGCAAATGTCACCCAAAATGTTAGAGACATTTCAGCTGACATTCACCCATCAATGTCGATTCAGAGATTACAGAGACCAAGAGAGTTCTTCAAACTTGAAAATCTCTCATGATCCAAAACTTTTATAAAAATATCATCTAGTTGACGAATAGTGTCAACATGTTCAATTTAAATTAGCTATTTTTCAACCAAATCTCTTAGAAAATGATGTCAAATATCTATATATTTTGTACGATAGTGCTGAACAAAATTTTTTGAAATATTAATTGCACTCACATTATCACAATACAAAACTAAGATATTATTTGAAAAACCATAGTCGTCTAACATGTGTCTTAACCATATTAATTGAGAACAACACCTTCTAGCTGCTACATATTCAGATTCAGCAGTTAAAAGTGAGACACAATTTTATTTGCGACTATACCAAGAGACTAGATTATTGCCAAGGTAAAAACATCCTCCACTCGTACTCTTTCTGTCATCCACATCACAAGCCCAATCTGAGTCACTATACCCTATTAGATTATGACTAGTGTCTTTGGAATACCAAATTCTCAACTCACATGTGCCGGCAACATATCAGATGAAACATTTTAAGGCAAATAAGTGGGAGATTTTGGGATTGGCTTGGAATCGAGTACAAATACAAACACTAAACGTTAGATCAGGATGACTAGCAGTGCGATACAAGATACTACCTATCATAGATCGATATAATGTTTGGTCGACATTTTTGCCAATATCGTCTTTGCATATCTTCTATGTTGATCCCATTGGAGTCCTCATCTGTTTAGCATTCACCAATCCAAACTTCTTAACCAAATTCTTGGCGTACTTACTCTGTGAGATAAATATTCCATTTTCATTGTGTTTTATCGGCAAGCCTAAGAAAAAGATTAATTACCCTATCATGCTCATCTCAAATGTGGAGGACATAGCTTTGACAAATGTCTCGCTGGATCAAGTCGAACCAAAGACTATGTCATCTACATAGATTTGAGCAATGACCATATCTACTCCGTGATGTTTTATAAACAGAGTACAATCAGCTTCACCACGTTTAAAACCAAATTCAAGAAGAAACTGAGTTAAATGATCATACTATGCTCGAGGTGCTTGTTTCAATCCATATAAAGCCTTTTTGAGCTTGTATACAAACTGAGGATGGTGAGGATCTTCGAATCCTTTCGTTTGTTCAACATAAACTTCTTTGGCAAGGTAGTCATTCAAGAAGGCAATTTTAACATCCATATAATGGAGGGTGATCTTCAGACAACAAGATACAACAAGTAACAACCTAATTGACTCAATTCTGGCAATAGGATCAAAGGTTTCATTGTAGTCAATTCCTTTGACCTGCGAGTATCCTTGAGCCACTAGTATTGCCTTGTTTCTTACAATAGTTCCAGATTAGATTCATCTGTCTTGTTTTTAAAGATCCATTTAGTTCCAATAACATTAGTATCATTTGGACGAGGAACTAAATCTCATACTTCATTTCTAGTGAACTGTTCCAGTTCTTCTTGCATAGCTTGCATCCAACAATTGTCCTTGAGTGCTTCTCCAACATTCTTTGGTTCTACAGTAGATACATAACAAGAAAGAATTACTTTTTGAAACATTGTAGACATACACACATATCTGACCATATCTCTGTAATTCAGAGGCTCTTTCATTCGTGTTCTTAAACCTTAAAACACTTCTCCTATCACTTGACCTGTAGAATGGTTCTTACTAATCCTAGATGAGGGATCCATGTGTACTGGGTCTTGCAATTCAGCATTTGATTCATCATTTGTACCTTCTGTGTTCTCGGGTTCAGACTCAGGTGTTGCTTCAGATGTCGTGACATTTGGGGCAACTTTTGAATCTTCTGCATTCTGCTCATTCTCTATTGTAATCACAACGTTATTTTCAGCCATTTTTCCTGCAAGATCAGCACAATCATCGAAAATAATATTAAAAGACTCTTGTACAATTTTGGTTCTAAGATTATACACACGGTAAGCAAGACTATTTTGTAAATAGCCGACAAAAACTCCTTTGTTACTTTTAGAGTCGAACTTGGATAGTTGTTCTCTATCATTTAAGATGTAACACACATACCCAAATACATGAAAGTAACGCAGATTTGGTTTCTTTCCATTTAAAAGCTCGTAGGGTATCATTTTAGTTCCAGGCCTAAGATAGACTCTATTTGTAATGTGACTTGCAGTATTCAAGGCTTCGGTCCAAAAATATTTTGACAATTTCTTAGAACTCAGCATGACTCTAGCCATCTCTTGTAAAGTCCTATTCTTCCTCTCTGCTACACTATTCTGCTGAGGAGTCTTGAGAGCAGAAAATTCATGGAAAATATCCCTTTTCTCACAAAATGTTGAGAACATATTATTCTCAAATTCTTTTCCTTGATCAGCCTAATTCAAAAAATGGAAGAATGATACATTTTCCTTATTCTATAGTGCAACACTTTAAACATGCCAAAAGTTTGAGACTTTTCTTTCAAAAAAAATATTCAGGCTGAGTAGCTGGAAAAGTCATCTACAATCACATAAGAATATCTCATGCCTCCTAGGTAGTCTACCTCGATTGGACCCATACGATCTATGTGCAAAAGCTGAAAAAGTGAGATGTACCTGAATGTTAACCGTCACTTTGGGCAACATTATGGGAGACACAGGTTTGCTTACCTTTTAGACAATCTTCACAAACCACTGTTTTATCTTTAGGACTTAGTTTAGGGATGCCTCTTACTGCCTCATAAGAAATTAATCTTTCAAGTTTGTGGTAATTGACATGGACTAATTTTTTATGCCACAAGGTTGTGTCATCTGTCCTAACATTATTTAATATCTCTTATTCTCCAACAAGATAGCAATTGTCTCCTGTCCTTGTACATGTCATTACACATTGGTTAGATTTATTTATAACTATACAAGCATACTTATTAAACTTTACCTCTAGATTGTCATCACACAATTGACTTATAATGACTACGTTAGCCATTAATCCATCAACATGTAAGACAATTTTCAAGGTTGGAATACCAGGAACATTTAAGGTTCCTTTTCCTATGATTTTACTTTTGCTTCCACCTCCATAAGTAGCATTTCCCCTACTGAGTGACTCATAGTTCCTTAGGCAATCCTTTGTCCCTGTCATGTGATGAGATCACCCAGTCAAAGCCATGAACCTGAAATGTTAGTCCTTAAAGCAGTTATATCAACATTAGATCTCACATTCGTTTTGGGTATTCAAACTTTCTTAAAACAACATCTCTTTCTGCCGTCAGGAATGTTACTTTGAGTGTTATCTGGAATGTTGGATAGTCGTCTTGACAACATTCTGCTCCTGGACTTCTGAAGTTTGAGACAATATGGTCTTATATGCCCAGAGGAGTTACAATAATGGCACACTAACTTCATGTCATTTGACATGACTGGGAGCTTGTCTTCAGATCCTTTCTCTTTTACAAAACCTATTCTCACAGATTTGTCAAATAGATTAGAGCATATTGCATTAAGGGAGTTCTTATACCCAATACCTGCATGTGGTGGTTGACTAACACTCAAAATTTTATCCAATTTGGAGGTACCTGTATTGAGCTTATGGAAGGTTGTTTCGGCTAAATCCAACTTTGCACTAATCTTACCCAATTCAAGATCCTTTTTGGTAAGTGTAACCACTAAGCGGTTATTGTGCCTTTTAAACCTACATTCTCAAGAGTTAAAGATTTTAACTTTGAGTCAAGTTGTTTCGATTCTAGGATGAAGTCTTTACAAAGTTTTTGCAAATCCTTAATCATGTCATCCTTGGGATCAACTTGATCATCAAAGCTAGTCTCACTACACGAAATAACACTAGTAAAGCAATTAACATCAGGATAATTAAAATATTCATACCTTTCGGATGTTTCTGCACCTGCAGATGTCGTCGCAGATGTTGATGCAAATGTGGTGACATTTGGGACAACACTGACGATGACATTTTCATCGTCTGAGAGTGATTGTTCGTAAACAGTGGCCAGCATTTCTTGTGACTCTATTTCTTGGTCTCCTTCCTCTTCTCTTTCGTCGTCACTAAGAGAAACCCACAGATTCTTACGACTTTTCTCAAGATATTTGCACATTCATTTGCATAATGACTCAGCCTGAACATGCATGACACTTCACAGATTCGAGTTGCCTGGGTTCATATGTGGTGCAATCTGAGTTTGTTCTCCTTAGTTTATTTCCTCTTTGTACTATAGGAAGGGGGTTAGTGGACTTTTGATTGAAGTCTTGATTTTGGTGCTCTTTGGTTTTAAATTTATTTTTATCATTGCTGAACTTCCTTACCATCGAATTATATTTTCGAGTAAGGAGGGCAACATTTGCACTATCACCAATTTCTTTTAGATTTTCATCCTCATTATCGACGTGACTCTCTAAGGATTTTGCTTGAAGTGCTATATCTTTGCTTTTATACAATGTCCTTTTATTCTCCATATTCATCTCATAAGTTTTGAGAATACTCATTAAAGTATAAAGGTCCATCGTATCAATATTGTGAGTTTATTCAATCGCACATATCTTTATACTGAACTTTTTAGGAAGAAAACGAAGTGTTTTTTCCACAAGTTGATTGTTGGTTAACGGTGAACCAAGAACTTGACATTCTTTAGAGATGTCAATCAACTTTTCAAAATATGTTTTAATATCCTCCGTCTCTTTCATCCTTAAACGTTCATATTTACTCATGAGCATACGAAGCTTCGTTCTATGAACAATAGAGCTACCTTCACAATGGGTTTGCAAAGTATCCCAAGCATCCTTGCGTGTAGAGAAATTTGTATGAGCTTGAATATGTAGAGATCAACCCATGCGAAAATAGAATTTAAGACTTTTTCATTGAAGCTTGCATCGTTGGTTTCTTCCATACTCCATTCAGATTCAAGCTTAACAAGAATGTCGTCTTCCTCATCTGGTGGTAACATTGAAACATTATATCCATTGGTAATAGATCTACATGTTCTAATATCAATGGATTTGATATGAGAGCGTATGCGAATATTCCAATAGGCATAGTTTGATTCATCTAAAATAGAAAGTCTATCAATTGTTGGATTAGTCAGATCCATAGTTTATATAACAGTACCAAACATTTATTATGTCAAGTGTAGGCTCTAATACCACTTATTGGGTCCCGGGAGTTATACTATGGAATAATAAAAAACAATAAGTAAAATTGCTTGTACGCTGAAACAGTTTGCGAATGTTGTTAACAATGTCATCTGCAGAACTGACGACACTTAGATAAAAACTGAAAAACCTTTGAAGAGTTAAATTGCAGCGGAAATAATAAAGACACGGATGTTTAATTTACATAGATTATATATTAATATAACCTATAATGGTCAATGACCAAAAGTATTGTATATATATATATACAATTGATTATATTCCTTCTCTTGCAAGATTTACAAAACAATACGAAGGAATAAAAAGGTGAAGTCGCAGGTGACTTACATGCCTGAAAAATCTAACTAAGTATATATAGATAACATCTCATTATAATTGCTTCGATAAAGAACTAATCTTGAATCTAGGCAGCAACTATAATGTAGGAAAGAATGTCGTCGAAACGCTCAGGCAACACAGTGATCCAGTATTAGATCGTGATCTTTTTGAGAGCTCTCTCTTGATCTTTTTCTCTTGTAATTTCTGGATGTCGATTCTTGATGTAGGCTCTCTATTTATAGTAGAGAGTCTTCCTTTAAATACTCAATGAATCATTGTGGAAGTTGAGCAAAAGGTGGGCAGCTTGACCAGATTAGTTGGAGACGAATGTGGAGCAAAATCCTCCAACTTCTTGAACTTGTTCCCCAAGTTTAGCAACGCCTTTGGACTTGGTCTTCTCACGTGTATAATCAGCTCAACAAGTTCCTTGCCAGGTCACTTTTCCATCGTGGTAAAAATCCCACGAGATAAGCTTCAGTCCGTGAAGAAGGGCAAAACTGTTATCAGAATGTTGATCCGAATGTCAAAGACATTTGTTCCAACATTTTGATTTTTAACTTAGTACTGAAAATGTTATGTTAGGAAACATGTCATAACATAAAACCCAACATTAACAGGTATTTATAAAAGAACTAAGACATCATCTAAGAAAAAGAACTAATATTAAAATTTCATACCAAAATAATACTAAGCAAGATTTATTTTGTGGAAATTGAACATGAAATTAAAGTAAAGAAGGAAATAGCTTTTGGATAGAAGGCACTAGATTCTCGTCAATATATCTCTAGAAGTTATGCTTCATCCATCAATTTCTCACACTAGGTAAAATGTATTACTTCATTTCAGCATTGCAATTGAACATCAAATGAAATATTGTAATATGGTTCAAAGACGCATTTCAAGTCATGATATACTGGTCTTCCCTCACAAATCTTAAAGTTGACCTATTTGTTGTGAAACTAGAACTTCAAATACTTCTTTTGACAACTTGATCAACTGAAATATTGTCCAAATGACTAAAGACTTTAGAGTGAAGCTGTAAAGTGTAGAATTTAAGTGGTGACTTAGTACCAAGTAGTAACTTGACAGGATAGATATGAGGAGGGCGCAATCTAGAACACGAAAATAGGTGCCAATTGGTATATATGCTTATTATTATTGTTTACGGTTGCAGTTTGGTGAGTCGGACTTTTGCAAATAGCATGAGAGAATTAAGAAGGCATGACTAATAACGTTAATGGCTGAGACGCGGCGCGGCATGTTATTGTTAGCTATTATTCATGAACAAACATCAACTGATTGTTCTGAACTTCGCCGAAAGTGTCTTACATCAATTGCCTGAGATGATATATAGTATATACAAGAGGACTTTCTTTTCCTTTACACATATTTTGGACCCTAAATATAAATTAAGATAAATTTAAGAGACCTACACTAGATGCTGCTTCTAACTGCATACACAGAGTTTTTCGTAAGCAGTATCTCATTTAATGAAGTGAAGGAAGACCAAATTAGCATAACATATTGAAAGTATATATGTCATAGAAACCATGATTTTAGGAACAAATGTACTTGAACACATACATAATATTAATGAGATTAATATATTTATGACATTTGCAATTACTGAATTATTATTTGATTGTTTGTAATATTCATTAATGTGCATCCCTTGAGCTTACGTTGTCATTGATAGGGTGAGATATTAATGATAGAGCGTAGTTCTTAAAGTAGCATCGACTGATGATCATTGAGAATAGGATATCAATGATATAGTATAAGTCGACGTGTGGTCTGCATCACATTCTTAGAGAATGTAGTATGTCTCACTTACTACTAGTAATGATTGCTAGTGATGGGAACATGGATACTCTTAGAGGGTATTGGCATGCCCTGCTGATAAACTATTTATTATACATGTCTAGAGTATTATCAGCATGTGGAAGATAGAGGTTTTTTGACTTGAGGTCAATACGCACCTGGTTTGTAGAGTAATGTACTTTGATCATGTCCTAAGCTTAAATTCCTTATAGGATAATACATGTCTTGAATTGGGTACATTACGATACAGACTAAGGTGGTAGTTGAGCCAAGAATAGGATTCATTCCTCGATTAGATATTCGAGAGAACACTCAGCTTCTCACTGATATTAGGTCGACCAAGTCATTAGCCAATGCAAGAGACATATTTGAGATATGATCTAGTTGTCGACTAATAAAGATGAGATAAAGTGATCAAGTCATTTGGATAGACACTTGACAAATCCTAAGCTTGATCGAGTGTGTTGCGAATGAAAGGAATCTATCATCTCACATAGAGGTTTTGTTTACTAAGAGTCTTGTTAACGCTCTTCACATATTGAGTTCGTCATATGGCGCAGTCTAGAAGTTCCGTGTGAACCTTAATTTGATTAAGTGTCGATGTGTGAAGGCCTAAAGGGTCGCACTAAGTCTATTGTCTTTTCGGTCTAAGGGTATATTGAGAGAGGATAAAATATTCGATTTAGAATCCCCTCCTACGTCACATTTAATATTTCTTGGCCCACTATTGGCCAAACAAAATTTTAAACTTTCGTTGTGCCTTACTTGTGTGCTTTAGACCCAACAAAACCCAACAATGGTATCAGATCCCAGGTTGGTTCAATGGTTACGTAACAATTGAAAGAGATAATAATATGGGTTAAACATAAAATTAATTTTAATATGAATTAAAAACAAGGCTACTTGAAATCTGACATACTTTGACTGAGAGATTAACCTTTGCAATCACCCTAAATTATCAACTACGCTAAATCGAGGAAGTCATTCCATTCTAGCACGAATCGCCAGGCGTAAAACCGATCTATCATGAACATACGGTGCACGATGAAAACGATATGATTAGATGATGGTCGCATGCGCATTATTGATAATGGTGGGTGGTAGTAAAGGATCCAGAATCAACCCTAAATTAGATTTAGGGGTTGGAAGATTTTAGAAAATCAGCACGAAAACCTCTCTGAAAAGGACGTCGGCGCCGCGACCTTATTGTAGGGCGTCGCGGCGCCATCTAGGGTTTCACGGCCGCGTTGCGGCTCCATGTTAGAGCATCGCGGCGCCGATCACGGTAATTATCAGAGGTCGTGATTAAAACTATGGTTTAAAATTCGGAGCTTATTGGAACTGAAGCGCTGCGGCCCCATAGTGGAGCGCCGCAATCATAATTCACAGAAATAGAAACCAAAAGTTTCCGCATGTTCAGCGCCGCGGCGCCCGACGTCCAGAAAGTTAAAATCTCAGTTTTTCGAAATTTGATCCATGATTATTATTACACAGCATGTTGGTATACTGTTTACGTGCTAAATGATTGTCATTTACTTTACTAAGTTTTAGAATCCGCAAATCTTGCTTGGGTAGGCGGCGCCTAGTTTAGAGTCCGCTATCATGCTTGGGTAGGCGGCTCCCAAAACTAGTTTAGAGTCCGCAATCATGCTTGGGTAGGCGGCGCCCAAATACATGTTTTAAATGCTTTGAGTAATGTTTGAAACATGTGATAGTTGATCTTGAATATAACCCTGAATTAAAATGTTTCCCAAAATTTAGTACAAGTCTCTTTTAAAATGAACGCGCCATCCGTTATAATTGATTGTGGTGCAAAATCCTTTTCGGCGAGATTAATATTTATGCTCCATCATTTGCTCTAAGTCTACGAGGACTCAAACTCTTTTATAGATGCATATAAATGTTGTAGTAGGTGATAAACCTTCGTGAGTATTTACACCCCATTGTTTGCTCGATGAAGGAAAAGCCCACTTAGATACATAATTGCAGCCGAGGGATGCAGATCATTTTGTTTAGAACATGCGATCAACCAAGAGTTGCAAATTATTTGCAATTGGTTAAACAACGAGTGTTCCACGTTAGTAAATGAAGGAAAAAGTGTACGACGTGTAAAAGATGAAACAAGTCGGAAATCACCGTGGAGCCGCGAAGGACCGCGACACTAATTGTGGGTTTGGTTACTGGAGCTCAGGCGCCGCGGTGCCTCCCAGGCAGCGCCGTGACGCTTCAGTGGCAGAATGGTCGACGAAAGCTGAAAAGTTTCTGACTTTTGGGCTTGTTTGAGACATTGATTCTCCATTACTTGGCACATGAATTCAACCATTATTTGGTTGAATGAAACCTCTCAATAAGTGTCATTACATGGCTATTGAATGTCATTAGTTGGCTAGATGAGAGGTCATCTTTCTTACACTATAAATTGAGGCCTTTGGCTCAATTGAAGAACACACAATCAAACTTTTCTGAACCTCTTCCTCGCTAAGCATTTTTTCACACACTCAAAGATTCTTCTTTTAGTAAACACTTGAGTTTCATTTGCTCATTTGTTTGATGTTGTTTTATCTTGGGAGACAGTTGCCCATAAAATAAAAGGATATATATTGGGCAATAATGTCTTAAGGACATAGTGCTAACATTCGACTCAATGCAGTTGTAACAAGTTGAGATTTAGTGTCTCTTGGTTTCAGGCTATCAAGATCAAGGAGCTTGTTGCAATTGGAACGAAGATCCAAGACGGAAGATTCAAGATTGATACAAGAACGAAGTTCAAGAACTCACAAGTTTATTGTAGTCACAACTCTTGTTGGCTACAAGATTGTTAACTCTTGTAATCATTATAGTTTATCCTTTCGAAGCACTAGTAATAATTGTTTATTATTTCCGTACATTTATTGTGTAACTCACAAATTTCACATAATGCACGATGATGAAATAGCTGGAAGGAATGTTGTGTTGCAGGAGATGCTACTAATAATAAGATCCATCTAACACAATATTTCTTTTGCTAAATTTTTTTTCTTCTCATAAACTGTATTAGCCAGGTTTTTATACGATATAATTTACTTTTAGAAATCAGATATGAGTGAATATACGAAAGAACTAAGACAGCATATGAAAAATACTGAAATGAGATTCACATTTAATAAGTATTAAATATGATTTAAAGGTGCAATATTTCCTGTCTTCCCTTAGAACTTTAAAAACCTCAATATATTTTTTGTGCAACTGTAATTCATCAACTGCTGCTTTTTCTTTTTTCCCAACATATTGAAATATTGTCCAAATGCCTAATGACTTGTGAGTGAAGCTGCGTAAAGTGGCAGCTACTCAATAACACGTTAATAGTTAATACAAATGGACTCGGCGCTTTGAATATAGGCGCAGAATTTAAGTGGTAAGTGCCTGAGTGATGACTTTGTACGTACCAAGTAATAACTTGACAGGTACTACAAGAAAAACAGCATGCGATCAGTTCACGTGTGACAGAAATGCAACTATCACATCTTTTTACTAAATATATGTCTTTTCTTGATATTCATGTGACGGTTTTTTTAAGTGTCACAAAATTATGACATTCATGTGACAGATTTTTTAAGTGTTATATAATTATGACATTCACGTGACGAGTTTTTTAAGTGTCCTATAATTATGACATTTGTGTGACGGATTTTTTAAGTGTCATTTATTTATGACGTTTGTGTGCGGGTTTGTGAAATGTCACATAAATAAGTGACTTGTGTTTTAAATTGACCAAAAATGACGCGTTTGACTGATTAAAATGACACAATTTTTATTATTTATATAGCACTTTTTTTAATTCAAATTAAGACCTACACGATTTTTATTTATTTTTTAAAATTATTTTTAATAAAAACAAACTAAACGTTGTCGTTTTAATATTATAAAAATAAAAACTAAGTATTTTTTATAAAGTTATGTTATGTTGGTGCAGTTTTATCATTTGTGATATTTTAGGTTATTACCTTTTTAAAAAAAAGTTTTTTTTATTTCCATTTAAAAAAAGAGTTGCTTATGTGTTTTTCTTTGAAAAAATCTAAGTATTTTTACTTTTCAACTTATATTTCAGTAAACATAATCAACTATTGTAGTTATCAATCGATAGGTGTTGCATGAAATACCCCCATACGATCTCATTCCCAAATTCTTCTCAGCAAATCTCATGTCCTCCGTACGATCGCGACTTTCTCTAGCATCTCCTCACAACAAAAACATAAGTTTTCCTGATCTAGCCTAGTGAATCGACTCAATGTGAGAGGTCATCGATCTAGCCTTCGTGTAGTTGTTGATTACAACAACCTCTACAAATGTGAAACCCTAGATGACATTAACACCTCGCAGCTGCTTACAGTCCTTAGCTCCAAAATGGTAAGTTTCGCACCTAGGGCTTTTACATATGCAAAAATCAGAACTCCACTCTCTGTATACGGTTGGTTTGTTTGCTTACGTTTGGGGAAGTTATTCTACCATGGTTGGTTTGTTTGTTTAAGTTTGGGGGAAGGTTATGACACTTCAAGTTTGTGAAATTGAAAAGGATAAGGTTGTGTACACCAAGTGTTTGTTAAAATGTTTGAACCAAGTCCAATGATTTTATGCTGAAATCTTTGGTTATTATAAGCAATATGAGGAATTCTTTGTTGCACCTCTTGTTTATCAAAGTGTTTACACTTGATTGAATTTAATTGTGAAATATTTTCAACACTTGGTATATTTGAACTTGAAGTGAGGCTATTTTGAATTTTTGGATTGAGAAGGAATAGAAGTTGTGCACATGAGGTGTTCGACAAAGTGTTTGAGAGAGTCGTACAAGGCGTACCAAAAGAAAAGAGTTGAAGAAGTTGATGATAGGTTGAAATTTGAAAAAGAAAATTTAATTTGATGGTAGTTTCATGACTGTTAGCAATAAGATGTATTATTGTTTTGGATATTAAATGAATTTATACTTTGCTTAGCCTTTTGGATGTGAGTTTTCTATTTACTTAATGGCTTCACTTGAGGGGGGTTTAATGGTAGAAAGCTTCCAACTAAAGGTAAGGTTTAATGATAGAAAGCTTCCAATAATGAATCTGTTTAATTTGTTCCAGGCGACTAACTTGAGCAACTTTATACATTTGTAGTGTTCAAGTCTTCTCTAGCATTACTTTTTCACAGTAGAGTTGAATGTTATCTTTAGTGAGCTTTGTTGATTATACTTGGTTGACATACAGATGTTCCACTGAAGACCTACCTTCCTGATGGTGATATTGATTTGACTGTTTTTAGCAAAAGAGTACATGTGGATGTTGGAAGGAAGATGATAAAGGTGTTCAATTAGAAAAAGTAGTTGTTTTATGGCAAAAGAATTGGCAGCCACAGAAGAAACTCTTGTTTTAAACTGTAAATGGATAATCTTGAGCCACATTGATAAAGGAAAAGTTTGAAATTCCTCCAAGTATTTCCCCTCACTAAGAGATGGAAGAAGATGATCATTATTTTGGACGACATTAGTTCTTGAAAATGTGAAATACCTAAGGTTGCTTGAGACTTCCATGTAAACACCATATGCAGCACTGCTCGACAGAACTGGTAGATTATCAGCTTCACCAGCAAAGTCTTTATCAATAGCCTTATGTGCGTTGATTAATGTATTTGTTACACCTGTACCAATCTGAAAAAGGGAAAAATGGATTAACTAATTACATCAAAGGGACATCATGCTAGCTGACACTAACCAAGTTACGGAGAAATAACTACTGCACTAAAGACTCAATTAGTTACAAAGGAAGAGATACAAGAGTAGTTCACAAACAGAAGAATGCAAGAACACATGCACATTATCCCAAAGTGAATATTATGCAGACAATCTCAGGTAAGCACATATGTAGTATATATATATATATATATATATATATAGGAGAGAGAGAGAGAGAGGCATTTATAAACCTACGAGTTTCGGAGGCAAGATAAAATATCCAAAAAAAAATATTGACTTGTTATTTATGTTCAGAAACAGTACCAGAAGGGAATAGATAAACAATGACATTGTATGTGATATCATTTAATGTACGACTTGAAAGAGACAAATATAGAATATCTGTTGTAAGTAGGTAACAGTGTTTACTTGAAATTACACGTTTCCCATATTAAAGGTTGTTAGTTGTAAAACTGTCTATTTAGTTTAGTTATCCATAGTCATTCACTACATTTATGCTTAATTGATCATTTTTTATTTGTTTAATATTGAGAAGTTTTAAATTTCTCATGGCAGGTTAAGCTCGTGAAATGTATTGTACAAAATATTGTGATAGATATATCCTGTAATCAGTTAGGAGGACTTTGCACACTTTATTTCCTTGAGCAGGTAAGTTACAAATCTAACTGTCAAGATTCAAATAATCTTGCCGTGTAGGTGCTCTGTTGTGGATCAATGACAGTGTCTTAATGTGATAGAGCCATTATGCTTTACTTATCTACAGTTGTGTTGTACTTATTATCATTCTGGAACCTGATATCAGAGGTTTCAACTTGTAGAATGAGTCATTTATAATTTGGTTGGTATCCAGAAATAACTGAAAGGGTGAGGATGTAGAGAAATTGCTGGAGACTGCTAGCACAATTGCATTATGTAAAACATGATACGCTGCCTCAGTTCGCTGCCCGGAGAAGGTAATTCCTCTCGGTTTTAGCTTTGCTTTTATAATTATGTGTTTGTAATTGCTTATTAAAATCACGAAATAGGTTGATGTACTATAATTGCTTGCTTAATGGAGTATGACGTCTGATAGTAAAATGCTCCCACTAATGTTTATTAATGTTTGATGGCTTGCCTACCTGTTTGTATTAGCCATTAATATTTGAACATACTATGTTAGGATACAAAAATATTGAAGCATGTTCTTTTTATACCTTGCAGATAGTTCATCAGATGTTGGATGTTTGTTAGCTATAGTATGATAATAATCTAGTTTGGGATCTGTTTGACATTTATTTTTTACCCTACCGTGTTACAAGTATGTTCATGTCTAATGAAGTATGTGAGTCCTATTGAGTTTTCAGTTCAAAGCTTCTTGCTAGAAGTGATTTTAGTTGTGTATGTGAGTCTTATGATTTTGGTACTTGGTAGTGTAGTTAACAATGCCCCATTATACATATAAACTACTGCAAGTTGAAATCTATTTTTGGTACCTTTATGTTCCACTTCATAATGCATCATTTGAGTTTTCATCCTCATTATAGTAACATGAAAAATTTGTGGCTTTCTTCTTCTAATTTGTTGGAATCTTCTTCTAGGTATCGAGAATGTTTTGATCGTGAGCGGGTTGAAGGAGATGATGATCATGAAAATATTTGAAGAGTTCGTGTTCGTATTGCATAGGAGATGGAATTTAACAATGTTTTAGTCTTGTATTACGTACTTTATTAACGCTTTGAATGATTATCCATTTTGGGAATACTTTGTACAATAGATTCTAGCTATTTAATGTATATTTTTGGTGTTATTTAAATTTTTAGTCCATTTTATCGGTACACTCAATTTGCAATATTGAAATTAAATTGCTAAAAAAATCCCGCCAAATAAATTGCCAAAAAACAAATCAGCCAAATTTAATTTTTCCGCCATATTAAAATTAATTATTAATTTAATAGAAATTAAAAAATAATTGAATCAAAATTTAAATTTATGTGACATTTGTGTGACGGGTAAAAACCGTCATCTGTTTATGACATTTGTGTGACGGGTAAAAACCGTCACATATCGTGTGACGGTTCCAGAACCGTCATCTGTTTGTGACAGTGAATAAGATGACACTTACAAAAACCGTCATTTTAGTGGTTAGATGACGGTTTTTACCTGTCACTGTAGAGCGTTTTTATTGTAGTGAGGGCATGTATGAGGAGGGGCCAATCTAGAACATGAAATAGGTGGCAATTAGTACATATGGTTAATTATTGTTTATGGTTGCAGTTTGGTTGATCCAACATTTGCAAATAGCATGAGAGAATTAAGAAGACATGACCTGACGTTAATGTCTGAGACGCGGCATGTATGTTACTCCCCCACCCATATTACTTGATCATTTTTTTTCAAGCCCCTTAAAATTTTATAAACAAAAAACTATTTTTATTACATTATTTCTATCTCTTTACAATTAATTACACTCTAATTAATATTGATTACTTTAAAAAGAAAATTTTAAAATATTTAAGGTAGAAAAAAATTAATTAATTCTATTTATTTTTAATAAATGGCCAAATAATTTGGAACATATATTTTTAGTAATATGATCAAATAATATGAGACAGAGGAAGTAGCTAGCTTATATATGAAGAATTCACCACCAATTGATTTATTTTTAGTGATACTCTCCTCATTTCTTTTTAAGTTAATTCACATAAGGTAATCAAAGTTATTTATGTTTGGATGCAACAATGTAAAAGTAATTGTTATCAATAAATGATGTTTGGATAGTTTTGATCAAAATTGTTTTTGAATGTAGAATTACCAAAATTGACATTTAGTCAATACATATAAATAAAAATTAATAATAAATGAAAGTATGTAAATAAAAATTACAAATAGATAATAGAATTTAAAGTGTAATATAGTACTTAAATATTAGTAGAATATTATTACACTGCTAATTTAAAGTGCAAATAGTATTTAAATATTATTACAATATTAATTTTGCATGTACTCTATAATTTGATTGCGGACTAAGTCTCGAACGTGATTGATCTCTGATGAAGAAGCTACATTAAAACCATGTGATTGTTCAAAATATAATGTATTATAGTAGTAATATTCGGAGTATTTGAAAGAAGACAATAGAAAAAGGAGAAGGATAAACCTCGTATACTCGGACAACGTTAGGATGTTTGAGGAGTTTAAAGTTCTAATCTGCAATTACACATGAACAAATGTCAACTTTAGTAGTATGTTTGATTTTTTTTAATTAAAACAGAACGTGAGTAGTATACAAGGTAGATAGAGTTGTTGATGAAAATTAAAGAGGGTAATAAAAGAAATGGTAAAATTCAAATTGAAATAAATGGGAAACCAAAAGCACTTCTGAAAAGTCAAACCAAACATGTCAATTTTGTCATTTTTACAAAAGTGGATACCCAGAAGCACTTCTAAGTACTCAGAAACTAATCCAAACAGGAACTAAGTATTTCTATCCAAACGGATCCCTACCCCCAACCCTAATGAATTGCCACTGTCATTGATACCTCATTAAAAAATGCCACCTAGAATCCTAATCACCCTTCCCATTCATTTACACCACCCCAAAATAAAACTCAACCCATTACCCACCAAATTGAAAAACTATTCCCAAACTCATTCTCTAATGTGTTTGGTTCTGTGGTGGACATAATTTATTTTGAGAATAATTGATTCTGTCAAAATTGATTTTGATAGAATTGATTTATGTTTTGATGCAACAATGTAAAAGTGATTGTTATCAATTTATGACGTTTGGATAATTTGGATCAAAATTGCTTTTGAATGTAGAATTACCAAAATGGACATAGTTAAATAGATAATAGAATTTAAAGTGCAATATATAATACTTAAATATTAGAATTTAAAGTATGTAAATAAAAATTACAAACAAATAATAAAATTAAAAGTGCAATATAGTACTTAAATATTAGAATATAAAATATGTAAATTTCGATCGTTCATTTTATCCCTTCAACAATTGCACAAGCTGCAAAAATAACAAAACTTAGTGCAATAAAGGTGGATATTTGATTTTTTTTTAGTAATTATTTCTAGATATTTAAAGAGGGTAATGAAAGTTGTATATTTGAATTTTTTTAGTAATTATTTCTAGATATTTAAAGAGGGTAATGAAGGTGTATAGAGTTGTTGATAAAAATTAAAGAGGGCAAATAAAGGAAAATGTAAAATTCAAATTGAAATAAATAACAGAATTGATTCCGCGTGCTAGGAATCAGAAGCGTAATCAATTCTGAATAGAAGAATTGATTCTGGAGAGGAAAAACCAAACATTATTTTTTTCTCATTTTCACGAAAGTAGTCATCCAGAAGTGATTATGGGTTGGCAGAAGCCAAACCAAACATGCACTAAACATACATAGCAAAAAGTTCTAAAAAATTTAAACGCACTTAATAAAGACGAAAAGAGTTTTTACAGTCCCACATTAAAAGAATTAAGAGAATGTGCTACTTTTCACCAAAAATCATTCCTCAAACATATATAGCAAGAATAGTTATTAACCAAATACTCAAATTATGTAGGGTTTTGTTGGGTCTAAAATACACAAGTAAGGTACATCGGAAATTTAAAATTTTATTAACTTACTTGCCCCAATAATTCCCCCTCTGGTATGATTACGTTACAATTGAAACATGTAAAGACATGAGAAACAAACTTACAGTTGATATTCTTAAGTCTCTACTAAAAGGTGCGCACGCGATTGTCTCCTCGGATGCAAGTCTTCGCTACGCTATACTCCTCTGTCAGGAAAGCTAGAAAATCTTGGCAGAGGCTTGAGAGTATTTTGATTCCTGAACTCTGAGTTCAGAAAGTAAGAATTCAAGTGTAAATTACGTGTAGAATCAGTTAGAATTCAGCAACCTAAATTATGAGGTTAAGTGTTGAATATATATAAGGGATATTAGGATACAAATCAGAATGAGATTAGGCTTAAAAACAATCCCAAATCCGAGTTGCAGTGGGCCAGTCGGAATGTCTTATATTCCGGTTAGGACATATAATCACTCAACCCCAGTGCAGAACCCTTCTATATTTCTTTGATAGGATTTACCACATAATAGGATTAAGAACAGTAACCTATAATGCTACACAAGTATCAGGGTACTTTCGTCGGCGATTTTAGCCTATGTCTAGTCAATTACAGCATATCCAAATCTCTCCTCTCGGGTTTTTATTCGAAATCTATAGGTTATGATAATTAGTGATCAATTAATTATCAAACATTCATAGTAAATATTGACTAAAAATCAAGTGAAGAAGAAATCAAACTACTGCATTAATTTATGAATAAAAGTTTCAAGCGATTCATAAGGAAAACCCTAATAAAGCGTTTAGCTCCTAAACATCGTCATGTCAAGAATTAATACAAACGAACATAAACTGAATTAAAAACAAAGAAAAGAAAAGAAACTTGAACCAAAGTTGTCTCCAATCCTGTATTGTAGCCTCATTTCTTCTCCCCCAAAGTAGATGTGACATATAAGATCCTGATGCTGTAATGAGCGGGGTTTGTGGTTTTATACCGGGAAAGTTGCCCTTGCGGATCCAAAAAACGTATCAAATTTGGCCCAGACCGGAAAACGCGCCAAGACCGCTGTCGCTAGGGCACCGCGTGCCTAAGTCTGTAGCCAATTAGCCTCGCAATATTTTGGGCACCGCGGTCCTGTTGACTGGCACCGCGGTGCCGGAATCGTCCACTTTCGATTTTTACTATTTTTCGTCATTTTCTCGTCCGGACTTCGTCTGATTTCTTCTACACTTCTCGGGACTTCTTAGGCTTCATTTCTTGGCCCTTTTAGTGTGCAATTCCATCTAAATCAAGCTCGTTTCTCTTATTTTTACCATTTTCTCCATTTAGGACCGTTGTGATTCAAAAGAAAAAAAAACAACCTAACACGACACTTATTTGAACGAAAATGGAAAAATACTAACTAAAAATGACACAAAAGGTGTATACAAAATACACCTAACAAATACCTCAAAACTTAACCTTTACTCGCCATCGAGTAAAACACTAAATAAAAGCAAAGACTCTATGAAATGGATCAAGTAGCTATAACAATGTTTCTTCAAAATCATGGATGAAAGATGAGATAATATGTTAGAACATATATAGCATGAATAATCAGCAATCTAGAATTTCAAGTTAGATATTTCGCAAATTCACTTAGATCATGGTCAATGGAAATACAAAAACTTAACCTATGCATGCCAATTTCATTCCATCTTTCCCAAAATGCTATAGACCTGTTTACTTGATATTCTCCACTAATCATAGACATACACATTAAAGATCATCAGGACTTTCAAGGATTGTAATGTAGGCTTAGGCAGGGGTAGGTAAAAACAGGCATTTAGGCTCAATTACGTACCATAAGCTCTTTTTTTATTCAACTAATTTTCCTTCTTTTGATTTCCTTTTTAATCTCATACCTATTTTTCCCCTCTTTTATTTTGAGAGAATGAGATACATTATAAATGACAGGCACCCCCAAACTTAGGCTTTTGCATATTTTTCATTATGGTGCATCAAATTTTCATTCTCTTTTTCAACACTTTTTATTCCAAGAATCTTCAATTATCACTTATGGCACAAACATGGAATCATAGGGTGTCAAATAAAGATATTATTTTAGGCTCAACGGGGCTGACTAAGGATACAATTTATGTCAGGGTAGGTAATGAATGGTCAGAAGGGCTATCAAGAAAATGCCTAAATCATCTCCCTAAACATGTACATCTTCAACTATTTCGCCTCAAATAACAAGCAAACAAATTTTCTAGACATTTTCAACCTTTCTTTCCATAATCGACACACATAGGCTAAGCACAAATATCCCAAATAATTAGATGTCATGAATTTTTGGCATATCTAACTTAAACACACAAATTGTCGTTTTTAATTTCATTGCATTATCTCACTTTATCCACTCAATTTCTTTAGCAAATACAACATACTTGATCCATGATAAAAAAAAATATGACTCAAAAACACACAAAGACAAATCGAAAGACTCAAACACAAAACAATAAAACAAAATAAGACACACCCTCCAAACTTAATCGACGCATTATCCCCAAGGTGTAAAGACTAAGGGACAACTTACTGACACAACACAGCGGTCATAACGGAGGTCTGGGATGAGAAATTCTGGAAATTGCATGACATAATGGCTTTCTGAAGTTGCAGCGCCGTGGCCCTTTTCCGGCATGTTTGATCCTTTTTCATAGTCCACCTACTATTAACACATAAGATAACACCCAAGACCGTGAGACTGTTCAAGATAAAATAAAATAACTAAAACAAGAATTGAAATAACATAATTAATAAATATTTGGTTGCCTCCCAACAAACGTTGTCTTTAACGTCTTTTAGCCGGACGCAGTTAACCTTTACTAGTGCCCATTGGATCCTTCTGCGAACTGCTTGCAATCCGCACAATCATCGTTGCATGTCTCACTTTTCCTACAACACTTCTTTCAAACAAGGGCCTCATATCTAAAATTATCTCTCAATTACACAAGGCATGCTTGTCTTCTAGGCTCTCTATAATGTAGGGATCAGTGAAACTCCCTACATCTCTCAACTTTTAGGGGTGCCCTTGAGAGTATGGACTTTCTGGTTGGGGCTCAGCAATGGTAGTTGGTGGTGTATCTTCTGCAACGGATATAGGAAAAAGAAATTCTAAGGAATTCAAAAAGGTGAAAAGTTAGATCTTAGTAACCTCTTTTTTCTCTACACCAACTATCTCTCTCAATTCATTATCATTCTCAACAGTTTGTTGTGGTTCAGGTTCCTCACTCTGCTTATCACTTCCCACAATTATGTCGCTAGACAGATTTTCTTGCGGTACGTTGCTCACCATATCCATCAGCTGCCCTATTTGTGTCTCCAAATTTTTGACGGACACCTTTGTCTCAGCCATAAACTGAGTCTGGCACTTGGTGAGCCTGAGTATGGCTGCCTGCAACTCATTTTGATCTTCCTATGGAACATGTGGGTTAGGCTGTTGTTGATGATTCCACTGCCCCTGATAGTAGTAGTAGTCCAATTTTTTTTCAACTTTACCTATAAAATAAGAAAAACAACAAAAAGTGATAAAAAGATGCTCGCAGAACAAGTTAGAAACTTGTTCCTGGAGTAACCAAAATAGAAATAAAATAACATAACCGAATATATACAAACCAAATTAGAATTAAGATTAGATAATTCGATATTGAAAGTACGTCAGTCCCCGACAACGGCGCCAAATATTTGTTAGCGATATTTCGAATGCTCGGCAAATATTTGTTAGCGATATTTCGAATGCCCACGCAAGCGCACGCATCTTTCACAAGTAATATAGTCTGGTAAGACCGAATATCGTCCTCAGAGACTAGTTATCAAGTACCGATTATCTAAGCTATGGTTTCTATTTGGTGAACGTTAATTGATTTGTATTTTTATCTAATAACTAAGGCTAAGTAATTGCAAAAAATAAACTAACTATGATAATACTTTGGTTTAAATCAGTTATGAAGGAATTAGGGCTTCCAAAATCCTCGACTATCCACTCTATTCAATCCTTAATGCAACTAGAATGACTTCTTCTTCTACGTTAAGATAACGGTTAACTAGACTGTCTTATATTCCATTTAGTAGATATAATCACTCAACCCCAGTGCAGAACCCTTCTGTATTTCTATGATAGGATTTACCACATATGAGGATTAAGAACAGTAACATATAATGCTACACAAGTATCGGGGTACTTTCGTCCGCAATTATAACCTATATCTAGTCAATTACAACATATCCAAATCTCTCCTCTCGGTTTTTGATTCGAAATCATATAGGTTATGATAATTAGTGATCAATTAATTATCAAACATTCATACCAAATATTGACTAAATCTTAATCTAGTGAAGAAGAAATCAAATTACTGCATTAATTCATGAATAAAAGTTTCAAGTGATTCATAAGGAAAGCCCTAATAGAGCGTTTATCTCCTAAACATCGTCATGTCAAGAATTAATACAAACGAACATAAACTGAATTAAAAATAAAGAAAAGAAAAGAAACTTGAACCAAAGTTGTCTCCAATCCTGTGTTGTAGCCTCCTTTCTTCTCCCCCAAAGTAGATGTGACATATAAGATCCCAGATGCCAGGTAATGAGCAGGGTGTTTTAGGGTTTTATAGCTGGGGAAAGTTGCCCTTGCGGATCCTGAAAACGTGTCAAATTCGGCCCAGAATCGAAAAATCGTGCCTCGGCACCGCGATCTTGCTGGCTGGCACCGCGGTGCCGGAAGTCCTGTAGCCAATCAGCCTCGCAGCAGTTTGGGCACCGTGGTCCTGCTGACTGGCACCGCGGTGCCGGAATCGTCCACTTTCGTTTTTTGCTATTTTTCGTCATTTTCTCGTTCGGACTTCGTCTGATTTCTTCTACACTTTCCGGGACTTCTTAGGCTTCATTCCTTGGCCCTTTTAGTGTGCAATTCCATCTAAATCAAGCTCGTTTCCTCATCTTTTTACCAATTTCTCTATTTAGGACCGCTGTGACTCAAAAGAAAGAAAAACAACCTAACACGACACTTATTTGAAAGAAAATGGGAAAATACTAACTAAAAATGACACAAAAGGTGTATACAAAATACACCTAACAGTTTCTGCCATGAATTGAGTCTGAGAGTTGTCCAAGGTCAACAGTGCTGCTTTGATGTCATCTGACTTCTCTTGTGAATCAGATGGGCTGAACTGTTGTGAGAATGATGCCTGAAATTGTGGTTGCTGCCCTTGTTCATTCATCCATGAAAAATTTGGGTGATTTCTCCACCCCGGATTGTATCTGTTAGAGTAGGGGTTGTTTTAGGGTCTCTGAAAATTTCTCACTGCTTGAACCTGCTCCATGGACACATTATTCGGGTCCACTGTTGTACACCTATCAAAAGTATGGGGACCCCCACAAATTTCGCAACTCACAGGTGTCTGAACCGCTTTAACTGACATGGTATTCTGCTGCATCTGCTTTGACAAAGTAGCTACCTGTGCAGTCAATGCTGTGATAACATCCAACTCATGAATCCCTGCCACTTTTCTTCTATTCAATGCTCTCTCATCTGCCCTCTGATGGTTGTTTGTGACCATGTCTTCTAACAAATCATGTGTCTCATTGACACTCTTTCTCATGAATGTTCCCCCTGCTGCAACATCAATAATGGTACGAGTTGTACCACACATCCCATTGTAAAATATGTGGACTAGCATCCACTTCTCAATCCCATGATGTGGGCACTTTCTCTGCAAGTCTTTAAACCTCTCCCATGCATCATATAGCGATTCTCCCTCTAGATGATAGAAGTTATTCAACTCACCTCTGAGCTTTTCTGCCTTTGTTGGAGGGAAGAACTTGGCAAAAAACTTCTGGGCTAAGTCTTGCCATGTGGTAATGAAGTTCGCCTGTAATGAGTTTAGCCAGCACTTTGCTCTATCCCTGAGTGAGAATGGGAAGAGTCTCAACCGAATGACATCATCAGTAACACCATTGTATTTGAAGGTTGCACACAGCTCCAGAAAATTTGCTAGATGCAAATGGGGATCTTCAGATGGTAATCCCCCAAATTGAACTGAGCTTTGAACCATATTCAATATGGCTGGTTTGATTTCAAAATTATTGGCTTCAACAGTTGGAAGTCTGATGCAAGTCTGCACCCCTGTAATTGTAGGCATCACATAGTCCCCTAAGCTCCTTTCTGCAGGGACTTGTCTTAAAACAGGTGGTAACTCATCATTCTCCAAATTATTGTTTCGCTGATCTCCCATTGCTAACAAATCAGCTGCTCTCTTTTCTTTCATGTTCTGTCTGCACAATCTCTCGATCTCAGGATTAAGAGGAATAGGAGTGTCTGCTTCTCTCCTACTTCGCATAAACTAAGTACCTGAGACTAATAAAAAACAACAAACAGATCACGGCAGAGTGTTCTAAAATAAAAATAAAAATAAAACAAAAAATAAAAAAACCAAATTAGAAATAAGAATAGATAAATCGATATAACAGTACGCCAGTCCCCGCTAACGGCGCCAAAAACTTGTTGCGATATTTCTAGATGCTTACGCAAATGTACGTATTGTTCAAGTAATAAAGATTTGTAAGACCGAGTTATCGTCCACAAAGACTGATTTATTAAGTACCGAATATCCATTCTATGGTATCTATCTGGTTGACATTCTTTAGTTTGAGAATTATAACTACGAATTATGACCAATCGGAAATAAACTAAAGATTATAATAATTTGGGTTTATAACAGTTATGAAGGGAATAGGGTTCCAATCTCCTCAACTATCCACTCTTTCACGTGTTAATGCAATGCTAATGATCCTTCTTCTTATTAAGATATCAGGTTAACTAATCTGTCATTATATTCCGATTAGGACATACAAGAGCTCAACCTTGTGCAGAAACTTTCTATACTTCTATGATAAATTTTACCACACAGGAGGATTAAGAACAATAACCTTGAATACTACACAAGTATCGGGGTACTTTCGTCCATGATTTTAACCTATGTCTAGACAATTACAACATATTCAAATCTCACCTTTCAGACTTTTGATTCGAAATCATATAAGTGATGACAATTAATAACTAGTTAATTATCAAGCAATCATAACAATATTGAATAGATCTTAATATGATGAAGAAGAAATCAATAATCAATGCATTAACTATATGAAAGAGTTTCAAGAAGATTCGATAGAAACCCTACTAAAGTAATTAGCTCCTAAGCATTTTCATGTAAAGAAATAATACAAATCCAACATAAACTGAAATAATGTAAAGGAAAGAAAAATAACTTGAACAATAAGATGTCTCCAATTGTAGCTTGTAGCTGTCGTTCTCCTCTCCAAAGTAGTATGTTTAATAATGAAAGGGTTTAGGGTATTTATATCTGAAAGAAACTTGCTTCGGACCCTTTTACCCTTGTCAAAAATCAACTCAGATTCTGATTTTTACGCAAGACCGCTGTTCATTGTCCCACCGCGTGCTAATGGCCCAAATCTGTCACATCTGGAAATATGGCACCGCAATTCCTCTTGCCTAGACCGCGGTGCCTTCGATGGTGTTTCAATTTCGGATTTTATGGAAATTTTACGCGTCGGTGCTAATTTTCTTGACCGCGGTTCTATGGCACCGCGGTGCTACTGGACCAGGCATCGCAGTGCCTCTTTGATTTCTGTCCAGAATTTTCCAAATTTCTTCTATTATTTTTGGCACTTCTTAGGCTTCATTCCTTTGGGCTGTGCTTGTGCAATTTCATCCTCGAAAGTAGTATCTTCTCCTTTATGCTCGCTGTGATACAAATGAAAGAAAAATACACCTAACACTATACTAAATGCAAAATAAAAGAGTAGAATGCTAACTAAAAAGGACTCAAAATAGTGTATAAAATACACTCAGCATTGTATCATATACACATCCTCAATTAGGTTACAATTTATGAAAGCGATTTAACATCCATTTGTCAAATATCATAATCATAGTATGCAGCTATTGCAAGCAAAATTCGAATGGACTTAATCTTTGCAATAGGTGAGAAGGTTTCATCATAATCGACCCCAGGCCGTTGATTATAATCTTTAGCCACCAATCTTGCTTTATAAGTCTGTACCTTGCCATATGAATCAATATTCTTCTTGAAGACATATTTGCATCCTATGGGTCTAACCCTTGTTGGCAAATCAATCAAGTTCCATACTTGATTTATATACATGGATTTCATGACTTCTTGCCATCTCTGTGAATCAATGTCTAATCATTGTTTCGCCATAGGTAGTAGGCTCATCATCATCAGGAATATCTATCTCATTGTTTGTTTCAACAAGCAGGTTAAGTATTTCAGGTGCACGATGAGTCCTAGTAGTCCTACGAAGTTGAATATTTTGCGTTTCAGTGCTTGTTGCATTTTGATTTTGACAAGGTGTTTGTGTGTGGGACAATCCAGCACCTTGAGAGCTTTCAAGAATATCATTTTAAATAGGATGATGCACAACCATTGTGTCATATTCCATTGGTTGTGTATGATAGTCTTGCATTTCTGCATTATCTCTCACATCACTCCCACTGGCTGAAGGGCGTACTCTAAGTACTCATTCATCATCAAATACTCCACTGAATCCTTGCCTAGGTCATTTGAAAATGGTTCATTCTCTATATTATTTTTCACTTCTTGAATTTCTTCAAGTTCTATCTTGTTGTAACTCTGTTCCTTGTAGACATAGTCTTCTTCAATGAAAGTTGCATTTCTGGAAATAATTACCTTATGTTCGCCAGGAAGATAGAAGTAGTATCCCCTTGTTTCCTTAGGATACCCTACAAAATAATACTTCTTACTTTTAGATTCCAATTATTCAGTAAGCAACTTCTTTACATATGCAGGGCACCTCCAGGGTCGCATGTGTCTAAGTAGTGGCTTCTTGTCGTTCTGTATCTCATATGGAGTTTTCTCTACTGAATTTGAAGGAACTCTGTTCAAAATATAGATTGATCTTTGTAATGCATATCCTAATAGGTATGTTGGTAAGGCTGATAAGTTCATCATGGATCTAACTATATCTAATAATGTCTTATTTCTCCTCTCAGCAACACCATTCATTTGTGGTGTTCTGTTAGGCGTATTTTGTATACGTCTTTGAGTCATTTTTAGTTGGTATTTTACTCGTTTTTGTTGTGTTTAGTATAGTAGTAGGTTTGTTTTTCTTTCTTTTGAGTCACAGCGGTACAAAAAGGCAAAATTACAAAAAGGAACGAGAAATGGGCAGAAAATGTGCTCCCGAGGCGAAAAAGACAAAAGTTGGCAACTCAGAGCGAAAGAAGGCATCACCGCGATGCCACTATGCAGAACCAAGGTGCCATATTTACCGAGGAACCACAGGACTTTCAGCACCGCGGTGCTAATTGTGCTGAGAAGCTGTAGGAGTTTCGGCACTGCGGTGCCGATATGCAGAACCGCGGTGCCGACGCGGGAAATTTCAGTTCCGAAGCCAAATTGGCTAAGGGAAGATTGGTCCATAGGGCACGAAAATTAGAGGATATTTAAGCCCTGGGGATTAATGCTATGATGGAGGTTGGTCATTCTACAACACAACACAAGACGGATTTGAAGCTACAATTGGAGGCATTGTTCTACGTAATTTTCTTTCTTTCATTTTTAATTCAATTTATGTATGGATATTGTGTTAGTTCTTAGTGTGACTATGGCTAGGAGCTAAACACTCCATTAGGGCTTTCCTTATGAATCGCTTGAAACTGTTATTCATGAATTAATGCAGTAGTTTGATTTCTTCTTCGCTTGATTAAGATTTATTCAATATTTGGTATGAATGTTTGATAATTAATTGATCACTAGTTATCATAACCTATATGATTTCGAATCAAAAACCGAAAGGAGAGATTTGGATATGTTGTAATTGACTAGACATAGGTTAAAATCGCGGACGAAAGTACCCCGATACTTGTGTAGCATTATAGGTTACTGTTCTTAATCCTCCTATGTGGTAAATCCTATCATCGAAATATAGAAGGGTTCTGCACTGAGGTTGAATGATTATATGTCCTAACCGGAATATAAGACAGTCTAGTTAACCGCTATCTTAACGAAGAAGAAGAAGAATCATTTTAGTTGCATTAAGAATTGAATAAAGTGGATAGTCGAGGATTTTGGAAGCCCTAAATCATTGACAGGTTCATCCCCAATATGTCCAGAAAAAAAGGGTGAACCCAGTGAGGTGAGGGAGCCAGCAGTCATTGACACACCGCAGGTGAAGATACCATATCCTCAGAAACTTAGAAAGAATTCTCTTGACAAGCAGTTTTCTAAGTTTCTGGAGGTCTTTAAAAAACTGCACATCAACATTCCATTTGATGAAGTCTTAGAATAAATGTCGAGTTATGTAAAGTTCATGAAGGAGATCCTCTGTAAGAAGAGGAGGTTGGAGGAGTATGAAACTATGGTGTTGACTGAAGAATGCAGTGTCATCCTATAGAGAAAGTTACCTCAGAAGTTGAAAGATCCGGGAAGTTTCACTATCCTTTGCACTATAGGGAAGTTTGAATGTCAGCAGGCTCTATGTGATTTTGGGGCAAGTATAAATTTAATTTCATATTCTGTGTTCTGCAAACTTGGAGTGGGGGAAGCAAGACCTACAAACATCACCTTACAGCTAGCATATCGCTCCATCGTCCACCCTAAAAGAATCATCGAGGATTTGTTGGTTAAAGTGGACAAGTTCATCTTCCCCGCTGATTTCATCATCCTATATATGGAAGAAGATGAAGAGATGCACATCATCCTTGGCAGGCCATTCTTAGCCACAGGCCAGACGCTCATTGATGTTCAGAAAGGTGAGCTGAGACTTCGTGTTCAGGGAGAAGAGGTGATTTTCAATGTATTCAGGGCAGCAACTTACTCCAGGGCAAGTGATAACTATCATGTTATTGATGTGGTTGATGAAGTAGTTTCTGAAAACGGGTTCAGGAGTGCGGATGCTCTTAGAACGGTGATGATACTATGGGATGAGGAGAGGGAGTATGCGAATTGGTTAGACTCCCATGAGCCCTGCTATAAGAGAAAATACAAGAATCTAGGAACCATGCCAGAGAGACCAGTGTCGTCCACAGAACAAGCTCCAGAACGAGAATTGAAGGCTCTGCCAGATCATTTACACTATCAATATCTAGGTGAGCATCAATCCTTACCAGTGATCGTATCATGTCATCTATCCAAGGTGGAGGTTGAAAAACTGTTAAGAGTATTGAGGGCTCACAAGCTCGCGATTGGGTGAACACTAGCAGACATTTGAGGGATAAGTCCTTCTACAGTGATGCACAAAATTCGTCTAGAAGTTGAGATCAGACCATCCATTGAGACACAGAGGAGACTAAATCCAACCATGAAAGATGTGGTGAGAAAAGAGATCCTGAAATGGCTCGATGCTAGGGTAATTTATCCTATCTCTGACAGTGCATAGGTAAGACTTATGCAAATGGTACCCAAGAAAGGTGGAATGACTGTGGTGACTAACGAAAAGAATGAGCTTATTTCATCCAGAACAACTACAGGGTGGAGAATGTTTATTGACTACCACAAGTTGAATAAAGTAACCAGGAAGGATCATTTTCCTTTGCCCTTTCTTGACCAAATGCTTGACAGGCTTGCAGGACACAACTACTATTGCTTCCTGGATGGCTATCTAGGGTATCATCAAATTTCCATCTCTCCAGAAGATCAGGAGAATACAACCTTCAGATGCCCCTTTGGTACGTTTGCTTTCAGAAGAATGTCATTTGGGCTTTGCAATGCACCCGCCACTTTTCAGCGTTGTATGATGACTATCTTTTCTGACATGGTGGAGAGGACCATAGAAATCTTCATGGATGATTTTTCTGTTTTTGGGTCCTCCTTTGATGATTGCTTAAAGCATTTAGAAGCAGTGTTGCAGCGGTGCAAGAGTTCGAATCTGGTGCTGAACTGGGAGAAGTGTCACTTTATGGTACAGGAATGTATCGTGCTTGGCCACAAGATTTCCAGCAAAGACATTGAGGTATACAAGGCTAAGGTTTTAGTGATCGAAAATTTGCCACCTCTAGTATCAGTGAAAAGGATCAGAAGTTTCCTTGGGCATGCTGGTTACTACAGAAGATTCATCAAGGACTTCTCAAAGATCTCTAAACCTTTGTCCATATTGTTGATGAATGAGGTTACTTTTGAATTCAATGAAGAATGTATGATTGCCTTTCAGACACTTAAGGAGAATCTAACATCAGCACCTATAGTCACTGCACCGGATTGGACACTCCCATTTGAATTGATGTGTGATGCAAGCGACTACGCAGTGGGAGCGGTTCTTGGACAGAGAATTGACAAGGTATTCAGGTCAGTTTACTATGCTAGCAAAACCCTCAATGATGCTCAACTGAATTATGCGACGACAGAGAAAGAGTTGCTAGCCATAGTATATGCATTTGAGAAATTCAGGCCATACCTCATTGGGAATAAGATGATAGTGTACACTGACCACTCATCCATCAAGTACTTGATGACTAAAAAGGATGCAAAACCTCGGCTTATACGATGGGTGCTGCTACTGCAAGAGTTTGACATGGAGATTCGCGATAAAAAAAGGACTGAGAAAATGGTGGCAGACCACTTGTCAAGGCTTGAAGTAGAAGAGAGCCAGAACACCAAGGATGTGCAAATAAATGACTACTTCCCAGACGAACAATTGTTTCAGGCAGGTACCAGTGTAAATTTACATTGGTTCGCTGACTTTGTTAATTTTCTCGCAGCAAAAGTATTGCCCTCAGGAATGACAAGGCAGCAGGTGAAAAAGTTCTATTCAGAGGTAAAACATTACTACTGGGAGGAGCCAATTCTCTACAAGCATTGTGCTGATCAAGTCATAAGGAGGTGCGTACCCGAGGATGAAATGCACCAAATTCTCACTCATTGTCACACCTTGCAATGTGGTGGGCATTTTGGAGCATCACAGACAACAGCCAAGGTATTACAGAGTGGATTCTATTGGCCAACCCTATTCAAGGATGCCAACACCTTCGTGAGGGGCTGTGATCGTTGCCAAAGAACTGGGAACATGACAAGGCGAAACGAAATGCTCCTGACTGGATCTTAGAAGTGTAGCTGTTTGATGTATGGGGGATTGATTTCATGGGCCCATTCCCAACGTCCTTTGGGAACCAATACATTCTCCTTGCAGTGGATTATGTGTCCAAATGGGTCGAGGCAGTGTCTACTAAAGAGAATGATAGTAAAACTATCTTTAAATTCCTACAGAAAAATATATTCACAAGGTTTGGCACCCCAAGAGCCCTCATCAGCGATGAAGGGAGTCATTTTTGCAACAAGCAGCTTGATACCTTGCTGGCATGTTATGAAGTCTACCACAAGACTGCCTTGCCATACCACCCGCAAGACAACGGGCAGGCCGAAATTTCAAACAGGGCAGTGAAAAGCATACTGGAAAAGACAGTGGATGGCTCAAGGAAGAATTGGTCTACGAAGCTGGATAATGCACTATGGGCCTATAGGACAGCTTTCAAGACTCACATTGGGATGTCACCAAACAGGATGGTCTATGGGAAGGCATGTCATCTACCGGTGGAGTTGGAACACAGGGCATACTGGGCAACGAGAAAGCTGAACATGGATGCCAAAGCAGCAGGGCAGAAGAGGTTGTTGCAACTGAATGAGTTAGATGAATTTCGGAACAACGCTTATGATAACGCAAAAATCTACAAAGATAGGGTCAATACATGTCATGACAAGAACTTGAGCCTTAAAGGGCTACAACCTGGGCAACAAATACTCCTATTCAATTCAAGGCTGAGATTGTTCCCAGGCAAGTTAAAGTCCAGATGGTCAGGGCCATATGTTGTGGAAAAAGTGTTCCTTTATGGTGCAGTCGAGTTGAGAGGAAAAGAGGACGCACCATTCAATGTCAACGGACAGATAGTGAAGCCATACTTGTTAAATGACGTAGAATAAATCAACTCTGTGGTCTATTTCGAGTCACAATGATAAGGAACCTTCATCCAGCTACAAGACGTAAAAGACAACGCTACTTGAGAGGCAACCCAATGTTTAAATTATGCAATTTAGTTTAATTAGAACAGTCACTTTCGGTATTTTTGTTGTGTTGTGATGCCAGGTGAAGGAATGGGACATGAAGCAGGGAAAAATACTGGAAAATACCGAATCAGGAGTTTCAGCACCGCGGTGCCATCATGCAAAACCGCAGTGCCAGAAGATCATAGAGGTCGCAGGAATTTAAGCACCGCGGTGCCGATTAGCGATTTCCGAAAAATAAAAAGGCCCTGAATCGCCTAATCTCCTCCCACAGATACCGTCTCAGTGCAATATTCGTCGCCACCACCACCATTTTGAGTCGTTGTATGTCTGTAAGTCGTCTCATTTGAATTTTTGAGTCTTTTACACATTTGGGACAATGTGTAGTTTAAGTTTGGGGGAGAGTTTTCATTTTATTTTATTTTTGTGAGTCTTTTATTGTTTTTGTGTTTTTTGTGAGTCAAATTTTTTTTTTTTAAAAATTTATGATGTATGTTTTGCTTATTTGGAACGCCTAGTGAGCTAAGTGGGATAATGTAGTGGAATGAGAAGCTAAAATATGTGTGTTTAAGTTAGATATGCCAAAAACTCATGAAAATTTGATTATTTAAAATATTTGATGCTTAGCTTATGTGTTGTCAAGTGAAAAATGTCTGTGAAGTCTGCTTGCTTGTTATTTGAGGCGAAATAGTTAAGATGTACATGTTAGGGAGATGATTCAGACATTTCTTTGATAGTCCTTCTTACCCTTCATTACATATCCTAACAATAAATCGTATCACTAGCCAGCCCCGTTGAGCCTAAAATAAGTTGTTTTCTTTGACACCTCATGATTCTCTCATGTGTCATAAGCAGTAATTGAATAAAGGGATGAAAAGAGTGAAAACGAAACACAAAAAGAGAGCGAAAAAATTGACGCACCCCAATGAAAAAGAACGTAAAATCTTAAGTGTGGGGGTGCCTATATGATTGATTCATGCTCTCAAAAAGAGAAAAGGGAAATGATAGGTATGAACTGAAAATAATACAAAAAAGAGGGACAAAACGGTTGAATGAGAAAAACGCTTATGGTACGTAAATTGAGCCTAAATGCCTACTTTTGCCGACCCCTGCCTAAGCCTACATTATAACTCTGAAAAGTCCTGAGGATCTCTAGTGTGTATGTCTATGATTGATCGGTGTATTTTATATACACCTTTTGAGTCATTTTTAGTTAGTCTTTTGCCCATTTTTGTACAAATACGTGTCGTCTTAGGATAGATTTTCTTTCTTTTGAGTCATATTGGTTTAAAATGGCTCATTGGCGGAAAATGAGCAAAAAGAGGGCAGAAACAGAGGTTCCAGAGCTCGAAAAGCGAGAAAGTTGGCGGCAGGGCACTAAGCGTATGCACCGTGGCGCCTCCAACCAGCAGAGTCAGAGCGTCGCGGCGCCCAATTCTGAGTCGCAGAGTTTGGCCGCGCTGCTGATTCTGGCAGCGGTGCCGGCGAAATTCTGAAATATTCGAATGGGAATGGGCCAAGGCCTGAAGGAAAACCTGGAAAAAACATTTTGAGGCTATAAAAGGCAGCCTTTAAGTCAGAATTAAAGGTTCCCACCCTTGCCAATTTGCACAACTTTGGAGATCAAGATTGGAGACCTCTTCTTAGTAATTTCTTGTTCTTGTTTTATTTCTTTGTAGTTTATGTTGGATTTTAATTTAGTTTTTGTCATGTCTATGGCTGGGAACTAACTTAATCTAGGGTTTTCCATGTCAATTCACTTGAACCTTATTCTTATGAACTAATGCATGTTTTTGGTTCTTCTTCTTGTTATTGAGATTTATTCAATATTTGTCCTGAATGCTTGATAATTACTTGATCACTAATTATCATAATCCTTATGATTTCTAATCGAAAGCCGAAAGGGGAGATTGTGAATATGATGTAGTTGAATAAACATAGGTTAAATCGTGGACGAAAGTACCCCGATACTTGTGTAGTATTATTAGGTTATTGCTCTTAATCCTCTTTTATAGTCAATCTTATCACCGAAAGGTAGAAGGGTTCTATATTGGGATTGGGTGTTTATATTACCTTAACAGGAGTATAAAACGGCTTAGTTAACCTGCTATCTCAAAATAGAAGAAGAATCATAATTAATTGCATTAACAAGTAAGATAAGCGGATAGTTGAGGAGATTTGGAAGCTCCATTTCCACCATAATTGAATTAAAACCAATTAGTCTAGTTAGCATTCTTAATTATAGTTATAAACAACCTATTAATCATCGGTCACCAAATAGATACCATATAATAGAATTTGAGAATTGAACACTAATCCCTGAGGACGATAACTCGGTCTTCTAAGACTATATTACTTGACACAACACGTGCACTTGCGTTAGTGTGTGCATAAATCGCGCATCAAGTGCCGGAGATTGGCGTAGTTCAATATCATTTTACATATTCTTAATTTCTAATTTGGTTTTTATTTTTGTTTTTATTTATTACTATTTTTTTATTTTGTGAAAACCAGTGTGTCGTGATACATTTGTTTATTTTGATTTGTTGCAGGCATCTAGTTTATGCGAAGGAGAAGAGGAGCAAACACACTTGTTCCCTTCAACCCAGAAATTGAAAAGACTTGCAAACAGAACAGGAGAAACCAACGAGTTTCGGCCTTAATAGAGATGGGAGGCTTACAAAACAACAATGAGATGAACGAAGGGTTAGGTGATCATCAACCTAACCAAAGGATGCCCCGGAGATTGCCGATGGATGTAGAAGAGAGGTTCCAGGTCCAAGCTGAGAGAAGCTTGGGAGATTATGTCTTGCGAGGTGAATGGGCACAAACTTGCATCGAGCTCGAATAGGAGCAAATAATTTTGAAATCAAGCCTGTGATCCTGAGTATGGTGCAGAATATTGTTCAGTTCGGAGGGTTGCCATCGGAAGATCCTCACATGCACATAGCGAATTTCTTGGAGTTGTGTGCAACCTTCAAGTACAATGGCGTTACTGATGACGTCGTCCGATTGAGGCTCTTTCCCTTCTCACTCAGGGATAGAGCGAAAGTTTGGTTGAATTCCTTGCCAGCAGATTCGATATTCACATGGCAAGAGCTGACACAGAAATTTTTAGCAAAGTTCTTTCCACCGTGCAAAGCCGCTAAGCTGAGAGGGGACTTGAACAATTTTTATCAAGTTGATGGAGAGTCACTCTATGAAGCTTGGGAGAGATTCAAAGATTTGCAAAGAAAGTGTCCACATCACAGCATTGAGTTGTGGAATTTGGTCCATATTTTCTATAATGGGTTAAGCGGGACCACCAGAACGATTATTGACGCAGCCGCAGGTGGAACTTTCACGAGAAAAACAGCACACGAATCTCATGATTTATTGGAAGACATGGCCACCAATAATCATGTAACAGAGGACGGAGGGGTGAGTGGCAGAAGAGCAATAGGAGTCCATGAGATTGATGTCATCACAGCATTAAATGCACAAGTTGCTCTCCTGACCAAGCAACTACAACAAAATACAGTGTCTGTAAATGCAGTACAAATGTCATTGGGTTGTGAAATGTGTGGAGGTTCATATACCTTTGATAGGTGCCCATCAGCTGATCCTAACAACATCTCGATCGAGCAAGCAGAGTGTCAAGCAGTAGGGAATTATCAAAGGCCCCAGAACAACCCCTATTCGAATACCTACAATCTAGAGTGGAGGAATCACCCTAACTTTTCATGGAGAGGGGATCAAGGACAACAAAACCAATTTCGAGGCCAGTACAAAAATCAGCAATCATTCACTTAGGCCTCATCTTCACAACAATTCAGTGCTCCTGCTCAACAAGAGAAGCCAGATGAGTTGAGAGCGACCACTGACACTCACCAACTCAGACCAGTTCATGGCAGAGACTAGATCCTCTATCAGGAATTTGAAGATACAGGTGGGACAACTAGCGAAGATGGCAAACAACAGGCCACAAGGCACTTTGCCTAGCAATACAGATATAAACCCCAGAGAACAGTGCCAAGCGGTGCAGCTGAGGAGTGGAAAACAGTTAGAACAGTTTACACCCCAGCCTGTGGTGGAACAAGGAGTAGATGCAGAGAGGGAGAGGGTTGCTGAAGATCGCCCGATATTAGAGAAAGCTCCAACAGTCCCAGTGAATGAGTACACTGAGAGGATTCCTTTCCCGCAAAGATTGCAAAATAAAGTGGTTGATAAGCAATTCTCCAAGTTCTTGGAGATATTCAGAAAGTTACACATCAATATTCCGTTCATTGAGGCATTGGAGCAAATGCCTACTTACTTTAAATTCATGAAGGAAATTCTTGGAAAGAATAAGAAGTTGGCAGAGTATGAGCTGGTGGCACTGACAGAGGAAAGCAGTGCCATCTTGCAGAAGAAATTGCCCCCTAAACTCGAGATCGGGGAGCTTCACCTGTCTTTGCAGTTGGCGAGGAGTAACATGTAATAGGGCCCTTTGTGACTTGGGGGCTAGCATAAATCTTAGGCCTTTGTCTGTTTTTAAAAGGTTGGAGTTAGGTGAAGCCAAACCAACAACTGTGAGCTTGCAGTTAGCAGATAGGATGGTGGTGCATCCCAGGGGAAAGATTGAAGATGTCCTAGTTAAGGTGGGAAAATTCTTCTTTCCTGCGGACTTCCTCATCCTTGATATGGAGGAAGATGAGGAGATCCCCATCATATTGGGAAGACCGTTATTGGCAACAAGGAGAGCCCTAATTGACGTAGAGAAGGGTGAGTTGACACTTAGAGTGTAAAGTGAAGAGATGGTGTTCAAAGTGTTCAAACACATTATTGCACCCCCAGTCATGAGCAAGTGCTTTGCAATTAGCACTGTCGAACCGTTTGAGCAGTATGAGACACGTGAGGAGATAAGCGCCAAAAGCAGTAAGTGATACTGAACCTCCTCTTGAAAAAAAAAATAGAAGGAGAAAGCGAAAAATGTTGATGAAATGGATAAGTTGAGGGGTTAATTTACCCCATGTCTCGTGAGTAAGGAACCTGCGTCCGGCTAAAAGACGTTAAAGACAGCGCTACTTGGGAGGCAACCCAATGTTATTTTATTCAATTTAATGCAATTTAGTTTTTTTTTACTTAGAACAGTCTCACGGAGGTATTGTTTATATGTTGTGATGACAGGTGCATAGCCAAGAATTTGGAGGATGAAAACTGAAAAGAAACCAAAAGAAAATCGGCTCAGCGCCGCGGCGCCAGGAGCAGGACCGCGGAGCCAATTGCAAGGCCGCGGGGCCGCGACGAAAATTCTGAAATTTAAGGGAGCCCTAAATCCGATTTTCCTCACTCCAAATCAAAACCCAAACCTTCCCTCTCTCCAAAACCCACGAAATTTACCCTTTACCTAAAAATCTTCCACAAACTAAACCCAATCACAACCAAAGTTCTTAAATTCCTTAAACCTTTAACCATCCTAAACAACAACCCTCATTCCATTGCCTCAAAACATCATTAGGAACAAGAGAATCTTGAGGAACACCGTCCAAGGTAATCTTTATCACTTTTCTTGAAATCTTCAATACAAACAGGGGAGGTAATAGGTGAGGAGGTGCTTTATTGGTGGAAGGTGTGTGGTGTGTTGAAGTTGGGTGTGAGATTTAGCGGAAGATTATACGAAGGGAGTGTGGGGTGTTGTGCAGGATCTTTTTGAATGAAGTGTGGGGGTTGATAAGTGTTGTAGTTGCTGATTGTTGATTGATAGTGTTGGGTAATATCGTTGAACAAAGGAAACGCTGCCAAGTTATCTAAAAATGTCTGCCAAGAAGAGGAGAGCTTCTATATCCACTTCCGTCCCTCAATATGACACTACTTGGTTTGTCAGCCAAAAAGCTGAGAATAGATACCAAAAACTTAGTACTAGACCCTTGATCCCTGAAAGAGGAAGGGAGTACCAAAGGAAGTCGTTTGAGGAGGGAGATGCCTATGAGCCTATTCGGACAATGATAGAGGTCATGGGGTGGAAGAGATTTGTTAACCCGGAAAGAATAGCACCGATGAACACGATGGTGTGAGAGAATTTTATGCTAACTTTCCGGAGAGGGTGGATGATAGATGCTTTGTGAGGGGACGGTATGTGCCTGTGACGACATGAGTGGTAAATGTGCTATTAAATACAGTCGATGTTGAAGAAAGAGGTGACGATCGGAGCTATTTCAGAACTTGGTCTAGAGACACCAACAACATTGGTAGGATGTCGTCAAACACGATAAGCTACCAGAAATTTGAGTATGAAATTGCAAGAAATGGATCAAGAGGGTGAGCGGATGTCGGTTCAACAAAGCGACCAAGGGTTGGTTATATTTAAATCGATGTCACTTAATTCCATCGATGCACTTCACGAGTGCGATAGATAGAATAAAAATGATATATGGAATCATGTATGGGGAGGACGATTGACGTTGGGAAGGAAATATTGCAAAACATTGGAGAAACCAACAGGTTGGTAACGACAGGTGGGTTGGAACATGGCTCACTTATTAGCAGATTATGCTCCAGACATGGGGTCCCAACCCTACCAACTGATACATATGAGAAAGTCCAACCTCCTGTGTCATATGGGCTAGTGCATTCCTTCCCAGACCCACTCCCCTCCAGCAGCAGCACAAAGAAGGAGACCAGCACCACCACCACCAGCAGCAGAAGCGGCCATGAATGAAGATGAGCCTGAGACAGAGGCTCAACATGAGGCAGGAAGCAGCCAACAGCAACCCCCAAAATTTGAACCTCCAGTGCCCATAATGGAGCAGTTGCTCATGAACCAGAGAAGGATGATGCAGAATTTTGACATGATGATACAAGGTCAACAGGACCTGAGGCAAGGACAACAAGAACTAAGGCAGGAGCAACAACAGTTGCACCAGAGATTTGATGAGAGGAGTTCCTTGTTCAACCAGTGGTCCATGCATTATTCGCCGCCACCACCACCACTTTAAACCAAGTTTGTAAGTTGTCCTGTTTTCTTTTATTTTTGTTATCTTTTTTATTCTTGCACACATTGGGGACAATGTGTGATTTAAGTTTGGGGGGTGTCTTATTGTCTTAGTATTTTTTAGTCTTTTTGATTTGTTTTAAGTATTTTTGAGTCATAATTTTCTTTAAATGTCTTATTGTCTTAGTTTTTTTGAGTCTTTTTGATTTGTTTTAAGTATTTTTGAGTCATAATTTTCTATTAAAGATCATGCATGGTGTAGTTACTAGAAACGCCTAGTGAAGTAAGGTTGAATAATGTAATGGAATTAGAAGCAACTATCTAAACACTTAGGTTAGATATGCCAAAAATTCATGAAATCTGATTATTTGGGGTATCTTGCTTGACTTGTGAATTGTTTATGATTAAAACTATGTGTATGTTTGCTTGCTATTTGAGGCGAAATAGTTAGGAAATGCATGTTAGGGAGATGGCTCAGGCAATTCTTTGTTAGCCCTTTCTTACCACTTTTGCATATCCCTGATATTCAAAAATATCCCTAGTTAGCCCCTTGAGCCTAAAAAGTAGACTTTTTCTTTGACACCTTACATTTCGACATTTGTGCCATAAGTGAAAAATTTTGGTGATTGGAATAGAAAGTGTTAAAAAAGAGACAAAAAGAGTGAACAATCTTGATGCACCCCAGTGAAAAAGTAATAATAAATAGGCAAAAGCCTAAGTTTGGGGGTGCCTGTTATTCATAATACACTTCATTCTCTCAAGACAAAAGAGGGGAGAGATAGGTATGAAGTGAAGAAAGAAGAAATCAAAAGAAAAGGGAAGAATTAAACGCAAAAGAGCTTATGGTACATAAAATGAGCTTAAATGCCTACTTTTACCTACCCATGCCTAAGCCTACATTACAACCCTGAAAAGTCTTGAAGATCTCTTACATGTGTATCTATGATTAGTGGAGAATAGCAAGTAAACATGTCATAGGATTTTGAAATTGACATGCATAGTTAGGTATTTTTACTCTCATTAAGTATGATTAAATGTGAATTTGCGAAATATCTAACTTAATGTGTTTAGAATGCTAAAAATTCATGATATATGTTCCTGCATATTATTCTGCTAACCTTCATGCTTTTCTAAGTAACAATGATGCAGCAAAGTGATCAGTGTCTTTGAGTCAGTCTATTTTTCTTCCTTCTCTTGTCTTTAATTCTTTCTTTTGATCTTTGCTCGAGGGCGAGCAAATGTTAAGTTAAAGTGTTTGATCGGTGTATTTTATATACACTTTTGAGTCATTTTTAGTTAGTCTTTTGCCCATTTTTGTACAAATACGTGCGTCTTAGGATAGATTTTTTCTTTTGAGTCATATTGGTTTAAAGTGGCTCGTTGGCGGAAAAGGAGCAAAAAGAGGCGGCAGAGGTTCCAGAGCTCGGCGAAAGTTGGTGAATCGGGCACGAAGCGGCGCGCGGCACTCTCCAGGCCAGAGTCGAGCGCCGTGGCACCCAATTCTGAGGCTGCGAAGTTTAGCGCGCGGCTGATTCTGAACATGGCGCGGCGAAATCGAAATATTCGAATGGGAATGGGCCAAGGCCTGAAGGAAAACCCGGAAAAATGTTTTGAGGCTATAAAAGGCAGCCTTTAGGTCAGAATTAAAGGTTCCCACCCTTGCCAATTTGCACAACTTTGGAGATCAAGATTGGAGACCTCTTCTTAGTAATTTCTTGTTCTTGTTTTATTTTCTTTGTAGTTTATGTTGGATTTTAATTTAGTTTTTGTCATGTCTATGGCTAGGAACTAACTTAATCTAAGGCTTTCCATGTCAATTCACTTGAACCTTATTCTTATGAATTAATGCATGTTTTTGGTTCTTCTTCTTGTTATTGAGATTTATTCAATATTTGTCCTGAATGCTTGGTAATTACTTGATCACTAATTATCATAATCCTTATGATTTCTAATCGAAAGTCAAAAGGGGAGATTGTGAATATGTTGTAGTTGAATAAACATAGGTTAAATCGTGGACGAAAGTACCCCGATACTTGTGTAGTATTAATAGGTTATTGCTCTTAATCCCCATTTATAGTCAATCTTATCACTGAAAGGTAGAAGGGTTCTATATTGGGGTTGAGTGTTTATATTACCTTAACAGGAGTATAAAACGGCTTAGTTAACCTGCTATCTCAAAATAGAAGAAGAATCATAATTAATTGCATTAACAAGTAAGATAAGCGGATAGTTGAGGAGATTTGGAAGCCCTATTTCCACCATAATTGAATTAAAACCAATTAGTCTAGTTAGCATTCTTAATTATAGTTATAAACAACCTATTAATCACCGGTCACCAAATAGATACCATAGAATAGAATTTGAGAATCGAACACTAATCCCTGAGGACGATAACTCGGTCTTCTAAGGCTATATTACTTGACACGACACGTGCACTTGCGTTAGTGTGTGCATAAATCACGCATCAATGATTAGTGGAGAATAGCAAGTACACAGACCCGTAGAACTAAATGAAATTGACATGCATAGGTTAGGTATTCATGCTTTCATTACTTGTGATTGAAATGAATTTGCGAAATATCTGACTTGAAATTCTAGATTGCTGAATTCATGCTATATATGTTCCTGCATATTATCCCAACTGACGATCATGTGTTTCTAAGTCTTTGTGCAACTGCTTGATTTGAGTCTTTGAGTCTTTTATTTTTGTGTCTTTTGTTTTTGTTTTGATCTTTGCTCGAGGGCGAGCAGATGTTATGTTTGGGGGTGTTTGTTAGGCGTATTTTGTATACGCCTTTGAGTCATTTTTAGTTGGTATTTTACTCGTTTTTATTGTGTTTAGTATAGTAGTAGGTTTGTTTTTCTTTCTTTTGAGTCACAGCAGTGCAAAAAAGGCAAAATGACAAAAAGGAGCGAGAAATGTGCAGAAAATGTGCTCCCGATGTGAAAATGACGAAAGTTTGCAACTCAGAGCGAAAGAAGGCAACACTGCGGTGCCACTATGCAGAACCGCGGTGCCATATTTATCGAGGAGCCACAGGACTTTCAGCATCGCAGTGCCATCAGGCAGTACCGCGGTGCCAATTGTGCTGAGAAGCTGAAGAAGTTTCGGCACCGCAGTGCCGGTAAGCAGAACCGCGATGCCGACGCGGGAAATTTCAGTTCCGAAGGCAAATTGACTAAGGGCAGATTGGTCCATAAGGCACGAAATTAGAGAATATTTAAGCCCTATGGATTAATGTTATGGGGAGGTTGGTCATTCTACAACACAACATAACACAAGGCGGATTTGGAGCTACAATTGAAGATATTGTTCTACGTAATTTTCTTTATTTCGTTTTTAATTCAGTTTATGTATGAATATTGTGTTAGTTCTTAGCGTGACTATGGCTAGGAGCTAAACAATCTATTAGGGTTTTCCTTATGAATCGTTTGAAACTGTTATTCATGAATTAATGCAGTAGTTTGACTTCTTTGCTTGATTAAGATTTAGTCAATATTTGGTATGAATGTTTGATAATTAATTGATCACTAGTTATCATAACCTATATGATTTCGAATCAAAAACTGAAAGGAGAGATTTGGATATGTTGTAATTGACTAGACATAGGTTAAAATCGCGGGCGAAAGTACTCCAATACTTGTGTAACATTATAGGTTACTGTTCTTAATCCTCCTATGTGGTAAATCCTATCATAGAAATATAGAAGGATTATGCACTGGAGTTGAGTGATTATATGTCCTAACCGGAATATAAGACAGTCTAGTTAATCGCTATCTTAACGAAGAAGAAGAATCATTTTAGTTGCATTAAGGATTGAATAAAGTGGATAGTCGAGGATTTTGGAAGCCCTAATTCATTCATAACTGATTACAACTTTATTAGTTTAAATCTTGCAATTATTCTAGTAATTAAATAAAAAATCCAAACAAATATCGATTGCCAAATAGATAACATAAAATAGATGAACGGTACTTAGAAACCAGTCTCTGTGGACGATATTCGGTCTTACAGACTATATTACTTGTGAACGATGCGTACGCTTGCGTGAGCAGTCGAAAAATCGCTAACAAGTTCCGGGAGGTGTCCATTGTGATTGAACTCCATTAAGCTTCAAATAATCTATAAATTCGTTACTTAAGTATTAACTTTCTCGATCTGATCGAAGAGTTTTAATACTTGTTTCAAGTTGTTTCTCTACTTCTGACTTTGTACTCCATGAATTTCTCAAAAGCATCAGACTTATGTTTCATAAGATACACATGCCAAAATCTTGAGAAATCATCTATAAAAGCGATGAAATAAAGAAAGCCACTTTTAGCTTGAGTTGAAAACGGCCCACATACATCGGTATGGACTAACTCAAGCACCTCTTTGGCACGCACCCCTTTTCCAGAAAGTGATTTGGTTGTCATCTTTCCTCTTAAGCAAGATTCACAATTACCATATGATTCTAAGTCAAATGTTTTTAGGTAATCTAATTTTCTCAATCTTGCTATCTTTGATTCATTGATGTGACCAAGTCTGCAGTGCCATAAGTAGGTGAGATTTCTTGGATTACTTATTTTAGCTCATTTATTTTGAATATTGAAAATTTCATGGCTAAAGTTTAAAACATACAATTCATCCACAAGCTGTGCATTTCCACAAATAAAACCATTATAAGATAAATCATAACTTCCATTGGAAATAAATGAGGAAAACCCCTCAATGTCTAACATAGGGACCTAAATAATATTCCTCGTTAACGAGGGAACAAAATAACAATTATTGAGTTCTAAATAAAAGCATGAAGGTAAATCTAGTCTATAAGTCCTCACGCGTTCAACATCAACTCTTGCTCTGTTTCCAACGAGTAGATATACTTCCCAAAGTCCAACCTTTCTGATGTCAATAGCCCCTGCACATTGTTACAAAGATGTGAGCCACAAGCGGTATCTAATACCCAACAATGAGAATTAATTATAGAAATATTTATTTCAATAACAAACATACCTTGTCCAGCAGGGCCAGAAGCACTTTGTGCTTTGTCTCCCCTTGGGGCTGTACAGTCCTTCTTCCAATGCCTTTTTCTCTTGCAATTGAGGAAAATATCAGCAGCTACCTTGGCCTTCTTTTGAACAACACTTTGAGGTTTCACAGCTGTGGGTGTGGCGGCAACCGCCTTACCCTTCGTCTTCTGCACATTCTTACCCTTAGGGTTGAACTTGCTAGATGAGCCCACCATGAGCACAACTTTACCTTTGGAGGTGGACGATTCGAAGGTCTTCAACATATTATGAAGATCTGGGAGATTCGCTTTGGTTCCATTCATGTTGTAATTTACAATAAAGTTCTCAAATGAAACAGGAAGCGAATTCAAGATTAGGTTGACAGAAACTGTTACGGGCAGCTTCGTTCCAATCGAAAGTAAACTTCATATTAACCCAATCATCTTCAAAACATGTTGTGACACCTGACCCCCTTCATTCAGCTTACACTTAAAGAAATCTCTCAACAGTTCATACTCCATTGTCTGAGATTGTGAGTTATAGAGACTCTTCAAGTGTTCTAGCATCTCGTTAGGGCCCATATTTTCATGATGTCTTTGTAACTCTGGAGTCATAGAAGACAACATGACACATTGTGCCGCAATAGCATCATCAAGATATTTCTGATAGGTTGCCTGTCAAACAGGGCATACGTTTTAGAATCTTCAGCAGAGACTGTAGGGAGTGTTGTATCCAATACATACTCAATCTTTCCTAATCGCAAAACCAAATGCAAATTTCTTAACCAGTCAGGAAAATTGGCTCCATTCAGCTTGTTCGTTTTAACAAACATTTTAAGTGACAGATTCGATATTGTAACTGAAGAAAAGATAAAATTGAAATTAATATTCTTACATAATTTCTATTGAACACATTCGTTAACTAACTAACACGGTATTTTGTTTAATTAGCTCTCACTATTTTAACATACTTTTTTACCCCGTGAAATAATACAGACTCATATCAAATACGATCATAATGAGCCAAAATCCAGACTCATGTTGTCTCCGCGTTTGCTGAGGCTGATAACTTCAACAACATGATCCGATAGGTCTCTAAACCAATTACAAACAATTTGCAACTCTTGGTTGACCGAATGTTCTAAACAAAATGATTTGCGTCCCTCGATTGTCCGACACTGGGGCGCCAAGTGAGCCTAACAAGTCAACCCATTATGTGACTGCAATTATGTATCTAAGTGGGTTTTGCCTTCATCGACTAAACACTGGAGTGTAAATACTCACGAAGGTTTATCACTGACTACAATATTTATATGCATCTATGAAATGGTCTGAGTCCTCGTAGACTTAAAGCAAATGCTGGGGCATAAATACTCATCTCGCCGAAAAGGATTTTGCACCACAATCAATTATAACGGACGACACAATCATTTTAAATGAGACTTGTATTAAATTTTTTGGGAATATTTTAATTCAGGGTTATATTCAAGATCAACTATTACATGTTTCAAACATTACTCAAAACATTTAAATATGTATTTTGGCGCCGCCTACCCAAGCATGATTGCGGACTCTAAACTAGTTTTGAACGTCGTTTATCCAAGCATGATTGCAGACTCTAAACTAGTCTTGGGCGCCGCCTACCCAAACATGATTTGCAGACTCTAAACTTAGTAAGGTAAATGACTACCATTTAGCATGTAAACAATATACCAACGTACTGTGTAATAATAATAATCATGGATTAAACTTCGAAAAATTGAGATTTTAACATTCAAATGCGGCGTCGGCGCCACGCAAACGCTCCTCGAGCCACGGCTGAGCAGCGAAACTTTTGGTTTGTTTACGTAATTAGGCGTGGCGGCGCCGATTCGAGAGTTAGAATTTCAAAACAAAGCTTTTAATCGCGACCCTTGAAATTACCGTGACCGGCGCCGCGTCGCTCCGACATGGAGCCGCGGTGCCTCCGTAAAACCCTAACTGGCGCCGCGACGCCCTACAATAGGGTCGCGACGCCGACATCCTTTTCAGAGCGATATGTTTGCATAGGCTCGTGCACAGATTTACGTTCAATAATCCCAGGAGTTGAAAGTGAAAGCCGCCAAAAACTGGCGGAATGCTCTCGAAACCAATTCACTTGAGTGAGACAGAGGAGAGTGAAATTTCGTATGTAGGGGTGAAATCCGGAGATCATCGATTGGTGGGAGCGGTTAGTTTTTTTTAATGAATTGAGTCTTCCAAGAAAGGTTTCTAATGAATCTGCTAATTGAGGTTCTAGATTCGTTCAAAAGACAGAAATGAATAAGCTATTTTCTAAAAATCGTCCAACCCCTAAATCTAATTTAGGGTTCAGATTACAGGTCGTTTACTACCACCCACCATTATCAATAACGCACATGTCGATCATCATTCATTAAATGCTGCGTTCTTCAGTGCACCGTGTTATGATAGGCGGTTTTGCCTGAGCTCGGTTTGTGCTAGAACGGAATGACTTCCTCGATTTAGCGTAGTTGATAATTTAAGGTGATTACAAAGATTAATCGCTCAGTCAAAGTATGTCAAATTTCTTATAGCCTTGTTTTAATTCAGATTAAAATTAATTTTACGTTTAACCCATATTATTATGTCTTTCAATTGTTACGTAACCATTGAACCAGCTTGAGCTCTGATACCACTGTAGGGTTTTATTGGGTCTAAAACACACAAGTAAGACACATCGGAAGTTTAAAATTTTATTAACTTACTTGCCCCAACAATTCCAATCTCTCGTATGATTACGTTACAATTGAAACCTGTAAATACATGAGAAACAAACTTACAATTGATATTCTTAAATCTCTAGTAAAAGGTACGCACATGATTGTCTCATCGGGTGCAAGCCTTCGCTACGGTATACTCCTCTGTCAGGAAAGCCAGGAAATTTTGGCAGAGGTTTGAGTGTATTTTGATTCCTGAACTCTGAGTTCAGAAAGTAAGAATTCAAGTGTAAATTCTGTGTAGAATCAGTTAGAATTCAGCAAACCTAAATTATGAGGTTAAGTGCTGAATATATAGGGGAGATTAGGATACAAATTGGACTGAGATTAGGCTTAAAAACCTGTACCAAAACCGAGTTGCAGTGGGCGGTCGGATGGGCCATTTGTCGTGCGGTACCGCGACTCACCTCTGAGCGTGTGCCTACGGCTTATTTTAACGTTTCAGCACATTTTAATTTTAATTAAATCCAAAATCTAACTTTAACTTAATTAATTAATTTCCATCAAATGAAATTTATGTCATAATTTATTATTGGTTAAAATATTTCGATTCTAAATCGAAATTTTATACTCTCTCAATATACTCTTAGACTGAAAGAACAATCGACTTAGTGTGACCCTTTAGGCCTTCACACATCAACACTTAATCAAATTAAGGTTCACACAGAACTCCTAGACTGCGTCATATGACAAACTCAATATGTGAAGTACGTTTACAAGACTCTTAGTAAACACAACCTCTATGTGGGATGATAAGTTCCTTTCATTCGCAACATACTCGGTCAAGCTTAGAATTTGCCAAGTGTCTATCCAAATGGCTTGATCACTTTATCTCGTCTATATTAGTTGACAACTAGATCATATCTCAAATATGTCTCTTGCATTGGTCAATGACTTGGTCGACTTAATATCACTGAGAAGCTGAGTGTTCTCTCGAATAACTAATCGAGGAATGAATCTTATTATTGGCTCAACTACCACCTTAGTTTATATCGCAATGTACCCAATTCAAGTCATGTCTTATCCTATAACGAATTTAAGCTTAAGACATGATCAAAGTACATTAATCTACAAACCAGGTGTGTATTGACCTCAAGTCAAAGGACATCTATCTCCCACATGCTGATAATACTTTAGACATGTATAACAAATAGTTTATCAGCAGGGCATGTCAATACCCTCTAAGAGTATTCATGTGTCCATTATTAGCAACTATTACTAGTAGTAAGTGAGACATACTACATTCTCTAAGAATGTGATGCAGACCACATGTCGACTTATAATATATCATCGATATCGCATTCTCAATGATCATTAGTCGATGCTATTTTATTAACTACGCTCTATCATTAATATATCACACTATCAATAACAACGTTAGCTCAAGGGATGCACATTAATGAATAATCCAAACAATCAAATAATAATTCAGTCACTGCAAAAACTATAAATATATTAATCTAATTAACAATACGAATGTGTTCAAATACATTTGTCCCTAAAATAATTGTCTCTAGCACATATATACTTTCAAATTAATTAATTGTAAAACGAAAAGGGCTCGTCTCAATCAGTTCAAATTAAATATTCTAAGGACAATCTCTCTTTACATCAATTAATCCAATTCAAGACTAACGAAAAGGGAAAAAAAAAATCATACAAACAGTGGTGTTTTGCCGGTGAGAAATGATGGTTCCGATTTCACGAGTGACGACATCACAGTGATGGACAGCCCGTGCTCTTCCATGGTGTTTCAAAGGAGGAAGGGTAATGGGTTTTATTTTGGGGAGAATTAATTTAATTTAGGTCTGTATAGGTTTGATTTTTTTATAAATAATATTTTTGCCTCAAATAAATATTTTTTAATAATAAAAATTTGAGAATATTTTTTATATGCACCACACAAAATTTAAAGTAAAATAAAAAAAATCAATTATATTATCAAACTAACAAGTCTTACAAACATGTAAAACTTACAAGTCTTACAAACATATCAAACTAACAAAGTAATGTTAATTATAATAACCACCAAAACAACTTCTACGACAGCAAAAACACACAATATAGTAGATGAGCAAAAATCTATTTAAGATAAAAGCAACTTCTAATCTTCCTCTTTTCCATCTTCATCTGTGTATGGACATGGAGAATTTATTTGGTTGGGACATTAGAAGCATCTGAAGCCTATTGAAAATAAAATAAGTTACAAAAGGCAAATATTTAGCATGATTTTGTCTGTTAATTTTACTTACTTTCTACAATATAATATTAGTCGAAATAAGAAACCAAAGTTTAAATATTTTCATAGTATGAAAGAATCTATTTTCAATTTGAATTGTGCTTTTTCAGAGATGAACCAATTCACGATATTGAGTTGGGTCAACCCGACGATCTGGTACAACGGATGCAACTTCTTCTTCCGTTTTACTTGGGTCATATGCTCCATTTGATAATGTAATTCTTGATTTCTGAAATAGCGCAACCAGCGGCGGTGTTTCCTACACTCTGCATGCAGTCGATCTGCCCACTCTCTACAAGTGAATTTATGAACTTGTAAGGCCTCCATACAAATTATTGGCTTCAATGTTCATTGGTTCTTCCCCACTGCCATCAAAGAAAATTAATGGAGGTCAAGAATAGAAAATAATCAGGCAGAATTCAAAGAAAAACAATAATAAAATAAAGAAAATTGTCTGTCATCAAGCTGAAATGATCCTAAAAATATCTTGCTTCTGTAGATAACATATTGATCTAGTTGCGGCTCAGGAACTAAAAGGCATATAAGAAGAGAAATTGATGTTTCAGTACAAATGTAAACCCCCGAAGTATTTATATTTGAGATATCCAGAATGCAGATAAAACAAGAAGATATTATCAGTGCAAGAGATTGCATCGTGCGTTAAACTAACTCACAATCAAGTAATTAACATTATAAAGTTGGTATCGCATTGAAAACTTAGAATAAAGAGAAACAACTTTACCTTTCAGTAAATTTCTGCTCTTGTTCAGATAGATGATTCCATAAGTCACTAGTGTTTTGTATGTGAAATGCATAACTTTCAATCTGCAGTCAAACATTACTTATGAAATGAATAAAGATGGGATAAGTTGCCCCAAAATGAAAGACATAATAATATACTAATATAATTTAAGGCTATCTTTTGGAGACGGTTTCTTAGATATGATCTCAATAGAAATAGAGTTCTAGCAAGGTCCATCTGGTAAAGAGACACAGTGAGCGGATCAACGCCATTGTTTGAAAATTTCTCTACTGTTTCTTCCTGAAAAGCAAAGTTAAGATACACCAGCATGTAATTCATAGTAAACCGCGAAAATACATAAATTAATAATGAGTCACACAAGTCAAGAAACTAAAGCAAATAAAGATATACATAAATGAATCGATGTAAGTGAAATTTTCAGCATCATCAAATGAAATGTAGTTTAGGAGCGTCAAGAGTTTTACATTCCACTTCATTGAATATGACAATTAACAGATGTTTCACACCAACACTGAAGATATGGGAGTAAAATCCATTAAGTAGCAGCACACACACATCAAGATAATCTTTACTTGGATGAGAGCACAACAACTTTTCCATTCATATAGCGCACAATTTTAAATTTCAATCAATAACTTCATTTGTGATTTACCAAACACAACTATATTCTTTAACATAGGCTTCATTTTCCTAATGAAGCAATCACAACTCACATGAAGCTTTTTACCATACAAAATTATCATATCCACAACCACCACTAAACAACTTATTTTAATAGCATCAAGTTACTAAGCTCTATAGTTACTAGCTTCAACTGTAAGGTAGTCACTTATATCAACAAATAACTATCTTCGGTGAAACAAGATTCTGACGGTTCTTTCATGGTTCTGCCATTTGTTATAAGTATATGTTTCCATTTACCATCCTGTTTTACACCTCCAAACAAAGCTCTCCACTATTGGACTAAGTTACAAGCAAAACTGGTTCTTCCCAAACTCAAGACACTTTATGAGGATTGCTCCTAGTACTGTGCTTTAAAATAAGTATGCACAACATGGTGTAAATTTAAGGGTTATCATTATATATGAGAGTAGCGGAAGTAGGGGGTTGCGCAAGTTATGCTCCTATAAGAATATTAATAGCAGACAAAGTGCACCAATTCTGTTAGGCATTAATTGAATAATTATCCACTGAATTCTTTTTATCAGAAATAAGTATACTATCTAAAAGTTTTAATCTCATCCTTTTAAGCAGAACTGGAAACTTCAGTTGGATCCTACCAGACTCTTGGACAAAACAAAAACTTATGTTTTATATAGTATAGTCCCTTTATAAACACCCTTCTGAATTAAGACAACAACTAATAATTCCCAACATGTGGAGCCATATGACCACCACAAAATGCCAAACTATTCTAACACAAATTAATTATTAACACAAAGAAATACTAATAGAATATAAGGTGAAAGCCAAAGTTAAAAATATAAACAAATAAATGTCTCAGGTAAAAATTTAAGAGGACTAATCATATGAAATGTGCATACCATCAATTGAATTTGTTCTATGGATCTTTGAACCAAAGCAGCCTCAAATTGAAGAATTTCAGGAGCAGCCTTTTCATTTCTCCATACCCGTTTCAAGAGCTCCGCATCAGTCGTTGAAAGTAAAGATTCATAATCATCGTCAACCCCAGTTGAATACTCGGATGCATCACCCGAATCCATTGTCAATCCAACACTTTATTTTTCTCTTCCTCACCAAAAATTGAAGCTACTTCTGGATTTGCACAAACCTTGCTCAAGCTCGAATCAAAATCTGAAAACAACACAAATTTAGAAAAAAGAAATAGCAATTGGGAAATCAATGTTTTTTCATTTTCTCCATCACATTGAGATTCAACTGAAACATTTTACGAACCTCTGCCCTTAGTTGATCGGTACCTTCCTTTTTATGAATTCATCCTCTACACTCAATTTGACAAACTTAACTGAAACATTTTAACGAATTAACTAAAATAAATGAAAGGGGCAAAAAGTATATATAAGTAACTCACATACATGAAAGCTAATTCCAAGGATCTCCAGTAGCATAATTCAAATTCGAGAAATTTATGCCCAGTAACTATATAGAATCCATAGGCATCAAATGGAAATTGAACCATACCAAAATTCAATAAATAAATCTCAAACAAATTTAGCAAACCCCTCAAGAAATCAACACATGAAAACCAATAATAATACATTAAAGAAATACTACAGTGAGAAATTTATAGTACTTAAGCTTGCCTTGTGTTAATGGAGAAACTCAAATTTTTTATTTCTAACACTATAATAATTACACGATATCAACAAGGACATAACAATTGATTTTTTTTTAAAATATAGTATTAATTTTCGGATAAAGAGTTGACAAAATAAAACCCTAGTCTACATTTTATCATAAATAGTGAAAAACTAACCTTTACTCGACGAAGAAGGTGCAAACTGCAGGGATGAACTACTGTTGATGAAGATTGAAGAACTTTTGGGGTGAAAAAAATGGGAGTCGACGTCGGCGAGTTGCTCTTTTGGGTTAGAGATATAGGGACTGGGGTTTAGGTCGTAGGAGTAGGATTTGGGATTTTGGGGTAATTAAAAATGGGATTTCACTTATGAATGAGGGAAAATAAAAAAAATTGAGGAAAGATGAAAATTGTAAAAATAACACTAAAATAATGTTAAACATTGGGGTCCACTGAATCCTATACCAACAGAACTAATGCCAATAAGCATAGGTATCAACATAACCTTATACCAACGGAACCGGTATATTATTGTATGATTTACCTATACCAACGACCAGAAATTTCAGTAGGTATATGCTATCTATACCAACGGTTTTGTTGGCAGTCACTAAAAGTGTCCGTTGGTATATGAAAAATTTCTTGTAGTTCTTTCTTCTTCAACTCCATCTAAATCCCATCCTTCTGTAGCCCAATGGTGGAAAACCACGAAAAAATACTATTGTTTACCCGTAAAATGATATAGTTAAATTTGTATATGTGATCAAGGACATGTGGATCTTAAATGACACGTTAGATAGAAACTATGCTTAAGATAAATAATAAGACAAAGTAAGCAGCAATTAGCCCGAGCCTTTGAGATAACTTTTGAGCAAAAGTGATGATAACTTGTATGAAAGCACCGAAATCAAGAGAATATCAGTAAGTATTTTGTAATAGCAAGAATCTGATCCTTTACAATAGAATAATGTGCTCTATTTATACATGAACTACATGGGTATACAACCCATGAAATATGCTCTCATAAATGCAGGAGAATGAATGTTGTAATAATTGTATAACAATTTCTCCACAAATGCTATTATAAGGGTTGTTGGAAGTCGTGGGAACGATTTCAATAACAATCGCCTGTTGCGTTGCAAACGTTTCTTAACCTTCTTCATTACCGGTATCGACTTTGCTCATGTCGCTTCCGGTACCATGCATATCAAACTGGGAATGCTGTAAACTGACGTGGTTCTGACTCAGAATTGTACTCCACGTGTCTAACCATAATTCGTATAGTTGTCTTATATAAATTTCGCCTTATACAGATAGTCCCCGCACTTTCCGGTAGCATTTTTCATGCAACTGGAAAGTGGATTTGAATTACCAGACAATCGATACTTCGTGTTCTGGAGGGAAACTCCGAAGAATATTGTCCACATATTTTGTTGATCTAATGATATCTGACACACACGTGTTGCCGCCGATTGACATTCGATACCTCCTTTTTTCAATTGATGTCACCACTTCTTTACTTATAAATACTCCATCAATTTAGAGGTTCAATCATTTATCTCTTTATTTTTACAAAAAAAACATTCTCAACTTTCTAATTAACATCACCCTCTTCATCACAAACATGACTAATTCTTTCAAGCGTAGTAACACTTCTTCACACAAGAGAAACCCTATCTCTCCAGCAGAGACCTCTTCATATCAAAATCCTTTGGTTTCTTCTATTATACTGAGGACATGGTGTTTCACCCATGATCTTCAAAAAAAAAACCTCTAAGGTCCTAACCGGTGGTAAGGATACCCCCCGATAGTGATTTCAAAACCCGAATCACCGCCGACATATTGCCAAAGGTGAGAACCGATTGCAACTGGGAAACCATTGAAGTTCTAATCCCTACTAGTGAAGAAATGGTCACTTCTCACAGAGAGGGGTATTCTTATGTTTATACTTACCCCTTTTTCATGAAACACTAGGAGGAAATTGATGAAGTTATTCTAGAATTTTGCCGCTGGTACAAAGTGTGCATAGCTCAGGTATGTCCTCAGGTCGGGAGTGCAGTTGCATGCATCCGACAATTCGCTCAGGAGGCCAAAGTCAACTTTACCTTGGACCATCTAATTCGTCTTTACTCTCCAGCTGTACGGAATGAGAGACAACAGGAAGAGATTGCTGAATTGACACGGGCCAACGAACTCCTTGATGCTACCGACACCAAACTTACTCAGGTCGTTCAAGTTGTAGATGATGAGGTCTAGGCCACCATCGACAAGTATACTCTGGACATGATCAAGAATAGTTACATCATGCACCGGAAGGCTTTGGAGGCAGTGAAAATCGGGCTCATAAACATTGACGAGAAAATTGTCAAGGCCCAACAATTAGTAATTGCATCTGCTGATAGCCCCGATTGCTTCCTGCCCATGGAAGAAGATAGTGCTTCATCTGGGGGCCAGGGATGATGAATTCCTCCCGAAAGCTGAAGATCCTCACTCCCAAGAGCACGTGGCTTCTGCCTCTGACAGCGTACCCGGCGCATCAGCTTCATACCAACCTCATTCAGTGGACCATGAACACCAAACATACCACAGGAACACCCCGAGTGGACCATGGAGTAGAAAGGACATATTCTTTTGCGCGGATTTTTAGTTTAGTTTTTTACTTTGCTAGTGGGTCACTTTTGGGCCCGGTTAGTAGTTTTATCCGCATTGGTTTCAGTCCGGAAGAATATAAATGAATGAACTTATCATTTCGCAATTCTGCTTCAAGTTTTTCATTCTTTATTTATTTTCACAAGTAAGCATTAGTTCAACTTAACACTTTACTTTATGAACCGAGACTCAACTTTGAGGTTCACTTTATCTGTATAAGTTAGGATTCAAAGTTTAAAAACTTTCAAGTAACCTTCACTAGATCCCAAAGATATATTTTTTCTTTTCATCCTTGATTGACGCTTCTAGTAACCTCCAAATTAGCTCTGGACTTCTCTTGTCTCTTAACTAACACCCCGGTGCTTCTTGTATCCGGAGCCTTACTTTGATATGTTTAATACAATAACATATGTTTTATGCTCGTGATGGCAAAGATTTGTTAATAATAAAAGGAAATTTTCATTGAATCCATTGAATTACAAATGTGAAGACAAATGTAATAATAATCCCATCTAGTATGATCAGTCCGGTTACATATATGCTGATATCCGGCCAGTCCCCAGTATTGATGCTTTCTTTTAGAGAATTTAATTTTAAAAAAATTTCACTCCATTTCGGGTGTATGTGACCTCCTAGTATTTGAGATTTTATGTTATAAAGAATTGGATACTGGATAGACTTCTTTGGTAGTAAGATCAATAACATGCTTATATCATGGTGTTGCCTCATTAAAAACCTTGTCGGAAAAACCCAATTGGGATAAAAACTAGTCGAATGGAAAAAGAATGAAGTGTGTGCTTTGACCTATTACACATAATACTTCTTAAAGTAACTCACATTCCAATTTCTAGGAAGTATATTCCCTTATTGCTCTGCTAGATGATAAAAACTTTTATCGGCAATGCCGGTTACAGTATATTATCCTTCCTAATTTGCTCCTAGATTTCCTGCATTACTCTCCCGGGGTACTTTGGTTGACTCTCCTGAGCATCAAGTCCCCGAGTTTGATGTGTCTAAGATTTGTGCACCGGTTGTAGTAATGCTCCATTCTATGCTTTTGGGCCACCATTCAGACGTATGTCAATTAATTATCAAAAAATCAAAGCAACTATTGAATAAATCTTAAACAAGTGAAGAAGAAATCAACTAATGTATTACTTCATGAATAAGAGTTTCAATAGAATCAAAAGGAAATCCCTAAATAAGTAATTAGCTCCTAGTCATAGTCACACTAAGAACTAATACAATCTCCATACATGAACTGAAATAAACAAAGCAAAAAGAAAGAAAAGAAAATACTTGAAAATCCTCCAATCTTAGCCTCCTAAGTTGTGTTGTATGTACAATGGATGGAATGAATTTCCCAATGATGTAGAGACTATTTATAGCCCAAGAATCCTTTAGGTCAAAGGTTAGGGATTATGTAGGTAGGAAATATTATTCCTTTTTTGGACCCTGAAAACGTGTCAAATTCGGCCCAAACATCAAAAATCCGCGTCGGCGTCGTGGCCCTGCAGTCGGGCGCCACGGCGCCTGAATATCAGAGAGTTTCGGACAACTTCAGTGGCCGCGCTGCTGCCAGGCACCGCGGCGCCGATGGCGTTTTAAATCGCTTCTTCGCTGCCGTCCGCCATCCAAGCCGTCGATCTTTTCTATACTTTCCGGGACTTCTTAGACTTCATTTATTGGCCCCTTTAAGTGTGCAATTCCATCTTAATTAAACTCATTTCATCTTCTTTTCCCCATTTCTCCATTTCTGACCGCTGTGACACAAAAGAAAGGAAAACGACCCTAATACTATACTAAACATAAATGAAATGAGTAAAATACAAACTAAAAATGACTCAAAAGGTGTATATAAAATACACCGATCAAACACCCCCAAACTTAAACTTTGCTCGTCCTCGAGTAAAGCTCAAAAATATAATGAATGACACGAAAGAAAATAAAATAAAAGATTCAAGACTCTGATCAATCTGCTGCACAAATGTCACTAGAAAACATGAAGGTTAGTTGGATAATATGCAGGAACATGTATAGCATGGATTTTTTTTAGCACTCTAAACTTTCAAGTCAGATATTTCGCAAATTCATTACAATCATGCTCAATGGAAGTAAGAGTACATAACCTATGCATGTCAATTTTAAAATTCTATGGTCTGTTCACTTGCTATTCTCCACTAATCATAGATACACATATTAGAGATCTTCAGGTCTTTTCAGGGTTGTAATGTAGGCTTAGGCAGGGGTAGATAAAAATAGATATTTAGGCTCAACGTACGTACCATAAGCTCTTTTGCTTTCAATTCTTCCCTTTTCTTTTGATTCTCTTTTTCACCTCATACCTATGTTTTCCTTCTTTTGTTTTGAGAGAATGAGGTGTATGATGAATAACAGGCACCCCCAAACTTAGGCTTTTTGCCTATTGATTTTTTTTTTTATTGGGGTGCATCAAAATTGTTTACTCTCTTTTTGTCTTTTTTTCAACACTTTATATTCCAAACATATCAATTTTTCCACTTTTGGCACAATTATGGAATTATAGGGTGTCAAAGAAAAGATCTTATTTTTTGCTCAAAGGGGCTGACTAGGGATTCAATTGTAATGTCATGGATAAGCAAAAAATGGTAAGAAAGGGCTAACAAAAAAATGTCTGAATCATCTCTCTAACATGCATATCCTAACTATTTCGCCTCAAATATCAAGCAAGCAGACACATAGGTTTAGTCACTAACAATGCATAAATCAAGCAAGATACCCCAAATAGTTCGATTTCATGATTTTTTGGCATATCTATCCTAAGTGTTCAGATTTTCTGCTTCTAATTCCATTACATTATCCCACTTTACTTCATTAGGTGTTTCAAGTGACTACAACATGCATGATCAATAATAATAAATAAAAAAATAATGACTCCAAAATACTCAAAAACACACAAAATAAATCAAAAAGACACAAAAACAATAAGACACCCCCAAACTTAATCGACACATTGTCCCCAATGTGTGGAGACTAAAAATAGGGACAACTTACTGACACAACACAGCGGTCATAACGGAGGTCTGGGAGGAAAAATTCTGAAATTTGCATTGCGTCTGGGCCTCTGAACCTTCGGCGCCACGGCCCTGCACTTCAGCGCCGTGGCTCCCCAGGTACTGCGGCTCTCTAAAGTTTCGGCGCCACGGCACTGATTCTGGGCGTCGTGGCGCTGACGACGGCTTTTCCTTTTTTTCAGCGTTTTTTCTTCTTTTTCCTCAGAGTTAGCTTTCAGTTCACCTGTCATCCAACAACACAAAACAAGAACCCAAGACCGTGAGACTGTTCAAGACAAAATAAAACAAACTAAAGATAAAAATCAAACTAACATAATTAAAAGCATTGAGTTGCCTCCCAACAAGCGTTGTCTTTAACGTCTTTTAGCCGGACGCAGTTAACCTTTACGAGTGCCCATTGGATCCTTCTGCGAACTGCTTGCAATCCGCATAGTTATTGTTGCAGGTCTCTGTTATACCCCGTAGTTCTGACCCTACGTATGAGAGTGTACGAAATCATGTAAGACTTAAAATTTTCAAAGGATAGGTTGACGGATTATTCCGGACGGGTTTTAGTCAACTTTAAGGCGGGTTATGACCCGGTACATTGAGAGTTCCTAAGTGTTTCAAAGGCCTAGGGCGTACTTCATTGAGTCTAGATTCCAACGCAACCAATCGTTCGTCGATAGGACGTCGGAGTAGAAAGTTATGAGAGTTACAAGTTCGGCGCAATGCACGTAAATGTGTTTCGACAAGCGGCAGCCGCGCGCCGATGCAGGCGGCGCGCCGGCATCGAGGGTCGCTGAAGTTGCCGCGCCAGACAGCAGGCGCGACGCCGAAGTTCCGAGTGTCCGCAGAGGTTTCAGCCGCGCCGACGCTGGCCGCGCAAGGCGGGATTTTGGGCGAAAAACTTAGGAAAGTCGATTTCTCTTTAAAAGGCCATGGGAGGGTGACAAGTGTCCCCATCTGATTTTTCTTGCATGTTTTATATTGACCAAGTCTCAAGACTTGGTCATCTTTCAAACCTCTCTCTCTCTCTAAATTAGCTCCTCCTTCTCTCTACATTTCCAAAGAAAATTCAAGCCTAAGAAAAATATGAAAAGTTAAGAACAAGAAGGAAGCTTGTGTCTAGTTTGTTGGTGTTGTTGTGGTGGTGTTCTTGGCAAGGAAGCTAGCAAAATATTTGGAATAAGTTTGGCTAAAACTTTAAGGTAACCTTTCTTCCTTTAGAATTAGTTTCTAGTGTTGCATGTTAAGAAGAAAGAACGTGTGGTAGTGAATAATGCTCTTAGAGTCATTGCATGTAAGAAATATGGTTTGGATGTGAAGGAATTGGTTAAGAAGATATTATGAGCATGTTGTAGCCTAAAAACTACCTTAGAATTATTTAGTGAATTGTTGTACCTTATGGGGCAGAATTTTACACACCCAAGTTTAGGTGTGTAATCCCCTTTAAAATGTTGGATTGTTGAGCCTTAAATGTGGTGTTTGGATGACAAATTTGGCCTTGAGAAAGGTGGCAAAGTGAGTAGAAACAAAGGAAATGCTGCCCAATTTTCCATAGAATTTAGTGACTTTGAACTTGGATTGTTCTACTTTGAGATTAGAGGTTAATAAACGTATCATGATTATTATAGGTCGAAATATTACTTGCGGTAGTTGAGCTTAGAGAGTGGATTGACCAAAGAGGTATGTGAAGCTTTCCTATCTCTTGAGCATGAATAGATAAAACTATGTAGTACGGTAGACGTACAAGATTTGGTATTCTTGCTTGTTTTAAGTATATAATGACTTGTTTCGTTTTAAGAATGTATAAGTCCCTTGGTTAGGGGAAAAGTATGATTTTACTAAAGTGTAGAGTTAATATAACAACTTTATGGGAAGTTGGTTTATTAGCTTCATAAAAAGGTTAATGGGAAGAGATTTACTGTAAGTAAGATAAGTATATGAAGAGGCAAATTGGTTTTAAGGCATCAATTGCCCAAGGTTTTTTTTTATGTATAAAGAAGAGTCATTTTAAAAAAAGAGTTGAAGCATGTAGCACTTGGGTTAAATTCCCGGTGTTCTTTTATTAAAGATATGATTAAGTGCCTTAAATAAACTAAAATGAGAGGGTATATGAACAAGACTAATAAGAAGTTATAAGTTTTCTTAACTTATTTATGATTATGATATGATGACAGTTTGAGCTAGGGTAAGAGTATATCTGAGGGGCAAGCCCCAAGATCGTTATACCACCTCCTCCAGGGTAAGAGTATGTCTAAGGGGCAAGCCCCAAGATCGCCATACCACCTTCTTCGCATTAAGAGTATATCCGGCGGGCAAGCCCCAAGATCGTTATACCATCCGCTTGTAAAGAGTATATCCGGCGGGTAAGTCCCCAAGATCGTTATACCATCCGCCTGTGGTAAGAGTATATCCGGCGGGTAAGTCCCCAAGATCGTTATACCACCTGCTCGTGGATTTGCTACCCATGATGCGAGGAATACCTCATGCGAGTCCTTATGGGCTTACGCGGTGAAATAGTCTCACGCGGCGGCATGTACTTATGCGAGGAATACCTCACGCGGTCCACAGGACCTACGCGTGAAATAGTCCCAGGAGTAGGGTGCATCGATACTACTGCGAGGTACCTGCTTTGATCCTAAGGCCCCTATTTTATGCAGATTATATATATATACTTGTCACTCTCATTGTTAGTAAGGCACAAGAAAAGGTATTTTAATTGTCTTCCATGACTCACCTTACTTTTAGACTTATGATATCATTATTACAGATTATTCCGCCTTTACATACTTGGTACATATTGGTAATCGACCCCTTCCTGGCCGCGTTCATGCCGCAGGTGGTAAGCGGTGTGGATCCTCGTTCAGGATCACTATTCCTGTCGAAGCCATTCCTCCCAAGCTTGTTTATCGTACGGATATTCCCGATGCTATAGGTATTTTGTACATTCAGTGGTATATGGGCCCCGTCCCGCCACAATGAGTTATCTTTAAGGTCCGTGATCACATATATGTTTTGGGCTATAAGAACAAGTTGTACTTATATACTTTCGTTAAGTATGTTTTATGGAAGGGCCTTATCTACCGCCAAATGATGTTTACCCTTTTTATAAGTTATGTGTTATGTATGTTCCGCTGCTATTCTCTGATGTATACCTGACAGGGTACCCCGGTAGGGTACTAGTCGCGGCCCCGGGGTCGGGTCGTGACAGTCTCACTTTTCCTACAACAATCTTTTCAACTAAGGGCTTCAGATATAAGATTATCCCCCAAGTACACAAGATATGCTTGTCTTCTAGGCTCTCTATAATGTAGGGATCAGTGAGATTCCCAACATCTCTCAACTTTTGGGGGTGCCCTTGATGGTATGTACTTTCTGGTTGAGGGGCAGCAATGACCTTTGGTGTAGTCTTTTCCGCAATAGGGTGGTCCTCAATGACCTCTTCTTTATCTACACCAATTATCTCTTCTAATTCTTCAACATCTTGTTGTGGTTAAGGTTCCACAATCTGCTCATCATTCCTCGTAACTGGGTCACTTAGTGGACTTTCTTGAGGTGTAATGGTTACCATGTCCATCAGTTGCCCGATTTGTGGTTCCCAATTCAGAATCTGTTCCATTGGAGTTTCCAAGTACTGAAGAGGGGGTCTTACTTTCACCATGAATTGAGTTTGAACGGTTGTGAGTGCCAACAATGTTGCTCTCAATTCATCTGGCTCCTCGGATGGGGCCTGAATCTGTGGCTATTGAAATTGCCTTTGAGGATTCTGGCACTGGGTGAGCCTGAGTAAGGATTCTTGCAACTCGTTTCGATCTTCCAGTAGAGCCTGTGGGTTAACTTGATATTGATGATACTGCTGTTGTGGATAGTAGTCGTAGTACTTCTGCCCCTGATAGTAGTAGTAGTCCATGTGCCTTTTTTTTACCTACAAAATAAGAAAAACAACAAAAAGTGATAACAACATGCTCGTAGAACAAGTTAGAAACTTGTTCTTGGAGCAACCAAATTAGAAATAAGAATAGATAAATCGATATTGAAAGTATGTCAGTCCCCGGAAATGGCATCAAAAACTTGATGTGCGATTTATACACACGCTTAACGCAAGTGCACGTATCGTTACAAGAAATATAGTCTAGGTAAGATCGAATATCGTCCGCAGGGACTGGTTTTCAAGTATCGATTATATATGCTTTAGTTTCTATTTGGTTAACGTTAATTGAGTTGGAATTCTAAACTAATAATGCAAGAAATAAACTAATTATGAAAATACTTTGATTTAAATCAGTTATGATGGAGAATTAGGGCTTCCAAGATCATCAACTATCCACTCTATTCAATCCTTAATACAATTAGACTAATTTCTTCTTTTACGTTAAGATAGCAGGTTAATTAGATCGTTTTATACTCCTGTTAAGGTAATATAAACACTCAACCCCAATGGAGAACCCTTCTATCTTTCGATGACAAGATTGACTACAAAGGAGGATTAAAAGCAATAACCTATTAAGCTACACAAGTATCGGGGTACTTTCGTCCACGATTTAAACCTATGTTTATTCAACTATAGCATATTCACAATCTCCCCTTTCAGATTTCGATTAGAACTCATATAAGTGATGATAACTAGTGATCAATTATTTATCAAGCAATCAAAGCAACTATTGAATAAATCTTAAACAAGTGAAGAAGAAATCAACTAATGTATTACTTCATGAATAAGAGTTTCAAGAGAATCACAAGGAAATCCCTAAATAAGTAATTAGCTCCTAGTCATAGTCACGCTAAGAACTAATACAATCTTCATACATGAACTGAAATAAACAAAGCAAAAAGAAAGAAAAAAAAATACTTGAAAAACCTCCAATCTTAGCCTCCTAAGTTGTGTTGTATGTACAATGGATGGAATGAATGCCCCAATGATGTAGAGACTATTTATAGCCCACGAATTCTTTAGGTCAAAGCTTAGGGATTATGTAGGTAGGAAAAGTTATCCCTTTTGGACCCTGAAAACGTGTCAAATTCAGCCCAAAACGTCAAAAATACCGCGTCGGCGCCGTGGCCCTGCAGTGGGGCGCCACGGCGCCTGAAAATCAGAGAAGTTCGGACAACTTCAGTGGTCGGCGCCGGTGGCGTTTTTTCGCTCTTCTTCTTCGTCGTCCAATTTTCATCCGGTCTTCGTCTGATCTTTTCTATACTTCCCAGGACTTCTTAGACTTCATTTATTGGCCCCTTTATGTGTGCAATTCCATATCAATTAAGTTCATTTCATCTTTTTTTTCGTCATTTCTCCATTTCTGACCACTATGACACAAAAGAAAGGAAAACGACCCTATTACTATACTAAACATAAATGAAATGAGTAAAATACTAACTAAAAATGACTCAAAATGTGTATATAAAATACACCGATCACCTCCACACGACCGATCAACCATTGAACTGCTTTGACATCTTCCAGTACGCCTAGTATGTCTTCAATCGCTTTTATTTTATCATAATTTATCTCGAGCCCCCTCTGGAAACCAAGAAATCCAAGAATTACTGGAACAGACCCCAGAGGCGCACTTCTCAGGATTCAGTTTCATATTCCACTTCCTTAGTACCTCAAAGGTTTCTTGTAAATGACTTAAATGGTCTTCTGCACGAAGACTTTTAACAAGCATATCGTCTATATACACTTTCATTATTTTAACTATTTACTTTTCAAATATTTTATTTACTAACCTTTGATACATGACCCCGCTATTTTTTAATCCAAAAGGCATAATATTTTAACAATAAGTACATAAAATAGTTTTAAAATATATTTTTTCTTGGTCTTTCGAGTGCATTCTTATTTGGTTATACCCGGAATACGCATCGAGAAAACTCATTATCTCATGCCCGACCGTAATATCGATCATTTGATCAATGTTCGGTAGCGGGAATGAGTCTTTAGGACATGTCTTATTTAAATCTTTGTAGTCAATACACATTGTAAATTTGTTACCCTTAATAGGTACTACAACTACATTTTCTAACCAGTATGGATATTTTACTTCGCGGATTGATCCTATATTGAGTAATCTATCTACCTATTCCATAACAAACCTGTTATGAAGTTCTGCTATCAGTCGTTTCTTCTGTTATACCGGAGGGAAGCTGAGATACAGGCCCAACTTATGAGTTGTGACTTCTGGAGGAATGTCTATCATATCTTCATGAGACCGGGGTCCTGATTCATCCGATATGTGAAAGTATCTGGGTACCTGATACCGGTCTGAAAACTCTTTCTCCGAATATGTGGCACCGATTCTACTGGTGGGACCTGGTGAACCTCTTTGGGTACCGGCTCCACTTCATGTAATTTTTATTTGGGGTCTGTTGCCACCTCTGGTTCCTTTATAGCAAACATTTCCCTGTCAGTAGGTTGTTCACCCCAAACTTGTTGAATTCCTTCCGATGTCAGAAATTTTACCAATAGATGCAAGGTTGATGGGACCGCCTTCAGATCATGTATTCGGGTCTTCCAAATTTTGTGTTGTACCTCATATTCCCATCAAGGACGTAAAAACTTGTCGTCTTGATAACCCCCATCGCGTCCACCGATAGGTTTATTTCCCCCTTCGTGGCTTCACTTGACATTTTAAAACCTGAAAGAGTTCTGAAAGCCGAAATTGTTTTATCTGCCATATTAATTTCTTTCTCCACCTTTAGCCTGATTATGTTAGTTGAGCTTCCAAGATCAATTTGAACCCTTTTGACCTGGAAGCAATCAATAGGCATCGTGATTACCAGTGCATTGTTATGAAGAAAGATTACATCGACAGTATCTTCTTCGGTCAACGTTATAGTATGTTCATAAGATATCTCTCAGAACCTCTTTTCCCGAGTCACAAAGATTTTCATCTTTTTGGCCGCCATGAAAAATGTAGCGGCAATCATTGATATGTCATATATTTTTTTTTTTGACATGAGACGGCGCAACCAAAATAGACTTTCCTTATGTGGGTGGTCCCCACTCATAATTATTCTGAGCTATTTCACTCAGATACTCTTGAGATGGCCCCTGCTTAGCATTCCTGCCACCTCTTCTCGCAGATATCTGCAGTCCACAGTATTATATATGTGAGTGCCATGAAAATCGCACTAGACAGACTGATCTCTTTTACTCAAATCAGACTGCAATGGTTTTGGTGGTCGAGACGCTGGATGAGTCCTCAATACCGCCACCATATAATCTTCGTCGATGCTGAAGTTATATTCGAATAATTTTGAAAATCTGATACCCTTGAATGAGTTGTTTTTCTCGAAATTCCCCAATCCCTGGTTGTTTCGTCTGGGGCTTCATTCGTTATTTGATTTATCAAAAGAGAGGAAACCTTATCCCTCTTTTTGCTTTCTGGTGGGAGGATAATGTTGATATCGGTTCTTCGAGGAATTCCCTTTCTATGTCTTTGCGAAGATACTATCGGCTTTAGCTCCAAGCATATCATCCTTAATTCGAATTTTGGACTCATACCAGTTGTGCACGTCTTCCCAAGTGGTATTCTGGAACTCCAATAGATTTTCTTTGAGCTTTCGAGAGACATCAGAGCCTGCTGGATTTAACCCTTTCGTGAAAGCCTCTACAACCTATTCGTTCGGGACCATTGGTAACGATATTTGATCCTTATGGAACCATATAACAAATTCTCTAAGAAGTTTTAATTCTCCTTGCGCGATGTGAAAGATATCTGCTTTACGTGCTTTCACTTTCCAGGCCCGTGCATGAGCCTTTATGAACATGTCCGCAGTGGCGTATGAACCTCAGTGCTCGAGGAGTTGTGAATACCATGTCAGGTCTCCCTTAGTAAGTGTTTCAGCAAACTTTTGATCAGACACTACTACATTTCTGGCCTAATGCGGCGCCTCAAAATCTTCGCATTAGGTCTAATGCAACGACAATGATCTGTTGCATCCGATGACGTTGCATTAGATCTAATGCAATGGCAAAAGGGACCTATTGCGACGGCTAGCACAGCCGTCACATTAGATATGCACCTAATGCAACAGTTGTATTTAGTCGTCGCATTAGCTGCATATCTAATGCATCGGCTCATACACCTAATGCGACGGCCTGGTACAACCATCACATTAGATATGCGACTGTTTTGAGAGGCCTATTTTGACACCTAATGCAACGGTAAAAGAGCTAATGTGACGGTCAGGTACAACCGTCACATTAGATATGCACCTGTTTTTTTAATTAATTAATTTTCAGAAAAAATAATAACAAAATAAATAATAAAAAGAGATAAATAATAATAAAAAATGATTGTATTACTAATTGTTCACAAATATACAATATTACAATATTAGACCCCATAGGACATATTATAAAATAATTGTTCACAAAAGTATCTACATAAGCCCCCACCCACGTCCATTTGTTAGATTGTTAGATTTCTTCTCTATTTAGCTCACCACACGCCTACAAGTTAACATAATGAATAGTCATAAGTAAAATAATGGTAGACTAGCCAAAACATCATAAATAATAACTTCAATGTAGTTTAGTCATATAAAAACATATAATTTCACAGTATAATAATATATAAAATTTTAAGCTCCATAATATTACTATGTGTTGGAAAGAAGGAAAACACAAAAATTACCTGATTAATTGTCCCAGCAGACTGCCCATTTGGTTCACTGACATGCGGTGCACTAGACGAATCATTTGGAATTGATGGACTCACAAAAGAAGGAATGACAAGATTTATTCCAGGATTAGCTTCTTGAAGTTGTGATATAATCACTGATGCAACGGTCGGTGCAAACTGTTGCACTAGCTCAACTTTCATACTCTGCAAGAATTCCTCCGGAATTATAAAACCTGATTTTTTCTCTTTTTTCTTCAAATCAGTCTTTGTCACACCTTTTACGACAAGTCGTAAGCGATCTTTACTTTTGGGACCTTGAAGCACTTCAGAGTAAAGAAAAGGTGCTACCTTCTCCGTGTTGGGTGGACTCCATAGCATCGATCTTTTCCTATTTATAGAATGTTAAGTCATTGTCTTACTATATTATCAAAAGTACGCAAATATATTATAATACAATTTGTTAACTCACAATATTTTGTTCAGTTTTCTCATTGAGGATATGTTATGTTCTCCCTGGAACTCTTTTCCTTGATTCTTTGTAGACCTTTGCTTGAGAAGGTTCTTCCTTATTCAGATCCTTTTGTTGCTGTAAAAAAACAAAATGAAATTTAGCACACAAATCACACAAATACCCAAGCCTTAAATTTTTACAAATTAAACTTAGTGAGAATTAATGGAAGCAAAGAGATAATTCAATTATTGAAAAAGAAAAGTGTATACTAATTCATGACGTAACATTGCAAATGACTTACGACCCATCATGTTCATATCATCTAACAATAGACGATTGTATTTATTTGTCTTACATTCTGCCTGTGAGATAAAAATAATAACTTAGAATAATATTACCTCATTATTACACGAAAACATAAGCAAATTTAATTGAATACCTTAATCTGTTCACAATTCCAATAATTTAAGAGGTACTGAAATAGTGTCAGGTTTGTGAAACCATCTTAACTCATCACTATCATATTTATAGAAGTGATTCTTCTTAAATCTGCATTTATAATTACGTCAACTTGCATTAATTGCCTCCATTACATATTTCCTTCCATCTTCAACAATCATATTCTTTTCCTATATCAATCATTAAAGCGACACATTAGTAATAGATAAAGGTCTAGAACCAAGAATATACTCGTAATATTTCAAAGAATAATATTACAACATACCAAAACATAATCCCATATTTTGTCATGTGTGGGAAGACTTGGAAAACTAGTATAATTCAGTGGCGCAAGCTCGGAATCCTTCCCCAAAGTTCCCAAGAAAATTTTAAATTCATCAACTATTTCCTTCGTAGGTCCAACTGGCTGGCTTAATGAGTTCAAAATAATAACCTGACGTTCATCTTTTGTACGCACATGAACCTTTGTAAGCTTTGTTGGCTCTCGATGATTCTTCTTTTTGAAAGTTGTTTTAGATTCAAGTGTTAATTCATTTATTAATTTAGTATGTTAATAATAATCTAAATGATTAATAAATACTAATGTGTACCTTCATTTTCGTCTTCAGCCGCTGATTCCAAATCTGCATGGTCATGTCCCGCATCATTGGCATTATCATTTAGTTGGACATCATCATTATCATCTCTTTCAGTATCTTGTATTTCTGTTGATGCATTAGTATGAGTGACAATCACATTCCTTGTTGCAATCATTTCATTGTTTTCTACTTGTTTTTCCCGCAATTCAAGATATGCTGACATAGAACCTGGAGAACAAAATGACCTCTTTTTCTGTTACTTTTGCGGTACAAGACTACGATACTCTATCTCAGAATTAGGATGGTCAAAAGATTGTTGATTCTTCTCAACTTGATGATGCTTATGTTTTGAATTATTCTTTTTCACAAAATCCTCCATAGTTTGTGGCCGAGCTAAAATCTGTAATGGAAGAAATTAGAGTATGTTTTATAGACATTCCATCAACATTAAAATTTAGTATGGTAGGTTCGTCGACGAGGCAAAGAAGAATCATGCCGAGGCCAAGCCGATAAGAGCAATGTCGAAGCAAAGAAATCGCCGAGGCAGAAATTGCCGAGGATGAAGTTGTCTAGCAAAGATTCTGTTGTCTTATCACGCTGTTGACACCCCATTTTGTCCCTCTCTTTCAATTTTCTCACCGATAAAATAAACTATTTTTTACACCGCAACTTTAGTTTTTAATAAATACATATGCATACATAAATAAGAAATTTAATATTCTCAAAATAACCAATTTTATTATTATTAGTATCTTTACTCGTCTTTTTACTATCGTGACATTTTTTATCACAATCATAATTTTTATCCTAATATTTTATATTATTCATAAATGACATCACATTTTTTATATTAAGCACTAAAACATTTTTTTCTAAAATATTATTGTATTATTTATTATCACACATTTATATTTTTCCCTTTCCTCCTTTAAAATAAAGTACTTAAATATTTTACCCAAAATCAAATTCCCAAACTTATTCCTTTTCCCTTTAAATCTTCAGCCCACACCCACCTTCCACTCTAGGCCCAAAAACCCGTAGCACTTAACCCCCAACCCACAAAATTATATTCCCAAACCCATTTGTTCTGAAGCCCAAATTAATTCCCAGACCTAAAACAAAAGAGGAGTCATCTTCCCCAAATACCCCCAGGCAGTAAACAAAAACGAAAATCCCTTGGCCCCAAAAGACAGAGCGCAGCAGACTTTTTTTTCATTTCTCTCATCCATTTTTGGAATGAGACCAAAGCCATTTCAACAAGGGATAGAAGATGTTGGCTCCATTTTTGTGCTAGAGTTGTCTCGACCACTTGATATTCCCCCAACCCCCTACCCTCTTTATATTTATTTTTAATCCCTAAGTTATTATATTTACACTTTAACCTAATTTTTCAACTATAAATACCTCATTTTCTCTTCTTATTTCTCACAAATCTTCACATTTTCTCTAATTTATATACAACATTGTCTACTACATATTCACTCTATTTATTAATTTGAGAATTGAGAGTTTCGATAACTACTGAGGATTAATCTATCGAGCAAAGTTTCAATTTTCAACTTCTCTCGACACACATCGACTTACGTCTGCCGGCATATCTGCTCTCTCATTAAATTATTATTTTATTTTTATTTCATTTAGCACATTTAATTTCATTATCTTTAAGTCTTTAACTATTTATTATCATAATTAAAATGAAAAGAACAAAAGTCTTTTCACAAGGTACTTCTTCTAAGAGTATGTAACAAGGCAAGGGTACTTCTTCAAGTATTCCTGCATAATATGATTTTATAGATCCCGAATGTTTCTGAAATATCATATGATTTTGACACAAATGTTTATCCTCAAAATGAAGAAGATTTTAATTTAGATGACACTCTAGATGATGATACACCTACTAATGAAGATGATAATACTAGTGAAATGTCCCCTATCCCCCCTAGTATGAAACGAGGTCCGGCAAAACGACCATTAAAATCAGTTGTATGAAAATATTTTGACAGTGACGCATCGAATCAAGTAGTTATATGTAAAACTCAGAAATGCTTATTCTTTTAAAATCGACAAGTCACGGTGGGACGGGGTTTAGGAAGACACCAATTGCAAAAACACAAAGTCTTGTACGCCCAATACATTATTGAAAAGATGGTGAGCAAGCGCCTCACAATTGGGACAAAGTTCACATAATCGCCCTGACAAAGCATGGTCAAATTAACCCTATGACGGGGAGTCAGAGGCCCTAAATACGATAAACATAAATATGGAAGCACTAGCAAAATTAGTTGATGTGGAGGGTTTGCCTTTTTCATTTCGAATCGTCTGGTTTTATTCATTATATTGTAGATATGTATAATCCTCGCTTATAAAGGTTTTCCTAGATCAACGTTAAGAGAGACGTGTTTAAATTTGCAGACACTAATATCAACAATATTTGCGTTATTCATTATATCATTTAAATTGCAAAGTCGCTCTAACTTCGATATAGGTTGTAGTACTAACGACCATGATTATTTAACGGTAACTTTGTCATCGATAGATTATAAATGGTCTATGCAAAACGATAGATAGTAGGCACATCGGTGAGTTTATTTGAAAATATTTATTCATCAAGGACATTACTTTAATAATCGATAAAGTTATGAGTATTACATTAGATAATGCATCTTCTAACAATGTCGCTATTTATATTTTAAAAGAAGTTTTAACTCCGTCTTTTCAAAACATTTTCATATCAAATGTCGTGTCATATTTATATCTTAGTTGAAGGATGGCTTTCACTTTTTCAAGATATTCTTGAAAAATACAATTTGCTATAAACTTTATTTTAAAAATAATAGAATTCAACAGAAAAGAATATAAAAAAACTTGTCACGATTGTGAACTATCTTACAGAAAAATTCCCGAAGAAGTACCAACTAGGTGGAATTCTTTATATGACCAACTAGTTGTTGCTTATGACTATAGAAAATCTATCACTTTATTTTTTAACGCCCATAATCAAAATCCAAATGATATGATTGTGGATAATGATTGGGACAAAATTAAAGAACTTATTGTATTTCTAGAGAATTTTCAACGAGCAACAAAAGAATTTCCTACTTTATATTATCCTACTATTTCAACTATGTTGTTTTATATAGCTATAATATTTTTACTTCTTAAAGAATATATGGAAAAATCTGCTTATAAGGCAGCTATTAAAAAATATTTATGAAATTAAAGAAATATTTTATTCTTATTCCCCCTATTTATATTATTGGTGTTGTATTAAACCCGACTATTAAAGTAGATGGTTGTAAAAATCTTATTGAAAATATTTATAACTGTATGGACGTACTACCACCTCCAACTCCCAAAAATTTAAATGTTGAACCACCTATTGAACAAACGCTAGAAGAAGTGTTGAATAGCGTAGAAGATGAATGCAAAAAAGTATATCGGCATTACCAGCAAGAAAGTGCTAGTAACCAACCTGCACCATCTTTCAACTACTTCAACACACCTCAAAAGACATGTTGTTTCGCGCTAGTATTGAAAGTCTCGGAAATAGAATGTGTGGTGGTAGCACTGCTAACCAAATTAGCGAGTTCGATGTTTTTGTTTTGCAGGGTACTTTACCTTACCAAGCAGTTGTCAATGAAGACGGAAAGGAAGACTTGCTGAAATATTGGATGCAGAATGAGAAGACATTTCCGACACTTTCAATGATGGCCCGAGATATTTTGAACATTCAAGCGTCATCAATCGCTTCTGAAAGCGCTTTTTCTGCAGGCAGATTTCAAATAGGAGAGCACAGACACTCATTAGCTGGAGACAATTTGGAGATGGCGGTACTATTCAGAGATTGGATACGAGCGAGCTGGCGAGGCGCGCCAATCGAGATTAACGGGTTAAGATTTAAAACTACAACGCATTTTATCCAAGGCACGAGTAGCTACGTGGAACAATTTGACCAAGATATACCAATTCCAACCGAAGAACCACACGAAATTATAAAGAAACTAGAAAAAGTATTTTCAAATTGGTAATTTATTTCATTGCAATTTTTTAATTTTTCTATGTCTTTTGCAATTTTTTTCAACAACAGTACACTACAATATTGTAATTCTGAATCTTGTATATTTCAATGAAATAATTAATAATATAAGAGGCACAAAAACAACATTGGGATGTTTTTTTACACTCTTCTTGTCTTTGTTTAATTATTTAGTTTATACTTTATAAATATATTATATATATGAGTATAATACTATAATACTATAATAGTATAATATGAGTATATGAGTCTATGACTATCACTATATGACTATATGTTAATGTTACTTTGTTAGTAATTTAGTATTTTTAATTTAGTGGAAAAAAATTAAAAAAACCGCCGACCCGCCTCGCCCCGACTTCGCCCACCGTGACGGAGACGGACGACACAGATCGTCCCGCTAGTCCTTGCCTCGCCCGCCCCAACCCGAACCCACCCCTCCTCTCCACCCCGACCCCGTCCCGATCCCGCCGGTCCCGATCTCGGTGGGCCCGGCCCGACCCACTGACCAGCCTTAGAAATATGTTTGGTGCATGTGATGCCTTGTTTGTACATTTAGAAGCCACATTTTGATGAGTTTGTTGATGTCATTAAAAGTAAACTTGTTGAAAAGAAAAGACTCCAGCTAGATGGACAATTGTTTCAGATTTTGTCAGCATACGTGTTTATTTCAATGGTGAATAATTGAATTTGGGATGATAAGAGGATATAATCAGTAACATTCGTTTCACACTATGTTGGGACAAATCACTACCAGTGTGGAATTTGACATTTCTTAAACTACATATAAATTTGTATAAAGGTTTCTGTTAGAATAAATATTATTAATGCTTATTAATAATATTATTAATGTAAAGATCCTAGTATGGCAGGTTGTAAAAGAATTAAATAGGAGATATTACTAGAATTAAATAGGAGATATTATTAGAATTAAATAAGTAATTAAATAGAAAAATATTAAGGAGAATATCACTCTTCATATTTATTGTATTATATGTATATATTCTTGTCATATTTGATGAATAAAGATGAGAAAAATGTTCTTTCATGGTATCAGAGCTTAAGGAAAAAGATCCATCTTCCTAAATACCAAAAAAATTCCTTTTCAATTTTTTTTTCAGTCATCCTCCATAGCCGAAATCTTCTTGATTTCTTTTTTCATTGTGTTTTTCCATTGATCATCTATCCAACTATCATCAACATGTCTGAATCCAAATCATTTTATCACCCCGCTCTCACAGTATCTAATATCAAAACTCATGTCCCCATAACTTACAAATGGAGAATGTGCAGTATGTTTCTTGGGCGGAACTTTTCAAAATATGTTGTCGTTCTCACCGGGTTCTTCACCACATTATTTCTCCGGAAAAAGACAAAGAAAAAGTTTTGGCATCGGATGAAGACAAAGAATTGTGGGATGTCCTAGATGCCATTGTTCTTGGTTGGATATATTCAACAATTTCCACTGATTTGTTGCACACGATCATGGAAACAGATTCTAAAGCAATTGATGCTTGGAATCGATTACGGGACATTTTTTATGATAATCAAAGCTCCCGGGCAGTTGCTTTGGAACAAGAGTTCTCCAGTGTTGATATGGAGGATTTTCCTAATGCCTCCGCTTATTGTCAACGCCTCAAAGTGTTGGCGGATCAATTAAAAAATGTTGGTTCTCCCGTCTCCGACAACCGTTTGGTTCTACAACTTGTTGCCGGATTGACAGAGGCATATAGCGGAGTTGCCACCGTTATCCGTCAAAGTAACCCGCTTCCATTATTCTACAAAGCAAGATCTATGTTAATCCTAGAAGAACAAGGCTTCTCTAAAAAGGTTGCTAACACAACCGAATCGGCGTACATGGTCACCAATGATGGAAATAACCGGGGTCAAAAAGGACGGCATGGGAATAAAAAAGATGGAAACCGCAACAGAAACGGGAACAATCGGAATTCCGACGGTGGCGGCAGTTTCAGCGGCGGTTCCGGCGGCGGCGGTGGTTCCGGTGGGGGCGGCGGTGGTTCCGGCGGCGGCGGAGGTTCCGGCGGTCGTGGCAGCGACGGGTATGGCGGCAGGAGTGGCAATGGTGGACACTACTAACAAAGAACTACAGTGGCTCGCCACAATGAAATTGGGCCGACCTCGTTCTTACTCCTACAACCAATCGCCAGTGCCCAATTACACATTTAACTACCCAAAGACCTCAACAAATTTACGAGGTCTTCTGCAAATGCCTTTGCTGGATATGCTCAGCCCACTGCTGGGCCAAATTTCAACAAGCCCAACAGTGAGGATGGGAGTTGCTTCACTGGCGTGCCAACGTTTTTCCCTCGGCTCGCAAGAATTCAGCGCCCAGCTTCTTTCCCGACTCGCAAAGAATGGACATCAACATCTTCTGGGCCTCAAGTGTGGAATGAGGCCCACTCAACAGTGGGCCAACCGACGGACATTGAACATGTCATGCACACACTCGAACTTAATCCACCGGACACGAATTGATATATGGACTCAGGTGCTACGTCGCATATGACGTCATCCCAAGGTAATCTTACGTCCTATTTTAATTTGAGCAAATCAAATGGTATAACTGTCGGAAATGGTCATTCCATTCCAATAAAAGGGTATGGGTCTACTAAATTGTCCAAACCAAATCCACCATTAGCCTTGAAAAATGTTATTCATGCACCACAATTAATCAAAAACCTAATCTCCGTTCGAAAGTTTACTACAGATAACGGGGTTACCGTAGCTTTTGATCCTTTTGGTTTTACTGTGTATGATTTTCAGACAGGGGCGCGGCTAATGGGATGTGATAGCCAGGGAGAACTTTATCCAGTTACTTCACTACTACAACCGGACAAGAAACATTTTAATTTTGCTGTTTTTAATTCCAATTTGTGGCATGAACGTTTGGGGCATCCGGGAGAGTCTGTTTTGAACTCTCTCAAACGCAATAATTCTATTTCATGTACACGAACTCTTAATAAGTGTCAATCTTGTCCTTTGGGTAAGCATATTCAACTACCATTTGAGTCATCTTCTAATTGCACTTTTCTGCCATTTGATATTATACATTGTGATATTTGGACATCCCCGGTTTTGAGCTCTTCAGGGCATAGATATTACTTGCTTATTTTAGATGACTACTATAATTTTTTGTGGACATTTCCCATTTCAAAAAAATCCCAAATTTTTTCCACATTCCTTATTTTTAGAGCATTCATCCAAAAACAGTTTGAACGAGATATCAAAAACATTCAATGTGATAACGGGCGGGAGTTTGACAATAGACAATTTTGGGATTTCTGCAAAACAAATGGTTTGAATTTTCGCTTTCTACGCCTCACACATCTTCACAAAATGGACAGGCGGAAAGAAAAATACGAACCATAAATAACATTATCAGAACATCCCTTGCTCATTCCTCGCTTCCTCCTACCTTTTGGCATCATGCACTTCAAATGACTACTTATTTGTTGAATATACTACCAAACAAAAAAAACCGCACACCAAACACCCCTTCAATTATTTTACCTCCGAGAACCGACATATTCTCATCTCCGGGTCGTTGTCAGGTTATCCATTATTCCCATCAACCATCATCCATAAATTACAACCAAGATCTACTCCATGTATTGTTTTGGGATACAAATGCTATGATCTATCCTCCAATAGGATTTTTATTAGTCGTCATGTTATCTTTGATGAAACTCAATTCCCGTTTAAAAAAATTCATGAGTCACGATCTCCCACATATGAGTTTCTAGATGCCGGGATACACCCAATTTTCACCCAACTATTGTTCCATAGTTCGGTTAATGCCACAACTAATGAGCAAAAATCTTCACACTCATTACCAAATGACGCCCAACCCACTATCTTGGACACCAATATTCATTCTGGCCCAACTGGACACGGTACCTTCACAATACCGAGCCCAACAAGTCACGAACCAACCAATGACAATTTTCCTCCTAATTCGACCCAAGCCACTGATCCAGGCCCAACTTTACAAATACCACCTATGACCAGTGGCGTCCAGTACACTGGCCCAACAACGCGTCCGGTCACCCGTAGTCAACATGGTATTGTCAAACCCAACACTAAATACAACCTTCACACCCAAGTATCCAAATCACCTTTACCTTGTAATCCTGTGACTGCTCTAAAAGACTCAAATTGAAAAATGGTCATGGATGATGAATATCATGCTCTTATTAAAAATAGGACATGGGATTTGGTACCTCGTCCATCTAATGCTAATATAATTCGGTCTATGTGGATTTTTAGTCATAAATAAAAATCTGATGGTTCTTTTGAGCGGCATAAGGCTCGTCTTGTAGGTGATGGGAAGACGCAGCAGGTTGGTATCGATTGTGGGGATACATTCAGTCCAGTGGTCAAACCAGCTACTATCAGAACAGTGCTAAGCTTGTCTCTCTCCAGAGGATGGTCCCTTCACCAGTTGGATGTCAAAAACGCTTTCCTCCATGGTCATCTAAATGAGATTGTTTACATGCATCAACCATTGGGATTGTTACACCCCGCATTTCAGGTCCAGCTTATGAGACCGTACGAAAGGAACTAAGATCAAAATTGAGAAAGATAGGGTGGTGGACTGTTTCGGACGAGTTTTAGTCAACTTCGAGGCTGTTTATGCCCCGTTACATCATGAGTTTTTAGGTGTTCCAAAAGTCTAGTGTGTAGTCCGTTAAATCTAGTTCCCAACGCAACAAACCGTTCGTTGGTAGGTCATCGGAGTCAAAAGTTATGGAAGTTTCAAGTTCGGTGCGCAGTCAGGCAAAGAAGTATTTTCGGCCAGCTGCCGCAAGCACTGAGGCGTGGCCGCGACGCCGTTGTACTGGGTTCATGGAGGTTACAGCGCGCGCCGACGCAGGGCGCTACTGAATGCAGGAAATTCTCAAAGGAAGCGGCGCGGCGGATTTTTCCGCAGAAAAGGAGAAAAACAGGATATTTTCGAGAAAGCCTATGAGGGTGACAAGTGTCCCTCCCATCTTTTTGACCAAGGAAAGGGTCCTATTTTAGGGCCAAATCTTGGAAGACTTGGTCATTTCATCTTAGAACCCTCCTAAGAACTCCTCTCCCTTTCTCTCTAGATTTTTGAAGAAAACCTAGCCTAAGGAAAAAATTGTTGGAGCGGCGGCAAGAAGGCAAGTGTTGATAAACTTGTAGGAAGCGCGCGTGGACGAGTTTGACGGGAAAGGAGTTGAAGAAAAAGGGCTTTAGTGGGCTAATCCAAAAGGTAAAAGATTCCCTCTTCTCTTGGAAATAGGTTATAATACTTGTTAAAGTTGATATATAGACCACGTGAATCATGTATTAAAGATTTGTAAGTACTATGGATTTTGGAAGGCTAGAAAGCCGTAAATGACATGTTTAGCCATTTGAAATTAAAGTACAAATTGGTCGTTATCTAAAATCATCGCATGTTATCTACTAGAGGATTGTAGTAGTTTTAATCGATTTCAGCTTAATTACATGTCTTACTAAACAACTTGGATTGAAAAGAAATTGGAAAGAAGACCTTGTGTTGTTGTCCCTCAAATATGCCGAATTGACATTGTAGTTTAGACTAGTTTGAAATTGTGGGGCAGAATTTTACACGTCTTGTAGGCGTGTAATCCCCTATTGTTAACTACTTTGTTGAGCCTTAAATGTGGCGTGGTTGGTTACTGAATTCGGCCTTGAAAAAGGTGGCAAAGTAGGTTGAAACAAAGGAAGTGCTGTCCAAATTTCCATAAAATAAGGGGCTTTGCAATTAGAGTATTATACGTTAAAGCTAGGAGCTAATAGACGTATTATGGCCATTATAGGGTGAAGTACTACGAGTAGCATATTCTACTTGAAGGGTGGAAAAAGCTAGCAAGAGTATAGTACTGGAACAAAGTTGTTACTTGTCGATAATCGCCGCGAGGTATGTGATTCTTCCTATCCTCTCGAGCATGATTATTTATGAAAATATAGTGCGTAGACGACGCTTGTTGAAAGGAGTTTGATTTCCTTTTGTGCCTTGACTTGTTATGAAGTGTAAAGGGTTGATTGTGTGGATAAGTAGTAAAATCTTATTCGTTAGTAATGGGTACTCGTTGTTAAAGAAAAAGCCCTCTTGGTCTCATAAATGCTTATAGTTGTAATTGGTTGGTTTAAAACATAAAGTGTTATAATGACTTTATGGGAAGTTAGTTATAACGACTTTATGTAGGTAAAAATGGTTTGTTGATTTCAAAGATAAGAGACTTGACTTATAATTGACCTAAATGGTGTTGAAAAGTGTGAAACCTCATTCGTGAGTAATGAATACTTGGTCTTTAAAAGAATAAAGTTTTATTTGGTTTCTTGACATTCTAAAGTAAGGAGACTTAAAGGCTTTTGAAGGTCATGTAACTTGATTTTGGGAAAAGAGAAGTAACTTGAGTTTAAAAGTATAAGTAACTTGTTTTCAAATATTGAACTCTTCGATGGAAAAATATGTTGGCTTGGTTTTAAAAGGTAGGAGTACCGATCTTAAAGGGTTAGTTACTGGGTTTTAATGGTATACTTGACGTTGTGTTAAAAGTGTTTAAAGTACTTGATTTAAACATGAACGTGTTCGTGCTACGATATTAGTATCGAGTTGTTTTTACGTAAGAAAAGAAGGAGATCTTCTTGTTGAAAGAATTAAAGTATGTAGTACTTTGGGGTTAAAACCCGACTTTGACATAAAATGAAAGTACCTTGAGTTGTGTGTAACTTGCCTATGCTTGTTGAGATAGCTTTTGTTGTGCAAGTGTTTGATTTTGTGCTACCGAAGTCTCTCGATGAGGTCGACTATCCGCTTTGATTGATGGACATACTGACACGTTGGGTGGCCCACGGGTATGCTTCCACTAGGAGTGATATCTTGTTATTGTTTGGACATACTGACACGTTGGGTGGCCCACGGGTATGCTTCCACAGTGAGTATTATCTTGTTATTGTTTGGACATACTGACACGTTGGGTGGCCCACGGGTATGCTTCCACAGTGAGTATTATCTTGTTATTTGTTTGGACATACTGACACGTTGGGTGGCCCACTGCATGCTTCCACTATGGGTGTCATCTTGTTATCTCCTTTGGGCATACCGACACGTTGGATGGTCCACGGGTATGGGCCCACTAGGACGGTTCCAGGGCCATGCTTATACCGAGGTGAGATTGTTATACCCCGTATTTCCAAGAGTATGTATGTGAGGACGTACGTACAAAAGTTCAAGCCTTAAGTAGGCATAAGGGACGAAAATTTGTGCACAACCCACGAAAGGAATTATTTTCCGACGAAACGTTTTCCAAAACTTGCGTAGGGAAAATTACGCTGCAACATTAATAATTTTTGCGGATTTTTCCGAGAGATGAAATATTTTGACCAACGAGAGGCGACACTTGTCACCCTCAAGTGACGACAACTCGCGGGCTATCTTGGCACGATTTTGTGGCCTAAAACACGGTCAATGTTGGGAGTGATTTGTGGAGTAGATGGTAGGTGCACTTGTGCAAATCTACACCTCCACTTGCCTTAATCTTGGCCCTTAAAAGCCCTATAAATACCCCTCGAGTCAAGACTTCTTCATCCACAAATACTTTCCAAGTCTTAAAACTCCCTTCTCCCCTAAGTGAGCTGGCCCAAGTCATTTCTCCCTCTTGAGAAGAGCTGTCAAACACCCCTTTCCCCTTCCTAGTTGTCTCGCAAAAGACCCCCTCTTGGTAGAAAATACTCTCCAAAGTATTGTTACTTATTCCCAAATACCCTAGCCGTATATCTTGTAGTATTCCAAAGTCACCTCTATACTAAAAGCCCGTAAATACTATCTTATATCCATTAGTCACTAAACGAAACCCCGGGAAATCTTCATAGTTGGTTGAAGTAGTAAGTAGAAGTTGTGTAGAGACTTCAGGGTTTCTTGGAGCGGATTGGAGCGTTCAGACAGAGCTAAACCTCGCTCAGATCGACTTATATCTTGGATAATTTTGGGCTTATCGAGGTAAATAATAATCTTATCCTTCTATTGTAATTGGAGAATACATCCTGTAGAAGTATAGAAATAAGTATACATGCATAGAAGGATACTAAAGAAGAGACTTGAATCGTAGTTACATCGTAAGAATATTAAAGAAGATTGAATCAGATTTACATGTGACCGTATTTACAGAGACTCAGTAGTTTAACTGCAGGAAAGTGCGCCCGATTTTTCGAGAATAGAGAACCCTCTCGCTTAGATTATCCTACGCAGTAGTCTAGACGTTGATAGACGTATTTGATATTATAGGTTGATACTCTACGCACGACATATTCGACTTGGCGGTGGATTTCCGGAAGGTATGTGATTCTTCCTATCCTCACGAGCATGATATTTTAAAGTATATATATAGTACCAGACGACGTGTGTTAATCGAACATGGTTTTACTTGACGCCTTTTTGACTTAAGTCTAAATAATAAGAATCTCAAGTATTTCAAAAGAATTATGAATCATTTCGAAAGAAGAGAAATACTTGTTTTTAAACAAAAGCTTAAGAGTTATACTAGCTTTATGGGAAGTTAGGTATAACGACTTAAGAAAGATAAAAGGAACAGTTTACTTATGTGTTTAAGGATCGTATTGATTTCGGAAAGTATTATAAGATGGTTTGATGAGTAGACATATTATGATGCTATGTGTGTGTCTGTGACGTTTGTATAAAGAGGTTATTCTTATTGTGCTTATGTTGTTTAACGATAAGTCGTTATGTTAGTAGTATACCACTCACCTCTGACATGTTATACCGGGGTTAAGCTGCCCGATGCGAGGATACCTCACGCGGGTCCGTGGACCTATGCGAGCTACGAGAGTTCCGGTGTTAGTGCGGAATACCTACGCGTCCATGTGGCCACGCGGACTACGATAGTCCAGACGATGCCGAAAGAGCTACCCTCGATGCGGGATTACCTCACGCGGGCTCAGGTGGCTCATGCGACTACGGAGTCCAGATTAGGCACGCATAATGATATTATGGCGATCGCCTTGCTTCGATCATTCGCAGCTAGAAAAGACACATAGCTTTACCTATTATTACTCTTGTTGCGTGATGAGGCACTATGCGCGTTACATTGGTTGTTTCGCATATATTTGTAAAATTGGTTTTAAAAGATATGATTTCATTTAAGTACTTTACGCTTTCACATACTGGTACCCAGATCGACCTCCTTCTGGGCCGTGTTCACGCCGCAGGTGGAAAGGTGTGCTAGATCCGCATCCTTAGGATCTTTTGCTTTGGTGTCGTGAGCTCCATCTTCTCCGAGGCTCGACTTTGTATGGTTCTCCCGTGTTGTAGATATATGTACATTCAGGGTATGGGCCCCGTCCCGCCATAGTTATTCACTTTCTAGAGGTCCAGAGCTCTATCAGATACTGGGATGTAATCGCGACTTGTTTATATATATATATGCCGAAGACGACTTTTTCTCGATAAATCGTGGTCTCATTTTACAAATTGTTTCATGTCTTGTTTTTATATTCACTGACATTACGATATATGACTAATCGGGTGCTCGTAAGGCATCAGTCACGCCCCTAACGGTCGTGACAGAGATGCCGGCACGCGTCATCAGGGCGTTAAATTCCCGTTGTATTTGAGTGATGATTTTACGCATGAGTCCCCGACTTGATATGGCGCTAATATATATATGTTCGTAGTATGGCTAAGACACATGTCTCCCGCCTTATATAGATCGTTATGATTTCATTTACAATATTTTCGCCATACATACTGTACTGTTAGATCGATTCTTCGGGCCGCGTTCATGCCGCAGTCGAGGTACATAGCTTGTCGATCCGCACTCTTAGGATCGTTGTTCGCTTCTGAAAGCTCCATATCTCCGGAAGCTTGTCCTGTGGTACGGGTTCCTGAAGTTGTAGATTTTTGTACATTCACGGGCATGGCGGGGCCCTGTCCCGTCATTGTTGTTATAAAATTCTTAGAGGTCCAGAAGACTGCCGCGGGCGTGGGTTGTAAGGATGTAGCTGTTCAAGTTTTCATTTATATACGTAAAGGTAACCGCTTTGGTTAGCCTGCTTTATTTCTTATTTCATCGCTTATCTTTTATGAGTTTTATTTCCGCGATTTTCTCCGATGTCAGATCACCAGGTGCCCGAGTAAGGCACCGCCGCGCCCGAGGTCGGTCGTGACAAAAGTGGTATCGAGCGATTAGTCCTCTAAAATGTCTATGCACCGTATCTAGTAGAGTCTTGATTATCGTGTCAGGCACCACATCTATAATCAGGAGGCTATAGGATATTTAGGATTGGTTTCCATTCTTCTCACTCTGAGATCGTGCCTTAGAGATGTGTTATAAGTTGGACTCCCTCTGACATATTCTTTTTATACCAGTGATGCCTCCACGCAAGACAACCAGGGCCTGGAGTGGCAAGGCGGCGGAGTCGCTAGTGGGACACAAAGGGTTACGGCACCGCCCGCCTTTACCCGGGTGATGTTTGAGAGCGAGTTCGCGACGCCGCCCCAAAGAGTTTAGAGTCGCAAAGTGGCTATCGAGACCACGACACACTGAGCCTCCACCCCACACCGGGCAGGAGATGGGTTACGCGAGATGGCCCGATTATTAGCCGTGATAGTGGCGAGACACGAGGATAGGGCCGACGCAGCAGCCTGGGGCCCAAAGAGTACCCGTGGTTCACCCGAGGTCGATAGTTTGAGACTTCGGACTTTCGAGCCGCCCACCCGAGTTCTATGGTCGAGGACCGAGGATGATCCTCGAGTTTATCCGACGCCGCGCAGATCATGAGAGTGATCAAGGCCTCGGAGACAGAGTCGGTAGTTTTGGGTTCACATCGGTTGCGTGATACTGCAGTCGACTGGTTTGATTCATGGGAGCTGTCCCGGGGGGAGCATGCACCTCCAGCTGGTTGGGATGAGTTCTCAGAGGCATTTCTTGCACACTTCTTACCTTCGCAGGTGATGAGAGCCCGGGAAGATAGATTTTTGATGTTGAGGCGTAATCCGCGATCGTCGGGAGTACAATGTAGAGTTTGACTCATTGGCCCGGTATGTCCCCGATTTAGTGGCAGACATGAAGGATAGAGTGCACCGTTATGTCACCGGGCTCGATGATTATTTAGCGGAGGGGTGCATAGAAGTAGCTCTTCAGCCGGGCATGGACATTGCCCGCATCCAGGCCTATGCGCAGCAGACTGAGGAACGTAGGGGTCGACGGGAAAACCAAGATCAGCAGAAGAGGCCAGTGACAGCAGGTCCTTTGGTGACTTTCGAGGCAGCAAATTTCAAGAAGATGCTTTATGCGCCTCCGCCAAGACGAGTGCCCCACCACGCCTTCGTGACGCTCGAGATTCGTGAGCAGGTCGTGGCTCCAAGGTTTCGTGTTTTGGGAAACAGGATGTTAGTCGATAGACCACCCTACCTCGCTGTGGCCGTTGTGGTAGGCTCCATGATGGAGAGTGTCGTGCTAGTATGGGAGTTTGTTTTACATGCGAAGCGGGCCATTTGCAGAAATTGTCCAACCAGAGGTAGCGCGGATGTAGAGACTCAAATTTCGGATCGATCGTTCATCTCCTCTTTTACGCTACTGCAAGTGGAAGGAACATGATTAGAACGACAAAGGGAAAGTGAAGCAATAGTTACAGGTATATTCTTAACCCTCTAGAGACTAGTATGCATTGATGTTATGTTGATGTGTTAAGTGTTATGTTCGGATAGATTTGTGTTAAAATGTGATGTAGAAGCCTGGTTAGTGAAAAGGGTAAGTCTGGGGATGAGAAAATTTTGAACCTTAGAATTTATAACAATCGAGACCTTAGATGTAAGGGCCGTCTTGAGTAAAAGATTTTACGGTTATCTTTGTCGGAGTACATAGTATACGTGGAGTATATTCGGGTGATAAGTCCATGAGTGGTGGGAGCTTTTGTGATATTAGAGATGATCCCTCGTTGGCTGGGATTTAAAGTTTTGCGTGATTATTTTATTATGGCCGTGAGGGGCATATTTGATTTTTGTAGGTGTAGTAGTAAAGACTATACCGGCACATACGTTTTGGAGACTTAGAGGAACATTCGGGACGAATGTTTCTAAGGGGGGGAGAATGTTACACCCCGAATTTCAGGTCCAGCTTATGAGACCGTACGAAAGGAACTAAGATCAAAATTGAGAAAGATAGGGTGGTGGACTGTTTCAGATGAGTTTTAGTCAACTTCGAGGCGGTTTATGCCCCGTTACATCAGGAGTTTTTAGGTGTTCCAAAAGCCAAGTGTGTAGTCCGTTAAATCTAGTTCCCAACGCAACAAACCGCTCGGTAGGTCTGAGTCAAAAGTTATGGAAGTTTCAAGTTCGGTGTTCGCGTGCACGTAAGTATTTTGGTCGAGGGCCAGCTGCACCGAGCGTGGCCGCGCGCCGCGGCCAGACCGGGGTTCGCGAGGTTACGTGCCGCGCACGAATGCAGAAATTCTCGAGGTGGAAGCGCCAGCGCGACGGGCGGGCCGCGACGCCAAGCGGATTTTTCCGCAGAAAAGGAGAAAACAGGGATATTTTCGAGAAAAGCCTATGGGAGGGTGACAAGTGTCCTTCCCATCTTTTTGACCAAGGAAAGGGTCTTATTTTAGGGCCAAGTCTTGGAAGACTTGGTCATTTCATCTTAGAACCCTCCTAAGAACTCCTCTCCCTTTCTCTCTAGATTTTTGAAGAAAACCTAGCCTAAGGAAAATTGTCGAGCGCGGCAAAGCAAGTGTTGGTAAACTTCAGGAAGCGCATGACGAGCCTGACGGAAAGGAGTTGAAGAAAAAGGGCTTTAGTGGCTAATCCAAAAGATAAAAGATTCTCTTCTCGAAATAGGTTATAATACTTGTTATAGTTGATATAGACCACGTGAATCATGTATTAAAGATTTGTAAGTACTATGGATTTTGGAAGGCTAGAAAGCCGTAAATGACATGTTTAGCCATTTGAAATTAAAGTACAAATTGGTCGTTATCTAAAATCGTCGATGTTATCTACTAGAGGATTGTAGTAGTTTTAATCGATTTCGACTTAATTACATGTCTTACTAAACAACTTGGATTGAAAAGAAATTGGAAAGAAGACCTTGTGTTGTTGTCCCTCAAATATGCCGAATTGACATTGTAGTTTAGACTAGTTTGAAATTGTGGGGCAGAATTTTACACGCCTCAGGCGTGTAATCCCCTATTGTTAACTACTTTGTCGAGCCTTAAATGTGGCGTGGTTGGTTACCAATTCGCCTTGAAAAAGGTGGCAAAGAGGTTGAAACAAAGGAAGTTGTCATTCAAATTTCCATAGAATAAGGGCTTTGCAATTAGAGTATTATACGTTAAAGCTAGAGCTAATAGACGATATGACCATTATAGGTGAAGTACTACGAGTAGCATATTCTACTTGAAGGGTGGAAAAGGCTAGCAAGAGTATAGTACCTTGGAACAGTGTTACTTGTCGATAATCGCCGCGAGGTATGTGATTCTTCCTATCCTCGAGCATGATTATTTATGAAAATATAGTGCGGTAGACGACGCTTGTTGAAGGAGTTTGATTTCCCTTTTTGTGCCTTGACTTGTTATGAAGTGTAAAGGGGTTGATTGTGTGGATAAGTAGTAAAATCTTATTCGTTAGTAATGGGTACTCGGTTGTTAAAGAAAAAGCCCTCTTGTTCTCATAAATGCTTATAGTTGTAATTGGTTGGTTTAAAACATAAAGTGTTATAATGACTTTATGGGAAGTTAGTTATAACGACTTTATGTAGGTAAAAGAATGGTTTGTTGATTTCAAAAGATAAGAGACTTGACTTATAATTGACCTAAATGGTGTTGAAAAGTGTGAAACCTCATTCGTGAGTAATGAGTACTTGGTCTTTAAAAGAATAAAGTTTTATTTGGTTTCTTGACATTCTAAAGTAAGGAGACTTAAAGGCTTTTTGAAGGTCATGTAACTTGATTTTGGGAAAAGAGAAGTAACTTGAGTTTAAAAGTATAAGTAACTTGTTTTCAAATATTGAACTCTTCTTGATGGAAAAATATAAGTGGCTTGGTTTTAAAAGGTAGGAGTACCTGATCTTAAAGGGGTTAGTTACTTGGGTTTTATTGGTATACTTGACGTTGTGTTAAAAGTGTTTAAAGTACTTGATTTAAACATGAACGTGTTTGGTGTTACGGATATTAGTATCGAGTTGTTTTTACGTAAGAAAAGAAGGAGATCTTGTTGAAAGAATTAAAGTATGTAGTACTTTGGGGGTTAAAAACCCGGACTTTGACATAAAATGAAAGTACCTTGAGTTGTGTGTAACTTGCCTATGCTTGTTGAGATAGCCTTTGTTGTGCAAGTGTTTGATTTTGTGCTACCGAGTCTCTCATGAGGTGGCTATCCGCTTTGATTGATGGACATACCGACACGTTGGCGCCCACGTATGCTTCCACCAGAGTGATATCTTGTTATTGTTTGGACATACCGACACGCCAGCGCCCACGCATGCTTCCACAGTGAGTATTATCTTGTTATTGTTTGGACATACCGACACGCCGTGGCCCACGTATGCTTCCACAATGAGTATTATCTTGTTATTTGTTTGGACATACCGACACGTCGGGCCCACGTATGCTTCCACTATGGGTGTCATCTTGTTATCTTCTTTCGACATACCGACACGTTGGACGGTCCACGTACGGGCCCACTAGACGGTTCCAGTGGCCATGCTTATACCGAGGTGAGATGCCGGGCACGCGCCATTGCGGGTTAAATTCCCGTTGTATTTGAGTGATGATTTTACGCACGAGTCCCCGACTTGATATGGTCGCTAATATATATAGTGTTCTGTAGTATGGCTAGCACACATGTCTCCTGTCTTATATAGACTGTTATGATTTCATTTACAATATTTTCGCCATACATACTTGGTACTTGCATCGACTTCTTCGGGCCGCGTTCACGCCGCAGTTGAGGTACATAGCTTGCGATCCGCACTCTTAGGATCGTTGTTCGCTTCCTGAAACTCCATATCTCCTAAGCTTGTCGTGGTACTGCCTCGAGTTGTAGATTTTTGTACATTCAGGGCATGGAGGGCCCCGTCCCGTCATTGTTATAAAATTCTGAGGTCCAGAGTAATCACAAGTGCAAGTTGTAAAAGATGTAGTTGTTCAAGTTTTCATTTATATACAGAAAGGTAATCGTTTTGGTTAGCCTGTTTTCTTATTTCACTGTTTATCTTTTATGAGTTTTATTTCACGATTTTCTCGATGTCAGACATTAGGGTGTCCGGTAAGACACTGGTCATGCCCGAGGTCGGGCCGTGACAGGGATACAGAGATCCAAAATATCCAAATCATGTATGCCTACTAAACAAGTCATTGTATGGTCTCAAACAGGCACCCAGGGCCTGGTATCAGCGGTTTGCAGATTTTGTATCATAAATGGGTTTTTCACACAGCCGTTCCGATAATTCACTTTTTATCTATCATCAGGGTAATCTTACCGCTTATCTTCTGTTGTATGTGGATGATATTATTCTGACAGCTTCTTTAGAATCCCTTCGCAAGAATATCATGTCTCAGCTTGGTTCAGAATTTGCTATGAAAGATCTTGGTCCATTACACTTCTTTCTAGGAATTGCTGTGACACGACATGCAGGTGGGCTCTTTCTCTCATAGAAGAAGTATGCATCTGAGATCGTGGAACGAGCTGGAATGGCATCTTGCAAACCTTCAGCGACACCGGTAGACACAAAGTCCAAATTAAGTGTCATCTCTAGCAAACCCTATGTTGATCCAACATTATACCGCAGCCTAGCAGACGCATTACAATATCTCACATTTACCAGAAGAACATACGCATGCCCTCAAACGCATTCATGCATAATCCGGAAGAACATACGCATGCCTCAAACGCATTAACGCTAGATATTGGAAGCATATAAAGTGCCTCAAGAATATGGATTACACTTTTACCCATCGTGCATCTCCCAACTTGTTACTTATACGCACGCATCGCAGTGTTGTCGCACACCGCACGCCCACATCCGATATCAGGTCTTCCTGATAATTTGGTTTCATGGTCTTCCAACAAGAACCCACAATATCGCGCTCCAAAGGTCTTGGCGAATACCGCATTGCCGCCAATGTTGTGTCCGACTACGCCGATTCAAATCTTTTACTAGAGCTTCATTGCTCAATTCCGAAAGCTACTTTGGTTTACTGTGACAACATTAGTGCGATATATCTCTCTGGAAATTCAATACATCATCAACGCACTAAACATATTGAGTCGATATCCATTTTGTCCGTGAAAAGTGGCTCATGGACAAGTCGAGTATTACATGTCCCAACGCGTCATCAAATCGTCGATATCTTCACAAAAGGGCTTCCGCTGATTTTATTTGAAGAATTTCGACGCCTCAAAGATTCGCCCTCCACTTCAATCATGAGTGTTAGAATAAATATTATTAATGCTTATTAATAATATTATTAATGTAAAGATTATAGTATGGTAGGTTGTAAAAGAATTAAATAGGAGATATTACTAGAATTAAATAGGAAATATTATTAATTAAATAAGTAATTAAATAGGAAGATATTAAGGAGAATATCACTCTTTATATTTATTGTATTACATGTATATATTCTTGTCATATTAGATGAATAAATATTAGATGAATAAAGATGAGAAAAAATGTTCTTTCAGTTTCCCATAAAAAAATTAATCTAATCTACCATATCATATTAAAAGAGGAGTTTCTTGGTTTGATTTGTCAGCTTTTTCTACTTTTTTTTTCTTCCCATGCAGTAGGTACATCGACAGTGTTCACAACCTTTTGTCTAGGCTAGACTGTCACTTGCCCTCTTGTATTTTGAAATAGGCGTAAGTTCAAAGTCTGGGAGGGTTCACTTGATTAGATATGAAGTTTGTTAGAATAATTTGAGTGATCTATTTGTTAACGAATGTTGATAGTTTTAAACTTTTAATAGCCAAGGATCCTAGCATACGCCTTTTGCTCATATATGTTAAAATTTGTTGTGTCCATGTATTTGATAATTTCGTGAATCATTTATTTTAAATCTGTATTTTTGTATTTCGACACTAATTCTTTTCTTTTCTTTGTTTTACATGAAATGCATTGAGAGCATATGAAGAGTCTCGATATGAGACTCAACATGACTACGACGAAAAAATAAAGATCCGTATCCATGTCTACATTCCCGACTTCAAAAATTTCAAAACAAATAGGGCGGGTTGACAATGTCATCCGCTTCAGTCGTCTCTCTTTATTCTTTAATTTTTATTTTCTTGTTATAATATATAATCTTGCATAAATATTGAAATGTGTAGAATATATAGACTTAGGATATTTAGAATAATTAGACTTTGAATAGATTAAAGGGATGGTAGCTTAAACAGAAACTTATTTTCATATCTCTAAAACATGCATTTTAATAATGCCTTACAAGTGCATATTTTCATAAAATTTTAATTTTATACACAACATATAATTTCCAAACAAATTACTTTTCATGCATTTTTAAAACGAACTTCATGCAAATTTATCAAATTATATATCTTTCAAGTAGTTATTTGTAACATCCTTTATTAACTCTAAAACTTTCCAAAACATACATGTTAGCACAATAATACAACCTAAGTTTGACCGGACAACCGTAAGTTAGCGGATTCTATAAGATGTTTAACATCTTTCCTTTAGAATAATAAAGAACTCTTACCTAATATCTTTTCAAATTTTGTAGACCATAAATTGGAGTTATTTTTTAAGCAGATTTTGTTAGAATAGATGTCCTAATTCATCTTTAAAATAATTAGGTGACGACTCCTTAAATAAATCTAGAAATCTCTCATATGTTGTACACCATTTTTTACTCCGGTTAAAATGATCATGTTGCTGGAAATAACCTTGTTTCATGGTATAGTCGTAAATAAAATTGTGTCTCACTTTCAATCGAACTGAATGTAGCAATGAAGTTGTTGCTCTCAATTAATATGGCTACGACACATGTTAGACGACTATGAATTTACTAGCAACATTTTGATTTTGTACTGTGATAATTTGAGTGCTATAAATATTTCCAAAAAATCCAATTCAATACTCACGTACAAAATATATTGATATTAGACATCACTTTTTAAGAGATTTAGTTGAAAAACAGCTAGTTCAAATTGAACATGTTGACACTCATTATCAACTAGTCGATATTTTTATAAAAGTTGACCTCGAGAGATTTTCTAGTTTGAAAAATCTCTTGGTCTTTGTAATCTCTAAAAGGCATTTTTGGTGATTGTTTGAAATGTTGTCTAATATTTCGTGACATTTACCTATGTTATATCACTAATCGACATTATTGTTGTATGGTGCATAACCTTTGGTCACACAAGGATGATCCTTCAATAAGAATATGTTATCAAAGTGATATTATTCTCCACGATGATATAAATATATATCATAAAAAAGGAGTATCAAAATAAGGCAAAGTCCTTACAAATATGTGGCAACTGTGAAAAATGGGCAAAACCCGTGAAAATATATCGTTTCTATTCTATAGGAGTATCGAGTGCTTCAAAAGAGATTTGAGAATACCATAAAAGTATTCTTATTTTTGACACGCAAAACTCTTTTATATGTGTTATATGATTAGACCAAGAACACTATGAGAAAATATTACATTGGTCCAGTGGTCAAACTCATAAAGTGGATATAAAATGTGTCTTGGTTTGTTGCCAACCAAAATTCTTGTGGATCAAAATACTTTCATGCCCAAAATGTTGCTAACATTGATGTTGACATTTTTAGAATGTGATGTGTTAGGATGTTGTTCTTATCTGATTTTTAAAATATTAGATTTTACTTTCTATTATATGCCTTGTTTAATGTAATTTCAGATTTTAAAATGATAAGATTAAATCTTATTCCTACCGTGTTGCTTATCTTTTATCCCAATATTTTAGGTGTAAGTTATTGTGTAAAATTGAAACACCTAAAAATAAGGGATTGTTGTTGCTAAGAAAATGTTTGTCATGTAAATAAATATTTCTCTTATTTGCTATTATTTTATCATTTCTGACTTTCCCATAAAAATAAAGAAGAAGAAAAAATCACATCGGGTATACATTTACCTACCCGATGGAATCACCAAATCAAACTCCAATCTCTATCAGAAACTCTAGCTTCTCAAAATCCTCTCCTAAATGTTCACCAATGGAAACATCACCAATGTAGAACAAATGTCATCCAACATCCACTCCAACACTTCAATGAGCACAAACCCTCCAATAAATACGAAGGCTTCCGAGCACAATGATCCCCAATAAGCAGAACAACCATCCTCTTTCTCCAATCTCCCAGAAAACCCATATACAATAATAGTATTTAAAGGTTTTGATGAATCTTTAGATATTAGTTATCGTGGAGATGATAATAACTCTATAGATATTGATGAAACTGTTGATTTTTCATCTTTGGGTAAAAGACTAAGGTCATCTACCTTCCCTACTCTCCGATCGAGTAGAGTTTTTGAGAAAATAGTCCAAGAAGGACCGAGTAACAAAAGGTTTAGATATTATCTATACCCTCTTACTCGAGCAGTGCAAGTGAACATACGGACTATGTGCTTTCAACAGAGGAGAGTAGAGAAGAACCATCTGCTTCAATGCAGCCAAATGTGCCTCAAGAAAGAAAAATCCCAGACGACACTCATTTAAAATATTTTTTTCCAAAGGGAGTTCCCAGACCTGCAAAGTCGAGTGCTACTCCAAATGTTGCCACTGATGTCATAACATCTCAGAAAATATTTCAGCCAACATCGGAAGAATCATAAGCTACAACATTCTCCAGCAGTATCGAATTCACTGATTCAGACTTTAAGGCATCTGCTTACTCAGATAAATTCTATTCTAAAACTAACTATGATATGAGGGATTGTTACAAGAATAGAGTAATCAGGCAGAGAAATTAATAAATATTGCTTCTTGTACTGAATATAGAGTGGTAAAATTCTTAAAGGACAGACAACTCCTAGGATCTATCACTGAAAAAGGATCATATGTTGATAATGTAGTAAAGTTTTTTTATGCTAATCTGAGCCCTGTTATAAATAAGACCTCCTCAAAGAAATTTGGGAAGGTATATCTCTACAACAAGGTATATCTGTTTACGTCTTCTATTATAAATCAATATATGAGACTAGATGCTGGAGATAATGTTAGAGAAGTAGAACATGTCCTAGACAATAGGGATGGAGTGATTGAATATCTCACTAGAGGTATGATGAAGAAGTGGATCCCTAGATGTCCAGCCTCCAAACTAACAACCCTGTTTTCAACCCTCCACAAAATTGCTATTCACAATTGTCTTCCTTCAATGAATGAGACAATTGTTACATCTGAATAAGCCAACCTATTGTATACAATTGGGAAAGGTTTGAAAGTTGATTTGAAAAAAATGATATTTCATCAAATTTCCAACTTGGTTGAGAAAGAATCAACTTCAATCCTTCATTTTCCCTCTTTGATCTACAAAGTATTAACCACCCAAGGCTTTGAGCCTAAGAAAGAAGACACTTTAGGGAAGCCTCCTGAGTTTTACACTATAAACAAAACAATTTTGAAGAGCAAGGATAGAGTCATCGACTTGCTCTGGAAGAATGAAGCTGAAAGTGAAAATGTTGCCAGAAATGTCACCAACATTCTGGCAACACTAGTTCAGGACAGTCTACATTGTCTACAGAATGGCTTGTGGATCAAATTGGAAAACTTAACCAATAAATTTCTGAGGTTGATGCTGCAAGAAATACCCTGATACAAGCTAGAGATCATTTCATGATGCTACTTTCTTCACAAAAAAAGGGATATGATGCTGATGCAGTGGGAGGAAACTAAAGGTCAAGGTTAAAGCGTGTTGGTCAGAGGAAGTTGAAGTTCATTATGCAAAGAGTAAAGTCATTGGAAGTCGCTATATGATGGGTAAGGAAGGAGTTATTGTTATTGCTATTGTCGATGTTGTATGAGGATCTTTAGTGGATTGATATTTGTTGACAATGAATAGTTCTATTTGTGGTTTTTATATATTGGATGATATGTGATATGTGTGATCATATTTTTTCTTTTCTAATCCTATGAATTGGTATACACATATTTGCTTGTATGCCATCACAGGTTAAGGGGAGTATGATCTTGAAATTATTAATATGTTGGATAACATTTGTGACAACATTCTAAGTCAACTTTACATTTTAATGAGTTTTGTGAAGAAAGGCAAAAAAAGGAGATTGTTAATGTTGGATTTGGTGTTGTGACATTTGACCCAATATATTTTCTCAAGTATTGATATGAATGTGTAAGTATGTTGAGACAAATGTTGCACAACATTCAGACCAACATTTTCTGAACAGATTTTGACTTACTTCACGCGATGCAGTAATATTTGTGCAAATATTACTATGAAGTAAAATGTTAATTGGCAAGGTAAAAAGGAGCTGGTAAAAAATGTGTGAGGACTAAGTCAAAAGTTGTTGCTTGTCGTGAGGATCAAGCCAAAGCTGTTGAGATTATTACTCCATGATCTTCTCCAACCAATCCCACCAGCAGTCCACCTTTCCCTCAACTTCCACAACCGATCGATGAGCAATTCAAGGAAGACTTTCTACTATAAATAGAGAGGCTACTGCAGAGAATCTACATCCAGAATCAGAAAGTAAAAATACCAAGAGAGCTCTAGAGATTTCATCTCTGAAATCTGGACCATCAGTGTTGCCCGAGTGTGTTGACAACATTCTGTCCAACATTACAATTGTTGTTTAGATTCTAGATTAGTTTTGTATGGAGTGATTGTAATGAAATGTTTGTCTATGTCTACTTAGTTAGATTTTTCAGGCAGAAGTCATATGTCATTTCTACTTTTAATTTCTTTCCGTTTTATCTTGTAAATCTGTAAAAAAAAGAAATTTATATTTTTGTATATAATATATATATATAATATATTTGGTCATTGACCATCATAAGTTATATTATATATATAACTTATGAATTTAAAATATTTGTGTTCTTTAAATTTTCACTTCATGTACTCTTCAAAGTTTTCTGTTTTTCTAAATCGTTATTACTGGTGTCGGACGACATAATTTTCGACATTCAGAAACAGAATTGACATTCGAGTTTATTTTATTCTATTTTAATTGTTCCATATCCCCTTCAAGGTTAAAAATTATTTCATTAACTATAAGGCTTTAAATAGCAGCATAAATAAAGCATTTCACTCTTCCTACAATTAAAACATCAGTCTTACTATATCTAAAAGCTGAATACTCTAGTAAATCAAAAATTAGAATCCTCCTATAATTAGATAATTAATTATTCTAGTAGATACACCATTCAACACCATAATCGACTTCTTGACTGATCACAACTTTAGCTCAAACTCAATGTGTGTCTATATATATAAATTAAAAAAATCAGAAGATATGCCTTTCAGAACTAATATATTCACTAGCTCTAACTTCTAATCCCATACGACGATCATAATAGAACTAGTACATACGTGGTCAACAAATACCAAATCAGTATTTAGAGTTTGGTTGAGAGAAGATTTGATGGAGATCGACAAACAAACGGCTCAATAAGTTTTATTCTTTCCACCGACCCTTCAATTGTGGGGGCTAGCTCACTCTGTCCCTCTTCTCCTCTACTAAAACCATATTATATACTCCTATTCATGTATTCAAGACATCCCTTTTTAAAAAACCTCCCCTTCCCCCCTAGTTTACTACCCATAGTCCGTGCCTTCGTGGGTGGTTGACCAAAGCTGTAATGAATTATAGCAACTCCCAAGCAACTAACTAGATATACGAAGAAAAACACAACGAAACTTTCCTCATCAAAAAGCTTAAGGGGTTAGAAAAAACATACTTTTAATGTTTAATTATATTTTCAACACGTCTCCTCACGTATGAGTTTGGTTTTTTTCATGAATTAAGCACGTGCATATTCTTTTTTATCATGGGTGACGGTGAGATTCGATCCCAGGACTTCTGTCCAGTGATAGATTCAGAATTTTCACTAAGATTCAAAAATAAAAATATAGTACCTAGAATTTGACTTGAACCTCCAGATGAATTTTGAAACCTCTAAACCATTGAGTCAACTTCTACTCTTGTGTTCAAGGGATTCAAAATTTATATATGTACATAAAAATACTTTATATATAATGTGTAAATTTTTGTCAAGGGAGTTCGGTGTACACCCTCTCGCCCTTAGATATGCATTGTCTTTGTCTTCTTTGATATCATGTTAAAGTGTGTGATCATCTTATCTAAACGATTAAGTTGTCGATATCAAGTTGTCAAAAGAGAATATCCTTTAATACTTAATTATATTCTCAATAATATGAATGCATATATAAGTTTCGGGGGAAAAACTTTATTTTACCTCACACAATTAATATTATTTGTGTGAGGATTATTTTTGTTGGACTCAAATCTTACTCTCCACAGCATTTGAGTCAGTTAACTTGTGATATAAGAAAAAGTTTCACACAACAAATATGAATTGCGTGAGGCAAAAAATAAATTTGTTCGCTTCATGCTATCTAATCTGGTATGCGCGAGTCGTCAGGGTCCCGCCTCCCGTGCTTACCGCTTTTTTGATTGTTTTTTTTTTTATGTAAATGCAAATATTATTACTAATAACTAAAAAGGAAGTGGCTACAATCAATCATCGAGGTATCTCAAGCCTCAACGTAATGCAAACAAGAAGTGATAGAGGGGGGTGGTCACTCAAAAGGTGCCATTACAAGAGGGGATAAAATCATAGAGAACTCTATAAGATGTTGTTTTGATTCTTGCAATGACCACTTCTACCGGAAAGCTTGTGCCTTCAAAGAGCATTGTGTTTCTTGCCCTCCAAATCTCATAAACCATTATGCAAAAAGTAAGCAAAATAGCTTTGGCTCGGATGCTTGTCCGCTGTTCTTTTCTTAATCCATTTAAGGAGCTTTCAATAGTTGTCATCTCTCTTTAATACCCAACCAATCTTTTATGCTCTTCCAAATCATGTTTGTATAGGCGCAAAGAAGAGGTGTTCCCTTGTTTCATCAGCTTGCTTGCAGAACCCGCAAGATTTATCCTCCAAGTTGAGAAATGATAAAGTATCCTTTGTAGCTAACCGCTTTCTGCAAATCAGCCACATATTAAAAGAGAACGTGTTGGGTTAATCACCAGTTTTAGATTAATTAATGCATGTCCTGCAATTGGAAGCCACCGAAAGGGATACACTTTATTAGCAACTACTTCTTATAACTTAATTACACGGACCATGTTGAAAGTATATGTATGTCCTAGAGACAATTAGTATTATGACACATATATTTTAGACAATTAGTATTATGACACATATATTTTAGACAATTAGTATTATGACACATATATTTTAGACAATTAGTATTATGACACATATATTTTATCCACATTCATATTTATATATTGATGATGATTAATATTATGACATTTGCATTTGTTAAATTATTAGTTGATTGTTTATAATATTCTATAAATGCATCCCTAGAGGTTACGTGGTTATTAATAGAGTGAAAATTAATATCATAGTGTGACGCTCTTAAACCGTCTCGACTAATGATCATCGAGATTGAGATATCGGTGATATGTTATACGTCGACATGTGGTATGCATCATATCCTTTGCGATGTAGTATGTCTCACTTGCTAAGAGTTATGACAACTCGTGATGGACACATGGATACTTGTTGGAGTATTGGTATACCCTGCTGATGTAGTGTTTTGTTAGATGTCAATAATGTCATCGGTGTGTGGGAGATAGTAGTCCTTAGACTTGAGGTCGATATCACCTTATTCACAGAGTAATGTACTTTGATCCTGTCCTAAGCTCAAATGTCTTATAGGTTGAGACGCTGCTTGTTTTGGGTACGTTACAAAGTGGATTAAAGGTGAGTATTGAGCAAAGATTAGAATTCATTCCTCGAATGCATCTTCGAGAGAGCACTCAGATTCTCATAAGATATTAGGTTGACTAAGTCGTTGGCCAACGCAATGGACATGTCTTTGATATGGTCCTGTTGTCAACTAATATAGATGAGTTATTATGATCAAGCCATTTGGATAGACACTTGACAAATCCTAAGCTTGATTGAGTGTGTCGTGAATGAAAGGATTTTATCTTCCCGCATAGAGGTTCAGTTCACATGCTTCGTGTAGCTAAACTTTACATATTGAGGTTCGTCTTAGAAATGTCAGAATTGTCGGCGGAGGACTCTGCTGAGTATGCAACTTTCGACAAGCCTGCTTACGAGTAACATTATAGGGATGCCACTTCTGTTCAATGCTTAATGTTGTCTTATATGTCACCACCATTGCAAAGACAACATGAAACTATGAGACCCAACGAAATGTTAGTCCATTTGAGGAGTCTTTATGATTCACAGAGTCAGGAAAAAGAGTATGACCTGCTCATAGAACTTTTCAAGTGTAGGCTAAATGAAGGGGGTCAAGTTTCACCTCATGTGTTGAGGATAATTGAGTTGATTGAGAGGTTGGCCTCCATAGATATAAAGTTTCAAGACAGAGTCTCCACCACCCTCATTCTCCACTCCCTTCCACGGTCGTTGAGAGTTTCATTATCAACTACAATATGAATGGAACTAAGGCAACATTGCCAGAACTACACAATATGTTGAAGACCTTTGAATCTTCAATCTCCAGGGGTAAAGTTGTCCTCATGGTAGGGTCTTCTTCTCAGCCAAAACTGAAAGGTAAGGGACAAAAGAAGAAGAATGGCAAAGTTGTCACTGCGCCCGCAGCAATGAAGCCCCAGAGAGGGGTGAAAAAGAAGAAGGTGCTTCCAGCAAAGGATGTGTGCAGAAACTGCAATAGGAAGGGGCACTGGAAATTTTGAGTGCACTGCTCCAGGAGGAGGCAGAGCACCTAGTGCTCCGGCACCTAGCGGACAAGGTATGTTTGTAATTGAAATTTATCTATCTATAAATTATTCTTACTCCTGGGTATTTGATACCGCTTGTGGCACACACATTTGTACAAATGTACATGGGCTAACTGATAGCAGGAAGGTCGGGCCTCGAGAGGTGGACCTGCGCGTCTGAAACGGAGCACGAGTTGCTACTGAGCGCGTGGGAACTTATAGGATAGATTTACCTTCCGGCAATGTTTTGATGTTAAACAATTGTTATTATGTTCCTTCTTTAACAAGGAACATTATTTACATTCATGTACTTGATTCAGAGGGTTTTTCCTCAAACAATTCTAATGGCAATATGGTTTTGACTTTAGATAATGTTGTGTATGGAATTGCGCCTCTTGTGAATGGATTGTATACATTAAACTGCCACAGGAAAATTTTCAATGTACAAAATAAAAGAGCTAAGTTAATGAAAGAAATTCTACCTACTTGTGACATTGCAGACTTGATCATATAAATCAAACAAGGATAGAACGATTGAGGAAATTAAATTACCTCGAACCATTTGACTTACAATCTTATGATAACTGTGAATCCTGTTTGAAGGGTAAGATGACCATTAAACCTTTTTTTGTAAAGGGGATCCGTGCCAAGGAGGTGCTTGAGTTGGTACATACGGACGTATGTGGACCATTTCCAACTCAAGCCAGAGAAGGTTTCTCGTACTTCATCACTTTCATAGATGACTTATCAAGGTATGGTTTTGTGTATCTTATGAGATACAAATCCGAGGCCTTCGAGATGTTTAGGGAGTTTAAGTGTGAAGTTGAGAAACAGCTCTCAAAGAGTATCAAGACTCTCCGATCTGATCGAGGGGTGTATACTTGAATAAAGAATTTCTCGACTACTTAAAGCTTCATGGAGTTCATTCCGGATAGACACCTCCTGGAACACCACAGATGAATGGTGTTGCCGAGAGGAGAAACCGAACCTTACTTGATATGGTTCGTTCCATGATGAGTTTTCAGCTCTTCCTACATACCTTTGGGATACGCTATACAAACCTCGATATATGTTCTTAACAGAGTTCCATTTAAATCAGTAGAAAAGACACCATATGAAATATGGTGTGGCAAGATGTCATCACTTAGACACATGAGGCCTGGGGGCGTCCTGCATATGTCAAGAAGTTGATCACTGATAAGTTAGAGTCTAGAAGTGAGAAATGTTACTTTGTTGGGTATCCAAAGAAAACTAAAGGATACTACTTCTATCTTCCTAGAGAACATAAGATAATTGTTTCCAGGAACATAACTTTCCTTGAAAAAAAAGATGTCCACAAGGAAGAGGATTGAAGAAATTCAAGAGCAAAGTAACATAGAGGTTGAAAACTTGCCGAGTGAACAAGGCAAGAATTCAGTGGGAGCTTATGGCGAAAATTGGGTATTTTGGATACGCCCTTCGGCTAGTGGGAGTGCTACGAGGAATAATGCAGAAATGCAAGATCCTCTGGTGCAAACCTTGGGAGCAAGTGCAGGGACTGCACCTGTTCCCACTCAGAAAAGACATGAAAATGATATTCCTGAAAGCTCCAATGTTGGTGGATCAACCAACACACATGAACCTTCTCACAGTCATAACATACCTGAAACTGGACTGCCAGACACTCAACTCCTTAGTATGTTAGAAGTCATCGTCCTCCGGAAAGACTAAATATACTTGTGGAAACACAAAATGAGTTAGATATTCCAGATGACAATGAGCCTACAACCTATAACGAAGCAATGCTAGACATTGATTCGAAGAGATGGAAAGAATCCATGAAATCCGAAATGAATCTATGTATATCAATAAGTGTGGAACTCGGTTGATTTGTCGAGTAGGGTTAAACCCATAGGATGCAAATGGGTCTTCAAGAAGAAGATTGATGCATCAGGAAAGATTCAGACTTATAAAGCTAGACTAGTGGCTAAAGGTTTTACTCAGCGTTCCGGAATGGATTATGATGAGACTTTTTCACCTGTTTCTAAGATTAAGTCTATTCAGATTTTGCTTGTGATAGCTGCACATTATGACTATGACATTTGACAGATGGACATCAAGACTGCATTCCTCAATGGTGATCTAGTTGAGGAAGTGTATATGAAACAACCCGAGGGTTTTTCATGTGATTCCAGACCAAATATTGTGTTCAGGCTACAGAAGTTCATTTATGGACTTAAGCAAGCCTCTAGGAGTTGGAACATTTGCTTTGACAAAGTTATCAAGTCATTTGATTTCGTCAGAAGCAAAAAGGATCCCTGTGTTTATTTTAAACGCATGGATGATGACATTCTCTTCATTATTATATATGTTGATGACATATTGATAATGAGAGACAATAGGGCCCTTATGCAGTCAGTTAAAGAATTGGTTGTCCAAGACCTTCATGATGAAGGAATTGGGTGAAGCCTGCTACATTCTGGGAATTAGGATCTATAGAGATAGACCTAACAGATTGTTGGGGCTGTCACAGTCAGTCTACATAGATAAAGTGCTTAGACGATTTTCAATGAAAAATACAAGAAAGACGGTATTCCAATGGGTCAAGGCATCAAGTTATCAAAGAAGGGCTGCCCTTCTAGTGTTATAGAACTTGAGCGCATGAAGAGGATCCCGTACGCTTCGGCTATAGAATCTATCATGTATGCCATGACCTGTACTAGGCCATATGTGGCCTTTGCATAGTATCACTTGCAAGTCCCATCAGAATCCTGGTGAGGAACACTGGAAGGCAGTCAAGAGTATTCTCAAGTACCTCAGGCGTACTAAAGATTACTTCTTAGTCTATGGTGGAGTTAATGAGTTGGTTGTCACTTGGTATACCGATGCTAGTTTCAAGACAGATGTTGATGATTTCAAATCTCAGTCTGGTTACACGTACATTTTCAACGGAGGAGCAGTGAGCTGGAAGAGTTCCAAATAGGCTACCATCGCAGACTGACCATCAAGCGAGTACATTGCTGGAGCGGAAGCTTCTAAGGAAGTTGTCGCGATTTCTGAGTTCCTGAAGGAGCTAGGGGTTGTTCCGAGTGCTAGTTGTCCAATAACCATTTATTGTGACAACACTGGTTCCATTGCACATGCAAAGGAACCAAGATCAACGAACAAAAATAAGCATGTACCGAGAAAGTACCACAACCTGAGAGACATTGTGGAATCCGAAGATATCAAGATAGATTATATTCCCACAGACAATAATCTTGCAGACCCGTTTACTAAATCATTAAGCTTGGTTAAGCATAATGGTCATTTTGAGAACATGGGTATTAGATATGTTGGTGATTGGCTCTAGGCCAAGTGGGAGATTGAAAGTATATGTATGTCCTAGAGACAATCTGTATTAGGACACATGTACTTTATACACATTCATATTTATTTATTGATGATGATTAATATTATGATAGTTGCATTTGTTGAATTATTAGTTGATTGTTTATAATATTCTATAAATGCATCCCTAGAGGTTACGTGGTTATTAATGGAGTGAGAATTAATATCATAGTGTGACGCTCTTAAACCGCCTCGACTAATGATCATCGAGATTGGGATATCGGTGATATGTTATACGTCGACATGTGGTCTGCATCATATCATTTGCGATGTAGTATGTCTCACTTGCTACGAGTTATGACAACTCGTGATGGACACATGGATACTTGTTGAAGTATTGGTATACCCTGCTGATGTACTGTTTTGTTATATGTCTATAATGTCATCGGTGTGTGGGAGATAGTAGTCCTTAGACTAGAGGTCGATATCATCTTATTCACGGAGTAATGTACTTTGATCCTGTCCTAAGCTCAAATGCCTTATAGGTTGATACGCGACTTGTTTTTGGTACGTTACGAAGTGGATTAAAGGTGGCTATTGAGCAAAGATTAAAATTCATTCCTCGAATGCATCTTCGAGAGAGCACTCAGATTCTCATAAGATATTAGGTTGACTAAGTCGTTGGCCAACGCAGTGGACATGTCTTTGATATGGTCCTGTTGTTAACTAATATAGATTAGTTATTATGATCAAGCCATTTGGATAGACACTTGACAAATCCTAAGCTTGATTGAGTGTGTCGTGAATGAAAGGATTTAACTTCCCGCATAGAGGTTCAGTTCACGTGCTTCGTGTAGCTAAACTTTACATATTGAGGTTCGTCTTTCGACGCTGTCTAGGAGTTATGTGAAGATCCTAATGATATTAGTGTCAATATGTAGGGGCCTGAAGGGTAAACACTAAGTCAAATGTTCCGTTGATTGAATGATGTAATTGAAGAGATAATATATATATATATATGTTCGGTTGATAATCGGGACATTAGAAATGGGAAAAGGGTGCAGAAAATTGGACAGGACCGCGGTACCAGAAGCACGTGGAGGCACCGTGGTGCCACCTCATGGAACCGTGGTACCGGCGCGTGTTTTGGCCGTCCGAATTTCGATCCAGTTTGAATTTTGCTGGGCCTGGCCCACGAAAACCCTATGGCTCCTATTTTGTCCTATAAATAGGAGGCCTCTCTTCCCATTTCACTACACCATATCTAAGAGAGATTATCTCTTCTAAAACTCTGTAGAAATTCCTAGCATTTCTAAAGATAGAAATTACATCAAAGTTCTAAGAACTTAGAGCTTGCAAATCAAGGGACTTTTGAGTGTGCACCCAGGACTACACAAAGTAACAAGTTTTCAACTGCTTGGCTGATTGTTTCAAAATGTAAGTCTTCGTTCGAAGTATTACATTTACTTGTGTTTAATTTTACATTACATATCATACTTCAGTTTGACCATCATCGAGTTTGAAACATAAATTTTCAAATTCCGCTGCGTGTACGAACCCGACGCAAACGCCTGCACATGCATCATTCATTTTAATTTAGTTTTGTTCAAGAGTTTTATGTTTTAATTTGTGCGACAATAACTTATATGTTAATATATATATATATATATATGACCAAGTCAAGTTGATCTGTGATGATATAAATGTAATTCTTGATAGCCTAAAAATAGTGCAATATCCGCATATTACTAATTTTAAATTATTCTAATAGTATAAAAATTATTTATAAAATTAATATAAATAACTTAAATCATCTCTGCAAAGTGAAGTATCAATTATAAGCAAAGTAATAAACTCCGATCAATAGCCTCAAAAGTAGCTCATCTAGAAAGTTGTAGGAAAGTTCATACCAGTACCCTAGTAGCTAGCTAGTGGTTAGTAGTAGTACTTAACTAAGCATGTGATGAAAAATCTAGATTACGCAAAGTAAACCCTACATTTGGATAAAGCAAAAGGAGAATGATAGTGAATTTCGATGGAATGAATAAGACAAACCCTATTAAAAAAATTACAACAAGCTTTTCGCAAACCAACACCTCGTGTAATAATTTAAAGTTAATAATTCTATTCACGTGATATCATTTGATTTAATAGAAAAAAATTAAAAGGAAGAAAATAAATTTTAAATAAATGTATGGCTATAAATTATTTCATTAAGTATAAAAGGAAAATTTTAAAGTTAAGATGTTTCTAATTAGATAAAAGCGACATTTTTTTGGAAAAAATAAAAAAAATGTAAGATTTTATTAATCTCCCTTGGGGAGTCTTTTTCATTAATACAATGTATATCTAGGGTGTACACATTCTAATACACTCCCTCAGTCTGAGCGGGAGGAGACCGAATGCTAAGACTGGATCTGAAGTAAATAAATAGATGTATATGAAGGTCTTTTGTGAATATATCTGCATATTGATAAGAAGATGACACATGCAATACCTTGACATGACCGAGTGCAACCTTCTCACGAACAAAGTGGATGTCCGCTTCAATATGTTTGGTTCGCTGATGCTGAACCGGATTATGAGATAGATAAATGGCGGATATGTTATCACAATAAACCAAAGACGCCTTACACAACAGACACTGAAGCTCTAAAAGAAGATTTCGGAGCCAACAGATCTCAACAACATCATTAGCAACACCTCTATACTATGCTTCTGTACTCAAACAGGATAATGTGGCCTGTCTCTTGGCAGACCAACAAATGAGATTATCCCCCAAGAATACACAATAGCCTGAGGTGGATCGTCGTGTGTTCGTACATCCTGCCCAATCAGCATCCGTATATGACAACAACATGATCGGTGCTGAGGGGTATAAATGCAGTTCATATTCAAATGTGCCCTTAACGTATTGAATGATACATTTAAGGGCAGTAAAATGACTCTCCCTGGGGGCATGCATGAATAAACATACATGCTGAACAACATAAGCTATATTAGGCCTCGTGAAAGTAAGGTACTGTAGCGCACCTGCAAGACTCTGGTAGAGAGTGAGATCTGACACTGGATCACCATCCAAATCACTAAGCTTTGATTTAGAGTCAACTGGAGTAGACGTAATTTTGCAATTTTCCATTTTAGCCTAGTACACACTCTCCTTGGCATACTAACGCTGACAAAGAAACATAGTATCTGCAGATCTAGTCACTAAAATCCCTAAAAAATAACTCGACTTTTCTAAGTCAGTCATAACAAATTATGTTTTGAGCAACACAATGATCTCATTTTTCAACAACTCAGATGAGGCAGCAAGCACAATATCATTCACATACAATAATAAATATGCAATGCTACAACCTCTATGAAAAATAAATAGAGAATTATCACACTTGCTGCATACAACCCAATCTGCATGATGTACTGTGAAAATCGATCATACCACGCTCTAGGGGCCTGTTTCAACAGGACTACAGACCTCTAGGAATGTAAACAACTATGGCGGGACAGGGCCCCGCCATACCCTGAATGTACATAAAGATACAAATGACAGGGAGATCATACCCAAACGATAAGCCTCCGGAGAAACGGGGCTTTCCCAAAAGCAGAAACGGTGATCCTAGGAGCGGGGATCAACAACAGGAGTACCTCTACCTGCGGCATGAACGCACTCCGGCGAAGGTCGATCTGGGTACCAAGTATGTGAAACTGTAAAGTACTTAAATGAAATCATATCATTTTAAAACCAATTTTACAAATACGTACGAAACAACCAATATAACCGCACATAGTGCCACAGCATAACCAAGAGCAAAATAGATATAACATAACTGGTCTTTTCTAGGCCGTTAATGATCGAAGCAAGGCCATTCGCCCATAGTATCATTATGCGAGCCTAATCCTGGAACTCCGCATCGCGTAGGCCACGTAGGCGCGTGAGGTATTGCTCGCATCGGGGTAGCTAACGCGGCATCATCCTCGACCCCAAGTCCGTAGTCACTGGACGCGTAAGGTATTCTCGCGTCGTAACACACGGGTGATCAATCCTCGAACTCCGCGACTCCGCATAGGTCGCGTGGACCGCATGAGGTATTCCTCGCAACGAGTGGCAAATCCTCGGCATCATAACAAGTCGGAGGTATGTGATATAATACGATCTGACGGGCTTATCGTTTAACAACGTAAGCACAACAAGAATAACCCCTTACACAAACATCACAAGACACTAACACACGTAGCATCATAACATGTTTACTTATCAAACCAATCACGACCCGACCGGGCGCGATCGTGCCTACCCGGGCACCCTAGTGATACAACATCGAGAGAAAATCAGCGGAAATAAAAACTTACATGAAACAAGATATACAATAAGAAAATAGGCTAACTAAAACGGTCACCTTTCGCATATATATATAAATGATTAAACACGACGATTACATCCTTTTTACAAACCCCGCCCACAACATTTACAGACCTCTAAGAGTTTTTATAACAACTATGACATGGGGCCTCGCCATACCACAGATGTACAATAACCTACAAACTCGTGGAAACATACCAAAAGATAAGCCTCCTGGAAAGCGGAGCTTCCCAATCTGTTGACGTGATCCTAAGAGCGAGGATCAACAATGATGTACCTCTACTGCGGCGTGAAACGCAGCCCGAGAGTCGGTCTGCAAGTACCAAATATGTGGCGAAAAATATTGTAAATGAAACCATAACGATCTATATAAAGCAGAGACATGTATGATAACCAAACTACGATCACAATATATATTAGCGATCGTGTCAAGTCGTGGACTCACGCCGTAAAGTCATCACTCAAATATAACCCGAATTTAACGCAAGACGCCGCATGCCGGCGATCTTACCTCGGTATAAGCATGGCCATGGAACCATCCTAATGGAAGATACAGTGGGCCACCCATCGTGTCGGTATGTCGAAAGGAAATAACAAGATAACAATCATAATGGAAGCGTACTCGTGGGCACCCATCGTGTCGGTATGTCCAAAGCAAATAACAAGATAACACTCACAATGGAAGCGTACCGTGGGCCACCCATCGATGTCGGTATGTCCAGAAATAACAAGATAACAATCGTAATAGAAGCATACTCGTGGGCCACCCATCGTGTCAGTATGTCCAAAGCAAATAACAAGATAACGCTCCTAATGGAAGCATATCCGTGGGCCACCCATCGTGTCAGTATGTCCAAAAGGATCGATATAGTGGAAGCATACCCGTGGGCCACCCATCGTGTCGATGTCCATCAATCAACGGATAGCGCCCTCGGCGAGAGCCAGCGGTACGCAATACAACACTTGCACAACAAAGGCTATCACCACAAGCATAGGCAAGTTCAACATACTCATAGACTTTCATTTTATTACAACAAATCCGGATTTTAACCCCAAGGTACTACGTATATAAATTCTTTCAAAAAGATCTATTTCTTTTACAAAGGTCACACGATACCCGTAGTATCAAAATAGAGTAACTATCTTTTTAAGTAAACCAAAACAATTTCCATACTTTCTTTTTAAACCAAATCACTTCTCCCTTTAAAGTCATGTTACCATTTTAAATCCAAATAATAAAACCATCCTTTTGTTTTCATAAAGTAGTTATAACTAACTTCCCATAAAGCTATTATAACACTTTATGTTTTAAACCAATTTAAGACAAAACCATGTCTTTCTTTTAAACCAAAACACTTCAAATTCTCAAGTCTCTTTTCTTTTAGAAATCAAGTCCCTTACTGTGGAATTTAAGAAAATCAATACTTGTTATTAATGATCTTATTAAAGCAGCCATGATATAGGAAATGTAATACAATTTTGTCTTATCTTAGCTTCTATGCAGATAGAGGTTTCTACTGGTTTTAATATAATTAATTATTCAATACATTTTCCTTTATTAACGCTGTAGTGGTTTGGTCGATACTTATTCTCATTTCCGAAATCAATATAACTTATTCCTTTTAAAACCCAATTACCCATTTCTCATAAAAGCGGGTTCACAACTTTTTAACACAAACCAAGTCCTTAATATTTCACATCAAGTCATTTATAAGTCAAGTCTCTTATCTTTTAAAAACCACAAACCATTTCTTTACCTACATAAAGTTGTTATAACAAACTTCCCATAAAGTCGTTATAACACTTTATGTATTAATCCAACCAAATTTGTTTAGCACACTTACGTCTACCGTACTACATAGTTCACATAATCATGCTAGAAAAGATAGGAAGAGGTTCACATACCTCGCGACGATTATCGACAAAAAGCAAAAGCTCCAATCAGTAACTGCTAGCCTTTTCCACTCTTTAAGTAGAATACGATAATCGTAGTATCTCAAACTATAAAGGCCACAAAACGTCTATCGCCTTCTCGATCTCTTGTAGAACAATTCTAAGTACAAGGTTCCTTATTCTACGGAAAAATTCAAAGACTCCTCCACGTAACCCCATAAATCTCCTCCTCAAACAAGGCCCGCTACCAAGCCAACAACTCCTAGGGGGGTTACACGTCTAACCGGACGTGTACAACACTGCCCCACAATAATACTACAAGTCTACTGTAAATACAGTTCAATTCTTTATAAACATCCTTCCAATATATCTTATACACAATTCTAAACTACAATAATATGTAATATCCAATTCTGATAGAGGACGTAGATCATTACCTCGATAAGCCCAAAATTATCCAAGATTATAAGTCGATCTGAGCAACGTTTAGCTCCATTCCTTACGCTCAACCCGCTCCAAGCAACCCTTAGAAGTTTCTAAACAACTTCTTAACACTTCATCTAAGATATGAAGATTTCTCTAGGGCTTCATTTTGCGACTATTGGAATAAAGTAGTATTTCCGGGCTCTTAGTATTGAAATACCTGTGGAATACTACTCGGAATTCTAGTCTAAGGTATTTGGGATAATACAACAATACTTGAAGTATTTTCTATACAACGTGGGGGGGGGGGGGGGAGGGTGGACGATAACTACAAAGGAGGGAGTATTATTTTAGCCTTGGAAACTCTTAAGTGTGGATGAAGAATTAGTCTTGCACAAAGGGGTATTTATAGAGAAATCAATGGCCAAGATCTAGGCAAGTGTGTGGTGTAGATTGGGGACATGTGGGTGTGGATTCTACCAACCACATGTCCACCACAAGAATGGGACAAGTGGCTTGCCACTTGTCCCCCACAAAAACGCCAGTGTCCATTACTTTCGGCCATAGGGCCACATGGGGGTGACACGTGTCGCCCCCTACTCGTCCAAAATATTTCATCTTCCGAAAATATCCGTAATGCCAAAAATCTCGAAAAAAATAAAGTGGGCCCCACAAACCGTAAATTCCTCCCGTGGGCCCCACGTGACCAATTCCGGAAATAAAATTCCATAATTATCAAATATTCCAAAAAGTCTGAATACCAAATCTGGGAATCCAATTCTCATTAACGAACCTTTTTCCTTCACAAAATCCGGAAACTTTTCCGTCGAAAAATCACATCTTTCTTCCTTTCCAATTTTTGTGTCGTATTCTCGTACGTACGTCCTCATATACATACCCTGGAACTACGGGGTGTAACATTATTCCCCCCTTAGAAACATTCGTCCCGAATGTTCCTTCGAAGTCTCAAAACATACATGCGCCGGTATAGTTTTCACTACTATACTTACCAAACCAATCAAGCCACCAATGGCCATAGTATAACATACGCGCAAAACTCAATCCAAACCAACGAGGAATCACCTCTAACGTGTATAACAACACTAAAGCTTCCACCCATGATCTAAAGGATACTTTCTTCGCACCTTTACTTCACAAAAATGATCACTTCCATCTCTTAGCACATGTTCACTTCTTTCCCTACTTGTCGCATTCTCGTACACCGAACTCTTTCTAGTACGTACCATACTCGATCGCCGTCTCCAAAACCTTTGGAGTCACTACCTCCAAACTTGGTCATCTTACTAGCCTCAAATTCCTTTAAGGCCCTTCCCGGCCTTCACGATCCGATTCTGGTCGAACGCATCCACGAACTCGTACAACGGTTACCTAAACTTGGGCCTTGCACGCTCGTGATCCTACCACCTGGCGGGACCACCTCGAACTGACCCCACCTCATTCCGGGCTGCGGGTTGACCCGCGATCTGGCCTCAACCCGACCCGCTATCGCGTCAAACTCTCTCGTCCCCCTATCCGGAACAATCTTACTAATTCACGTCATGAAAGCTACAATTTCTAATTCAAACTACCCATGAAATTATCACACAAAACTCCACGTATACTATGCACTCCGACAAAGATTAACCGTAAAGTCTTTTACTCAAGACGGCCTTACATCTAAGGTCTCAACTGTAAAAAATTCTAAGGTTCACAATTGTCTCATCCCCAGACTTACCCTTTTTCTCTAACCAGACTTCTAAATCATATTTTACCACAATCCAACCAAACATAATACTAAACACATCATCAACATCAAAACAAACTAGTCTCTAGAGGGTTAAGGATATACCTGAAAATCAAATAGGTGGTTCAAAGGACCGCTAATCGGGAACTTCCACCGCGACCTCTGGTGGCTCGCGGTGTATGAACATCATGCCTAGCTATGGAAGGTGAAGAACCCGAATCGATCCGTAGTCGTGCTATCCCACTAGTGCCACCTTTGGTCGGACGGTTTCAAAAAATGGCCTCTGTCCGCATGTAAAACAAACTCCCAAACTAGCACGACACTCCACTATGGAGCCTACCACAACGGTCAACGAGGTAGGGTGGCTTCACCGTTAACAACCACGCTCCCGAAAATCTGAACCCTTGAGCCACGACCGCTCTCGAATACTCCCGACGTCACGAAGGCGCGGAGGACCACTCTGAAGCGGATGAGGTATATATTCGCCTGCATGCGGTCTGCCTCGAAAGTTACCAAAGGACCTGCTTGTCTTGGCCTCTTATGCGATCATGGTCCCTACGGCCTCTACGTTCCTCCATCCTGCATAAGCTGTATACGGAAATGCCCATGCCGGTAAGAGCTACACCCGAGCAAGCCTCTCGCCAAGTAGTCATCGAGCCAGTGACGTGGCGGTGCACTGTCCTCCATATTTGCCACTAACGCAGGGACATATCAAGCCAACGAGTCGAACTCCACGTTGTACTCCCAACCGCACGCCTCTGTCTCGGCGTCGAAATATATGCGCCTGCTCTCAAATGCGGAGGCAAGAAATAGTGAAATGCCTCAGAACTGTCCCACCGCATTTACACCGTATTTACGGATACGTGTAAAGAACGCACGAGTGTTAAGATTTGAGACTTGTAAAAATTTATCGAAATTATGAAATTGTCGGAAGCGTTTTGTTATGACGAATGGGAGGCGACACGTGTCACCCCTTAGAATGCCTTGGACGAAATTAGGCATGGCACAATGGTCATTGACCATAGCCTTAGGATGACTAAGTCTTCCAATTAATGAGCTTGAGAATGTTGACTTGGTCGAGGACCCACATAGTCTTGATATTTACTAAGAACTCATCCAAACCACCCAATTGTTTGCATCTTGACCCTCATGTCCCTTTATAATACTAGTAGTAGCAAGACTTTGTCCAAACACTTAGAAAATTTTCACAAAATTTGAAGAGCTCTAGCTTGCTCTCGGGTTCATGGCACTTGAGAAGAAAAAATTTCGTTGCTTGTTCTTTAAGCTCCACTTTAAACCAAGGTTCATGAGTGTTATGTAAGTATATCTCAATAGAAAAATCCGGAAAAAGAGAGTTTTCGTATTAGTCGCAAGTGAAAACCTAATGGCTTTTCTAGGTTTTGGTTGGAAGTTTGAAGGAAAATTGTTGGTATGGTTCTAAGGGTCTCAGTAGCGGATTGAAGTATCTTGGAGAGTCTCTAAGTTGCTAAGGAGCGACTTGGATTTGAAGATTGGATTGAGAATCGTTAAGGTATAATCTTGTCCTTTAAGATGTTACAAGATTATATATTTTTGTTGTTGTTAGTTTTACACGTTGACAACATGAAGTTGGTATGTAGAAGTTTATAAGTATTATGGAGTGCTTGTAGCTAAATTCAAATGTTATATAAGCCACTTGAAAATTGGATTTCTAATTGGTCGTTTATTAGAAATCGCCGACGTTACCTACTTAGAGATTATGGATTGTTATAATCAAATGCGACTTGATATCATGTTATGCTACCAATTTGGATTGAAATGGAAATTTGATAAGAATTGGTATGGTTGAACTCAAGGTGGCAATTTGGACTTTTAGTTTGTTATTCATTTGTATTGGACTACTTTCTAAATTGTGAGCCAATTGAGTCGTTTAGTTATTCATTGTATTGGAATACCTTCTATATTGTTGCGAGCCAATTGGGGCTGTTTGGTTATTGTATTCGCCTTGAAAAAGTGGCAAAGTGAGTAGAAACAAAGGAGGTCTCGTCCGATTTTCCGTAGAATTTAGCGACTTAGCACCTAAAATATTCTACGTTAAGTGAAAGGTTAATGGACATATTGTGACCATTATAGGTTGAAGTACTAAGTATAGCGATCCTACTTGGAGAGTGGAATAGCTATCAAGGTTGGAGTACTTTGGGGCATTTTGCTACTTGTCGACAATCGTCGCGAGGTATGTGAACCTCTTCCTTCCTTTGGCATGATTCTATGTATGGAATATACCTGTGGTATCATTTCATGTTTCCTGTTACTCTTAGAAGTTAAGAGGTAGTTGTGTGATCTACTCTATGTAGAACGTTTCCTATCTTTAAGCATGACTAGTTGCACGTATGTAGTACGGTAGACGTACAACACCTTGATATCCTTTACTAGTTTGTGAATAGCCAAGTCGGGTGAGTTGGGAGATTAACTCACTTCTTTGAAAGTATAAAGGATGTCTTAAGTGTTATTAAAGTTAAGGGACTCAAGAGTTTTAAAGTATGTGATACTTGTTCCGTTTTAAACGTATAAGTCCCTTGGATAGGAAATTGTTTTTGGGCTAAGGTATAAAGTGAATATAACGGCTTTATGGGAAGTTAGTTATATTTGCTTTATGGAAAGATAAGTGATTTGATTTTAGTGAAAAGGCCACTTGTTTTAAGACATTAATTGTCTAAGGTTTTATAATAAAAGGAGTCACTTGTTTTCTAAGGGTTAAGAGACTATTTGTATTTTTGAAAGTTATGAGAATTTATTTGAAAGTATTTAATACTTGGTTTCAAAAAGTAGAAGTCTCTTGGTTATAAAATGAACGTGTTGGTCTAAACCATAAAGGGTTATAACGGCTTTATGGGAAGTCGGTTATAACAGCTTTATGGAAGGATAAGAGAATGGTTTTCTCTAATAGAGTAAGCAAAGAAATAACTTGTGTTAAGGAAGGGCAAATTGTTTTAAAGGTACCAATTGCTTAAGGTTTTAAATAAGGAAGTCACTTGATTTAGAAGCCGGTAATTGTATTTTCTAAAAAGGTATTGTGACTTGTCTTGAAAGGTGAATAGGACTTGATACTACAGTTGTTAGTATCGGGGAAGTTTTATTTGGAAAGGAGTCTTTTGAAAAGAATGTACGTACGTAGTACTTTGGCCTGTTTAATTGAGAATAATTCTATGTGATGCCTTGATTAGTACTTTGGCTTGTTAAATGAGAATTATTTTATTTGTGCCCTGATAAGTACTTTGGCTTGTTAAATGAGAATTATTCTATTTGTGCCCCGATAAGTACTTTGGCTTGTTAAATGAGAATTATTCTATTTGTGCCCTGATAAGTACTTTGGCTTGTTAAATGAGAATTATTCTATTTGTGCCCGATAAGTACTTTGGCTTGTTAATTGAGAATTAGCCTATGTGTCTTGGTGATAGCCTTTGAGTGCAAGTATTATGTTTTATTACGATGCCGCGACTCTGGGAGGGTCCTTGTCTTGTTATAAGTTACTTGGACGCATCGACGGTGATGTGGGATTCCACGGTATGCTTCCGTTATTTGTAGCACTGGGTTAAATTCGGATTTTATAAAAGACATGGTAGTGCTTATGTCTTGTTTGATGGCTCGAGATAGGTAAGAGTATAAATGAGGGCAAGCCCAAGACGTTATACCACCTTCTCCGGGGTAAGAGTATAAGTGAGGTAAACCCCAAGACGCTTTACCACCGCTTTGTGTGTTGTTTGACGACCTACGAGATAGTAAGAGAGTAAATGTGGGCCCCAAGACGTTATACCACCTTCTCCGGGTAAGAGTATAAGTGAGGTAGACCCTCAAGATGCTATACCACCGCTTTACCACCTTCTCCGTGGTAAGAGTATAAGTGAGGTAGACTCAAGACGCTATACCACCGTGGGACTTGGTGTTCATGTATGCCTATTGGTGTATTATTATACTGGATGTCGGCAGTGATGTGGGATTCCACGGGCAGGATATATATATATATGTATTGTGTATGTATGCAAGCGATGAGGTGGGATGCCACGCGCACACATGGTTATATTTTACACTAATAGTTGTCGCGATGATGGGATTCCACGGGCATGCTTTGATATTAGTGTGACTTGATCGCGCCCCAGATTGGGGTAGTATATGTGTCCCTCCGTAGTGGGCCGGACTATGTTATGAAAGATAAGTAAGTTATATGGTAATGAACTTAATTATTCTTTTTCTAATAATGTACTTAAGAATGTGACTATAACTCTTATTGTAAATGGAAAGGATAATAAGGTGCGATTAAGTTCATAAGTAGTAATGACACGGCAGGATCCGTATGTATTTTTATACTTGTCCTTGTCATTCTTTTGTACGATTATGATTTGTTTATCAGACGTTATATTCGCTCCATATTCGTACATGTTATCGACTTCTTCGGGGCCGCTTCATGCCCGCAGTTTAGGTACACTGTCAGGATCCGCGAGCCAGGATCCGGCTCAAATAAGTTGAGATGGCTCCAGTGTTCCGGAGTTGTCACGTTTATGTTCATTCAGGGGTATGGCGGGGCCCTGTCCCGCCACACTGGTTGTTAAAACTCTTAGAGGTCTGTAGTCACATTTTGTGGGTCAGTTTGTAAAAAGAAAGGAGGCAACTGCTTGGTTGTTTTTATATATGTTCGTGAAGGTAGCCTGTCGCTAACCCGTTGCTTTACTTACGATGTTTTATTTTTAAGTTTCGTGTATGTTCCGCTGATTTTCTCGATGTTTATTCGTAGGTGCCTGTAGGGCACCGCCGCGATCCCGAGGTCGGTCGTGACAAAAGTGGTATCGAGCGATTAGTCTCTGAAAGTGTCTATGCATCGCGTGTCAGTAGAGTCTTGATTATCGGTGTGTGTTGCACCACATCTATAATCGTGAGGCTGCAGGACATTTAGGATTGGTTTCATTCTTCTCACTCGAGATCGCGCGATAGAAGCGTGTTGTTAGTGGTCGTCTCCCTAACGAGTTATGTTGATCGCGCCTTCGAGAAAGCGTGATGACCCGGAAGGACTATGTGGATTGCGTACTGTTGGTAATGATTAGAGTATAGTGGGTATTGTGACATACATCTATACGGAGTTATGTATGAGGGTCAGACGCGTGTTTCCTAGAATGATTTTAGATTACCAGGAATCGGTAAAGACTAACTAGATACCGGGAAGGTATGGAATAATTAATGAATTTTCGCCAAGGTCTTGTGTTTTATTTGGAGATAATTGGGAAATGATGAGCTGTCTGATAGGGTAGTGGACCCTTAAGAAGCCATATTAAGAAACCTAACGGAATGTCATGTTAATAGATCAAGTTGCGTAGTATGCTTAAGAGAATTATACGGATAAGGCCTGTAAAGAGTAAGTAATGGTTGTTGTGATTGAGACCACATGATTTTGGTTTTATGAGAAGTTTTGTACTGCCATCGGGGATCGTAAGGTAGGCTTGGAGCATGGAAATTGCGAGCCTAAGAATATTGATTACCGCCGAGACCTTAGGTATATAAGGCTTTTTCGCAATAAGATTTTAAGTCGGACGAGGATAAGAGTTAAGTGCGGGCGAGTCGTGAGGACACCACACGTCTCCTTGGCCCGGAATAGAGTGGGATCGGTTGGTAGTAGTTCCGCCACGTGATAGGTCGCGGCGCGCAAGGCCCAAGTTTAGTTAATTGTTTTACGTTCGTGGGCGTTCCACCGAACAGTCATGGCGGAAATGACCTTATATTGTTTTATAGAGTGACTCCAAATATTTGAGGCCGTCGGTATAAGTTATGTATGTATGCTAATATGAGTTGGAAGTACGAAAAGATAATCTCTTTTGGGCTTATGATGACAGATATGCGTGCGAGGTATTAGGGACATGTGTGGCATTGTTGGCATGGTACGTAGGGTTGTGAAAGGAAACTATGTCGCTAATTATAAAGATTGACTCCGAAAGAACATTCGGGGACGAATGTTTCTAAGGGGGGAAGAATGTTACACCCCGTATTTACAGGACATGGTGTAAGAACGTACGTAAGAACTCACAAGTGTTAAGATTTGAGACTTGTAAAAATTTATCGGAATTATGAAATTGTCGAAAACGCGTTTTGTTGTGGCGAATGGGAGGCGACACGTGTCACCCCCTTAGAATGCCTTGACGAAATTAGGCATGGCCACAATGGTCATTGACCATAGCCTTAGGATGACTAAGTCTTCCAATTAATGAGCTTGAGAATGTTGACTTGGTCAAGGACCCACATAGTCTTGATATTTACTAAGAACTCATCCAAACCACCCAATTGTTTGCATCTTGACCCTCCATGTCCCTTTATAATACTAGTAGTAGCAAGACTTTGTCCAAACACTTAGAAAATTTTCACAAAATTTGAAGAGAGCTCTAGCTTGCTCTCGGGTTCATGGCACTTAAGAAAAAAAAAATTCGTTGCTTGTTCTTTAAGCTCCACACTTTAAACCAAGGTTCATGAGTGTTATGTAAGTGTATCTCAATAGAAAATCCTTAAAAAGAGTTTTCGTATTAGTCGCAAGGTGAAAACCTAATGGCTTTTCTAGGTTTTGGTTGGAAGTTTGAAGGAAAATTGTTGGTATGGTTCTAAGGGTCTCAAGTAGCGGATTGAAGTATCTTGGAGAGTCTCTAAGTTGCTAAGGAACGACTTGGATTTGAAGATTGATTGAGAATCGTTAAGGTATAATCTTGTCCTTTAAGATGTTACAAGATTATATATTTTTGTTGTGGTTAGTTTTACACGTTGACAACATGAAGTTGGTATGTAGAAGTTTATAAGTATTATGGAGTGCTTGTAGCTAAATTGAAATGTTATATAAGCCACTTGAAAATTGGATTTCTAATCGGTCGTTTATTAGAAATCGCCGACGTTACCTACTTAGAGATTATGGATTGTTATAATCAAATGCGACTTGATATCATGTTATGATACCAATTTGGATTGAAATGGAAATTTGATAAGAATTGGTATTTTTGAACTAAAGTATGCCGAATTTGGACTTTTAGTTTGTTATTCATTTGTATAGGACTAATTTCTAACTTGTGAGCCAATAGTACAGTTGTTTAGTTATTCATTGTATTGGAATACCTTCATATTGTTGTGATCCAATTGGGCTGTTTGGTTATTGTATTCGCCTTGAAAAAGGTGGCAAAGTGAGTAGAAACAAAGGAGGTCTTTGTCCGATTTTCCGTAGAATTTAGCGACTTAGCACCTAAAATATTCTACGTTAGAAGTGAAAGGTTAATGGACATATTGTGACCATTATAGGTTGAAGTACTAAGTATAGCGTATCCTACTTGGAGAGTGGAATAGCTATCAAGGTTGGAGTACTTTGGGGCATTTTGCTACTTGTCGACAATCGTCGCGAGGTATGTGAACCTCTTCCTTCCTTTGGCATGATTCTATGTATGGAATATACCCGTGGTATCATTTCATGTTTCCTGTTACTCTTAGAAGTTAAGAGGTAGTTGTGTGATCTACTCTATGTAGAACGTTTCCTATCTTTAAGCATGACTAGTTGCACGTATGTAGTACGGTAGACGTACAACACCTTGATATCATTTACTAGTTTGTGAATAGCCAAGTCGGGTGAGTTGGGAGATTAACTCACTTCTTTGAAAGTATAAAGGATGTCTTAAGTGTTATTAAAGTTAAGGGACTTGAAGAGTTTTAAAGTATGTGATACTTGTTCCGTTTTAAACGTATAAGTCCCTTGGATAGGAAATTGTTTTTGGGCTAAGGTATAAAGTGAATATAACGGCTTTATGGGAAGTTAGTTATATTTGCTTTATGGAAAGATAAGTGATTTGATTTTAGTGAAAAGGCCACTTGTTTTAAGACATTAATTGTCTAAGGTTTTATAATAAAAGGAGTCACTTGTTTTCTAAGGGTTAAGAGACTATTTGTATTTTTGAAAGTTATGAGAATTTATTTGAAAGTATTTAATACTTGGTTTCAAAAAGTAGAAGTCTCTTGGTTATAAAATGAACGTGTTGGTCTAAACCATAAAGGGTTATAACGGCTTTATGGGAAGTCGGTTATAATGACTTTATGGAAGGATAAGAGAATGGTTTTCTCTAATAGAGTAAGCAAAGAAATAACTTGTGTTAAGGAAGGGCAAATTGTTTTAAAGGTACCAATTGCTTAAGGTTTTAAATAAGGAAGTCACTTGATTTAGAAGCCGGTAATTGTATTTTCTAAAAGGTATTGTGACTTGTCTTGAAAGGTGAATAGGACTTGATACTACGGTTGTTAGTATCGGGAAGTTTTATTTGGAAAGGAGTCTTTTGAAAAGAATGACGCACGTAGTACTTTGCCGTTTAATTGAGAATAATTCTATGTGATGCCTTGATTAGTACTTTGGCTTGTTAAATGAGAATTATTTTATTTGTGCCCTGATAAGTACTTTGGCTTGTTAAATGAGAATTATTCTATTTGTGCCCCGATAAGTACTTTGGCTTGTTAAATGAGAATTATTCTATTTGTGCCCTGATAAGTACTTTGGCTTGTTAAATGAGAATTATTCTATTTGTGCCCTGATAAGTACTTTGGCTTGTTAATTGAGAATTAGCCTATGTGTCTTTGGTGATAGCCTTTGAGTGCAAGTATTATGTTTTATTACGATGCCGCGACTCTCGGTTGGAGGGTACTGTCTTGTTATAAGTTACTTGACGTGCAAGCGATGATGTGGATTCCACCGTATGCTTAGTTATTTGTAGCACTCGGGTTAAATTCGGATTTTATAAAAGACATGGTAGTGCTTATGTCTTGTTTGATGGTCGGTCGAGATAGGGTAAGAGTATAAATGGCGGCAAGCCCAAGACGTTATACCACCTTCTCCAGGGTAAGAGTATAAGTGAGGGGTAAACCCCCAAGACGCTTTACCACCTGCTTTATGTGTTGTTTGACGACCGGTCGAGATAGGGTAAGAGTATAAATGAGGGGCAAGCCCCAAGACGTTATACCACCTTCTCCAGGGTAAGAGTATAAGTGAGGGGTAGACCCCCAAGATGCTATACCACCTGCTTTACCACCTTCTCGAGGGTAAGAGTATAAGTGAGGGGTAGACCGCCTAGAGGCTCTACCACGGGTGGGACTTGGTGTTCATGTATGCCTATTGGTGTATTATTATACCCTGGACTGTCGGCAGTGATGTGGGATTCCACGGACAGGATATATATATATATGTATTGTGTGTATGCACGCCGGTGAGGTGGGATGCCACGCGCGTCACATGGTTATATTTTACACTAATAGCTGTCGACAGTGATGGGGGATTCCACGGGCATGCTTTGATATTAGTGTGACTTGATCGCGTCCCAGATTGGGCCGGGTAGTATATGTGTCCCTCCGTAGTGGGCCGGACTATGTTATGAAAGATAAGTAAGTTATATGGTAATGAACTTAATGTTTCTTTTCTAATAATGCACGTAAGAATGTGACTATAACTCTTATTGGAAATGGAAAGGATAATAAGGTACGATTAAGTTCATAAGTAGTAATGACACGGCAGATCCGGTATGTATTTTTATACTTGTCCTTGTCATTCTTTGTACGCTTATGATTTGTTTATCAGACGTTATATTCATTCCATATTCGTACTGTTATCGACCTGCCAGTGCGTCATGCCCGCAGTTTAGGTACGATTGTGGATCCGCGAGCTTAGGATCGGTTCAAAGAAGTTGAGATGGCTCCAGTGTTAGGAGTTGTCACGTTTATGTTCATTCGTGGTATGGCGGGGCCCCGCCCGCCATGATGTTGTTAAAACTCTTAGAGGTCCGTAGTCACATTTTGTGGGTCGATTTGTAAAAGAAAGGAGGCAAGCGCTTCGGTTGTTTTTATATATGTTCGGAAGGTAGCCCTATCGGCTAACTCGTTGTTTTACTTACGATGTTTTATTTTTAAGTTTCGTGTATGTTCGCTGATTTTCTCGATGTTTACCGTAAGTGGTGCGGTGTAGGGCACGATCGCGATCGGTGGTCGGGTCGTGATCCCCCAACCGGAGGCGCATGCTCCCCGGGACGGCTCCACGAATCAAACCATTCGACCGCAGATCACGCGCCGATGCAAACCTAAGACCACCGACTCGGTCTCGGCCTTGATCACTCACGATCCGCGATGGCGCCGGATGAACTCCTGCGGATTATCCTCAGGCCTCGACCCGTAGAACTCTGGTGGACTACAACTCAAGAAGTCCCGAAGTCTCCAACTATCGGCTCTGGGGTGCACTACCGGTACCACCGGCTCCCGTCTGTCCTCAAATCTCGCCATAAACCTAACTAGTAACTGGGTCATCTCCTTGTAACCCATATCCTCTGTTCCTGGCCGTGGGACTGGAGGCTCAGATATCGTGGCCTCAGAAGCTACCGCTGCTGCTCTAAACTCTGCTGGGGCTGGCGGCATCATAGAATTCGCCGTCTGCAGCACCACCTCAGGTAAAGACTGGGCCTGTGCCCACGTAACCCTCTGTGCTCTACTCGCAGCTCCCACTGCTGCCTTGCCCTTCTGGGCCCTGGTTGCCTTATACGGAGGCATAACTGGTACATGAGAATACGTCAGAGGGAGTCCAACTCATAACACAGCTCTAAGGCACGATCTCAGAGTGAGAAGAATGGAAACCAATCCTAAATATCCTGTAGCCTCCTGATTATAGATATGGTGCACAACACACCGATAATCAAGACTCTACTAGACACGGCCTGTAGACACTTTCCGAGGATTAACTGCTCTGATACCACTTTTGTCACGACCCGACCCCGGGCCCGTGACTGGTGCCTTACCCCGGGCACCCTAGTGATACAACATCAGAGAAAATCAGCGGAAATAAAAACTTACACATGAAACAATATATACAATAAGAAAATAGGCTAACCAAAACGGTCACCTTTCTGCATATATATATAAATGATTAAACCTGAACAGTTACATCCTTTTTACAAACCCTGCCCACAACAGTACTACAGACCTCTAAGAGTTTTTATAACAACTATGACGGGACAGGGCCCCGCCATACCCCTGAATGTACAAGAACCTACAAACTCAGGGAAACATACCAAAAGATAAGCCTCCGGAGAAACGGAGCTTACAATACGTTGAACTGTGATCCTAAGAGCGATGATCAACAATGATGTACCTCTACTGCGGCAGATGAACGCAGCCCCCCGAAGGAGGTCAGTACAACAGGTACCAAGTATGTGAAACTGAAAAATACTGTAAATGAAACCATAACAGTCTATATAAAACAGGAGACATGTATGATAACCAAACTACAATTCACAATATATATTAGCAGTCATGTCAAGTCAGGGACTCACGCCCGTAAAGTCATCACTCAAATATAACCCGGGAATTTAACCCGCACAACGGCTGCATGCCCCAAGATCTTACTCTCGGTATAAGCACGGCCATGGAACCATCCTAATGGAAGCATACCCGGGCCACCCATCGTGTCGGTATGTCCAAAGGAAATAACAAGATAACAATCATAATGGAAGATACTCGGCCACATCGTCGTCAAGTATGTCCAAAGCAAATAACAAGATAACACTCCTAATGGAAGCATACCCGTGGGCCACCCATCGTGTCAGTATGTCCAAAAGGAAATAACAAAATAACAATCGTAATGGAAGCATACTCGTGGGCCACCCATCGTGTCAGTATGTCCAAAGAAAATATCAAGATAACACTCCTAATGGAAGCATACCCGTGGGCCACCCATCGTGTCGATGTCCAAAAGGATCGATATAGTGGAAGCATACCCGGGTCACCCATCGTGTCGATGTCCATCAATCAACCAGATAGCCTACTCCAACGAGAGACGCCAGAGCACGTAAATACAACACTTGCACAACAAAGGCTATCACCACAAGCATAGGCAAGTTCAACATACTCATAGACTTTCATTTTATTACAACAAATCCGGATTTTAACCCCAAGGTACTACGTATATAAATTCTTTCAAAAAGATCCATTTCTTTTACAAAGGTCACACGATACCCGTAGTATCAAAATAGAGTAACTATCTTTTTAAGTAAACCAAAACAATTTCCATACTTTCTTTTTAAACCAAATCACTTCTCCCTTTAAAGTCAAGTTACCATTTTAAATCCAAATAATAAAACCATCCTTTTGTTTTCATAAAGTGGTTATAACTAACTTCCCATAAAGCTATTATAACACTTTATGTTTTAAACCAATTTAAGACAAAACCATGCCTTTCTTTTCAACCAAAACACTTCAAATTCTCAAGTCTCTTTTCTTTTAGAAATCAAGTCTCTTACTGTGGAATTTAAGAAAATCAATACTTGTTATTAATGATCTTATTAAAGCAGCCATGATGTAGGAAATGTAATACAATTTTGTCTTATCTTAGCTTCTATGCAGATAGAGGTTTCTACTGGTTTTAATATAATTAATTATTCAATACATTTTCCTTTATTAACGCTGCAGTGGTTTGTTCGATACTTATTCTCATTTCCGAAATCAATATAACTTATTCCTTTTAAAACCCAATTACCCATTTCTCATAAAAGCGGTTTCACAACTTTTTAACACAAACCAAGTCCTTAATATTTCACATCAAGTCATTTATAAGTTAAGTCTCTTATCTTTTAAAAACCACAAACCATTTCTTTACCTACATAAAGTTGTTATAACAAACTTCCCATAAAGCCGTTATAACACTTTATGTATTAATCCAACCAAATTTGTTTAGCACACGTACGTCTACCGTACTACATAATTCACATAATCATGCTAGAAAAGATAGGAAGAGGTTCACATACCTCGCGACGATTATAGACAAAAAGCAAAAAGCTCCAAAGCATCAGAACCTGCTAGCCTTTTCCACTCTTCAAGTAGAATACGCTACTCGTAGTATCTCAACCTATAAAAGCCACAAAACGTCTATCAACTTCTCGATCTCTTCGTAGAACAATTCTAAGTACAAGGTTCCTTATTCTACGGAAAATTCGGCAGCACCTCCCCCCCGTAACCCCATAAATCTCCTCCTCAAACAAGGCCCGCTACCAAGCCAACAACTCCTAGGGGGGCTACACGTCTAACCGGACGTGTACAACACTGCCCCACAATAATACTACAAGTCATCAGAAATACCCAATGTAAATCTGATTCAATTCTTTATAAACATCCTTCCAATATATCTTATACTCAATTCTAAACTACAACAATATGTAATATCCAATTACAATAGAGGGACATAGATCATTACCTCGATAAGCCCAAAATTATCCAAGATTATAAGTCGATCCTGAGCAACGTTTAGCTCCAATTCCTTACGCTCCAACCCGCTCCAAGCAACCCTTAGAAGTTTCTAAACAACTTCTCTTAACACTTCATCTAAGCTATGAAGATTTTTCTAGGGCTTCATTTTGCGACTATTGGAATAAAGTAGTATTTCCGGGCTCTTAGTATTGAAATAACTTTGGAATACTACTAGGAATACTAGGCTAAGGTATTTGGAATAATACAACAATACTTGAAGTATTTTCTACACAACGTGTGGGGGTGGACGAGAACTACAAAGGAGGGAGTATTATTTTAGCCTTGGAAACTCTTAAGTGTGGATGAAGAATTAGTCTTGCACAAAGGGGTATTTATAGAGAAATCAATGGCCAAGATCTAGGCAAGTGTGTGGTGTAGATTGGGGACATGTGGGTGTGGATTCTACCAACCACATGTCCACCACAAGAATGGGACAAGTGGCCCCCACAAAAAAACGTCCAAGTGTCCATTACTTTCGGCCATAGGGCCATATGGGGGTGACACGTGTCGCCCCCCTACTCGTCCAAAATATTTCATCTTCCGAAAATATCCGTAATGCCAAAAATCTCAAAAAAAAAAAAAGTGGGCCCCACAAACCGTAAATTCCTCCCGTGGGCCCCACGTGACCAATTCCGGAAATAAAATTCCATAATTCTCAAATATTCCAAAAAGTCTGAATACCAAATCTGGGAATCCAATTCCCATTAACGAACCTTTTTCCTTCACAAAATCCGGAAACTTTTCTGTCGAAAAATCACATCTTTCTTCATTTCCAATTTTTGTGTCGTATTCTCGTACGTACGTCCTCATATACATACCCTGGAACTACGGGGTGTAACATTCTTCCCCCCTTAGAAAAATTCGTCCCGAATGTTCCTTCGAAGTCTCAAAACATACATGCGCCGGTATAGTCTTCACTACTATACTTACCAAACCAATCATGCCACCAATGGCCATAGTATAACATGCGCGCAAAACTCAATCCAAGCCAACGAGGAATCACCTCTAACGTGTATAACAACACTAAAGCTTCCACCCATGGTCTAAAGGATACTTTCTTCGCACCTTTACTTCACAAAAATGATCACTTCCATCTCTTAGCACATGTTCACTTCTTTCCCTACTTGTCGTACCCTTCTCGTACACCAGAACTCTTTCTAGTACACATACCATAATCCAGTCATCGCTTCAGTCTCCAAAACCTTTGGAGTCACTACCTCCAAACTTGGTCATCTTACTAGCCTCAAATTCCTTTAAGGCCCTTCCCGGCCTTCACGATCCGATTCTGGTCGAACGCATCCACGAACTCGTACAACGGTTACCTAAACTTGGGCCTTGCACCCTCGTGATCCTACCACCTGGCGGGACCACCTCGAACTGACCCCACCTCATTCCGGGCTGCAGGTTGACCCGCGATCTGGCCTCAACCCGACCCGTTATCGCGCCAAACTCTCTCGTCCCCCTATCCGGAACAATCTTACTAATTCACGTCATGAAAGCTACCACTTCTATCTCAAACTACCCATGGAATTATCACACAAAACTCCACGTATACTATGCACTCCGACAAAGATTAACCGTAAAGTCTTTTACTCAAGACTACTTTACATCTAAGGTCTCAATCAGAAAAAATTCTAAGGTTCACAATTGTCTCATCCCAGACTTACCCTTTTTCTCTAACTGCTTCTAAATCATATTTTACCACAATCCAACCAAACATAATACTAAACACATCATCAACATCAAAACAAACTAGTCTCTAGAGGGTTAAGGATATACCTGAAAATCAAATAGGTGGTTCAAAGGACCGCTAAAACTGGGAACTTCCACCGCGACCGCCGTGGCTCGCGTGCATGAACATCCCGCCTAGCTATGGAAGGTGAAGAACCCACAATCGATCCGTAGTGCGTGCTATCACACTAGTGCCACCTCCGCCTCGGACAAGCCGCAAATGGCCTGCTGCCGCATGTAAAACAAACTCCCAAACTAGCACGACACTCCCACAATGGAGCCTTCCACAACGGCCACAACGGTAGGGTGGCTTCATCCGTTAACACCCCGCCCTCGAAAATCAACCTCGAGCCACGACCGCTCCTCGAATACTCCCGACGCCTCAAGATCGCGGAGGACCACTCGAATCGGATGAGGTATATATTCGCCACGCGGAGGTGCGCCTCGAAAGTTACCAAAGGACCTCGCTGTCTTCGCCTCTTATGCTGATCATGGTCCCTACGTTCTCCATCCTCGTGCATAAGCTCAGTATCACGGAAATGCCCATGCCTACCAAGAGCTACACCCGAGCAAGCCTCGCCAAGTAGTCATCGAGCCTCGCGTGACGGTGCACTCCCGCCCTCCATATTTGCCACTAACGCAGGACATATCGAGCCAACGAGTCGAACTCACGTTGTACTACCAACCGCACGCCTCTCAGACAAGATCGTAAATCTGCCGGCGTTTCTCCTCATCTGTGGCGGCAAGAAATGGCCAAGGAATGCCTCTGAGAACTCGTCCCAAACAGCTGGAGGCGCATGCTCCCCCCGGGACAGCTCCCACGAATCAAACCAGTCGACTGCAGTATCACGCAGCCGATGCGAACCTAAGACCACCGACTCGGTCTCCAAGCTCGATCACTTACGATCCAGAATCGCTTGATGAACTCCCGCGATCATCCTCGTGCCTCGACCAGAACTCGTGGACTACAACTCGAAGTCCCAAGTCTCCAACTATCGGCCTGGGGTGCACCACGGCACCACCGCCTCCGTCTCCTCAAATCTCGCCATAAACCTAACTAGTAAATGGGTCATCTCCTTGTAACCCATATCCTCTGCTCGCCGGATGGAGGCTCGAGATATAGTGGCCTCGTAGCTACCGCCGCTCTAAACTCGCTGGGCCGGGTATCATAGAATTCGCCGTCGCAAAGACCACCTCGTAAAGATCGGGCTGTGCCCACGTAACCTCTCAGGTTTACTCGCAGCTCCCATCGTTGTCTTGCCTTCGGGCCTCGGTTGTCTTGCGAGGCATAATCGTACATGAGAATACGCGGAGGAGTCCAACTCATAACACGGCCTAAGGCACGATCTCAGAGTGAGAAGAATGGAAACCAATCCTAAATATCCTGTAGCCTCGGATTATAGATGGTGCACAACACACCGATAATCAAGACTCTACTGACACTACTGTAGACACTTTTCGAGGATTAATCGCCTGATACCACTTTTGTCACGACCACGGCCGGGCGTGAATGGTGCCTTACCGGGCACCCTAGTGATACAACATCGAGAAAATCAGGAAATAAAAACTTACACATGAAACAAGATATACAATAAGAAAATAAAGCTAACTAAAACGGCCACCTTTCTGCATATATATATAAATGATTAAACACAACAGCTACATCCTTTTACAAACCCCGCACACAACAAGATTACAAACCTCTAAGAGTTTTATAATAACTATGACGGGACAGGGCCCCGCCATACCCCTGAATGTACAAGAACCTACAAACTCAGGGAAACATACCAAAAGATAAGCCTCCGGAGAAACGGAGCTTCCCAATACGCTGAACTGTGATCCTAAGAGCGAGGATCAACAACCGATGTAATTCTACTCGCAGATAAACGCAGCCTCGAAGGAGGTCACTACAACAGTACCAAGTATGTGAAATCAAAATATCAGAATGAAATCATAATAGTCTATAAAGCAGGAGACATGTATGATAACCAAACTACAGTTCACAATATATATTAGCAGTCATGTCAAGTCAGGGACTCACGCCCGTAAAGTCATCACTCAAATATAACCCGGGAATTTAACCCGCACAACGGCCGCATGCCCCGGCATCTTACCTCGGTATAAGCATGGCCATGGAACCATCCTAATGGAAGCATACCCGTGGGCCACCCATCGTGTCAGTATGTCCAAAGGAAATAACAAGATAACAATCATAATGGAAGCATACTCGTGGGCCACCCATCGTGTCAGTATGTCCAAAGCAAATAACAAGATAACACTCCTAATGGAAGCATACCCGTGCCACCCATCGTGTCGATGTCCAAAAGGAAATAACAAGATAACAATCGAATGGAAGCATACTCGCGCCACCCATCGTGTCGGTATGTCCAAAGCAAATAGCAAGATAACACTTAATGGAAGATACCCGGCCACCCATCGTGTCAAGATGTCCAAAAGGATCGATATAGTGGAAGCATACCCGGCCACCCATCGTGTCAAGATGTCCATCAATCAACCGATAGCCGCTCCAACGAGACGCAGAGCACGTAAATACAACACTTGCACAACAAAGGCTATCACCACAAGCATAGGCAAGTTCAACATACTCATAGACTTTCATTTTATTACAACAAATCCGAATTTTAACCCCAAGGTACTACGTATATAAATTCTTTCAAAAAGATCCATTTTTTTTACAAATGTCACACGATACCCGTAGTATCAAAATAGAGTAACTATCTTTTTAAGTAAACCAAAACAATTTCCATACTTTCTTTTTAAACCAAATTACTTCTCCCTTTAAAGTCAAGTTACCATTTTAAATCCAAATAATAAAACCATCCTTTTGTTTTCATAAAGTCGTTATAACTAACTTCCCATAAAGCTATTATAACACTTTATGTTTTAAACCAATTTAAGACAAAACCATGTCTTTCTTTTAAACCAAAACACTTCAAATTATCAAGTCTCTTTTCTTTTAGAAATCAAGTCCCTTACTGTGGAATTTAAGAAAATCAATACTTGTTATTAATGATCTTATTAAAGCAGCCATGATCTAGGAAATGTAATACAATTTTGTCTTATCTTAGCTTCTATGCAGATAGAGGTTTCTACTGGTTTTAATATAATTAATTATTCAATACATTTTCCTTTATTAACGCTGCAGTGGTTTGTTCGATACTTATTCTCATTTCCGAAATCAATATAACTTATTCCTTTTAAAACCCAATTACTCATTTCTCATAAAAGCGGTTTCACAACTTTTTAACACAAACCAAGTCCTTAATATTTCACATCAAGTCATTTATAAGTCAAGTGTCTTATCTTTTAAAAACCACAAACCATTTCTTTACCTACATAAAGTAGTTATAACAAACTTCCCATAAAGTCGTTATAACACTTTATGTATTAATCCAACCAAATTTGTTTAGCACACGTACGTCTACCGTACTACATAGTTCACATAATCATGCTAGAAAAGATAGGAAGAGGTTCACATACCTCGCGGCGATTATCGACAAAAAGCAAAAAGCTCCAAATCATCAGAATCGCTAGCCTTTTCCACTCTTCAAGTAGAATACGCTACTCGTAGTATCTCAACCTATAAAGGCCACAAAACGCCTATCAACTTCTCGATCTCTTCAGAACAATTCTAAGTACAAGGTTCCTTATTCTACGGAAAAATTGCAAGACCTCTCCACGTAACCCCATAAATCTCTCCTCAAACAAGGCCCTACCAAGCCAACAACTCCTAGGGGTTACACGTCTAACCAGACGTGTACAACATCGCCCACAATAATACTACAAGTCATCAGAATACAGTCCAATGTAAATACAGTTCAATTCTTTATAAACATCCTTCCAATATATCTTATACTCAATTCTAAACTACAACAATATGTAATATCCAATTACAATAGAGGGACATAGATCATTACCTCGATAAGCCCAAAATTATCCAAGATTATAAGTCGATCCCGAGCAACGTTTAACTCCAATTCCTTACGCCCAACCCGCTCCAAGCAACCCTTAGAAGTTTCTAAACAACTTCTCTTAACACTTCATCTAAGCTATGAAGATTTTCTAGGCTTCATTTCATGACTATTGGAATAAAGTAGTATTTTCGGGCTCTTAGTATTGAAATAACTTTGGAATACTACTAGGAATACTAGGCTAAGGTATTTGGAATAATACAACAATACTTGAAGTATTTTCTACACAAAGTGGGGGGGGGGGGTGGACGAGAACTACAAAGGAGGGAGTATTATTTTAGCCTTGGAAACTCTTAAGTGTGGATGAAGAATTAGTCTTGCACAAAGGGGTATTTATAGAGAAATCAATGGCCAAGATCTAGGCAAGTGTGTGGTGTAGATTGGGGACATGTGGGTGTGGATTCTACCAACCACATGTCCACCACAAGAATGGGACAAGTGGCTTGCCATTTGTCCCCCACAAAAACGCCCAAGTCAGTGTCATTACTTTACCATAGGGCCACATGGGGGTGACACGTGTCGCCCCCTACTCGTCCAAAATATTTCATCTTCCGAAAATATCCGTAATGCCAAAAATCTCGAAAAAAATAAAGTGGGCCCCACAAACCGTAAATTCCTCCCGTGGGCCCCACGTGACCAATTCCGGAAATAAAATTCCATAATTCTCAAATATTCCAAAAAGTCTGAATACCAAATCTGGGAATCCAATTCCCATTAACGAACCTTTTTCCTTCACAAAATCCGGAAACTTTTCCGTCGAAAAATCACATCTTTCTTCCTTTCCAATTTTTGTGTCGTATTCTCGTACGTACGTCCTCATATACATACCCTGGAACTACGGGGTGTAACACCAACTTACCACGCTTTCTTGAAATCATTACAAGGCTTTCATAAGCAAATAAGTAAACCGTTTCATTTATCTTTCTTAAGTCGTTATACCTAACTTCCCATAAAGCTAGTATAACACTTAAGCTTTTAAAACCAAGTATTTCTTTTCTTTCAAAATGATTTATAACTCTTTTGAAATACTTCAAGATTCTTATTATTTAAAACTCAAGTCAAAAGACATCAAAGTAAAACCAAATTTAGTTAACACACGTACGTCTACCGTACTATATATATTTCACAAATATCATGCTCAAGAGTATAGGAAGGATCACATACCTCCTCGGCTCAATCCACCTGCCAAGTCGAATATGTCGCGCGCAGAGTATCAACCTATAATAGTTAAATACGTCTATCAACGTCTAGACTACTCTGTATAATATTCTAAGCAGAAGGTTCTTAATTCTACTAAAATTGGGCAAAGACTTCCCTACCCGTAAAACTACACAAGTCTACTGTAAATACAGCCCAATGTAAGTACAATTCAATTCTCTTCTTTTATACCATCCTTCTATAAATCTTATACTCATTTCTATACTACTACAGTATGTAATCTCTAATTACAATAGAAGGACAAAGATATTTACCTCGATAAGCCCAAAATTATCCAAGATTATAAGTCGCTCCTAAGCAAGGTTTAGCTCCAAATCTTTGTGTTCCAAACCACCACAAATCACCCTTAGAAGCTCCTAACCAACTTCTATTCAAGAATCAACTCAAACAAGTGAAGAACACTTAGGTTTGTTCTTGCCATGCTCTCGCCAAGGGGTAGTTTTAGGGGCTGTGGTGTGAAATCTTTTCTAACTTTTGGCTAATAATCTTCCTAATACACTGGAAGAACACTTAAGAGTTTAAGAATTTTTGGACAAAGTTTGGTTAAGGGAGAGGTGTTGACGAGAACTACTACAAAGGGGAGGATTTTGAGACTTGGAAATTGTTTAGTGGATGAAGAAGTCTTGCACTAAGGGGGTATTTATAGGACAATCAAGGGTCAAGATTCAAGCAAGTGGAGGGTGAAGATTTGGTTGCTTGTGTGAGTGGAGTCTTCCACCAAGTGTCCACCACAACATTGGGACATATGTCCACCACAACTTTGGGACATATGTCCACCACAAAAATGAGCCATGTGGCTAGCCACTTGCACCTAAAAAAACGTCCAAGGCATCCTTCCCACTTGCCCACAAAATATCTTCCAAGACTTGACTTCTTGACTTGGCCACTTGCCCACAATTTTCGTCCAAACATGCCACCTAAGGGTGACACATATCGCCCTCCTATTGGTCCAAAATATTTCATCTCTCGGAAAAATCCGTAATCGGTTAAAATATTAAAAACGTAAAATTTCCTTCACAAGGTTCAGAATCTTTTCCGTTGAAAGTTCACAATTTCGTCCTTAACCTAATTAGGGCTTACACAATTGTACGTACGTCCTCACATACATACTCTGGAACTACGGGGTATAACATGGCTGGTGCATGTAAACAATTTCCTTCAAATCCCTATGAAGAAACACATTTTCACATCTAGCTGATGTATCGGCCAATGCTTACTCATAACAATACTCAGAATTGTGCGGATGGTAGCCGGTTTAACAATCGGACTGAACGTCTCACGACAATCAACACCCTTCTGCTGATTAGTATTATTTGCCACAAGCCTCACCTTATATCTCTCTAGATCACCACTGTCTCTGTATTTGTGATGAAATAACCACATTCACCCCCTCCGATCGAGGAACCAAATCTCAAGTGTGTTGTTTTGTTAAAGTATTAAATTCCTCACACATGGCCGCATTCTAATTGGTGTCTAGTCTGGCCAATTTGGAATTTTTGGGAATTGAGGAGATGATTTGGGTAGACAAGTTGAACTGGACTTTGGGTTTGAAAATATCTGTTAGGCACGGGTTTCCATCCGGTTTGTGGCGGCGTGCCTCAGATGCTCGGGTGTTGGGTGCGGTCATCGGGGTTGTTTTGGGATCTAGTCACGTGTCAAGTTTGATGGAGGTTAGCGTCTCGCGGATCGGTATTGTAATGGGATGAATGTGTCAGGTTTAACAATGGGTCAGCGGTCCGCCGACGGGGTAGGTCGTAAGATACATGGGTTTCTTTGTGGGTCCATGACGTGGTAGTGTGTCGGTGGTGGGTTGGGATTGGTTGGGTGGTTTGGTGTTGTGAGTGTAGTGGTACGCTGTGGTTTTTCGATGGTCGGTGTGATTGCGGGTTCATGGCGGCGTGGCGGTGATACAACGTGTGGGATACCGATCGGTGGTGATCGTGATGTTGGTCGATTAGATGGTTGTGGCGATCGGCGTTGGTGACGTGAGCACGTATCGGCGAGTTTTCACGTCTTCAGTAGTGCCGGTTTGTCTTGATTTCGATTGAACAAGAAGGAAAATGAGGTATGAGTTACCGTCAGCTGGAATCGATCGAGAATCGTCATAGTCACCGCGGAGCGGCGTAGGACGGCGTAATGATGGCGATGCTGAAGCGGCGATTGGTGCGATCGCCGCCACGAATAAAGGGCAATGACGGAATGCGTAGTGAACAAGTGCTGATGGGCCTAAATCTTCGAGGAATTGGTAATCAGTGACTCGGAATTTTTTAATGTTGTCAATCGTGAAAACATACTCAATAAAGGTGACGTGGCGATAAATTATGATTTTGTCGGTGAAGAGCTCATAGCACAAGTACCCTCTATGGTTTGACCTAAAACTTAGGAAGGTGCACGGAGTAGATCGGGGTGTCAATTTGTGTGTGTGGGGTCGTGGATGTCGACATGGTAACACTGACAACCGAAAATTCTAAGATGGTCATAGGTAGGAATCCGACGATCGGGAATTTCGGTGGTGTCCTATTTTGAATCGCATAGGTAGGTAAAATATTGAGAATGTATTCTGCCTTTTTTAGTGCATAGACCCAAAAAGTAGAGGGGAGAGACGCATGAAAAAAGAGGGTACAAATCATATTATTAATGGTTCGGAAAATTCTTTCGGCTTTTTCCATTTTGAGGGGAGGTGTGAAGGCACGAGAAATGAAAGATCATGCCATTAGCCGCATAAAATTTATGGAATACAGAATTATTAAACTCTCGACCATTATCACATTTAAACAATTTTATGTCTTTTTCAAATTGCGTTTTAACCAGAGTACGAAACTCAACAAATTTGAAAAACACTTGAGATTTGAGTTTGAGCGGATAGACCCAAAGAAAGTGAGAGAAATAGTCCAAAAATACCAGATAATATTTGTGGCCTAAGTTTCTCTTTATGGGAGAGATCCGTAAATAAACGTGAATAATATTAAAGGGGGAGAAAGTAGTACTCATAGAAGCCGTAAATGGTAGCCTAACGTGTTTTCCTAACTGACACGAGGAGCAACTATGAGAAAGATTCCCTTTGTTACATTGGATTAAGTTTCGATTTCTAAGAGAATAAAAAACATTAGAACCCGGATGACCAATTCTACTATGTCACGTAGAGGGAGATATGATTGTTAAAACGGTGGGAGGAGTGACACTAACAACGGATATGAGTAGGAACGGATATGAGTAGGAACGGATATAGGTCTCCCTCACTATTGCATCGCGTAAGGAGTTTTCCGGTATGGGGGTCCGTTACGGAAAATCTAAACGGGTCAAAATTAATTGAGATAGAATTATCGGTGGCAAATTTTCTGACATAAATTAAATTTTTGATGATGTTTGGGGCATAAAGGAAGTTTTTAAGAGAGAATTGTGGATGTGGTGGTGGGGTAAAGGTGTGACTGAATCCTTGAATTGGAATGTGATGATCACTACCGACCATAATAAATTGTTGAGTTGGTAACTGATGCAGTTGAGAAAGATTATCTGAATTATTGGTAAGATGAGACGTGACGACGCTCGTATTCATAAACTACGCATTATCTGATTGTTGACAGGTTAAGGAAGTCATTAATTTGTTCTCGGATAATGGATAAAATTTTAATTATTTTCGGACAAAGAGAAAAGAGATATTTTGCCCGTATCGAAATTCTACAGAAAGTTTTTGACTAAGAAAATAATTCACGAGGAAAAGAAACATGTTAGTAGGGGAGGAGGGGGACAGGCCTGAAGCGCTGACACATGAACATGAGAAAACTCTTTTGTTTCTTGATTATTGGGTATGAAAGAGACAGAAAGCAACCCAAGGCACTGTGCCATATTGGGCGAAGAGAGAGGTAAAAGCATTGTGCAATTACGGACAGAGGCTAGAGGTTGCGGAAAATAAAAATAGGATTTAAATTTAGACTTCTGATATGATACAGATTGTATTAATTTTCGTTAGAAGAATCTTTTTTGTTAATAGAATATATATAAAGTATATATAATTCTTATACAATAAAAATCTTATATTTATCATAAATAAATAAAATTAAATATGAATAAATAATATTTGTAACATTCTAATAAAATAAAAGGTTGTCAGTTACTCAGCTTCCTCCGCTTATAAGTTGTCACACTATTCGTTCAACTTTACATAAATAATGGAAGCCTATGTTAGTCAGTCTAAGTTATTTCAATTTTATATTATTCATAAACACATTATATATTGATTTGTTTCGAATGTTTAATTTTATTTTGAATGTGTAGGAAAATGTGGTAAATAAGTCAATTCGATTTATTGAAGTGAATGATGAAGACTTTTGAATATTGAGATTAGGTGTCAAATGGGTGGATTTGGTTTGGTTGAAAATGGTTTTAGCAAAAATGAGTTTAGTTTCAACCTGCACATATTTTATGTGGGTAAATATGAGTTGGTTGGTTATGGGTTAGCACATTTATTTAAGTGTAATATTATTTGAAATGTAATGTTATAATTTTTATTGTCAAAATTAAATTATATTTTTTCCATTTTTATATATATATATATATATATATATATATATATATAAAATGATGGGGGGTAAGAAAAAAATTATCACTTTTTATATTTTATTATAAAATTAAGATAAAATATATGAAATTGAAAATGTATCGCGGGGGTGGGGGTGGTGGTCGTAGGGGTAGGGGTGTGTTACACCCCGTAATTCCAGGACATATAAGTGAGAACGTAACTAAGGAAAATAAGATTTGAACGTTGGAAGGAAAGTATATTTACATATTATAATTTTGGATACAATAAATGTGACGACCAGAAGTAATACTAGTAGTTGAATTCTTTCCAATAGAGTTATGGACTTAGTGTTATATTATTAAGTCTTGGCATTATGAAGTAAGAGTCCATCAAAAATTTCATAATTTTTGGCTAAGTGTGGGAGATATTTTGTGAAGAGAAAGACAAGTGGGGTTCATGGGTCAAGGCTTGCAAGACTTCTTTGCCTTAGCTCACAAATATCTTTCTCCTTCAAACCTCTCTTATCTCTTCCTTCATCTACAAGATTCGAAATCCATAGCCAAGAGAAGACAAGTTAACTTATTTTCCAAGATTAATCTCCTTAATCTCTAAAACAGTGGGTCACATTTTTTGGCTTCAAAACTGCCTTGAAACCCTAAGCTTGGAGATGAACCTTATGGAAGAAAAACATGAAAGCAAGATGGTTACAAGCTTGTAAAGGATACGTGTGTGTTATTGTAACGTGAAGAAGTGGTGCAAAAGTGAAGCAGTGGCCGAGACTTAGGGACTGTTTTGGCATAAGATTAAGGTAAGAATTCTTCTTCCTCTTAAAGATAATGGAAGTTAAATGATGTTATAATTAAGGGATGAACTCGTGTTAAGAGAAATGGAGAATAAGAAGTGCATGTGACAGTTTTGGCAAGCTAGACGATTTATGGATTGTTTTTGTTATATTGTATTCGTTGGTTATTGTTGTTGTTATCGTCACTTATTGCATGTTAAAATGAAGGAATCTTGTTATTGAAAGTTGATATGGTTTATATAAAAGTGATGAAATATGAATTGGATTTTAAGGAGTTATGGAAAGGGCTTTGGTTTTGGGTTGTTGGCCGATACTGCATGAAACTGTGGGACGTTATTGTGCTGTTTTAGGGACAGTTTTGTGGAGTTATAATGCTGAAAATTTAGTTACAATTATGCATGTTTAATGTGATAATTGCTAATGTATGTCATAAAGGAATAAGGGTATAGAATGGTGTAGAAAAGCTTCACATTTTACCCTCGTTGTTGTTGAAGTATGGATCGCTTTAGTGGAATATTTTTATATGGATTAAGCCGATTAATACGCCAAGTAGGTGTGTCGATCACCTTGGTTCTTTATTTGGTTATGTCCTTAATTTGTACTTGGTTATTGATGTTATTGCATTGTTTGTAAGTCGTGGATGTATGTATAAATGGGAAGTGCTACCCGAATTTTTATATGAAAAGAGAACTATCTAGTGGTATATGACTTACACTAGTAAGCATGAAGTTGATAGACGTGTTATTATTATTATAGGTTGAAGTGCTAATTGAGACGTGTTCTACTTATCGTGTTGGTATAGCCGATAAGGTATGTGAAACTATCCTTTCTTCTCTTGACATGATTTATATGAAATAAGTGTACGACGGACGTACATAGTTCTATTGGATCCTAATCCTTAGTGATACATGATATGATAGTGCCATGATTTTTCTAAAATGAAAGTTCATTTTAAAGATTTACTGAGAGTCAAATGATGGTTTAAATTGCACATGGTTGCTCATGATAGCTTTCATGCAAATGTTATATTTCATTCATCGAGTCCTATAATGGGTCGGCAATGTTCACCGAGTCCCTCAATAGAGGGCCGGAATGTTATATGTATTATGATTCCATGGACATGTATCTATGATGCGAGTATAGATACTCATGACAGTCGTGCGTATATCCTATTACTTGTTCACCGAGTCCCTCGCTAGAGGACCGACAGTGTTTATATGTATATGATTTCATGGACATGTATCCATGATGCGAGTATAGATACTCATGACAGTATATGATTCCATGGACATGCTTCCATGATGCGGGTATAGATACCCATGACAATATATGACTCTCACTTTTTAAAAGGCATAGTTGATTCTCATTTTTATAAGGCACGGTTGACTCTCTATTTTATATGGCACGGTTGGATCTGGTATTTCGATTATCATACTTATCCCTGTCATCTTTGGCCAGTTATGATCGTATTTACAGTACTTTATGTTTACATACTTAGTACATTGTTATACTGACCACCTTCTCCGGGAGGCTGAGTTCATGCCCGCATGTAAGGTACTCAGTTTGGTGATCCGCGAGCTTAGGATATTTTCTCAACTTTTGGGATAGCTCCATTGTTCCGGGGCTTGTCATTTTGGTACAAATCTTGATTATAGACTTATGTATATTCAGGGGTACGGCGGGGCCTTGTCCCGTCATATTTCACTGTCATACTCTTAGAGGTCTGTAGTCATGTGTGGGTTGGACATATGTACAGTTGTAGTTCGTTTGGATATTTCTATGTACAAATGACACTTGCTTGGCCACGGCTTTTTTTATCTGAGTTTGCTATTACGATTCGGGGATGATCCTTTATATGATTATGAGTTTTCCTTAGCTTTTGATTATATGTGATGTGTGGGTGTAAGGGTGCCAGTAGGGCACTGGGCCATTCGTCAGTTCGGATCGTGACAGGTGGTTGTGGTAAGAAAAAACTTCTCATTTTTATATTTTTTTATACAAGTAAATATATGAAATAAAAAATATGCGGGTGGGAGGAGAAAAAATTCCACTTTTATATTTTTATAAAAATAAGATAATATATATGAAATAAAAATGTGTCAGGAGGTGGGGGTGGAGAGGGTGTGGAGTGGGTAGGCAGTTTAGGGGCTAGGGGGTAGTTTTGGTGTAGGTGGTGGAGATTAAGTTGGGATTGGGGATGCGCTGATGTGTTTTAACGAAACGGAAAATATATTTTTTCAAATTTATATCTTCTCCTATTTTGAGAAAAATGAGTTGTTGTTGGGTCTAGTGAGTCACATATGGGTACCCATATTTGTCCATATTTTTGTGGGTTTAAAAAGGAGTTGAAGCTCATATTTACCTAACAAACATATGAGTGACCCACTTCACTAAAATGTGGATTAAATGAGCTAATTTTCTAAATATGGACTTAAATTGCCATCTCTAGTTGTCATGTTTGATTAATGTACATTTGGCTTTTTAAAATTCATTGTTAATGCACATCTTAAAATATAACTTTATAGTATGTGTAGTAAAAAACATGTGTTGCTTTATCAAAGTTTATTGCAAATCAAATCTATTTATTCGAATTTTTATTTTTGAGTTAGTTACTAGCTAATCTAATGCTTGACATCATCTAAATAGGATAATAATGTATATTGCCATTAATGGATATATGCAAATAAAGTTATGGCGTATAAATATTTTTAAATAATTGTCTGGCTTATATGCTGTAAATTGTGCTACGTAGATTAGCTAAGATTACACTCATGAATATTGCTTTAGAGGAGATAGAAATGACCACGCTTTGCAAGTGTGACCTGTAATATATCCACAAGGATAGTCAAGTTGGTGGAGTAGGAGAACGCGGGACCGAAAGGTCACGAGTTTGATTCCCCCTGCCAACACCTTCGGTTAGTCACACGCGTGAGCATCGAGTGTGATTTCGATCGACGTAATTTGCGCGCTTATCGCGATCAGGGTTTACCCAATGCGCACTTGTAAAAAAAGTACAGGCTGCGGGTTCCCCCGTCATAATAAATAAATAAAGTGTAGCCTGTAACAGCAATGGTCACGCTTGAAAAATGTAGTTTGAGGTCATGAAAAATGTTGCCATATATCTCCCCAGAAGGGTATGGTCACAAAGTAGCTGTCACTGGTCTTTGAATGAAAGCAGGAAGATCCATAGTCAAATCGAATCGGATTGATGCTTTTCCATCTCTAAAGTAAAGGTAGTTGATCCGAGTGGGCTAACATATATAAATTATCTTACCCTTTTTTTATGTGTATTTTTGAGGTAATACAAGCGTGACCTTTGTACATTATAAGCCACACTTTTGAAGCGTGAAATTAAAAGCAACACTTAAAAAGCCTGATCTAAGGGCAAAGGTTACGCTAGTTTAGGCCACCCCCAAAAAATGTTTCCTAAAGTAAAAAATGTGTCGCCTTTAATCAAATTTATCACGATCCAAAATATCATTGTGCCGTGAGGTAGGAACTTTTGTAATCCTCACAGGACTACAATTGTATTTTTAACTTTTTGTTCATTCTCTAAAAATGTTGCACGTATTTGAGGTCCTTGTCCTTTGCCCTACTTTTGTCATTTCATTTTTATTAGTGAATATTCTCACAATATTCACCGTATATTATATAATTATGATTGTTGTATATTTATGGTAAATTGGAATTCTTACTGTATTAGAATTCATTATTTGTACAACTATATATATTGTGAATTAATGAGAAGATTCCTCAAGGGAGATTATTCCAAACTTACATGATATCAGAAGTCAAACCCTAAACCCCATTCTTCTCTCTCATTGGCCGCCGTCGACCCCTCCCACCCCCTTCTCTTCGGTCGACGGATCCACTCCAAAAAAATTCCTTCAATTTTGTGACCACCAAGTCTCCTCCCACTTCCCCTAAAACTTCTGATTCATCCACAGTTGTCTTTGACAACCCCCCCTCCATCATCGTCGTCTTCTTTTCATCTGGCATTTGCCGTTATCAACATCAAGAATTTTATCCTCATAATTCTTGACCAAGAAGACTATCAATATTCCATGCGGGTCGAACTATTCTATATTCATGCTTGCGCATACAACGTGCTAGACTACATTGATGATTCTATTCCCCGCCCCTCAGATGTTTCAGGCTCGACATGGCGTCGCTTGGATGTCATCGTCAAACAGTGGATATACGGCACCATCTCAAAAGACTTGTTGTGTACTATCATGAAAATAGGTGCCTCGGCGCGTGAACTATGGGTGCGATTAGAAGAAATATTTTAGGACAATAAAAATACTCGGGCCGTGTATTTGGAAGAGCAATTCAACAATACACGTCTCGAGAATTTTAACAACATGCCCGAATATTTCAAACAACTGAAACTCATAGCCGACCAACTTTCCAACGTAGGGACATATGTTTCTGAAACAAAGATGGTTCTTCAACTTGTTGCTGGCTTACCGAAAGACGAATACGATATAACCGCAATGATTATTCAACAGGCCGATACACTATCGAGTTTCAACAAGACACGTTTACAACTACTATTAGAGGAGATCCGACGTGCTAAACAAGATGAGCATAATAAAAAATCTTTAGCCGCTGAAAGTATGGAAACACCGGCGGCTCTCACCACCCAGCCACCACTATCGGACCACCATGAACAGCGTGACAGTCGTGGTGGAGGATGAGGCAGCAGAGGACGCGGTAATGGCAAACAAGGAAAGGGCCGTGGCAGAGGGAATAGGACCCAACACGCAAGCCCAGCGCCTGTTTCGCCTTTCAAGTGGCCTGGACCACCAGGTTAGCCCAACGTAGGTAATTGGGCCTCACCCGTCTGCCCTTACCCAACAACAAGGGCCTAGTTCCCGCAGGCCTGGATGGCCAGTATATTGGGCACAACTCCAGCGACCAGACAGGCTCACATGCCATCACACCAGGCCAATATAGTTTCGGCCCAACAACTGCCGCGCCAACAATTTGGCCCCAACTGATTTGGGTTAGACCTTCAACACATGAAACCTTCAACAGTCCGACGAAAATTGCTACATGAACACCAGAGCCACATCTCATCTCACCCTCTATTCGGGTAATTTATCTCAACTGCTTAGGTTAAAGCTTTCTCAATTTATTATTATCGGCATTGGTCGCCGCATTCCAATTAAAGGTTACAGTAGTACCCACACAAAACATCCACATCCGTCTTCTCCCTAAAGCATGTCCTCTATGCCCCTATAATCATTAAAAATTTGATCTATGTTAGAAAATTAATTCATAATAATTTCGTGTCTGTGGAGTTTGACCCTTTTGGTTTTTCTACGAAGGATATCTATACGGGGGAAATTCTTACGCGATGCAATAGTGTGAGAGACCGCTACCCCTTCACTCAATCTTCCGCTGTCAGACCACAATTTCCTACCTCCCTTGCTGCAATCACTCCGTCAACTTGGCACACTAGACTTGGACACCCAGGAGATAATAAGCTTATTCGATGTAATAATGGGAAACATACCCAAAACTATTTTTCTTGCCCGCTGGGCAAGCATGCTCGCCTTCCATTTATGTCATTTTTAAGTGTTACATTTTCTCTGTTATATATTGTTAATGCTGATTTATGGACATCTCCTGTTGTTAGCTCACTAAGTCATAAATTTTATCTAGCATTATTGGATGATTTATCTCATTTTATCTAGATTTACCCGCTAAAGTTCAAATCCGAAGTTTTTGCCAAGTTTCTTGAGTTTAAAAAATTCATTAAAACTCAATTTTAAAAATCCATAAAATCTTTTCAATGTGATAACAATTGTGAGTTTAATAATTCGGTGTTTCACAATTCTTTCTCCAATCATGGGATGGTTTTCCGTTTCTCTTGTCCTCACACTTCACCTCGAAACGGAAAGGCTAAACGAATAATATGTACAATCAATAACATGGTTCGTATACTTCTGTTCCATGCCTCTCTCCCCCTCATTTTGGGTCTATGTTGTTAAAATAGTAGAATACCTCCTTAATATTTTATCCACTAGTGCTCTACAAAACAAGATCCCCATCGAAATTTTATACAGTAGGATCCCGAGTCCTATGACCTGCTCAGAATATTTGGTTGCCTATGCTACCCCAATCTTGCCTCCACTGTGTCACGACCCGACCCCGGGGCCGCGACTAGTACCCTACCGGGGTACCCTGTCAGGTATACATCAGAGAATAGCAGCGGAACATACATAACACATAACTTATAAAAAGGTAACATCATTGGCCAGCCGATAAGGCTGCCTTCCATAAAAACATACTAATCAAAAGTATAGCAGTACAACTTGTTCTTACAGCCCAACACATACGTGACCACAGACCTCTAAGGATAACAACTGTGGCGGGACAGGGCCCCGCCATACCCCTGAATGTACACAATACCTATAGCATCAGGGAGTAACCGTACCAACAAAACAAGCTTCCGGAGGGATGGAGCTTCGACAGAACGGTGATCCAAGAACGAGGATCCACAATGCGCTTACCGCCTGCGGCATGTAACGCGGCCCAGGAAGGGTCGATTACCTGATATGTACCAAATATGTAAAGTGAAAAATACCGTAATAATGATATCATAAGTCTAAAGTAAGTGAGTCATGGAAGACAATCAAAATACCTTTTATTGTGCCTTACTATGATAGAGTGACAAGTATATATATATAATCTGCATAAAATAGGGGCCTCATGATCAAAACAGGTACCTCGCGTAGTATCGATAAGCACCCTACTCCGGGACTATTTCACGCGTAGGTCTGTGGACGCGTGAGGTATTCCTCGCATAGTTGTACTCGCGCGTGTGACTATTTCACCGCGTAAGCCCAGGACTCGCGTAAGGTATTCGCCGATCGTGGTAGCAAATCCACAAAGCAGGTGGTATAACGATCTTGGGAATTTACCGCCGGATATACTCTTACCCCAAGCGGATGGTATAACGATCTTGGGGACTTACCGCCGGATATACTCTTTGCAAGCGGATGGTATAACGATCTTGGGGACTTACCGCCGGATATACTTTTACCTTTGGAGAAGGTGGTATGGCGATCTTGGGGCTTGCCCGCCGGACATACTCTTACCACGGAGAAGGTGGTATAACGATCTTGAGGCTTGCCCGCCGGATATACTCTTACCCTAGCTCAAATCATCATATCATAATAATAAATAAGTTAAGAAAACTTATAACTTCTTATTAGTCTTGTTCATATACCTCTCATTTTAGTTTACTTAAGGCACTTAATCATATCTTTAATAAAAGAAAGCAGAATTTAACCCAAGTACTACATACTTCAACTCTTTTAAAAGTGACTCTTTTTCATACATAAAATCTTTGGGCAATTGATGCCTTAAAATCAATTTGCCTTTCATAAATCAAATCATTTGTCCTTACTTGTCTTACTTAGAGTAAACCTCTTCTCATTAACCTTTTATAAAGCTAATAAACCAACTTCCCATAAAGTTGTTATATTAACCCTACACTTTAGTAAAATCACACTTTTTCCCTAACCAAGGGACTTATACATTCTAAAAACGAAACAAGTCTTTATATACTTAAAACAAGTAAGAATATCAAATCTTGTACGTCTACCGTACTACATAGTTACATCTATTCATGCTCAAGAGATAGGAAAGCTCCACATACCTCTTCGGTCAATCCACTTGCTAAGTCCAACTACCGCAAGTAATATGTCAACCTATAATAACCATAATGCGTTTATTAACCTCTAATTTCAATGTAGAAATAATCTAAGTTCAAAGCCCCTAATTCTATGGAAAATTTAGGCAGCATTTCCTTTGTTTCTACATACTTTGCCACCTTTCTCAAGGCCGAATTCAACATCCAAATGCCACATTTAAGGCTCAACAATCTAAACATATCAAAGGGATTACACACCTAAACTTGGGTGTGTAAAATTCTGCCCCAAAAGGTACAATAATTCACTTAACAATTCTAAAGTAGTTTTTAGGCTACAACATGCTCATAATATCTTTTTAGCCAATTCTTTCATATCCAAACCACATTTCTTACATGCAAGGATTCTAAGTGCATTATTTACTACTACACATCCCTTCTTCTTCACATGCAACATTAATAATTAACCACAAGAGGAGAAATGTTACCTTAAAACTTTAGCCAAACTTATTCCAACAACTTTGCTAGCCTCCTTTCCAAGAACACCACCACAATAATACCAACAAGCTAGCCACAAGCTTCCTTCTTGTTCTTAACTTTTGATTTTCTTAGGCTTGAATTCCTCTTGGAATTTTAGAGAGAAGTGGGAGCTTAAGCTTAGAGAGAGAGGATTTGAAAGATGACCAAGTCTTCAAGACTTGGTCAATATAAGGCATGCAAGAAATCAGATGGGGGGGACACTTGTCACCCTCCCAAGGTCTTTAAAAGAAAAATCTGATTTTTCTAAGTTTTTCGCCAGAATCGCCTCGGCGCCGCGGCCAGCGCGCGCGTGAAACCTCTGCGGACTCTCGGAACTTCCGGCGCCGCGGCCCTGCTGTCCTGGCGTCGCGGCGCTGCAACTTCAGCGACCCATCAGTATATCCGGCGCCGCGGCCCTGTCGCCTTTGTCTGAAACGCATTTCTGTCCATCTGCGCACTGAACTTGTAACTCCCATAACTTTCTACTCCGACGTTTTATTGACGAACGGTTGGTTGCGTTGGAAACTAGACTCAACGAACTAAGCCCTAGGCCTTTGAAACACTTAGGAACTCTCAATGTACCGGGTCATAACCCGCCTCAAAGTTAACTAAAACCCGTCCGGAACAATCCGTCAACCTATCCTTTGAAAATTTTAAGTCTTACATGCTTTAAATGCGCTCTCATCGTAGGGTCGAACTACGGGGTATAACATTCTCCCCTTAGAAATATTCGTCCGAATGTTCCTTCTAGGCTTACTCAAATCAACGTATCGACATAGACTCTCTTAACTATTCTTTTGCAAATAAAGAAGCTCGCGAGCCACAACATTACTCAGCATAATTGCTAAATCAAAACTAACAAGCGGGAAAGTGGGTTACTGGAGGTGTAGGGAATAAGTGAGGATACTTCTTCATCATGTCATCCTCTGCTTCCCACGTCATTTCCTCCTGTTCTCGTTCGCGTAAGACCTTGCGGAAGCCACGTCCTTCGTCGAAGTCGCTTAACTTTGTCGATCGAGTATCGCTATGGGACTCTCTCATACGATAACTCCTCTGTCACTTGGACATCATGAGCGGGTGCACTCTAGATGGGTCTCGATACATTTCCGCAACATGGACACATGGAAAACTGGATGTACCGCCTTCAAATCGGACGGCAGATCTAACTCATAGGCAACCCTGCTACCCTACGGACAATCTGATACGGCCCAATGTACCTTGGGCTAAGTTTCCATTTCTTCCCAAACCTCATCACGCCGCCGTGGGCGATACGCTAGGAAAACCCAATCATCTATCTCAAATTCCAAGTGTCGACGCCGATGATCTGCATCGACTTTTATCGACTACGAGTGCCAACAACCGCTCTGGATAAGCTTCACCTTATCCATGCTGAACCAAGTCGGCCCGACTAAGCTGTTTCCCTACCTCGAACGACTATCGGTGACTGCACTTCCTCGTATAAGGCCTCATAAGGCGTCCCGAATACTAGAGTGGTATTTGTTGTTATAAGCAAACTCCACAAGAGGTAAATGATCCTCGACTACCACGAAATCAATAACACAAGCCCGACATATCCTCGAGTGTATGCGGATAGTGCGCTCGGCTGTCCGTCGATGCAGGATGAAACTCCGTCTTGAGACTCACTGTGTCCCTAACCGCTTTCGGAAAGACCTCAGAAATTAGCCGAAATGTAGGCCCTGCATGCGAAATAATCGATCACGAGCCTCGTGCGATCTTAAAATCTCACGATATCTGATCTTGCATAATCCTCGGCCGAAAAAGTCGTCCTGACTGGAAGAAAATGGGCTGATTTCGTCAGCCTGTCGACAATAACCCAAATGAAATCATGCTTTCTCTGAGTGGTAGGTAAACCCATAATAAAATCCATATTTACCACCTCGGCTTCCAGTCGAATATCAATAGCACCGCGATAGCCCACGGGCTTCGGTGCTCAACCTTAACTGGCGACAATTCGGGCGCTGCTCGCGAACTCCATGGCGTCCTCTTTAGGCCATCCCACCAATACACGCATCTGAGGTCATGATACATCTTAGTAGACCCCGGATGAATAGAATAACGAGCCGTGTGCCTCACGAGAATCTGGCGGCGAAGTCTGTCACATCGGGAACACACCGGCCCTCAAATCTTAGCACCCGTCGGTGTTACCTCAGCAGACTCACTCTCTTTACGAACAGCGGCGTCTCGATCTGGGACCATGTCGGATCCTCATCGTCGCCTCTTGACTCCTCGGCGATGGAAGACTCGGCAACCTCTCGAACCCGAACTCCATCACTATCGAGAATCAACCAAGCGAACCCCAGGCTCGCTGGGCGATATAACTCTCGGACCATATCTCTTTTCTCTGGGTACATCGAACGGACTACCCATCGATCTGCGACTAAGGCGCATCTGCGACTACATTGGCCTTCCGGGTGGTATAGAATATCAACATCGTAATCCTTAAGTAGCTCCAACCACCGTCTCGCATGCAAGTTGACTCCTCGGATGAAGATATCTGGAGACTTTTGTGGTGCGTGTAAATGTCCACATGAACTCCATATAAATAATGTCTCGGATCTTGAGGCATGAATCACTGCGCGACTCCAAGTCATGTGTGGGATAGTTCTTCTCATGCTTCCTAATTTGTCGAGATGCATAAGCTATAACTCTGCCGTCTTTGCGTCGACGCGCACCAAGCGACACTGGCGTCACGATAAACCACGTATCCATCTAAACCCTGCGGAAGAGTAAAGCTGAGGCGGTCGTCAATTTCTCCTTTAGCTTGGAAACATTCCTCACAAGTATCAGTCCACGGAACATAGGCGCTTTACGAGTCGGCTTAGTCAAAGGTCTTTGAAATAGAAGCAAACTTCTCCAAACCTCAGATAATAACTGCGAGGCCCAAAGGCTGCGCCCTCCTAGTCGGTGTAGTGGAGTGCAGGGCCAAGTCTTGGCGCTCGATCTTGTTGTATCAACCGAATACCATCGGCCAGATAACATGCGAAGAAAGCCATTGAAGCTAACGAACTCGCGCCGAGAACTTGGCATACATTGCCGGTCTCGGAGGACTCAATACCGTCCTCGAATGATCGTATGCTCGCTGCGTGCGCGAATACACGAGATATCATCAATAAATACTATAACGAACATATCGAGAATGGCACGAACACGCATTCATCAAATCCATGAATCTTCTTTGGGGCGTTGGTCAACGAAAGACATTACCGAACTCATAGTGCCCATCACAGGGTCTGAATGCGATCTTTGGGATATCTATCTCTCTAACTCGTACTGATGATAACGGACGCGGTCTATTTTGGAAAAAACACCTTGCACCGCATTTGGTCAAACAAATCGTCCAATCACAGGGAGGATATCTGTTCTTGATAGTTACCTTGTTCATTGCACATGTCAATACATACGCAGTGGCGTCCCATCCTTCTTCTTTACAAATAACATCGGCGCTCCCGAGGAGAAACTTGGCCTAATAAAGTCTTTCTCCGACCAAATCTTTGGTGGTCCTTGATTCCTTCAACTCGGCGGGTGCCGTCTGTATGGCGGAATAGATATCGGTCGAGTGTGCGGCGCCAAATCAATGCAAACTCAATCTCCTCTCGGGAGGATGCGGAAGCTTCGTGCGGGAATACGTCTGGAAACTCTCTAACGGCCGGGCCGGTGAAGGTCGGTATTTCACCTCGATGTCGAATACGAACCGTATGGTAGATATACCCTTTCCGCACCATCTTCCAGCCTTGAGGTAAGAAATAAAGTTACCATCGGCGATGGTATTCCTTCCACTCGATAGCCGGCTCGGAAGCTGGAACCGAACTAATCTCTCTACGGTCTACGTGGGCATAGCAAGGCGCTAGCCAATCCATACTCGTAATCACGTAAAAGTCATCGTATCAACTCGATCAAGTCGGCTAGAGTCGACGGTATGCCTATAGTCATTGGGCAAGCCTTATATTGTCACGACCGAACCGGGCGTGGATGGTACTAGGGCACCAGTAGACATACATCGAGTGTCGCGGAATATAAAACAAGACATGACATAATATTAAATATGAAACGATTAAATCGAGAAAACTTGCCTTTCGACATAAATTTAAAACAACAACTGAAACGATTACATCCTTTTTACAACTACGCGCAGCGATGTTACAAACCTCTAGAATGATATGACAACAATGGCGGGGCGGGCCGCCATACCACGAATGTAAGTACCTGGCAGGGGACTATACGTGATAAGCCTCGGAGAAGCGGAGCTTCCCAACCATTTGTGACCAAGAGCGAGGATCGGCGGCGGTGTACCTCTACTGCGGCATGGCGTGAGCGGCCCCGAAGGAGTCGGTCTGATAGGTACCAAGTATGTGAAGCGCAAAATGCGAAGTAAAATCAAAGTATTTAAAACCATTTGCAAATACAACGGTTCAAGCGCATAGTGCCACATCATAAACAAAGCGAGTAGATAAAGCGCGAGTCTTTTCTAGGCGCGAATGATCGAAGCAAGGCCAATCGCCCATAGTATCATTATCGTGCCTAATCTGGACTTCCGCAGCCGCATGGGTCACGCGCGAGACCGCGTGAGGTATTCCTCGCGTCGGGGTAGCTAACCGGTACCTCTTGGACTCATGATCCGCATAGTCTTAATAGACGCGTAGTCACGCGCACCGCATAGGGAATCCGCGTCGGGATAAATGCGGAATGATCAATCACGGAGCATACCTGCTCGCGTAGTCACGTAGACCGCATAGGCCATATAGACCGCATCGAGGGTGTGACCACCGGTATAACAAGTCGAGGGTATGTGATATAATAACATAACAACTTATCTTTAAACAACATAAGCACAACGGAAACCTTTACACAAACGTCACGGAATACTAACACACGTAGCATCCTAACATGTTTACTTATCACTTCAACAAGAAAGTATTACAAGACTTCACAAACCAACACAATCAAGTTATTCACACGAGGTACTTTCTACTTTATGTTAACAATTTCGGGTTTTTATCCCCAAAGTACTTCATACATTAACTCTTTAAAAGATCTGTTTCTTTCACAAAAGTCACACAATACTCGTAGTATTAAAATAGAGTGACTATCTTTTTAAGTAAACCAAAACGCTTCCTTTTGTAAAATCAAGTAACAACATTATTTTCCAACGTTCAAGTTTGCCTAATTTCAAATGCTCAAGTTTCTCATTTTTGAAAGGTTTCGTAGTTCGTAGTCTTAATCACTTTAATAATATAATTCTCTTTTAAAACCATTTGAGAAACATATGCCTTATGTGTGAGTAGGTTATTCTTGTTCATAACAATATTATTAATGCAGCCATGATCTAGGAAATGTAATATCATTTTGTCTCATCTTAGCTTCATGCGGATGGAGGTTTCTCTTGGTTTTAATAATACTTAATTAGTCAAAACATTTCCCTTTATTAACATTTGCGATGGTTTGTTCGATACTTATTCTGATTTCCGAAATCAGTAAAACATTATTCCTTTTAAAAACCAAGTACTCATTACTCACAAATGAGGTTTCACACAAAGTTCATATTAATTCATTTAAGTCAAGTCTCTTATCTTTTAAGATCAAGTCTCTTAACTTCTAAAATTAATAAACCATTCTTTTTATCTCTCTTAAGTCGTTATACCTAACTTCCCATAAAGCTAGTATAACTCTTAGCTTTAAAACCAAACATTACTCTTCTTTCAAAAGGTTTCTTAATTCTTTTGAAATACTTCAAGATTCTTATTATTGGGCTTAAGTCAAAAGACATTGGTAAAACTACGTTAAGTTAACACACGTCGTCTGGTACTATATATATTCTTTTAAAATATCATGCTCGAGAGGATAGGAAGAATCACATACCTCGCGACGATTATCGACTATTAGCAAAGCGCTCCGGCTATAACGGCTAGCCTTGTCCACCTTTCAAGTAGCACGTGCTACTCGCGAACATTCAACCTATAAAGGTTACCTGAGTCTATCAAAGTCTAGACTACTCAGAGAATATTCTTACGGCGTGATTTGATTCAAGTCTCTTACGTACTATCCTTCTATTACGATTCAATTCTCTTATAATATCCTTCTATTACAGTTCAATTCTCTTCATGAATCTTATATTCACTACATACCACTCTGATATGTAATTTCCATTTACAATAGAAGGATAGGATTATTTACCTCGGTAAGCCCAAAATTATCCAAGTTTAATGTCGATCTGAGCAGCGTTTAGCTCTACTCTGTGCTCGACCGCTCCAAACAACCCTTAGAAGTTCTACGAAACTTCTTCCTAATACTTCAACCAACTGTGAAGATTTTCCTTAGGGTTTCGTTTAGTGACTGAAGGGAAGTATAATAGTATTTCTGGGCTTTTAGCATAAGTGTAACCTTGGAATACTACAAGGTATTTGGGCCAAGGTATTTTGGAATAGTAACAATACTTGGAGAGTATTTCTACCAAGAGGGGGGTAGTATTTTACGAGAACAACTAGGCAAGGGGTGTGCAGGGCGACACCACTAGGAGTGGGTAGGTTTCGGCCAAAGGCCTTTCTCGAGGGAGGGGAGTGTTGGACGAAACACTACTGAGAGGGGAAAGATTTTCAAGACTTGGAGAAATGATTTTGTGGATGAAAACCTTGAGTTAGGGGTATTTATAGGCCAACCCGATGGCCAAGATGAAGCCAAGTTCTATGCAAGTGTAGGGTGAGGATTCATCCATGTGTACCTTATCCAACTACCACACAAAATATCACAAATATCCTACCTACTCCAAGACCTCCAATTCGTCCCATTTCGCCCAGCACATCGCGATTAGAGGGTGACAAGTGTCGCCCTCGTTGATCAAAGTATTCGTCTCTGGAAAAATCCATAAAAAATATAAATGACATAGTAGTAATTTTCCCTTATGAAGTTTTGTAAAGCGTTTAGTCGAAAAACGATTCTTTTCGGTAGTTGTGAACAAAATTTAGTCCTTGCCTAACTGTAAGGCTCAAACTTTTCTCGGTACGTCCGCACGTACATACCCTGGACATACGGGGTATCACATTCTCCCCTCCGTAGAAACATTCGTCCCGACTGTTCCTTTTCAAGACTGATAACGACGAAGTTCCTCATAGCTTAACGGTTTGCAAATGCCACACGTAGCCACGAAAACACCAGCGCAAATACTTACATCCAAGTCACGAGGAATCACCTCTAACATCACAAAAACTCCGCTGAGGGCTAAAAGATACTCCGCCGCGCCACTTTACAAAAGAAAAGATCACATCTATGTTCTTAACACATGCTCGCTTCTTCCCTTACTCGTCGTACCCTTCTCGTACACTCGAATTCTTTCTCATAAGTTACCACATTCACATTCTTCGCTTGATTTCCAAAACTACGGGTTACTACCTCGACTTGGTCATCATTAGCGAGAATACTGGATGGATCTCGATACTCTTCCGAACATAGCAACATGAAAGATCGGACGTCGCCTCTACGTCGGACGGCAATGCTAACTATAGGCAACGGCCTATTCTTCACATGACACGAAAAGGCCCAAAGTAACTCGGGCTAAGTTTCTCTGTTTTCCAAACTCGTCACCCTTTCCGGGTGGTACCTTGAAGACCAGCGTCGGCTGAACCCCAGCGTCGTCGCGATTATCCGCACGACTTACATTAACTCACGGTGCCAATAACCTCTCGGATAAGCTTCGCTATCCACGTTCTGAAACAAGTATGAACCAACTATCGAACCTTGCCAACATCGAACGATCGGCCAAATGACTTATACTTGCCCCCTGAGGCTTCATACGGCGATATCCGAATACTGAAATTGTAGTTATAAAAACATTCCCTCAACAGGAGGCAACAATCCTTACATCTACCCCTGAAATCCAAACAACGGCGAGGCGAATGCATGCGAGACTCACTGAGTTCTAACCTGCTGGTAAAACCTCCGGAAAAAGCAGTAGTAAGCGGGCTCCATTGCTGTCATAAGGTGAAAGTAGGCACCTCGTGCGACGCCTTACAACCTTTACGATATAACATCTCGCATAACCTCTACCGAGTAAGCGGTCTTGACTAAAAGACAAGATGGGTGACCTCATCGGCCCGATCATCGGTCGAATCGTCCACGAACTCGTCGATGGTTAACTAAACTTGGGCCTAACACCTCGTGACCCTATCACCAATCGGGACCACCACAAACTGACCCACCACAAAAGCGGGCGCGGGTTGACCGCGGTGGTCCTGACCGACCATATCGCGCGAAAACTCTTGTTCCGATCGGAACAATCTCACTAATCAAGTCACGAAAAACCTAGTGGTCTTCTTAGCTCAACTACCCTCTTTCATTTCATACCACTCAGGGATTTATCACACAAATATATCTCACGTGTACTATGCACTCTGATAAGGGTCAAACATAAAAATACATCTTTTACTCGAGATGGCCTCGCCTCTAAGGTCTCTACGTATAAAACTCTAAGGCTCACACTTCCTCTATCCCCCAATCTTACCTGGTTAACTAACCATGATTTCTAATCACAATCTACACAATGTTAACTGAACGTAACACTTAAGATATACTTATCTTATCACACATACAATCTCTAGAGGGTTAAGGATACACCTGTATCTACTGCTTCACTACCCTCTGTCGTTCCAATCAATCTGTCTGCTTTGGCGAAGCATAACAAGTGTCGAAGAAGTCGACACTCACAATGACACTTACCACAACGGCCGCACCGGTGGGGTGGCCTCCTCAGCTAACACCCATTCCTCTCAGAACTCTTTGAATCATGAATCGATGCGGTAGGTGAGTCCTCCTACTTGCATCCTCCTACTAGGACATCCTTTCGACACATGGCCACGACGGCGCGAGTAAAACAAGCATCGACAAAGATGACATTCCGGGATGGCGCTGTCGCTGTGAAAATTGGGAAAAAGCGAATCGGTGGTGGACTACGTGTATCGTGCACGGAAGCCACGGAGCTTTGATCAACTCCTGCGTACCGAGCGTCCTGAACCCTGTGGAGGACCACTATGCACCGGCGGAGGCGCATATCCAGTCTGTTGCTGAGGCGATTCGCCTCGAAAGTTACCAAAAGACCCTGTTGTTCTGGCCCTCTTCTACTGATCTTGGTTAATCCGTCGATCTCTACGTTCCTCTGCGTGTTGCGCATAAGCCTGTACGCGGGCAATATCCATGCCTGACTGAAGAGCTACTCTTGCACAACCTTTCTTTAGATAGTCATCAAGACCTGTGATATATCGGTGCACTCTATATTCTCTGGCTGCTAAAATCCTAGCTAATGTGAGTCCGTTCCTTTGTAATCCATATTCTCTGTTCCTGCCGTGGGCGAAGGCTCATATATCATGGCGCGATGAGCTCGCTGTGTGCTAAACTTTGTTGGAATTTGGTGGCGTGCGAGAACTCCCGAATGAAGCACCACCCGGTGATGATTGGGCTGTGCCTAGTAACCTACGTACTCTGCTCGCGACTCCATTGCCTTGCCGCCACGGGCGGGTTGCCTTGGCGGAGGCATAGCGATGCGGGAAAGAAATACGTTAGAGGGTCCAACTTATAACACGGCTACAGGCACGATCTCGAGTGAGAAGAATGGAAACTAATCCTAAATATCCTATAGCCTCACGATTATTGATGTAGTGCACAACACGCGATAATCAAGACTACTAGATACGATGCGTAGACACTTTCCAGAGGATTAAGCGCTCACGATACCACTTTTGTCACGACCGAACGGGCGTGGTCGTGCCTACGGGCACCCAGTAGACATACATCGAGTAATCGGCGGAATATAAAACAAGACATGACATAATATGAAATATGAAACGATTAATACGAGAAAACTTGCCTTTCGGCATAAATATAAACAACAACTAGAACGATTACATCCTTTTACAACTACGCCTGCGATGTTACAAACCTCTAGAATGATATGACAACAATGGCGGGGCGGGGCCCCGCCGTACCACGAATGTAAGTACCTGCGGCGAGGACTATACGCTGCTAAGCCTCGGAGAAAGCGGAGCTTCCCAAACGTTGTGACCCTAGGCGAGGATCAACGGCGGTGTACCTCTACTGCGGCATGAGCGGCCCAGGAGTCGATCTGGCAGTACCAAGTATGTGAAGCGTAAAAATCGAAGTAAAATCAAAGTATTTAAAACCATTTGCAAATACAACCAGTTCAGCGCACGTAGTGCTACATCATAAACAAGAGCAAGGTAGATAAGCGTAGCGAGTCTTTTCTAGGCGCGAATGATCGAAGCAAGGTCAATCGCCCATAGTATCATTATGCGTGCCTAATCCTGGACTTCCGCGACGCATAGTCACAATGCACCAGCGTGAGGTATTCCTCGCGTCGGGGTAGCTAACCCGGTACCTCACGGACTCGCGGTCCGCGTAGTCTCGATAGACCGCGTAGTCACGCGGACGCATAGGGCATCCGCGTCGGGATAAATACCGGAATGATCAATCACGGAGCATACCGCTGCTCGCATAGTCATATAGACGCGTAGGCCATATAGACCGCGTCGAGGGTGGCGACCACCGGTATAACAAGTCGGCGGGGTATGTGATATAATAACATAACGAACATCGTTAAATAACATAAGCACAACAGAAACCCTTTACACAAACATCACGGATACTAACACATGTAGCATCTAACATGTTTACTTATCACTTCAACAAGAAAGTATTACAAGACTATCACAAACCAACACAATCAAGTTATTCACACGAGGTACTTTCTACTTTATGTTAACAATTTCGGGTTTTTGTCCCCAAAGTACTTCATACATTAACTCTTTAAAAGATCTGTTTCTTTCACAAAAGTCACACAATACTCGTAGTATTAAAATAGAGTGACTATCTTTTTAAGTAAACCAAAACGCTTCCTTTTGTAAAATCAAGTAACAACATTATTTTCCAACGTTCAAGTTTGCCTAATTTCAAATGCTCAAGTTTCTCATTTTTGAAAGGTTTCGTAGTTCGTAGTCTTAATCACTTTAATAATATAATTCTCTTTTAAAACCATTTGAGAAACATATGCCTTATGTGTGAGTAGGTTATTCTTGTTCATAACAATATTATTAATGCAGCCATGATCTAGGAAATGTAATATCATTTTGTCTCATCTTAGCTTCTATGCAGATGGAGGTTTCTCTTGGTTTTAATAATACTTAATTAGTCAAAACATTTCCTTTATTAACGCTATGGTGGTTTGTTCGATACTTATTCTGATTTCCGAAATCAGTAAAATATTATTCCTTTTAAAAACCAAGTACTCATTACTCACAAATGAGGTTTCACACAAAGTTCATATTAATTCATTTAAGTCAAGTATCTTATCTTTTAAGATCAAGTCTCTTAACTTCTAAAATTAATAAACCATTCTTTTTATCTCTCTTAAGTCGTTATACCTAACTTTCCATAAAGCTAGTATAACTCTTAAGCTTTTAAAACCAAGCATTACTCTTCTTTCAAAAAGGTTTCTTAATTCTTTTGAAATACTTCAAGATTCTTATTAATCAGGCTTAAGTCAAAAGACATTGCCGTAAAACTACGTTCCGTTAACACACGTACGTCTACCGTACTATATATATTCTTTTAAAATATCATGCTCAAGAGGATAGGAAGAATCACATACCTCGCGACGATTATCGACTATTAGCAAAACGCTCCACGGCTATAACCCGGCTAGCCTTGTCCACCTTTCAAGTAGCACGTGCTCGCGAACATTCAACCTATAAAGGTTACACAAGTCTATCAAAGTCTAGACTACTCAGTAGAATATTCTTCGGCGTGATTTGGTTCAAGTCTCTTACGTACTATCCTTCATTCTGATTCAATTCTCTTCTATAATATCCTTCTATTACAGTTCAATTCTCTTTTATGAATCTTATATTCACTACTATACCACTCTGATATGTAATTTCCATTTACAATAGAAGGATAGGATTATTTACCTCGGTAAGCCCAAAATTATCCAAGTTTAATGTCGATCTGAGCAGCGTTTAGCTCTACTCGGTGCTCGACCGCTCCAAACAACCCTTAGAAGTTCTGAAACTTCTTCCTAATACTTCAACCAAGTGTGAAGATTTTCCTTAGGGTTTCGTTTAATGGTGAAGGGAAGTATAATAGTATTTACGGGCTTTTAGCATAAGTGTAACCTTGGAATACTACAAGGTATTTGGGCGAGTATTTTGGAATAGTAACAATACTTGAGAGTATTTCTACCAAGAGGGGGGGTATTTTACGAGAACAACTAGGCAAAAAGGGGGGGGGGTGTGCCTCGGCCAACACCACTAGGAGGGGGTAGGTTTCGCCAAAGGCCTTTCTCGAGGGGAGTGTTGGACGAAACACTACAAGAGAGGGAAAGATTTTCAAGACTTGGAGAAATGATTTTGTGGATGAAGAAAACCTTGAGTTAGGGGTATTTATAGGCCAACCAATGGCCAAGATGAAGCCAAGTGCTATGCAAGTGTAGGGTGAGGATTCATCCATGTGTACCTTATCCAACTACCACACAAAATATCACAAATATCCTACCTACTCCAAGACCTCCAATTCGTCCCATTTTCGCCACACATCCAGCGATTAGAGGGTGACAAGTGTCGCCTCTCGTTGATCCAAAGTATTTCGTCTCTCGGAAAAATCCGCAAAAATATAAATGACATAGCCGTAATTTTCCCTTCGCAAGTTTTGTAAAGCGTTTGTCGAAAAAACGATTCTTTCGGTAGTTGTAGAACAAAATTTCGTCCTTGCCTAACTTTAAGGCTCAAACTTTTCTCGTCGTCCTCACGTACATGTAACGACCCATCGGGGGCAGATTCGTGCCTTATCCCGCACCCTATTGATACAACATCGAGAGAAAACCGGAAAATAAAACATGAGTCATGAAACAAGAGATATAATAATAAACAAAGCAACCAAAGCGGTTGCCTTCAGATATACATAAAACACGAACAGTTTAATCCTTTACAACCACGCCTACAACGATTACTGCACTTAAGATTTACAACGACTATGACGGACAGGGCCCGCCATACCCTGAATGTACAAGAACCTACAACTCGAGGAACACATACCAAAAGATAAGCCTCAAGAAGCGGAGCTTCCCAATCTGTTGAACTGTGATCCTAAGGCGGGATCCACGGCCGATGTACCTTACTGCGGCGTGAACGCAGCTCGGGGAGGTCGATGCAACAGTACCAAGTATGTGAAATCGTAAAAGATCTCGTAATGAAATCATACTAGTCTATATAAAGGGAGACGTGTATGATAACCAAACTGATTCGCTCACAACATAAAAGCGAATATGTCGATGTGGACTCGGGCCTCAAGTCATCACTCAAATATAACCATGGGTCTCACGCCCACAACATCAATCATGTTCGCATCATGGCGCGTGCCCGGAATTCTGCGGTGTGACATGTCCATGATGCAACAATAATACCAATGCCCCATGGCCACATGCCCGAATTCTACCGGTGTAGACGCGTCCGTGTGACATCAACAATAATATCTCGGGTGATCAACCTGCCGCACGGCCACGTGCCCCGAATTCTACCTCGGTGTAGACATGTCCATGTAACCACAATAACAATATATCGGGTAATCAACCCGACCGCATGGCCGCATGCCCCCGGAATACTGCATCGGTGTAGACATGTCCATGTGACATCAACCACAAGACAGTAATCAAAATGGAAACATACCCGTGGAATTCTCCATCACTGCCAGCACGTCCAAGTAAGTTCTCAACAAGTCGACCGGCCCTCTATCGAGAGACGCGGTAACACAGAAATACCACACTTGCACAACAAAGGCTATCATCACAAGCATAGGCAAGTTTCACAACAACAAGCATAGGCAAGTTTCACAACAACAAACATAGGCAAGTTTCACAACAACAAGCATAGGCAAGTTTCACACAACTCAAAGTACTTTCATTTTATGCCAAAGTCCGGGTTTTTAACCCCAAAGTACTACATACGTTAAGTTCTTTTAAAAGAGATCCATTACTTTTATAAAAGTCACTCGATACGTAGTATTAGAATGACCAACCCACCTTCCTTTTCAAAATCAAGTAACAACATTCTTTTCCTAAGTTCGGTTGCCTAGTTTGAATTACTCAAGCTTCTCATTTTCAAATGGTTTCATAGTTCCCAAACTTAATCACTGATTCCTTTTAGAACAATTGAGTAACATATGTCATATATGTGAGTAGTTTATTCTTGTTTATAACGATCTTATTACTGACCGTGATCTAGAAAATGTAATATCATTTTGTCTTATCTTAGCTTCATGGATGGAGGTTTCTGCGGTTTTAATACAACACATCATTATTCAATACATTTTCCTTTATTAACGCTGCAATGGTGCTGTCGATACATTACGATTCCCAAATCAAGAAACATTATCCCTTTAAAACCAAGTACTCAGTACTCACGAATGAGGTTTCACACAAACATCCACATTAAAACAAATAAGTTAAGTCTCTTATCTTATAAGATCAAGTCTCTTAACTTCTAACATCAGTAAACCATTTTCACTTACATAAGGTCGTTATAACTAACTTCCCGTAAAGCTATTATAACACCCTATGTTTTAAACCAACCAAATCACTTAGCACATGTACGTCTACCGTACTACATAGTTCACAACAATCATGCTAGAAAAGATAGGAAGAGGTTCACATACCGCGACGATTTATCGACGATAAGCAAAATACTCCAAGTACTACAACCTTGCTAGCCCTTTCCACCCTCGAGTAGAATACGCTACTCTTAGTACTTTCACCTATAAAGGTCACAAACGTCAATTAACCCCAAAACATAAGTTTCTATCTTTCTATAGAAAATTGGCAAAGACTCGCTTTCCCGCAACCAGCGTAAATCTCCTCTCTATCGAGGCCGCTACCAAGCCAACCAGGGGGTTTACACGTCTAACAGGACGTGTACAATTCTACACAAGTCTCATCGCAATACACCCTATGTAAATACTGATTCGATTCTTTATTCTTGAGCTTAAGTCAAAAGACATTGCCCAATACTAAGTATAGTTCCATATATAGTATACTACAACTAAAAATTCTAACAAACATGTAATTTCCAAATACAATATAGGGAAAAGAGAAATAACTCGAAAAGCCCAAAATTATCCAAGATATAATGTCGATCACGAGCAAGGTTTAGCTCCACTGTGCGCTCCAAACCACTCCAAACAACCCTTAGAAGTTCTAACCAACTTCTACTCAAATACTTGAATCAACTATGAAGATTTCCTTAGGGTTTCGGTTTGAGACTAAAAAGGACAAAAGGTAGTATTTAGGACTCTACGAAAGAGGTATCTTTGGAATACTACAAGGTACAAGGCTAAGGTATTTTGGGCATTATAACAATACTGGGAGTATTTACATACCACAACAAGGGTACTATACGAAAACAACTAGGCTAGGGGGTACCCCATTGCTAGCACCACAAAGGGGAGGGAACCCTTCTCCAAAGGCCACGAGGAGGAGGGGAGAGGCTTAGGGCGAGGCTACTAGAGGGAGGGAGGGATTTCAAGACTTAGACAAAGTGAGGAGTGAATGAATAAGTCTTCACGAGGGGTATTAATATCAAAACCAAAGCCCAACCAATGGCCAACATTAATCCAAGTGAAAGGCAAGTGTAAGGCCAAGAACAAGCCAAGTGCACCCTAACCCTACTCCCCAAAACCTCACAAATATCTACACAAATATCTAGCACAACTTGCCCTCCAATCGCCAAGTGCCGCCCCACGTCTTCCGTTGTGAGGGTGACATGTCACCCTCCGTTGGTCCAAAATGTTTCGTCTCTAAAAATCCGCAAAAATACAAAGCGACATAGCCGAATTTTCCTTCGCAAGTTACGCAAAACGTTTAAAAACGACTCTAACCGTGTTGTGCACAAATGTAAAATCGGCGGTGCCACGTGGGGTGACACGTGTCGCCCGATTCGCCAGAATATTTCGTCTTAGAAAATATCCAAATTAGGAAATCTCAAAACAAAGCGGCCCCACAAAACAGAATTTCTCGTGGGCCCCACGTGACCATTCAGAAAATAAAATCTCAAAATTCTAATATAATCTATGAAGTCCAAATACCAAACTGGGAATCCACCCCGTTAACGAACCTTTTTCTTCACAAATAACAGAAACTTTTCCGAAAAACTCACATCTTTCTTTCTTTTCAAAATTTTCTGCATTACTCGCACGCACGCCCTCACATACATACCGCAACTACGGGTATAACATTCTCCTCCTTAGAAACATTCGTCAGAATGTTCCTTCTCAAGTCGAATAACGATAACGTTCCTCTAACAAGTTGCCAATGCCACACTGGCCACGAAATAACATACGCCCTCTTCTTTCCTTACTCGTCGTGCCCTTCTCAACGCTTGAACTCTCCCAAGACGTACCATACTACCATTACTCGCTTCGAAAATCTCCGAGTCACTACCTCCAAACTTGGTCATCTTACTAACCTCAAACTTCCTTAAGGCCATTCCCGGCCTTTACGAACCGCTTCTGGTCGAACATATCTACCAACTCATACGATGGTCATACAAACTTGGGCCTAGCATCCTCGTGACCCTACCACCTGGCGGGACCACCCAGAACTGACCCCACCCCAAACCGGGTTACGGGTTGACCCGCAAATGGTCCTCAACCCGACCCCAATCGCCAAACTCTTGTTCCCCGATCCGGAACAATCTTACTAATTCACATCATGAAAGCTACCACTTCCTTCTCACACTACCTATGGACTTATCACACAAATAAAACCCACGTATACCACGCACTCTGATAAAGGTCAAACATAAAACGAATCTTTTTCTCAAGACGACCTTACCTCTAAGGTCTCAATCGTGACAGGTTCACACTTACCATGCCCCATACTTACCCTTCTACAATAACTGGTGTCTAAATCACATTTAGCACAAAGCTATCGAACATAACACTAAAACACATGAAGATACAAAACTCTAGAGGGTTAAGGATATACTCTGCCGTCCGCTTCCTAATCACGCCCCTACTGGCAGCTGCGATACAGTGGTGATGAACCACCCATCGATCTCGGGTGAGTCGTAGCATCCGTGCCCTTGGTCGGACAGTTCCTGCAAAATGGCCTGCTGGCCGCAAAAATAACAAGCTCCTTGGCACCACGACACTCCCGAAATGCGGTCTACTACATCGCCACACCGAGGTAGGGGTGACCGTGATCCGCCAACCTCTTACTTCCTCGAAACTCAACCTCGAGCCCCGACCGCTCGAATACTCAAGGTTGTGGAGGACCACTCAGACCGGGCGAGGTACAAAACTAGTATCTTCCGAGGCGGTCCGCTCGAAAGTCACCAGGACCTGTTGTTCGCCCTTCTCGCGATTCGTCATTCCGCCGACCTCCGTGCCTCATCGGTCATGAGCTGCGTGCGGGCAATGTCCATGCCCACAAGAGCTACACCAACAAGCCTCGTTAAGTAATCATCTAATCCGCGACGTAGCGGTGCACTCTATCCTCCATACTAGCTACCAACGCTGACGTCACGCCAATGAGTCAAACTCACATTGTACTCCAACCGCATTCCCGCCTGTCTAAGCATCAAAATCTGTCGCCCGCGTTCTCTCATCTCGCGAGGCAAGAAGTGCGTGAGGAAAGCCCCAAAACTCATCCCATACTGCTGGAGGTGCATGCTCTCCCGAAAGCTCCCATGAATCAAACCAATCGATGCGGTATCACGCACCGACGCGAACCAAAGGTCACTGGACTCGGTCTCAAGCCTTGATCACCCGCATAATCCAGAATCGCCGGATGAACTCCGCGGATCATCCTCGAGCCTCGACCCATAAAACTGCGGCTACAACTCGTAAAGTCGTAGCCTCAAACTATTCGCTCGGGGTGAACCATGGTGCTCGAATCGAATCGCTGATCCTATCCTCACATCGCCACGACCACGCCAGAATCGGGCCATCTCCTTGTAACCCATCTCCTCTCGCCTGCATCGTGGATCTGGAGGCTCAGTGTATGTAGTCTCATCGCCACGGCCGCGCTCTAAACTTTGCTGGGCCGGTGGCGCTACAAAACCCGCCGTCAAGCACAACCTCGGGTCCCGCTGCGCCCGTACTCCTCTCAGATCTCTAGCAAGCACTCGGCTGCTTGCCCTTCCCGGGCTCGTTGCCTTGCGCGGAGGCATAATCGGTAAAAACGAGATACGTCGGAGGGTCCAACTTACAACATGACTCTAAGGCACGATCTCGGAATGAGAAGAATGGAAACCAATCCTAAATGTCCTATAGCCTCCGATTATAGATGTGGTGCACAACACACCGATAATCAAGACTCTACTAGACACGGCTCAGACACTTTCCGAGATTAATCGCTCGATACCACTTTTGTAACGACTCCGCCCGGCTCAAGCATCGTGCCTTATCCCGGGCACCCTAGTGATACAACATCAGAGAAAACCAGCGGAAAATAAAACATGAGTCATGAAACAAGAGATATAATAATAAACAAGCCAACCAAAACGGTTGCCTTCGATATACATAAAACACGAGCAGTTTAATCCTTTACAACCACGCCACAACAAGATTGCTGCACTTCTAAGATTTACAACACTATGACGGGACAGGGCCCCGCCATACCCCTGAATGTACCAGAACCTACAACTCAGGAAACACATACCAAAAGATAAGCCTCCGAAGAAACGGAGCTTCCCAATACGCTGAATTGTGATCCTAAGAGCGAGGATCCACGACCGATGTACCTCTACTGCGGATGAACGCAGCTTCAAGGAGGTCGAGACAACAGTACCAAGTATGTGAAGCTGAAAAGATATCAGAATGAAATCATACTAGTCTATATAAAGCGGAGACACGTATGATAACCAAACTACGATCACAACATAAAAGCGATGTCGATCGGGGACTCAGGCCTCAGTCATCACTCAAATATAACCATGGGTCTCACGCCCACAACATCAATCATGTTCGCATCGGCGCGTGCCCGAATTGCAGATCGGTGTAGACATGTCCATGATGCAACAATAATACCAATGCCCCATGGCCACATGCCCCCGGAATTCTACCTCGGTGTAGACACGTCCATGTGACATCAACAATAATATACTGGGTGATCAACCCTGCCGCATGGCCACATGCCCCCGAAATTCTACCTCGGTGTAGACATGTCCATGTAACCACAATAACAATATATCGGGTAATCAACCCGACCGCATGGCCGCATGCCCCCGGAATTCTGCATCGGTGTAGACATGTCCATGTGACATCAACCACAAGACAGTAATCAAAATGGAAACATACCCGTGGAATTCTCCATCACTGCCAGCACGTCCAAGTAAGTTCTCAACAAGTCGACCGGCCCTCTATCGAGACGCCAGAAACGTAAATACCACACTTGCACAACAAAGGCTATCATCACAAGCATAGGCAAGTTTCACAACAACAAGCATAGGCGAGTTTCACAACAACAAGATAGACAAGTTTCACAACAACAAGCATAGGCAAGTTTCACACAACTCAAAGTACTTTCATTTTATGCCAAAGTCGGGTTTTAACCCCAAAGTACTACATCGTTAAGTTCTTTAAAAGAGATCCATTACTTTATAAAAGTCACGATACGTAGTATTAGAATGACCAACCCACCTTCCTTTTCAAAATCAAGTAACAACATTCTTTCCTAAGTTCGGTTTGCCTAGTTTCAATTACTCAAGCTTCTCATTTTCAAATGGTTTCATAGTTCCCAAACTTAATCACTTGATTCATTTTAGAACAATTGAGTAACATATGTCATATATGTGAGTAGTTTATTCTTGTTTATAACGATCTTATTACAATGAATGATCTAGAAAATGTAATATCATTTTGTCTTATCTTAGCTTATGCGGATGGAGGTTTCTACCGGTTTTAATACAACACATCATTATTCAATACATTTTCCTTTATTAACGCCGCAATGGTGCGTCGATACACATTACGATTCCCAAATCGAGAAACATTATCCCTTTAAAAACCAAGTACTCATTACTCATGAATGAGGTTTCACACAAACATCCACATTAAAACAAATAAGTTAAGTCTCTTATCTTATAAGATCAAGTCTCTTAACTTCTAACATCAAGAAACCATTTTCACTACGTAAGGTCGTTATAACTAACTTCCCATAAAGCTATTATAACACCCTATGTTTTAAACCAACCAAATCACTTAGCACACGTATGCGTCACCGCATCTACATAGTTCACAACAATCATGCTAGAAAGATAGGAAGAGGTTCACATACCTCGCGACGATTTATTGACATAAGCAAAATGCTCCAAGTACTACAACCTTGCTAGCCCTTTCCACTCCTCGAGTAGAATACGCTACTCTTAGTACTTTCACCTATAAAGGTCACAAACGTCAATTAACCCCAAAACATAAGTTTCTATCTTTCATAGAAAATTCGGCAAAGACCTCCCCGCAACGGCGTAAATCTCTCCTCTATCGAGTGGCTACGAAGCCAACGAGTGGTTACACGCCTAACCGGACGTACAATTCCTACACAAGTCTCTCGCAATACACCCTATGTAAATACTGTGATTCGCTTTATTCTTCAGCTTAAGTCAAAAGACATTGCCGAATACTAAGTATAGTTCCATATATAGTATCTTCAACTATATATTCTAACAAACATGTAATTTCCAATTACAATAGAGGACAAGATAATTACCTCGATAAGCCCAAAATTATCCAAGTTATAATGTCGATCTCGAGCAAGGTTTAGCTCCACCGCGCCTCCAAACCACTCCAAACAACCCTTAGAAGTTCTAACCAACTTCACTCAAATACTTGAATCAACTATGAAGATTTCCTTAGGGTTTGGTTTGAGACTAAAAGGACAAAGGTAGTATTTCCGGACTCTACGAAAGAGGTATCTTTGGAATACTACAAGGTACAAGGCTAAGGTATTTTGGGCGTTATAACAATACTAGGGGAGTATTTCTATACCACAACAGTACTATACGAAACAACTAAAGCAGTGGTACCGGCTAGCACCACAGGGGAGGGGAACCCTTCGCCAAAGGCCACGAGGAGGAGGGAGGAGAGGCTTAGGGCGAGAGCTACTAGAGGGAGGAGGGATTTCAAGACTTAGACAAAGTGAGAGTGAATGAATAAGTCTTCACGAGGAGGTATTTATAGCAAAACCAAAGGCCAACCAATGACAAAGATAAAGCCATGTGCAAGGCAAGTGTAAGGCCAAGATCAAGCCAAGTGCACCCTAACCCTACTCCTTAAAACCCTCACAAATATCTACACAAATATCTACACAACTTGCCCTCCAAATCGCCAAGTCGCCCCATCTTCCGTTGAGGGTGACACGTGTCACCCTCCCGTTGGTCCAAAATGTTTCGCCTCTGAAAAATCCGCAAAAATACAAAACGACATAGCCGGAATTTTCCTTCGCAAGTTACGCGAAAGCGTTTCGTCGAAAAACGACTTAACCGGTGTTGTACAAATGTAAAATCGCCGAGGGTGCTACGTGGGGTGACACGTGTCGCCGATTCGCCAGAATATTTCGTCTTAGAAAATATCCAAATTACCGGAAATCTCAAAACAAAGCGGGCTACAAAATCAGAAATTTCTCCGTGGGCCCCACGTGACCATTTCCAAAATAAAATCTCAAAATTCTAATATAATCTATGAAGTCCAATACCAAATCGGGAATCTAATTCCCATTAACGAACCTTTTTCTTCACAAATAACAGAAACTTTTCCGTTGAAAACTCACATCTTTCTTTCTTTTCAAAATTTTCTCGTACTCGCATGCACGTCCTCACATACATACTGCAACTACGGGGTATAAAGACATACCACGAAATACGGGTATAACATATATACCCGCTCGGTATCATCGAATCACTCATGGCGTAGCCACGAAAGGTCTTATGGACTCGGGCTCTATCCCTATTCTACGCAATATGAGGAGATATATAGGACAAGGTAGAACCTGGATCTATCAAAGCATATACATCACGAAGAGACCAATAATGTACTGTGGCGACATCCGTGGCGCCTCGGTCTCGGTTACCGGACATAAGATCACGGTTACGAGGACCGCTGAATCGACCCTACCACGACTTTCGCGCGCCATCGCCCATTATTACCACGCCTCCGGGTGTCGACCATCGAAGATGAAGATCCAAGGACCGACCGTCGGTGAACCGTAACGCTCCGCCGCTAAGGGCGAAAAATCCTTCTTCGATGGCCCCGCTGCCACAAGAGTAACACGCTCCGAACCCATCGGCACTCGCCGGATGAGACCTACCGCGTCGAACGCACCGAGAGGTAGGTGGTATCGATTGGTGACGGCCGCCTCCTGAAACCACAAGTCCGGAGCCACGACTGCTCGAATAACGGTGATCGGATCTCTGCCGGAAAGCGAGAAGGAGCACTCTGTCCGGGCCGGAATGTGGACCTAGTCTGCCGAGGCCGCTCGCCAAAATCGCGCCTGAGACCTGCTTGTCCTGACCCTCTTGGGCTGGCCTAAATCTAGCTGATCCTGTCTCTCTCTGTCCTCAATCCCCTGCGCGTACGCCTGCATCCTGGTTGAAGAGACACCCCCAAGCATGCAGTAATCATATGACGGTCTAATCCCATCACATACCGATGAACCGCTGCGCCATATCATTACAATGGTGTGCGCATATCGGCCAACGTCAAACTCAGGGTTGTACTCTCGATAGTCCTCCCATCCCGCCTCAAGGTCAAGAATCTATCTACGGGCTCTCCTCGTCTCGGGAGGCAGAAGTGATCGAGAAAGCCTCGTGAACTCTTCCCAAACAATGGAAGAAGCATCTCGCCTCTCGACAACACCCGTGGCTGAAACCGGTTCAACGCAATATCGCGTAACGGTAGAAGCTAGTATAATGCATCGGTCTCCGATGCCTAAGCACTGCATGGTCATGTAATCGCCGGACAAACTCATGAGATCCTCTCAAATCTCGAACCATAGAACTCGGGTGGGTGACCCGGAAATCCGAATCAAACTGCCCATCGGCTCAGGGTTGGCCGCTGCTCTGTCGTGCCACGCCACTATCGGTCGAATCGAATCTGTTCTCGTAATCTCTATACTCGGACCACGGCGTGGATGGAGGCTCGCATCGCGATCTCGATGCCGCTCCGCCTCGAAATCTGCCGAGGTGGCGACGACGTGGAACTTCGCCGCCTAAACATCATCTCGTAAGTGGGCACGTGCCCTCGTGACTCTCCGCGTCCCACTAGCGGCACTCACCGCCTTGCCTTCGGGCCGCAGTTGCCTTGCGAGGCATAAGCGATACATAAAGGAAAACATCGAGAGGAGGTTCAACCTATAACTTAGCTCTATTGCACGATCTTAGAGTGAAAGAATGGAAACCAATCCTAAATGTCCTGCGGCCTCGATTATAGATGTGGTGCGACACACCGATAATCAAGACTCTACTAGACATCTGCGTGGACACTTTCAGAGGACTAAGCGCTCGATACCACTTTTGTCACGACCCGACCGGGGCGCGACTAGTACCTACCGGGTACTCGGTATACATCGAGAGAATAGCGGAACATACATAACACATAACTTATAAAAGGTAACATCAGCGGCGGTAGATAAGTGCCGCCCATAAAACATACTAATCAAAGTATAGCGATACAACTTGTTCTTACAGCCCAACACATACGCGTGACCACGGACCTCAGGATAACAAGCGTGGCGGACGGCCCCGCCATACCCTGAATGTACACAATACCTATAGCATCGTGGACTAACCGCCAACAAAACAAGCTTCCGGAGGATGGAGCTTCGACACCGAACGGTGATCCTAAGAACGAGGATCCACGACCGCTTACCTGCGGCATGAACGCAGCCCCCGAGGAAGGGGGTCAGTACACAATATGTACCAAGTATGTAAAGCTGGAAAATATTGTAATAATGATATCATAAGTCTAAAGTAAGCTGGAGTCATGGAAGACAATCAAAATACCTTTTCAGGCCTTACTAACAATGAGAGTGACAAGTATATATATAATACTGCATAAAATAGGGGCCTCATGATCAAAACAGGGTACCTCGCCCGTAGTATCAATAAGCACCCCTACTCCTGAGACTATTTCACCCGCATAGGTCCTGTGGACCCGCATGAGGTATTCCTCGCATAGGCTGTATCCGCGTGGGACTATTTCACCGCGTAAGCCCAAGGACTCGCGTGAGGTATTCCTCGATCGTGGGTAGCAAATCCACGCAATTGGTATAACGATCTTGGGGATTTACCCCTCAGATATACTCTTACCCTGAAGCAGACGGTATAATGATCTTGAGGACTTACCCCTCAGATATACTCTTACACTGAAGCAGATGGTATAACGATCTTGGGGACTTACCCCTCAGATATACTCTTACACTGGAGAAGGTGGTATGACGATCTTGGGGCGTGCCCCTGAGACATACTCTTTCCCTGGAGAAGTTGGTATAACGATCTTGGGGCTTGCCCCTCAGATATACTCTTACCCTAGCTCAAACTGTCATCATATCATAATCATAAATAAGTTAAGAAAACTTATAACTTCTTATTAGTCTTTTTCATATACCCTCTCATTTTAGTTTACTTAAGGCACTTAATCATATCTTTAATAAAAGAAAACCGGGAATTTAACCCAAGTACTACATACTTCAACTCTTTTAAAAGTGACTCTTTTTCATACATAAAATCTTTGGGCAATTAATGCCTTAAAATCAATTTGCCTTTCATAAATCAAATCATTTGTCCTTACTTGTCTTACTTAGAGTAAACCTCTTCTCATTAACCTTTTATAAAGCTAATAAACCAACTTCCCATAAAGTTGTTATATTAACCCTACACTTTAGTAAAATCACACTTTTCCCTAACGAAGAGACTTATACATTCTAAAAGCGAAACAAGTCTTTATATACTTAAAACAAGTAAGAATACCAAATCTTGTCGTCTAGTACTACATAGTTACATCTATTCATGCTCAAGAGATAGGAAAACTCCACATACCTCTTCGGTCAATCCACTTGCTAAGTCCAACTACCGCAAGTAATATGTCAACCTATAATAACCATAATGCGTTTATTAACCTCTAATTTCAATGTAGAAATAATCTAAGTTCAAAGCCCCTAATTCTATGGAAAATTTGGGCATTTCCTTTGTTTCTACATACTTTGCCACCTTTCTCAAGGCCGAATTCAACATCCAAATGCCACATTTAAGGCTCAACAATCCAAACATATCAAAGGGGATTACACACTAAACTTGGGTGTGTAAAATTCTGCCCCAAAAGGTACAACAATTCACTTAACAATTCTAAAGTAGTTTTAGGCTACAACATGCTCATAATATCTTTTTAGCCAATTCTTTCATATCCAAACCACATTTCTTACATGCAAGGATTCTAAGTGCATTATTTACTACTACACATCCCTTCTTCTTCACATGCAACATTAATAACTAACCAAGAGGAGAAATGTTACCTTAAAACTTTAGAACTTATTCCAACAACTTTGCTAGACTCCTTTCCAAGAACACCACAAAAATAACACCAACAAGCTTCCTTCTTGTTCTTAAATTTACTGATTTTTCTTATGCTTTAATTCCTCTTGGAATTTTATACATAAGTGGGATCTTCAGCTTAGAGAGAGAGGATTTGAAAGATGACCAAGTCTTCAAGACTTGGTCAATATAAGCATGCAAGAAATCAGATGGGGGGACACTTGTCACCCTCAAGGTCATTTAAAAGAAAAATCTGATTTTCCTAAGTTTTTCCGCCAGAATCCCGCTGCGCCGCGCCTTGGCGGCATGACGCTTAAACCTCTGCGGACTTCGGAACTTCCGCGCGGCCCTGCATCTGGCCAGCGGCGCTGCAACTTTAGCGACCCCTCAGTATATCCGGCACCGCGGCCCTGCATCCGGCGCCGCGGCCCTGTCGCCTTTGTCTGAAACGGGTATTTTTGTCCGTCTGCGCACTGAACTTGTAACTCCCATAACTTTCTACTCCGACGTCCTATCGACGAACGGTTGGTTGCGTTGGAAACTAGACTCAACGAACTACGCCCTAGGCATTTGAAACACTTAGGAACTCTCAATGTACCTTTCACGACCCGAACCCGGGCCCGTGACTGGTGCCTTACCCCGGGCACCCTAGTGATACAACATCAGAGAAATCAGCGGAATATAAAACAATAACATGAAATAACATGAAGTATGAAATAATAATCTGAGAAAAATTGCCTTTCGGCATGTATATATGAAAACTTAAATCCGAACAGTTACATCCCATATACAACTCTGCCCACAGCGGTACTACGCACTCTAAGAGTGACATGACAACAATGGCGGGACAGGGCCCCGCCATACCCCTGAATGTAATCACCTACTACGACAGGGGACTATACCACTGATAAGCCTCCGGAGAAACGGAGCTTCCCAAACGCTGAACTGTGACCCTGAGAGTTAGGATCAACGACTGGTGTACCTCAACCTGCGGCATGAACGCAGCCCCCCGAAGGAGGTCAGTACAACATGTACCAAGTATGTGAAACTGAAAAATCAGAATGAAATCATAGCGATCATATAAAGCAGAGACATGTATGATAACCAAACTACGCCACAATAAATAGCGATCATGTCAAGTCGAGGACTCACGCCTCAAAGTCATCGCTCAATTATAACAATGGGTCTCACGCCACAACATCAATCATGCGTGGAATACCTTTCCTGCCGCGATCCTATGATATAAAAGCACGAAGGAATACACATGAACACGGGTCCCACGTGTCATCATAAAACCGTCTGAGGTAAGTACGAAGGCATAGCCGACTACTAAAACCCACGGTACAAACAAGGTCATAAAGCGTATCATGAGATCTGTCTGGGCATCACATGATCAAAGCCGCCACTTCGCCCAGTATCTAATGTGTCGCGTCTAGCCACGAACTTCATGACTCCGCATAGGCCACTCGATGGCCCGCATGAGGTATTCCCGCATCGAGGTAGTTACTCCCGGCATCCGCTGGACTCGCGATCCGCGTGGCGCATAGACCGCGTGACCATATAGGCCGCCGCACACGGAACTCGTAGCTCGCGCAGGTCCCGGGACCCGTGAGGTATCCTCGAATCATAGTCACACAGATCGCTCGAGTATTACCGCGCATCGGAGGGCGACAACCTCGGGAACATGTCGAGGTGAGTGGTACAATACCAACATAACGATCGATAGTTAAACAACATAAAGCGCGATCGAGGGAAAACCCCTTTACACAAACATCTCAAAATACTAACACACGTAGCATCCTAACATGTTTACTTATCAAACCAACAAGAAAGTATTACAAGGCTATCACAAACCAACACAATCGAGTTATTCGCACAAGATACTTTCTACTATCTGATTAACAAGATCGGGTTTTATCCCCAAAGTACTTCATACATTAACTCTTTTAAAAGATCCGTTTCTTTCACAAAAGTCACACAATACGTAGTATAAAAATAGAGTGATTATCTTTTGAAGTAAACTAAAACACTTCTTTGTAAAATCAAGTAACAACATTCTTTTCCAAGCGTTCAAGTTTGCCTAATTTCGATTACTCGAGTTTCTCATTTTGAAAGGTTTAAGTAGTTCATAGTATTAATCACTTAATGATATAATTCTCTTTGAAAGCAATTTGAGAAACATATGTCTGATACGTGAGTAGGTTATTCTTGTTTATAACAATCTTATTAAAGCAGCCATGATCTAGGAAATGTAATATCATTTTGTCTCATCTTAGCTTCATGCGGATGGAAACCTACTGGTTATTAATAATTCTTTATTAGTCAATACATTTCCCTTTATTAGCGCTGCTGTGGTTTGTTCGACATTCATTCTGATTTCCGAAATCAGTAAAACATCATTCCTTTTGAAAACCAAAATACTCATTACTCACGAATGAGGTTTCACACTTTTTAACAAAATTCACATTAATATAATTAAGTCAAGTCTCTTATCTTTTAAGATCAAGTCTGTTAACTTCTTAAATCAATAAATCATTCTTTTTATCTCTCTTAAGCCGTTATACCTAACTTCCCATAAAGCTAGTATAACTCTTAAGCTTTTAAAACCAAGTGTTACTCTTCTTTCAAAAAGGTTTCTTAATTCTTTTGAAATACTTCAGATTCTTTTTATTCAGGCTTAAGTCAAAAGACATTGCCGTAATTATTATTCAGGCTTAAGTCAAAAGACATTGCCGTAATTATTATTCAGTTAACACACGTACGTCTACCGTACTATATATACTTTAAAATATCATGCTCAAGAGTATAGGAAGAATCACATACCTCGCGACGATTATCGACTATTAGCAAAACGCTCCACGGTTATAACCCGGCTAGCCTTGTCCACCTTTCAAGTAGTACATGCTACTTGCAGAACATTCAACCTATAAAGGTTACACAAGTCTATCAACGTCTAGACTACTCGGTAGAATAAATCTAGATACAAGTTTCTACGGAAAAATTGGGCAAAGACTTCCACTGCAGTCAAACTTCACAAGACTCTCAGTAAATACGAGTCTATGTAAAATCTGATTCAATTCTCTTCTTATATACTTTCCTTGTATATACCTTATACTTAATTCTTATACTTCAATAGTATATACTCAATTTACAAAAGTGAGACAAGATATTTACCTCGATAAGCCCAAAATTATCCGAGTATAAATGTCGATCCTGAGCAACGTTTAGCTCCTACTCTGGGCGCTCCAACCCGCTCCAAACAACCCTTAGAAGTTCTACGCAACTTCTTCTTAATACTTCAACCAACTATGAAGATTTTCCTTAGGGTTTCGGTTTGAGACAAAAAGGACAAAAGGTAGTATTTCCGGGCTCTACGTATAGAGGTAATTTTGGAATACTACAAGGTATACGGCTAAGGTATTTGGGTATAGTAACAATACTTGGAGAGTATTTCTACCAAGAGGGGGTGTATTTTATGAGAACAACTAGGCAAGGGGGGGGGGGGGGATACCCCACGGCTTAGCCCTATAGGAAGGGGGGGTGTGTCTCGGCCACACCACAAGGAGGGGGGGTGCTAACTCTCGGCCAAGGGGGGCCTCACGAAAAGGGGAGGGCTTTCAAGACTAGAGGAAGTGAGGAGTGGATGAAGAAAGCTTCACAAGGGGAGGGGTATTTATAGGGAAACCAAGGGCCATGATCTAGCCAAGTGGGGGGCAAGTGGAGGGCCAAGATGTGCCCAAGTGCCCCCTAGTCCCTACTCCTTAAAACCCTCACAAATATCTTACCAACCCTTATCTTGAAATCGTCCCATGTATGCCCACCACAACGCCCAATATGAGGTGACATTTGTCACCCTCCGTTTTGTCCAAATTGTTTCGTCTCTGTTAAAAAGCCGAAAAAAAATAAAATTGACATAGCCGGAATTTTCCCTTCGCAAGTTATGTAAAACGTTTCGTCGAAAAACGACTCTAACCGGGTGTTGTGCACAAAATAAAATCGGCCAAGCCTACTTTAAGCTTCAAACTTTTCTACGTACGTCCTTACGTACATACTCTGGAAATACGGGGTATAACATTCTCCCCTCCTTAGAAACATTCGTCCCGAATGTTCCTTCAAGTCTCAAAACAAACATGCGTCAGTATAGTCTTCACTACTATACTTACGAGAACGATCCTGCCACACCAGGCCACAGAAACACCTGCGCAATTACTTACATCCCAGTCCATGAGGAAACACCTCTAACATCACCACAAACCCTTACCCGAGGTCTAAAATATACTTCCTTCGCACCTTTTCTTTACAAAAGAAATGATCACATCTATGCTCGCCATACATGCTCGCTTCTTCCCTTACGCGTCGTGCCCTTCTCGTACACTCGAACTCTTTCTTACCATATCTCTGTTACTGATTCAGTTTCCAAATCTCTGGGTTACTATCTCTAACTTGGTCATCATTAACTGGGAACACTCTGGATGGATCTCCGATACTCTTCCGAACATAGCAACATGAAAGATCGGACGTACTGCTTCCTACGTCGGACGGCAAGCTAACTTATAGGCAACCTGGCCTATTATTCACATGACCTGAAAAGGCCCAAAGTAACTTGGGCTAAGTTTCCTCTATTTTCCAAAACTCGTCACGCCCATAAGGTGGTACCTTCGAGAAGACCAGTCGACAACTCCAGCGTCGTCGCCGATCATCCGCACGACTTACGGTGATTCCGGTGTCGATAACCTCTCCTGGATAGGCTTCACCCTATCCCCATTCTGCCGAAACAAGTATGAACCCACTATCTGAACTTTGCCAACATCGAACCAATCGACCGGCAATTTACACTTCCGCCCCTACGAGGCTTCGTAAGGCGATATCCGAATACTAAAATAGTAGTTATAAAAGCACTCCCTCAACAGGAGGCAACAATACTCACAACTACCCCTGAAATCCACACACTGGCCCGAGGGCGAATGCGATACTGAGACTTACCTGAGTTCCTAACCCTGCATGGTAAAACTTCCAGAAAACGAAATAGCCACCACCTGGGCTTCACTGTCTGCCATAAGGTGAAAGTAGGCACCCCGTGCAGCCTTACAACCTTCCTGATAAAAACATCTCGCATAACTCTCTCTGCCGAGTAAACAGTCCTGACTGAAGGACAAGATGGGCTGACCTCATCGGCCCGACTACTGGTCGAACGCATCCACGAACTCGTACGATGATTAACTAAACTTGGGCCTAACACCCTCGTGACCCTACCACCTGGCGGGATCACCAAAAACTCACCCCACCATAAAACAGGTCGCGGGTTGACCCGCGGCATGGCCTCAACCCGACCCACTCTCGCGTAAAACACTTGCTCCCCGATCCGGAACAATCTCACTAATCCACGTTACGAAAACCTAGCGGTCTTCTTAGCTCAACTACCCTCTTTCCTTCCACACTACTCAGGGACTTATCACACAAACATATCTCACGTGCACTATGCACTCCGATAAGGGTCAAACATAAAATACCTCTTTTACTCGAGATGGCCTTACCTCTAAGGTCTCTACGTATAAGACTCTAAGGTTCACACTTCCTCTATCCCCCAAATCTTACTCGGTTAACTAACCATGATATCTAATCACAATTTTTCACTTATGTTATCTGAACATAATACTTAAGATATACTCATCTTACACGTACTAATCTCTAGAGGGTTAAGGATATATCTGTATCTCGCTTCACTCGTGTCGTTTAATCAAACCGCCTGTAGGCGCATAGCTAGGAAGATGATGGTGGTCACCGATCATGAAGGCCGAGTCCTCCTACTTACATCCTCCTACTAGGACATCCTTTCGACACATGGCCCGACGCGAGTAAAACAAGTACCAACTAAAGACGACACTCCCGGAGGGCGTACACCTGTGTGAACACCGGGAAAAAAAGCGAATCCGTGGTGGAACCTACGTGTAGCGTGAACCGGAAGCTCGAGCTCGACCAACTCGGCTTACCCGAACGTTACGAACCCCGCGAGGACCACTGCACTTTGGTGGATGTGCGTATCTAATCTGGTGGTGATGCGATTGGCCTCGAAACTTACCAAAGGACCTTGTTGTTCCGCCCCTTCGCCCTGGTTAACCCGTTGATCTCTACTTCTTGGCTCGCAGCCGCATAAGCCCGCATACGTGCCATGCTCAAGCCTAGCGAAGAATTACTCGCACAACCTCTCTTAGATATTCATCGAGACTCGCGGTACATCGGTATACTCTGCGTAGCCAACTCCATAGCTAGTAACGGTCGCCTCTTTGCAATCTCTATTCTGTTCCCGGCCGTGGGCGAAGGTTCAACTTATCATGGCGCAGAGGAATGCTGCCGCCGTGCTAAACTCTGTTGAAGTGGTGATGTCGCAGAACTCCCTAAAGAAGCACCACCCTAGGTGATGATTGGGCGTGCCACGTAACCCTCAGACTACTCGCAGCCTCCTCGCTGCCGCGCCCTGGGCTCGGGTTGCCTTACGAGGCATAGCGGTAGGGAAAGAAATACGTTAGGGTCCAACTTACAACATACCTCTAAGGCACTATCTAAGAGTTAGAAGAATAGAAACCAATCCTAAATATCCTTTAGCCTCATGATTTTTGGTGTGGTGCACAACAAACCGATAATCAAGACTCCTTGGATACGTGCAGACACTTTCCGAGGATTAATCGCTTTGATACCACTTTTGTCACGACCGAACGGGCGTGGTTGGTGCCTACCGGGCACCCTAGTGATACAACATCGGAGAAATCGTGAATATAAAACAATAACATGAAATAACATGAAGTATGAAATAATAATCGAGAAAAATTGCCTTTCGGCATGTATATATGAAAACTTAAATCCGACGATTACATCCCATATACAACTCGCCACAGTACTACAAGACCTCACAGAGTGGCATGACAACAATGGCGGGACGGGGCCCGCCATACCACGAATGTAAACACCTACTACGCGGATTATACGATAAGCCTCCGAGAAGCGGAGTTTCCCAATGACGCTGACCCGAGAGCTAGAATCAACGGCGGTGTACCTCAACTGCGGCATGAGCGCAGCCGAAGGAGGTCGACAACAGTACCAAGTATGTGGCGAAAAATCAGTAAATGAAATCATAGCGATCTATATAAGCGGGAGACATGTATGATAACCAAACTACGATTCCTGATAAATAAGCGATCATGTCAAGTCGGGGACTCGCGCCTCAAAGTCATCACTCAAATATAACAATGGGTCTCACGCCACAACATCAATCATGCGTGGAATACCTTCCTCACCGGCGATCTATGATATAAAAGCACCAAGGAATACATGAACACGGGTCCACCTGTCATCATAAAACCGCACGGGTAATGCGAAGGCATGGCCGACTACTAAAACCCACAAGACAAACAAGGTCATAAAGCGTATCATGAGATCTGTCTAGATCGTCACATGATCAAAGCCGCCATCGCGCGCGATCTAATGTGCGCGTCTAGCCTGGAACTTCCGCGACTCGCATAGGCCACTCCGATGGCCGCGTGAGGTATTCCCACATCGAGGGTAGCTACTCCCGGCATCCGCTGGACTCGCGATCCGCGTAGCCACATATACCGCGTGACCATATAGGCGCACACTAACTCGGAACTCGTAGCTCCGCATAGGTCCGGGACCCGCGTGAGGTATCCTCGAATCATAGTCACACGCCTTGCTGAGTATTACCGCATCGGAGGCGACAACCTCGGGAACATGTCAAGGTGAGTGGTACAATACCAACATAACGGTGATAGTTAAACAACATAAGCGCGATCGAGGAAAACCCCTTTACACAAACATCACAAAATACTAACACACGTGGCATCCTAACATGTTTACTTATCAAACCAACAAGAAAGTATTACAAGGCTATCACAAACCAACACAATCAAGTTATTCGCACAAGATACTTTCTACTATCGATTAACAAGATCGGGTTTTATCCCCAAAGTACTTCATACATTAACTCTTTTAAAAGATCAGTTTCTTTCACAAAAGTCACATGATACGTAGTATAAAAATAGAGTGATTATCTTTTGAAGTAAACCAAAACACTTCTCTTTGTAAAATCAAGTAATAACATTCTTTTCCAAACGTTCAAGTTTGCCTAATTTCGATTACTCAAGTTTCTCATTTTCGAAAGGTTTCGTAGTTCATAGTATTAATCACTTAATGATATAATTCTCTTTGAAAGCAATTTGAGAAACATATGTCGATACGTGAGTAGGTTATTCTTGTTTATAACAATCTTATCAAAGCGACCGTGATCTAGGAAATGTAATATCATTTTGTCTCGTCTTAGCTACATGCGGATGGAAGCCTGCTGGTTATTAATAATTCTTTATTAGTCAATACATTTCCCTTTATTAGCATTTGTGGTTTGTTCGACATTCATTACGATTTAGAAATCAGTAAAACATCATTCCTTTTGAAAACCAAAATACTCATTACTCACGAATGAGGTTTCACACTTTTTAACAAAATTCACATTAATACGATTAAGTCAAGTCTCTTATCTTTTAAGATCAAGTCTCTTAACTTCTTAAATCAATAAATCATTCTTTTTATCTCTCTTAAGACGTTATACCTAACTTCCCATAAAGCTTGTATAACTCTTAAGCTTTTAAAACCAAGTGTTACTCTTCTTTCAAAAAGGTTTCTTAATTCTTTTGAAATACTTGGATTCTTTTATTGGGCTTAAGTCAAAAGACATTAGTAATTATTATTCGGGATTAAGTCAAAAGACATTGCCGTAATTATTCATAACACCACGTCTACCGTACTATATATACTTTAAAATATCATGCTCAAGAGTATAGGAAGAATCACATACCTCGCGACGATTATCGACTATTAGCAAAACGCTCCACGGTTATAACCCGGCTAGCCTTGTCCACCTTTCAAGTAGTACATGCTACTTGCAGAACATTCAACCTATAAAGGTTACACAAGTCTATCAACGTCTAGACTACTCGGTAGAATAAATCTATATACAAGTTTCTACGGAAAAATTGGGCAGCACTTCCCTACCCGTCAAACTTCACAAGACTACTGTAAATACAGTCCTATGTAAGTACAGTTCAATTCTCTTCTTATATACTTTCCTTGTATATACCTTATACTTAATTCTTATACTTCAATAGTGTATACTCAATTTACAAAAGTGAGACAAGATATTTACCTCGATAAGCCCAAAATTATCCGAGTATAAATGTCGATCCTGAGCAACGTTTAGCTCTACTCGGTGCTCTAACCGCTCCAAACAACCCTTAGAAATTCTACGCAACTTCTTCTTAATACTTCAACCAACTATGAAGATTTTCCTTAGGGTTTCAGTTTGAGACAAAAAGGACAAAAGGTAGTATTTCCGGGCTCTACGTATAGAGGTAACTTTGGAATACTACAAGGTATACGGCTAAGGTATTTGGGTATAGTAACAATACTTGGAGAGTATTTCTACCAAGAGGGGTGTATTTTATGAGAACAACTAGGCAATGGGGTACCGACAGCCCTATAGGAAGGGGTGTGTCTCGGCCACGCCACAAAGAGGGGTGCTAACTCTACGAGGGGGCCTCGCGAAAGGGAGGGCTTTGAGACTAGAGGAAGTGAGGAGTGGATGAAGACAGCTTCACAAGGGGAGGGGTATTTAGAGGGCACCCAAGGGGCAAGATCTCGCCAAGTGGGGGGCAAGTGGAGGGCCAAGATGTGCCCAAGTGCCCCCTAGTCCCTACTCCTTAAAACCCTCACAAATATCTTACCAACCCTTATCTTGAAATCGTCCCATGTGCCGCCCACCACAACGCCCAATATGAGGGTGACACTTGTCACCCTCCCGTTTGTCCAAAATGTTTCGTCTCTCGGAAAAATCCGCAAAAAAATAAAAATGACATAGCCGGAATTTTCCCTTCGCAAGTTATGTAAAACGTTTCGTCGAAAAACGACTCTAACCGGGTGTTGTGCACAAAATAAAATCGGCCAAGCCTACTTTAAGCTTCAAACTTTTTTACGTACGTCCTTACGTACATACTCTAGAAATACGGGGTATAACAGTACCGGGTCATAACCCACCTCAAAGTTGACTAAAACCCGTCCGGAACAATCCGTCAACCTATCCTTTGAAAATTTTAAGTCTTACATGCTTTCGTACGCTCTCATACGTAGGGTCAGAACTACGGGGTATAACACACTGTCCCTCATAAATTGGCCCCATGAACCACACCATGTGTCGTCATTGACTTTCTATCTAATCATAGGGGTTATCTGTGCTATGACTTGTCCATGTAAAATCATTGTCTCCTGCAATGTCATATTTGATAACACGAGTTTTCCATTTTCGAATATCTAAAAATTCCAAACCACGAATTATACGTTTCTCAATGAGGCAGACTTGTCCCCCATCGTCAAATCCCTGTTCCATCGTGACTCCTCTATCCCATCACGGTCTGCTCCGGCAGCACCGTCGTCCTCATATTCCGGCACCACCAACATCACTGCATCGCCTCCTTCCCCGTCGACAACTTTGGCCTCACGCATTTCCCGGTCAGTCCCTTAGATGGTCGATCCATCAAACTCACCCCCTACCACCATCCCGTTCTCGGATCTCAGCCTAGTTTCCCAACCCGAGCTCTACCATAGACCATCTCCCAAATCGATAACCAACCACCCACTCCACTGCCAGAAACAACAACCCCAACACTGACGTCGAACCACCACAAAATCCCAACACCAACACACCACCCAAACACGATCTCCACCCGTAACCAGTTTTCTGAGTCACATGTCACGCCCGTTTTTTACCGCAACATTATTGTTTCTTCCCCGGGATTAAAAATAAATACTAAAGGGGAAAGGGTTTGAGGAGTCCCACCTAATTATTTGGGTGAATTATGATACCTAAATATTAACTAACTAAAGTCAACATTAACTCCATTTAATGGTCTGCAAAACTTAATGAGATTCTGGGTAAGGGTTATTTATATCCTAAAGGGAAGAGGTTATCATAATGAATGGACAAACATAGTTTTTTAAGAAGAAATATGGGTTTTTAATGATAGCAAATTAAAGACGGGACTGACGCATATTCAAAATTTGTCACAGTGTTAAATTATGATGACATTGGGTTATTGCGATGCTAGAAGATTAAAGGTGGGGCGTATGCAGATTCAAAATTTATCTCAGTGTCAGATTATGATGACACTGGCTATTGTGACGCTATTAAAGGCAAGACTGATGCGGTATTTAAAATTTGTCCCATTATCGAAGTATGATGACACTGAGTTACTATAATGCTAGGAAATTAAGTGTGAGCTATTGCGGATACACAATTTATTCCAGTGTCAAATTATGATGACAATGAGTTGTTGTGGTGCTACTAAATTAAATGCGGGCTATCGCGGGTTCAAATTTTTTTCCTTGTGTCGAATTATGATGACACTGAGTTATTATGGTGCTAGAAAATTAAGGTAAGGATGACGCGTATTAATTTTTTTTTTGTCCCAATATCGAATTATGATGACACTGAATTATTGTGATGCTAGGAAATTAAAGGCAAGACTGACGTGGATTCAAAATGTTATCGATGTCGAATTATGATGATTTGGATTCTTTGTGATGCTAGGAAATTAAGAGGTAAGGTTGATGCGGATTCAAAATTTTTTTCCAGTGTCGAATTTTAAAGACACTAGGTTATTGGCAATGCGGGATGCTGGAGGAGATTGGTTCGACGTTCGAGACCACTTTTGCCCTTTGTTGGAAAGTCTGCCTCCCCAACAAATTACCTTAATTAGTTGTAAGAGATAGTTCCATGTTGTGCTCCTGCTCCTGTAATTAAGGTTCTTGTAGGCTAAAGGTTAAGAAAAATTAGTGCATAACTGTTAAGGCAAAAATGATAAAGCATTAATATATGAGAAATGAAATTATGAGAGTAGATATGTCATCCCTGTGCAGACGTGATATGATGGCGTCCTTGTATAGATATATCGTAATTGCGATGCTGAAATGACGTCATTGACCAGACGTGTTGAGACTGTGGATGCTGAGATGACATCTTGGCATGGACGGGCTGCAACTACAAATGCTGAGATGTCGTTCTTGCACGGACGTCCTGTCACTGCGAATACTGATATGTCGTTCTTGTACAGACGTGCTGCCACTGCAAATACTAATATGTCGTCTTTGTATAGACATGCTGCAATTGCGAATGGTGAGATGTCGTCATTGCACAGATGTGTTGACAGTATGAATATTTATATGTCATCCTTGTGCGGATGTGCTGCAAATGCTGAGACGTCGTTCTTGCACAAATGTGTTGTAACTGCGAATGTTGATAAATCATTCTTGCACGGACGTGCTGCCACTACGAATGTTGAGATGTCATACTTGCACAGATGTGCTGCAACTGCGAATGTTGAGATGTCTTCCTTGCACAGACGTGTTGTAAATGTGAATGTTGAGATGTCGTCCTTGCACAGACGTGCTGAATATTGTTTTCTTTGCTGCTTTTAGGGTATTTGGAAATAGATTTTGAAGTTCAAAAAGTCAACTATTTTGGCGAATGATGAGATGTCGTCCTTGCACGAATATGTTGTAACTGTGAATGCTGAGATGTACTGCAACTGTGAATGCTAATAAACATAATGTTGATGGCATCATTGCGTAGATATAATACTTATGGCGTCATTGCGTAGATGTAATGTTGATGGCGTCCTTGCGGAGATGTAATGTTAATGGTGTCGTTGCGTAGGCGTAATGCTGATGGCATCGTTGTGTAAACGTACTACTGATGGCATCGTTGTGTAGACGTACTGCTGATGGTATTGTTGCGTAGAGGTAATGCTGATGGCGTCTATGCAAAGACGTAATGCTGATGACATCATTATGTAGACGTACTGCTGATAGCATCATTGCGTAGATGTAATGTTGATGGTGTCGTTGCGAAGATGTAATGCTGATGGTATCATTGCATAGACGTAATGCTGATGGCGTCATTGTGAAGACGTAATACTGATGACGTCATTACGTAGACGTACTGCTGATATCATCGTTGCGTAGATGTAATATTGATGGTGTCATTGCGAATATATAGTGCTGATGCATCATTGCATAGACGTAATGCTAATGACGTCGTTATGAAGACGTAATACTGATAGCATCGTTATGAAGACGTAATACTTATGGCGTCATTGCGTAAACGTATTGCTGATAGTGTCGTTGTATAGACGTACTATTGATGGCGTCATTGCGTAGACGTAATGTTGATGGCGTCATTGCATAGATATACTGCTGATGGCGTCGTTGAATAGACGTAATGCTGATGACGTCGTGGCATATATATAATGTTGATGACGTCGTTGCAAAGATGTAATGCTGATTGCGTCATTGCGTAGACGTGCTGCTGATGGCGTTGTTGCATAGATGTAATGCTGGTGTCATCGTTATGTAGATATATTACTGATGACATCATTGCGTAGACATACTACTGATGGCGTTATTGTATAAACATAATGTTGATGATATCGTTGTAAAGACGTAATACTGATGGCGTTGTTGCGTAGACGTAATGCTGATGTTGTCATTACAAAAACGTAATGCTGATAGAGTCGTTGTATAAACGTACTGCTGATGGTGTCATTGCGTAGACGTACTGCTGATGGAATCGTTGCATACACGTAATGCTGATGACATTGTTGCGTAGACGTAATGCTGATGGCATCATTATATTGATGCTGGCGGCATCATTGTATTGATGTTGACAGCATCATTGTGTTAATGCTGGTGGCATGCTGGACTTTATTGCGGAATTTTAAACTTTGATTGTTGATGGCTTCTCTGCTTCTGCAAATATGAAGAACCTGCGCTCAAAGCAAATTTGTGAGTTTTTGGAGGGTGGTCGATTCATATTGATTTTGCATATTTGATTCTTGATATTTGTGTGCCTTGCTTGTTTGTACGTTATGCGTTTGTGAACCGTATGAGTTGAAATAATGTTGTTGTCTGGACTTTATACTCTTGTGAACTGCATGATGTCGTTGTGCGTTTGTGAATCACATGGGTTGAAATGACGTCGTTGTCTGAACGTTGTGCGTTTGTGAACCACATGGGTTGAAATATGACTTTGTGATCGCTGATGTGCTGAACCTTATTGCGGAATTTGAACTTTGATTGTTGATATATTATCTTGCTTCTGCCAATATGAATAACCTGCGCTTAAAGAAAATTCGTGAGTTTTTTTGAAGCGTCGATTCGTATTGACTTTTGCAACTTTGATTCTTGATATTTGTGCGTCTGGCTTATTTGGACATTATACGTTTGTGAACCGCATGAGTTGAAATAATGTCGTTGTCTGGACTTATGCGTTTGTGAACCGCATGACGTCCTTGTGTGTTTGTGAACCGCATGAATTGAAATAACATCATTGTCTGAACATTGTGCGTTTGTGAACCGCATGGGTTAAAATATTACTTTGTGACCGCTGATGTGCTGGACTTATTGCGGAATTTGAACTTTGATTATTGATATCTTCTTTTGCTTCTGCTAATATGAAGAACACACACTCAAATAAAATTCTTAAGTTTTTGGGGGGCGATCGATTCGTATTGACTTTGCAGCTTTGATTCTTGATATTTGTACTGCTTGTTTGGACTGTAACCGCATGCGGTTTCTGCCTTGGTTAGCTGTTAATGAAAAATATTTATTAAAAAATGAAGTGTTTATGAAAAAGTTTTTGGCGAATTATTGGGTATTGACATGCAGTGAAACCAAACGGACATCTTATCTAAATTGGACGAAAACGAGTCTTGTGAGGTTTGCAAAAAACGTGTATTTTGTTATATGCAAAACAAGTGGAGGAAAGTTTCTAATGGCGTGACTGAAGCCGATATAGGCCGCCTACGTATCCCAACGAGGGAATCAGGTCATAACGTAGTTCGTTACAAGTAATGAAAATATAAGGTTTTTCTAAGAATGAGACCGAAGCCGATGTGGCCGCCTACGTATCCCACAAAGGGAATCAGGTCATGACGTAGTTCATTTTACAAATAGAAGGGAATTGTAATGTTTTCTAGGAATGGGACCGAAGTCGATGTGGTCGCCTACGTATCCCGCTGAGGGAATCAGGTCATAACGTAGTTCCGAATATTTTATTTTAAACTGGTATAAAGTTCTATCAAGATCCACAGATGACTAGGACAGGGGTGCAAGTCCAATTTTGCATCTTGGACAGTTGGCGTGGTTTTCAGCATCGTCTTCTTTTTATTCGTGCGTAGTGCATGCTTTGATAAATGTCTGATTCAGGCGGAACATGCTTTGGTGATGGAGCATCTCTTTTCTTTGTAAGACTAGGGGTCATCAGTTCCTTGGAAGTGGTAATAGCAGGGGTGATGAAGGTTGCAGACTCAACTTTTCCTTCCCTTCGGACCGACATGAGGGTCCCTTCCAAATTATATTCTTCGTCGGTGTACATGTCAGCATTATCTTAATTCGACAGGGGGTCATTGCGTACATTGAGGGAGGCTTCTTTCAGCTGAATGACTCCTTCTTTGATTAGCTCTTCGATTTTGTCTTTGAGTGTAGAGCAATTTCCCGTGTCGTGTCCGATGACCCCAGAGTGGTATGCACAACTTTTAGTTTCATCATGCCCCCTGAAAGTAGGATTGAGAGTATTTTTAGGAATTGGTTGGAGTATTTCTGCGGTCCAGCCTCTCATACAACTGAGCTAGAGGTTCGGCCAAAGGTGTATAGGTTTTGGTTGGCTTTCTTTCGGGATCTATGCGGGGTTTGAGTGCATTTAGTGGATGGGCTTTTGGCTGCGATGAGTATGTGGGTTGATACCATAAGGGGTTATTACGAAAAACTTCTTTCAGCTGAGTGAATCTCTCTCTGATTAACGTCCCGATCTTATCTTTGAGAGTGTGGAAATTTCCGGTGTTATGTCCAGTGACTCCAGAGTGGTATGCGCAACTCTTGGTCTCATCATACCATTTTGGAATGGGATTAGGGATCCTCCCTGGAATCGGCTGAAGTATCCCTGCAGCTCTCAGCCTTTCATACACCTGGGGTAAAGGCTCGGCTAGAGGGGTATATGTTTTGGCTGGCCTTTTATCATAATTTATTTTTGGCTTGGGTATGGTATGCATTCGATTTTGTGAGTATGTAGGTAGATATGATGAGGAATATATGGGTGCTTGAGATGCATTGTATATGGGTTGAGTGTGGTAAATGGGATATGGGGCAGGTGGGTATTGGTAGTAGGGTGGAGGATTTTGGATGTTTGGATTATAATAGATAGGTTGGAGTGGAGTATTTAGGCTCATGGATAGGCTGGTGAGATTCCGGAGCCTCTCAATTTCGGCCTGCATAGTTGCCATTTGTTGAGGTAATTGGGCGAGGTATTCAGCTTGGTCTGTAGTATTTTTCTTTTCTGGGGCCTCTGCTTTGTCTATAGGAACAATGACGGGTCCCAAACCACTCTGCTCAAATGCCCTTGAATTAGTCATGTCATTGGATCGTGTCTTTGATCTTGTGAAGTATTGATGTTCAGTCATCTCTTAATCAAATACGAATCGACCTTTGGTTTTGGGGAAAAATAATAAAACCTTCAAAATGCAGCAAACCATGTTAGTGTAAGACATGTAATTATTGCAAGCATATAGAAAACATATTGCACACAAAACATCACATCAAAAGCGAGTCCTAACATGTATGGGGCCTCTTTATGCCAGAGGTAGGCGTAAACGCCAGATACGCGAGATTATGATAGATTGGTTCAAGCCGTCAAACTGTAATGCTTTTGTTGGAAATGACGAAAAAAATGAAAGTGCGTTTTCCAATTTCGTCACGTCATGTTTAGGCTTGGATTTGTCTATCATTGCCACTCTACACATAGTATGTTGATTGGTCGTTGGGTTGCGAAACCCGTCGATAAGTTTGATATTTTCCTAATTGTGGTGTCGATACCAAGGACCAACACACTTAAGGTAAATGCATGCATTCCTTAAGATAATGGATGGTATAGCACTATCCTAAGTTTCTAAGATTTGGCTTACTATACGCAAGGTTCCCGAGTGGACTACTCGAGTGAGAAGGCTACACGACCATCGGATAGTCCGGACGCTCCGCGCATACGCCAACTCTCCTAAATCTGGGTATTTGAAAGAAATTCTGCTGGTGCGCAAAGCACACCTCGCGTGTAGTGTGTGATAGTGTGAAGTTTTCGTAAGGGAGGAGATATGAGCGGAATGACAGTTAAGGAAAGCAATTAAAGAAATTACAAATAAAACAATTTACAACACAAAAATTAAATACAAAAATAAAGCCAAATAATAACCCTAGGTTTGTTGTGGTCAAGAACCTGCTTATCCCTAGCGGAGTCGTCATGCTGTCGCGCCCGTTTTTTACCGCAACATTATTGCTGCTTCCCCTGGATTAAAAATAAATACTAAAGGGGAAAGGGTTTGAGGAGTCGCACCTAATTATTTGGGTGAATTAGGACACCTAAATGTTAACTAACTAAAGTCAACATTAACTCCATTTAATGGTCTGCAAAACTTAATGAGATTCTGGATAAGAGTTCTTTATTATCCTAAAGGGAAGAGGTTAGACACCCTTTAAGATCAGCTAACTTGTGGTTGTCCGTTCAAACCTAAGTCAATTATTTATGTTAGAGAAATATATGTTTTGAAAATATTTAAGTAAAAGAGATGCTACAAATCATTATTTAAAAGATGTATGCATATAAGGATTTATGTGTCAGAAAGTATATGTTTATTGTAAAATTAGATTTTGATGAAAATATACATTTCATATGATTTGTAAAGTATTTATTTTGCCACTGATAATCAGATAAGAAAAGAATAGATTAATTGGTAATTTGATAATAAGAAGGCTATTTTTACTAAAATAAATTATTTCTATGATGTTAAAAGAGTTTATGAGAAAATCAATTTGTTATGGATTCAGTAAGAAATAACACCTTAGCTACGTGAATAGATATACAAATGAAAATGATTAACTTGTTTAGCAAAGTTTTAAACATGTATGGCAGACCTAGAATAAGAGGGACACTACCTATCCGATTTATCAATTCACAATCCTAATCATCTTAAATATCCTAATGATTGTGCAAGGTTGGATAATTAATCAAATAAATGGGGCGGTATTTAGAGAATCAAGAGTACAGACTAGAGCGAATGACATTGTCATCCCTCCTTAGGGGTTTGGAAATTCTGAGATGAACAGGGCGGTGAATGCAAATGCGGGTCTTCGTTTGACGATAAACATGATGAGTCTCGTGGCGAGACTCTTCGTTACTCCTGATGTGTTTCATGCAAATAAAGAAAAGAAAAGAATTAGCATATATCTTAGAATTTGTCAAATAAATGAATAAGCATTGATATAAAATTTGAATACATGTAAGTCGGTTCATTTTACTGTTCATCAGGCCCGTGAACACAATTATCAAAACTTCAGCACACAGACCGATTCAGAAGTAGTTTCATGAAGAAAGACAGATAAGTGGGCTTAAACTGAGAACATGTCATGGATTTCGATGCATAGAAACCATAGTATTAATGGGTCGAGCCCCAGTAATCCTAGCCTAATAAGGATAAGCAAGCTAGAACACATAGTCAACTTAAATCAGCAATGAATGAAGAAACAGATGCTATAAAGGCTAAAGGGTAGGCGTGCTTGTAATATGAAGCTTACTTATGGTCAGTTTAGACATCCATAACCAGATTCATGCTATACATTTAGGCCTATTGCCGTTACAGATCAAGGTATGATATTTTTTAAGTCAATATATGCACATTGTATTCTGGAGGTGGCATGGATATGATCTAGACAAGGTTAATGAGATAGATCAATGATGCATTTTGGATCTCATAGGGGTAAGGCAAACATATGAACATACTCAATAGGGACATGCTAGCATAGGTCTGGTATGGTAATTCAATAAAGCATGTGAGACAATATGGACTGATCAAATGACAACTTAAAGGAAACATTTCATAACAGACGGGGCTGTATAGGACAGAGTGCACAAGAAATCTTATTCAGGATGTACACTAGCCATAAGGACAAAGCAAATGTACCATGGGTAAGAACCAGCAAATGGCTAAAGGTTAAACTAATATTGAACAGATAAGAGTAAGTAGGTTGATGGGCTGGGATAGACATGCTTTGATACTTAGATAACTAAATGGAAATTCAGAGTCTAAATATTATATTCCTACGCTTAACATTTTGACATTAAACTAAGCAAATCAAAACGGTGATCAAGTTAATAAGCCTACAGGATCAGGGATAGCCAAACTCAATCAAGTCTAACATGATATCAAAATACCCCCAAACATGTGCCAGATTACATTTAGAACTCACATAAATAAACAGTAATAAATGACCATCCATACCAAAGTGCGCACACAGAATCTTAATCATACTACTCATAATAACACTTCCAAACATTAAGCCAGGCAAGATAATTTTGAACAGTCTTACTGAGTTTATTAGTCATCATATATTGCATAAAGTAAAAATCTAATCAACAACTTAAAGCAAGAATATACCCAGATTAATCAAAGCAAACTATTCAGGCATTAATTAACACAATAATATGAATGAACTAAATTAACACATGTTTAAGACCAAAACACGCAGAACTACAAAATGAATTGAGAGGAATTTGAGTTTACCTTCTCCGGGCATCGACCCGAGGTAGCATATCAAGTCGTCGAAGCTACTCAGATATTTGGGCTTATGCGATAAAGAGGGACGAGATTTCTGCTTTGAAAATAAAACCTATGTTAAAAAATTATTTCTAGAGAGTAGAAGTTGCGGTGGGTTCTTCTTTTGTTCTCCACTTGTATTCCAAGGGTGTCCGGACTGTCAAAGAGGTGTCGACTGATGTTTTTGAAGGGTGTTTGACTGGTATTCAGAGGATTTTTTAGATTGTCCCCCAGATGCCCTTTGCATGTGTAACAAGATTAATTTATAGTCTCGATTTGGTTTCGTTTATGGTAAGAGAATGATTCGGTTTCTGAATGGTAAGGTAAGTTCTGATTTGGGGAGATTCGTGACTTGTTTTACCAAAAACAGAAGGGCAATTTGAGTTGTGTATTGCGGGGTACTAAGAAAAAATGATTTTGGGCAAGATTTCGGGTGATAGTTTATGGTAAGTTTTGGTGAGGAAATACGATGCGAATTACCAGAGTGAGAGGGAAAAGACGAAATAGGGGTGTTTGGGCATTTGGGCTTGCAGGGTCTTTAGGCCAAGTGGAGTGGGTTGGAAATTAAAAATGAAGGGGGAATTGGGATGCGGGCTTGGGCAAAGGGAAAAGGAAAGGACTAAATAAGGTGTAATAAATGGTGGAATGAGCTGGTGGATTATTGGGTTTGGAAATTTTATTAGTTTGGGTAGAATTTTTTGGGTTAAAAATAGTTTAATATTTTAATGATAAATAATCGGAGGAAAGGGACAAAATTGGGTGTCAACATCACCGACAACCGACGTCTCCCAAATGTCATCCCCCCATTTTGAACCAGTGAACCATCAAACCCAAACCCCCACTAAATCTAGACACTGCACCACTACCTACCTACCGTATGGAAACTCGTGCCCAACACGGAATTTTCAAGCTCAAGGTTCAATTTAACCTCTCCACACAAACCATATCACCCATTCCCAAAAATTCAAAAGTAGCAAAACTGACCCTAATTGGAATGTGACCATGTGTGAGGAATTTCATGTTTTAACAAAGCAGCATACTTGGTATTTGGTGCCTACACCGAATGTGGTGAATGTGATCCGATGCATGTGGATATTTCATCACAAATTCAGAGACAGTGGTGACTTAGAGCGGTATAAGGCTAGGCTTTTGGCCAATGAAACTAATCAGCAAGAAGGTATTGACTGTGGTGAGACATGAAGTCCGGTTGTTATACTGGCTACCATTTGCATAGTTCTAAGTATTGATATGGGTAAGCATTGATTGATTCATCAGCTTGATGTCAAAAATGCATTTCTACATGAGTATTTAAAAGAAACTGTTTACATGCATCAGCCACCTGACTTTGTCCATCCAGCAATCCCTCAGTATGTATGTCATCTCCGAAGTCACTATATGGCTTGAAACATTCCCCCAGAGTGTGGTATGAATGCTTTGTCATGTACATTATGCAAATTGAGTTTATATGCAGCAGGTGTGATAATTCTCTTTTCATCTTTCATCGCGCTAGTAGCACTGCTTAGTTACTCCTATATGTGGATGATATTATTCTCACTGGCTCATCTGATGGATTGAAAATGAAATTATCGCTTTACTTAAAATTGAATTCGTTATGACTGATTTGGGCAAGTTGAGTTACTTATTGGGTATATCAGTGACCAGATCTGCCGATATTATGTTCCTGAATCAGCGTAAGTATGCATAAGAGATAATGTACATGGCTAAGATGGAAAATTGCAAAATTATGCTCACTCCGGTATATTCTAAATCCAACCTTAGTGTTGTTGATGTTGATCCGGTCTTATCCTACTCTGTATAGGAGTCTTTCAGGTGCACTTCAGTATCTTACCTTCACGAGGCCTGATATTGCATATATCGTTCAGCAGGTGTGTCTGTTTATGCATGCCCCCAGGGAGTCTCACTTTTCTTCTCTTATGTGTATCATCCGATAAGGGTACACTTGACTATGGGTTGCTTCTATACCCTCTGCACCGATTAGGCTACTATCATATACGGATGCAGATTGAGCAGGGTGTCCAGACATGCGACGCTCTACTTGTGGCTATTGTGTGTTCCTAAGGGATAATCTCATTTCATGGTCTGCCAAGAGGCAAGCCACATTATCCTGTTTGAGTGCTGAAGCAATGTATCGAGGCATTGCTAATGTTGTAGCTGAGATATATTGACTCCGAAATCTTCTTTTGGAGCTCCAGTGTCCATTGCGTAAGGCGTATATTGTCTACTGTGATAACATATCTGCAATATATCTATCTCACAATCCGGTTCAACATCAGCGAACCAAACAAATTGAGATGGATATACACTTTGTTCGTGATAAGGTCGCTCTCGGTCAGGTCAAAGTATTGCATGTGCCTTCCACTTATCAGTATGCAGATATTTTCACAAATGAGCTTCCTAGACAATTATTCATCGACTTCAAATCCAGTCTTAGCATCCGACTCCTCCCGCCCGCTCCGACTGAGGAGGTGTATTAGCGAATATTTTTACAATATTCACCGTATATTATGTAATTATGATTGTTGTATATTTATGGTAAATTAGGATTCTTACTATATTATGACTCAAACTTTTGAAAGTATATATGTCCTAGAGACAATCATTTTAGGGACATATGTACTTGAACACATTCGTATTATTAATGAGATTAATATATTTATGGCATTTGAAGTTACTGAATTATTATTTAATTATTTATATGTGCATCCCTTGAGCTTACATTGTCATTGATAGTATGAGATATTAATGATAGAGTGTAATTCTTAAAGTAGCCTCGACTGATGATCATTGAGAATGAGATATCAATGATATATTATAAGTCAACATGTGGTATGCATCACATTCTTAAAGGATGTAGTATGTCTCACTTACTACTAGTAATAGTTACTAGTGATGGATACATGGATACTCTTAGAGGGTATTGGCATGCCCTGCTGATAAACTATTTGTTATACATGTCTAGAGTTTTATCAGCATGTGGGAGATAGAGGTCCTTTGACTTGAGGTCAATACGCACATGGTTTGTAGAGTAATGTAATTTGATTCTGTCCTAAGCTTAAATTTCTTATATGATAAGACATGACTTGAATTGGGTGCATTGCGATACAGACTAAGGTGGTAGTTGAGCCAAGAATATGATTCATTCCCCGATTAGATATTCGATATAACACTCAGCTTCTCAGTGATATTAGGTCGATCAAGTCATTGGCCAATGCAAGAGACATATATGAGATATGATTAGTTGTCGACTAATATGGATGAGATAAAATGATCAAGCCATTTGGATAGACACTTGGCAAATCCTAAGCTTGATCGAGTGTGTTGTGAATGAAAGGAATTTATCATCCCACATAGAGGTTGTGTTTATTAGAGTCTTATAAACGCGTTTCACATCGCGTTAGTGCATGTACAGAGTTACGTGTGAACCTTAATTTGATTAAGTGTCGATGTGAGAAGGCCTAAAGGTCACACGAAGTCGATTGTCTTTTCAGTCTAAGGGTATATTGAGAGAGTATAAAATATTCGATTTAGAATCGAGGTATTTTAACCAATAATAAATTATGAGATAAATTCCATTTGATGAAAATTATTTAATTAAATCAAAATTGGATTTTAGATTTAATCAAAATTAAAACGTGTAGAAAATAATGGAGGCGTTGCTGCGGTAGTGGGCCTAGTTCGACTGGGCCACTGAATTTTGGATCAGTTTTAATACATGATCCAAGTCTGATTTGGTTTAACCTTCCCTATATATTTAGCACTTAACCCATAATTCTAAGTTGTTGAATTTGCATAAAATTGTCAATCAATTCCTACTTTCTGAACTTAGAGTTCATAGATTAAAATCCTCTCAAACCTCTGCCAAGATTTTATGGCTTTCTTGACAGAGGAGTATACCATAGCGAAGGTTAGCACCTTTTAGTAGAGACTTAAGATAACATAAACTATAAGTTTTCTTCTGTCTTGCAGATTCAATTGTAACGTAATCATACTAGACGACATTGTTGGGGCAAGTAAGTTCATAAAATTTTAAACTCCCGTTGTGCCTTACTTGTGTGTTTAGACACAACAAAACCCTACAATAGTATCAGAGCCCAGGCTGGTTCAATTATTACGTAACAATAGAAAGATATAATAATATGGTTTAAACGTAATTGATTTTAATCTGAATTAAAGCAAGGCTATTGAAATCTAACAAACTTTGACTGAGTGATTAACCTTTTTTAAATCACCCTAAATTATCAACTACGTAAAATTAAGGAAGTTATTCTATTCTAGCACGAACTGAGCCTTGTGCAGAAACCGATTCATTACGAATATGGTGCACGGTGAAGAATGTTTAGGAATGGATGATGATCGGTATATGCGTTATTGATAATGGTGTGTGGTTGTAAAGGACTTGTAATCTGAACCCTAAATTAGATTTAGAGGTTGGACGATTTTTAGAAAATCAAGTGTGAAATCACTCTGAAAAGGACGTCAGCATCGCGACCCTATTGTAGGGCGCCGCGACGCCAGTTAGGGTTTCACGGCGGTGTCGCGGCTCCATGTCGGAGCGACGCGGTGCTGGTCACGGTAACTTCAGGGATCGTGATTAAAAGCTTCGTTTTAAAATTCAGGAGTTTCTCGACTTAAGCGTCGTGGGTCCATGGTGGAGCGCCGCGACCCTAATTGACAGAAACAAAAACCAAAGTTTACCGATCGCCGCGACTCTTTAGAGAACAGCGCGCCGGATTTCCTGAATGTTGAAATCTCAGTTTTCGAATTTTAATCCATGATATTATTACCCAGTATGTTTGGTGTATTGTTTACGTGCTAAATGATCGTCATTTACCTAATTAAATTTAGAGTCCGCAATCATTCTTGGATAGGCGGCGTCCAAAACTAGTTTAGAGTCCGCAATCATGCTTGGATAGGCGACGTCCAAAATTAGTTTAGAGTCCGCTATCATGCTTGGGTAGGTGGCGCCCAAATACATGTTTAAATGCTTTGAGTAACGGTTGAAATGTGTACTAGTTGATCTTGGTCATAACCCTGAATAAAATGTTCCCCAAAATTAATACAATTCTCATTTAAAATGAACGCGTCGTCCATTATAATTGATTGTGGTGCAAAATCCTTTTCGGCGAGATGAGTATTTATGCCCCAGCATTTGCTCTAAGTCTACGAGGACTCTGACCCTTTCATAGATGCATATAAATGTTGTAGTAGGTGATAAACCTTCGTGAGTATTTACACTCCAGTGTTTCTCGATTAAGGCAAAGCCCACTCAGATACATAATTGCAGTCGCATAACAGAGTTGACTTGCTAGGATGTCTTGGCGCCCCAGTGTCGAACAACCGAGGGACGCAAATCGTATTGTTTAGAACATGCGATCAACCAAGAGTTGCAAATTGTTTGTAATTGGTTTAGAGACCTACCGGATTGTGTTGTTGAAGTTATCAGCCTCAGCAAACGTGGAGACAACATGAGTCTAGATCTTGGCCCATTATGCTCGTATTTGATATGAGTTTGTATTCTTTCATGGGGTAAAAAAGTATGTTAAAATACTGGGAGCTAATTTGAACTAAAGACCATGTAAATTAATTAACAAATGTGTTAAATAGAAATTATGTTAGAATGTTAATTTCAAGTCTATCTTTCTTCAGTTTACAACGTTGAATCTATCACTTAAAATGTTGGTTGAAACAAACAAACTAACTGGAGTAAATTTTCCAGACTGGTTAAGAAATTTGTGTTTGGTGTTGCGATTAGAAAAAATTGAGTACAACAACAACAACAACATACATAGTAAAATCTCACCACGTGAGGTCTGGGGAGGGTAGAGTTACACAGACCTTACCTCTACCTTGGTAGGAAGAGCGGCTGCTGCCGGGAGACCCTCGGCTCAAGACCTGCATAATCACAATCAAAGCAAATGTTGCATAGCAAGATAAACGGTCACAAACAAAAAATTAAAGCTATAGGAACATGCTGGTAACAAAAATCGAATACGCCATGGTAGTACATTTTGTCAAAAGAAAGCAGTAGGTAACACAAATAAATAATATGAATAAAGTACACTAGAGCACACATAACCACAGACTATCTACTACCCTTCAACCCTAATCCTTATCCTCCATAAACCTTTATCTAAGGTCATGTCCTCAGTAAGTCGTACATGTGTCATATCTCGTCTAATCACATCTCCCCAATACTTCTTCGGCCTACCTCTACCCCTACTGAACTCGTCCATAACCAACCTCTCACACCTCCGTACTGGGGTATTTATGTCTCTCCTCTGCACATGTCCTAACTATCGCAATCTCGCTTCTCACATCTTATCCTCCACCGAGGCCACTCCCACTCTGTCCCGGATATCGATATTTATAATTCTATCCCTCCTTGTATGCCCACACATCCATATCAGCATCCTCATCTCCGCAACTTTCATCTTTTGGATGTGCGAAGTCTTGACTGGCCAACACTCCGTCCCATACAACATAGTCGGTCTGATGACCGCCCTATAAAACATGTCTTTGAGCTTTGGTGGTACTTTTTTGTCGCACAAGACTCCAGATGCGAGCCTCCATTTCAAGCACCCTGCCCCAATACGATGTGTGCCATCATCATCAATCTCTCCATTTTCTTGAATAATAGACCCGAGGTACTTGAAGCTTCCTTTCTTTGGGATGACCTGAGTCCCAATCGACACTTCCACTCCTGTCTCAGGGTCGCTCCCACTACTGAACTTGCACTCCAAATACTCTGTCTTGGACCTACTCAACCTGAACCATTTGGACTCTAGAGTTTGTCTGCAAACCTCCAGCTTGGCGTTCACTCCGCTACGAGTCTCATCAATCAGGACTATGTCATCTGCGAATAACATACACCATGGCACCTCCTCTTGAATTTGTATATATTGGATATATCACTCCCTACAGTCCCTGCTGAAGATTCTAAAGTGTATGCTGTCACGACCCGACTCGACGGGCCGCGACTGGTGCCCTACTTGGACACCCTTATACGAACCTGTTACATATAATCACATTGATACTAATGATAATGTAGAAATCTGTAAACCATATAAAAAAAAAGCAAGCTGACAAGGCTGCCACTATACACGAGAATATTCAAAACGAATTACATGTCCAACCCACATATGTCCACATACCTCTAAGAGTATAACAGTGAATTATGACGGGACAGGGCCCCGTCGTACCCCCGACTAGCACGAATATGCATAAGTCTATATCGAAGGATCTGTACCAAAATAACTAGGCTCCGGAACAATGGATCTATCCAAACAGCTGAGCAAAATCCTATACTGGAGGATCACCAAACTAAGTATCTGTACCTGCAGGCATGAAATGCAGCCCCCGAGAAAAGGGGGTCGTACGAAATAATGTACTGAGTATATAAAACATGAAGTACTGTAAAGATGATCATAACTGGACAAAAGATAACGTGAGACAAGTATAATAATCAAAGATATCAATGCAACTGTGTCTTATGAAATGAGAGTCATACATATCCATATAATATACTCGTGGATGCCTGTCTACATATCGTACCCAGCCCATTCTGGGACTCGGTGAAATCATATAATGTGTACACATAAGTCATATCCGTGGATATTTGTCCACATATATCATCATATATATATACATGCCCGGACCTCTAGTGAGGGACTCGGTGAACAATGCAAGGAACTGCGCACAAATATTTCCGGCCCGGGACTAGGTGAAATGATATAATCACATTAGCACGAGTAGATTATCATGAGCAACCATATGCAATTTAAATAATCATTTATCAAGTATTTACAAAAACAGATATCACTTAAATGAAATTACCATATCAAGGCAATATATAATGGTTTCGAAATTGCTCAAACTTACACTGTCTTATAACTATAACCACATTATGACCATAATTCCTTCCCACTCATACGGTTTTACTACCACACCTCGTAACGCTAAGGTACGGGGTGTTACATCCTTTCCCCCTTAGAAACATTCATCCTCGAATATTGGGGTCCTATACTTAATCTTGTTTAAACAGGTAAGATGTAAGGTAATTAATCCAGATACTAATATCCAGGTTGGGACCACTTTAGACTAGCATGATTTCACATGAGAATTGGAGATTTAGTGCTAGTGTTCCTTAATACTAGATAAATTTTGTGACATAGGACATCCACATTTCAAAGAGGAAAAGAAGAATGTTGATTCTAATTATATATGCACTTAGTCAAATTTAACAACATGATTTCTAGCTTTTATCACATGCTTTTACATCCACTGGGAGGGCATCCTAAAATATTTAGACCATTTCAAACAAGTTTACTCAATCAACCAAAACTATACTTTGGTGGATTCAAGATTCAAAGGCACATAGCACACAATATTAAGCAATATGGACAGGCCTTAATTAATTTCAAATGACAATCTCTTATATCCTAGTGAGTCTAGTAAAACAAGACTTTATACACGACACTACACTAGTAGCAATTTCACAAAACTAAACATAAAGACCATTTTTCAAGACACTGCACAAATATTTAGCCCTTAGGGCATCACATGTCATCGCAGAACTGGAAAGTAAAGGAAAAATCACAAGGGCATAATTCTGGACCTATCACTAAACAACTGACATGAATCACTTAAACACAACCTATGAGACTCAGTTTAAACAAATTCAATCATTCAAAATGACCACTACACTTACCATTAATTAAGTGAGATAGGATGTTTCTGGACATGACTATTCTCAAGCCATGCTATTAAACTAAAATAGGTTCATACAATCACCTTTGGAATATCAACACTCAAATCAAATCTTTCCATTTTACTTATCTTTAAGTTATTAATGTGATAAAGCCTAAGAGTTTATAACAAAACCAAACAGAGGTTTGATCAAGTAATTATCACAGAATTTCGACACATGCATAACAAGTAGACATGTCATCTTAAACTAGAATGGAAACCTCTAAAATATAAACATACTAAATGATATCCTAATTTTATATGTATATTCAAATTTCTTGTTCTATTTTAACAAGTAGGTAAGTACTTAAATGAATGTTTAAACTCAAAATCAGCAGTTTTAACTAAACACATAAGGATCAGGGAAGACATAACTTCAAAATGGTGTAGTAATAGAGATTAAAAATTATTTTGAGTTCCTAAAGCCTAATATCGTCTACCTGGATCAAGATGCAAGAGTTCTATATAATAAAATCTAAGTCCACATAACAGAGGCATTGTATGACCATGAAGGACACTAAAGAAAACACACACAAGCTAACTTAAAGAAGATATACGTATGAACATGTCAAAGACACCAACATGACATATACATTAGTTACCTAGTCTAAACCATAAACAAAGGATCATAAGATAGGTATGAATAGGAGGTACATACATACAAACTACTTTAGACTGTCCAAACACACATACATATATTTAGGAACACAAGAGATGCTAAATGAATAAACAAGCCATCATTAATATGCCTATGATCATGTATTAAGGCTAAAGTCCTAAAGACTATATTAAACCTACATTAAACCTAAATCAGAACAAGTGAACATATAATAGGCATATAATGAGCTAAGTTCTACTGTCCAAATGTTAATCACTATCTCCCTAAACAATTCAAATAACAATTGTTACCACATCGTGCTATTTGAGCCTAACATATGCCTAATACACCATATTAAGAGTAATTTTAAATAATGATTGCAAATTAGAAACTTAAGTTAATCAAAACAGGTTACTCAATATCTTATTTTAATACTCAGTCCTGAAGGTAACAGAGAGACTATTCAAACAAACATCAGGTAATAGAAGCACAATTGCATTTCACTTGCAATTATGAAGCTTTAATTATCTAGGATGGACATCATGAGTAACAAGAAAGGGGAAAGAGAGTTAAGTCAAGTGACAGATTCCATGTTTAGGAGTTTCTAAGGGGAAGATAGTTTCAATCTTTCCTTTTACTTCGACTAAATGAATCTATACAATCTCTAACACATAAATAACCAGACAAGCACAGAAAATGAAAAGTGCAGACATAAACTTATTTCGTTATTTCTAATCAACCAAGGGACAATACTGGACAGTTTGAAACTATATTATTCACAAGAGATCCCATTTTCTATGAAGGCATTCTTAGTTAATAAGTAAACAAGGACAGTGAAAGAATAAAACCATTTAAAGTAGACAGGGGATGGTTCATAAGTTTAGGACTGGAAACCAGAGTGGTCATACAAGATTCAAGTTAAAACACTTTTTTTTAAAAAAAATAGGCTCAGGGCTTATGTTTTTTTTTCATTCTAAAGGAGTTTCAATATCGAGAGATTAGAATGGGATATATACAGGCTTATTAGATTGTTTAGAACAATTTGAAGATTCTTAAGCACAAAACAGTAGCACATAAGCGCAAATTATGAGATCTCGTAGTTCAATGAGAGACAATGAAGATCTAAGATATTGAAGCAACCATAATGAGACTGAGTTATTACTCATAATCTCATCTTGAGATCAATAATACCTAGGATCAACTCAGCACGTTGTTGAACCCATGAGGGATCTTAAGCAGTTAGTGAATAAACGGAATAGGGGTGGACATACATGTTGTGGATCACAATAAAAAAAATGTTGACATATACTCAAACTATAAAGGGAAACACATGCTCATATCATGTTTTGAGACCCAAACCCATACTTAGAATGTTCATGATGCTTACACGTAGTTGACAAGTAAAAGGGGAATGAAGGGAAGGGTAATGAACTAAGTTCTAGTCCAGAAAAATAGTAAGGAGGAGTGAACATCATGGGATATCCAATATCCGCCAATATACACATGGTAAGTATATATCCTGGTCTTAAATTATTTTAACTCAGCTAATCCCAACTGAAAATAGAGAAGAATTATAAACCACAACTTTAACTTAACAAAAAAAAAACAATGACAGGAGAACTAAGGACTTTTAAAACACGTAGTCAAGTTCGAGAACATTGAGCAGTCATTTTTAGGTAAAAAGCATTTGAGAAACAGTTCTGATCTTATGTCATGAACAACATAAAACCTTTAGTTAGCAACTAATTATCAAGGTCTTAACTTAGGTTAACTATCCCCAAAGGCATCCTAAACTAAAGTACACTTACAATTCAAACCCGATCAGAATATAAATAATCAGACATTAGTTCTACCTAAAAATAAAAGTAACAATCAGACTTACATAATCATTAATCTATAAATTAATATTCAACTAGGCCATCTAAGTCTTAGGCACAGTGAGACTAAAGAAGCTAAACCAACCCACACTTTAATAAAACTAAGGTACGTTAATCTGCTAATTCAAGCTAATCATGAACATCACAGTAGGACTAGAAATAGGCAATTAAGACTACATAATGAACACTTTAACCATGTAAACACTCAATTCACAATTTCTCTATACTAACGAAACTAATCAAAACTAGATTATACTAACAACTATATCAGAATAGTGCACACTCACTATTAAAACAACATAATGTTAACACTAGATAATCTCAAACTAATCATCATCAACATATTATAGGTCTAACCATCAGACAAAGCGTTATTCTGTGTCATCAGCTCAACAACCCTTCTTATATAATCCATCCAATATAATATTACAACTCACATTATCCGGCACACATCCAAACTCCGTTGCAATCGTGAATCCTCATTGTGAACTATTGTTTACCTAAATAAACTGAAATATGTCATATAAGTATAAAGTGTCAACCCAACACACTAATCTACAAATTAATTCCTTCACTTAACAAAGGCAAAACCATCAAAGGATCCCACACATTTCATGTTGTATAGATACAAATCAGTCACGTAAACCAACACTTAGGTCCAGACATGCATATCCTTGAACAATCTCATACTTCAACCAAGCTCAAGCGTCAACTATCATATTCAAGAAGGCCTTGTATATCTAAGGTCTCAACGGTTATCTAATATTCTAAAATTCTCAAATATAACGCGCCCCAAGCTTACATTATCTCTCCCCCTTATACGAGTGGGATAGTTTTTCATAATTTCAAAATCATATTGGGCCTCTGGCATACCAATTGTCTGGGTATAAATTTCTCACTTACTGGCTACGAGTATCAACTAACCGAAGTCATTTTTTTGGTAACCGGGGTTATCGAAACTGTAACAGGCATGAGTTAAATTTGAATCCTTAAACCCCAGCTCTACTGCACGATTTACGAGATAAAAGAATGGAAATCATGCCTAAATGTCAGGCAGCCTCCTGCGTATAAGTATGGTGCACAACATACCCATACACAAGACTCTACCGACACGGCCTCAGACATTCCGAGGACGAATCGCTTCCGATACCACTTTTGTCACTACCCACCCGAGGTCGCGATCGGTGCCCTACTTAGACACTTATATGAACTCACATATAATCACACCGATACTAATGACAATGTAGAAATCAGAAACCATATCAAAATAGGAAAGTCGATGCGTCGCTACTATACACGGGAATATCCAAAAAGAATTACAGGTGTATAGCTGACCAAACACGTCTACAACCCATACATGTCCAACCCACACATATCCACAGACCTCTAAGAGTATAACAATGAATTATGACGGGACAGGCCCCGCTGCACTTCGACTAGCACCTAATACGCATAAGTCTATATCAAGGATCTGCACTAAAATGACTAGGCTCCGGAACAATGGAGCTTTCCAAACAGCTGAGCAAAATCCTAGACTGGAGGATCACCAAATCGAGTATCCAGATCATGCGCATGAAATACACTTCGAGGAGCGGGTCAAGATTTAAATAATGCATCGAGTATATAAAACATGAAGCATCATAAAGATGATCATAACTGACCAAAAGATAACGTGAGACAAGTATAATAATCAAAGATATCAATGCAACTGTGTCTTATGAAATGAGAGTCATACATGTCCATATAAAATACCCGTGGATGCCTGTCCACATATCGTACCCGGCATATTCTGGGACTCGATGAAATCATATAATATGTACACATAAGTCATATCCGTAGATGCATGTCCACATAAAATCATCATATTCGAACGACGCCCACATAAAATCATCATATCCGTGGACGTCATTCCCTCATATATCATCATATATATACATCGAATCTTTTTAGTGAGGACTTGAACAATGCAAGGAATCGCGCATCTAACATTTCGCCTGACTCTGAAATGATATAATCACATTAGCACGAGTAGATTATCATGAGCAACCATATGCAATTTAAATCATCATTTATCAAATATTTACAAAAACATATATCACTTAAATGAAAATACCATATCAAGACAATATATAATGGTTTCGAAATTGCTCAAACTTACACCTGGCCTTATAACTATAACTACATTAGGACCTTAATTCCTTCCTACTCATACGGCTTTACTACCACACCGTAACGCTTAAGGTACGGGTGTTACATATGCCCCGCTTGATAAGGCACCATCGTAAACATCTAGATGATGCTACCCTGGCACAATGCATAATGTTGTCCTCCATGACTTTAAGAGTTACAGAGGAGACATGAAAACATGGGCCCTAACGAGATGCTAGAATACTTCAAGAAGGTTTGTACTCACGCCTCGCATAAATGGAGTATGAATCGCTGAGGACTTTTTCAAGTGTGTAACGAACGAGGTCCAGGTCGCGCATGTTCTGAAGATGATTGGGTTAATAGAGAGGTTGACTTCGATTGGAACGAAGCTACCTGTAAATATCTCTGTCGACCTGATCCTGAATTCACTTACTGGTTCATTTGAGAATTTCATTGTGAACTTCAACATGAATGGAATCAAGGTGAATCTTCCAGAACTTCACAACATGCTAAAAGCTTATGAGGGACATTGCACATATCCAAGAAAAGATCAGACACTAGGTGTTTTTGGATCTGTTAGACAAGGTATGTTTGTCATTGAAATAAATATGTCTATAAGTAACTCTCACTGCTGGGTATTAGATACCGCATGTGGCTCTCACATTTGTAATAATGTTAAGAGTCTGACTAACAACAGAATGGTTAGACCGTGGGAGGTAGACCCGCGCATTGAAAATGGAGCACGAGTGGATGCTGAATGCGTGAGAACTTATAAACTAGATTTACCTTCCGAATTTTGTTTAGAACTAAATATTTAGTATTTTGTTCCCTCTTTGACGAGGAATATTATTCTATGCCAGTGTTAGACATTGAGGGGTTGTCCTCATTCATTACCAATGCCAGTTATGTATTGTCTTTTAATGGTTTTGTTTGTGAAAGTGCTCCGCTTGTGGATGGATTGTATGTTCTAAACTGTAGTCGTGAAATTTTCAATGTACAAAATAAATGAGCTAGAATAAGTAATCTAAGAAACCCCACCTACTTATGGCACTGCAGACTTAGTCACATCAATGAATCAAGAATAGCAAGATTAAGGAAGTTAGACTACCAAGAACCATTTGACTTAGAGTCATATGGTAATTGTGAATCTTGCTTAAGAGGAAAGATAACTAAATCACTTTCTGGGAAAGGGCTACGTGCCAAAGAAGTCCTTGAGTTAGTCCATACCGATGTATGTGAGTCGCTTTTCAATTCAAGCTTAGGGATGTTTTCTTTATTTCATCACTTTACGCACGATTTCGGTTTGAGTACGTGTATCTTATGAAACATAAGTCTGAAGCTTTTGAGAAATTTATGTAGTACAAGTCAGAAGTAGAAGCAACTTGAAACAAATATTAAAACTCTTCAATCAGATCGAGGAGGGTGAATACTTAAGCAAAGAATTTCTAGATTACTTGAAGCTTCATGGAGTTCAATCACAATGGAAACCTCCCGGATCGCTACAAATGAATGGTGTTGCTGAGAGGAGAAATCAGACCTTATTAGATATGGTTAGATCCATGATAAACTTCTCATATCTACCTACATACATATGGGGATACGCATTACAAAGCTCAATCTAGGTTTTGAACAGAGTTCCATCAAAGTCAGTAGAGAAGACTCCATATGAGATATAGAACGGCAAAAAGACAACACTTAGACACATGCGACCCTGGGGGTGCCCTGCATATGTAAAGAAGTTGCTTACTGATAAATTGGAATCTAAAAGTAAGAAGTATTATTTTGTGGGGTATCCTAAGAAAATAAGGGGATACTACTTCTATCTTCCTGGCGAACATAAAGTGATTGTTTCCAGAAATGCAACTTTCCTTGAAGAAGAATATGTCTACAAGGAACAAAGTTACAACAAGATAAAACTTGAAAAAATTCAAGAAGTGCAAAATAATATAGAGGATGAACCCTTGTCCAATGACCTAAGCAAGGATTCAGTGTGAGTATTTGATAATTATTTGGTACTTAGAGTACGCCCTTCAGCCAGTGGGAGTGATGTGAGAGATAGTGCAGAAATGCAAGACTCTCATACACAATCAATGGAGGATGACACAATGGTTGTGCAACATCCTATTCAAAATTATATTCCTGAAAGTTCTGAAGGTGCTGAATTGTCCAACACACAAACACCTTCTCACAATCAAAATGCAACAAACATTGAAACGCAGAATATTCAACTCTGTAGGACCACTAGGACTCATCGTGCACCTGAAATACTCAACCTCCTTGTTGAAATACACAATGAGATAGATATTTCTGATGATGATGAGCCTACTACCTACAACGAAGCAATGTTAGACATTGATTCACAGAGATGACATGAAGCCATGAAATCCGAAATGAAATCCATGTTCATAAATCAAGTATGGAACTTGGTTGATTTTCCAACAGGGTTTAGACCCATATGATACAAATGGGTATTCAAGAAGAAGATTGATGCATATGGCAAAGTACAGACTTATAAAGAAAGATTGGTGGCTAAAAGTTATAACCAACGGCCTGAGATCGATTATGATGAAACTTTTTCACCTGTTGCAAAGATTAAGTCCATTCGGATTTTGCTTGCAATAGTTGCATACTACGATTATAATATTTGGCAAATGGATGTTAAAACTGTCTTCCTCAATGGTAACCTAATTGATGGGGTGTATATGATACATCCAGAGGGTTTTACGTCTAAGACTCAACCCAAAACAGTATGCAAACTACAGAAGTGCATTGATGAACTTAAACAAGACTCAAGGAGTTGAAATATTTGCTTTGACAAAGCAGTCAAATCGTTTGACTTTGTTAGAAGCAAAGAAAACTCATGCGTTTATAGTAAACACACATATGAGAGTATTGTCTTCATTGTTATATATGTAGATTACATATTGATAATGAGATATAATAAGATTCTCATGCAATCAGTCAATGAATGGTTATCCAGCACCTTCATGATGAAGGACTTGGGTGAAGCCTGCTACATTCTTGGAATTATGATCTACAGAGATAAACCTAATAGATTTTTGGGGTTGTCACAGTCCATACACATAAACAAAGTGCTAAAAAAATTCAATGAAGAATTCCAAGAAAGGAAATCTTCCTATAGGTCAAGGCATCAAGTTATCAAAGAAGGATCGTCCTTCTACTGTTGCAGAACTTGAACGCATGAAGAGAATCCCATATGTTTTAGCTATAAGATCAATCATGTATGTCATGACCTGTACAATGCCAGATGTGGCCTATGCACTTAGTATGACTTGCAAATTCCAGCAGAATCATGGGGAGGAACACTAGAAAGCAGTCAAGAGTATTCTTAAGTATCTTAGACGAACTAAAGAATATTTCTTAGTCTATGGTGGACAAGAAAAGCTAGTAGCTATTGGGTACACTGATGCTAGCTTTCATATAGATCTTGATGACTTCAATTCTCAATCTGGATATGCCTTCATTTTAAATGGTGGAATAGTGAGTTGGAAAAGTTCCAAACAAGCTAGAACTGCTGATTAAACTACTGAAGCCGAGTACATTGCAGGATCAAAAGCTGGTAAGGAAGTTGTTGCGATATTTGAGTTCTTAAAAGAACTAAGAGTTGTTCCAAGTGTCACTTGTCCAATAACAATTTATTGTGACAACATCAAAAGGACATGCAAGCTAAGGAACCAAGATCAACGAACGTAAATAAGCATGTATCAAGGTAATACCAATGCACTTAGAGAGATGGCGAGATCAAGAAATAAAGTTAGATTTATGTTTCCAAAGATGAAAATTTAGCAGACTATTTTCTAACCCATTGCTTAGTCAAGCATAATGGTTATTTCAAAAATATGGGCATTAGATACGTTGGAGATTGGCTCGAGGCCAAGTGGGAGATTGAAAGTATATATGTCCTAGAGACAATCATTTTAGAGACATATGTACTTGAACACATTTGTATTATTAATGAGATTAATATATTTATGGCATTTGCAATTACTAAATTATTATTTGATTGTTTATATTATTCATTAATGTGCATCCCTTGAGCTTACATTGTCATTGATAGTGTGAGATATTAGTGATAGAGTGTAGTTCTTAAAGTAGTCTCGACTTATGATCATTGAGAATGGGATATCAGTGATATATTATAAGTCAACATGTGGTCTGCATCACATTCTTAGAGGATGTAGTATGTCTCACTTACTACTAGTAATAGTTACTAGTGATGGACACATGGATACTCTTAGAGGGTATTGACATGACCTGCTAATAAACTATTTGTTTACATGTCTAAAGTTTTATCAGCATGTGGGAGATAAAGGTCATTTAACTTGAGGTCAATACGCACCTTGTTTGTAGAATAATGTACGTTGATCCTGTCCTAAGCTTAAATTTCTTATAGGATAAGACATGACTTGAATTGGGTACATCATGATACAAACTAAGGTGTTAGTTGAGCCAAGAATATGATTCATTCCTCGATTAGATATTCGAGATAACACTCAGCTTCTCAGTGATATTAGGTCGACCAAGTCATTGACCAATGCAAGAGACATATTTGAGATATGATCTAGTTGTCGATTAATATAGATGAGATAAAGTGATCAAGCCATTTGGACAGACACTTGGCAAATCCTAAGCTTGATCGAGTGTGTTGTGAATGAAAGAAATTTATCATCCCACATAGATGTTGTGTTTACTAGAGTCTTGTAAACATACTTCACACATTGAGTTTCACCGGTGCAGTCTAGGAGTTCCGTGTGAACCATAAGTTGATTAAGTATTGATGTGAGAAGGCCTAAAGGGTCACACTAAGTCGATTGTCTTTTCGGTCTAAGGGTATATTGAGAGAGTATAAAATATTCGATTTAAAATCGAGGTATTTTAACCAATAATAAATTATGGGATAAATTCCATTTGATGGAAATTATTTAATCAAAATTGGATTTTATATTTAATCAAAATTAAAACGTGCAGAAAATAAGGGAGGCGCTGCTGCGGCAGTGGGCCCAGTTCGACTGGGCCACTGAATTTCGGATTTTGGATTAGTTTTAAAACCTGATCCAAGTGTGATTTGGTTTTAACTTTCCCTATATATTTAGCACTTAACCCATAATTCTAGGTTGTTGAATTTGCACAAAATTGTCAATCAATTCCTACTTTCTGAACTTAGAGTTTAGAGATTAAAATCCTCTCAAATCTCTGCCAAAATTTCTTGGCTTTCCTGACAGAGGAGTATACCATAGCGAAGGCTTGTACCCGAAGAGATAATCGCGTGCACATCTTTTAGTAGAGACTTAAGATAACATAAACTGTAAGTTTTCTTCTGTCTTGCAGATTTCAATTGTAACGTAATCATACCAGATGACTTTGTTGGGGCAAGTAAGTTCATAAAATTTTAAACTTTCACAGGCCTTACTTGTGTGTTTAGACTCAACAAAACCCTACACCTTTGTACAACTATATATATATATTGTGAATTAATGAGAAGACTCCTCAAGAGAGATTATTCCAAACTTACTTATCTCATTAGTGTCAGAATTTCATTTAGTTCTTATTTTATAGTATTATGCAAAAACGATTTAGTCCTCAAAACAGTAGCTCATGATTTGATTTTCTTAAAAGCTTTAGGGCTTTCCATTTTTCTCATCAGCAATTTCTTCCATCTCAAACCACGGTAAATATATCTCCTCTATCACTGTTCTTCTATTTCTCTTTCTATGAAACTTCTTTCTGGAAATTTATGGGGATTACTTGAAAAGTGAAAGTTGGCTATATACATAATTTTGCTCATTATCTATGAAACTTAAATCACCAACAAAATGTGCTTTAAGGTTTCAAGTTGCTTTCGTTTCTCAAGTATCACAGTTCCCAGATAAGATAAGGAAGTCTTTGTTGGAAATAGAGGTGTAATAACAAGGAAATGAGAAAGTAACAACAACAACAAGTTTAGAAATCTGGAAATGAACAAGTAAATTGGATTGCTTAGTCGAATAAATTATTAATCTATCCTTAAGATAATATTGTCCCGTATATCCTTTCAACGATTGTAATGACAACTTATCTCCCAGATAAAACAGCAATCAAACAAGTGAGCAAAGAGAACTCAAGTGTTTGCTTAGGAAGAAGGATCTTTGAGTGTTTTGTGATTGCAAAAGAGAAAGACAATTTCAGAGAATTGTTAAGTGTCAATTTGTTTTGCAATTGTGTCAAAGGCATCAATTTATAGGTAGATGAGTATGTCTTCTCAATTAACCAAATGAATGGCCATCAATGTCAAGTAATAACTATTGATATTGAGGATAATTCAGCCTAGTAATGGCTGAAATCAATAGCCAAATAATGGAGATTAATTGCTCTAAAGTCAGCCCAAGAATTAGCTTTAATTCGCCTCCAACGGTATTGAAAACTGTCGAAGCACCGCGGTTCTTCGGGAGGGCACCGCGGTGCCTAAATTCTAGTAAGTCACTAGAACCGAAAAACCAATTAGGGTCGCGGTCCTAGGAGGAGGCACCGCGATGCTCCAAGCACCGCGGTCCTGTCATTTAGGCACCGCGATCCTCCTCGGTTTCGTGGCGAATTTTGATTCGTTTAATCTTTTACACATTTCTTTATTTTATTTACCAACGTGAAACCATTTGTCATTTGGCCAATAACCGTATATTCTCTTACGTCTCAAACAATTCGTATACGTACCAATATCTCTTCCATTTAAGGAATTACGATCCTTGACACTTTATGTACACGTGTGTGGAAACTATATTTCGACGCATGAGCTCCAATTATTCGAGTCATAATTAATAGGATTAATTTTATTTCACGCTTAGCAAATTTCCAACAATCCTCTTGGAAGAGATTTGCGCACGATACGATGCCTTTCAAGCAATCACTCGGTGAAACGATGTTGCATTTGGAGAGGTAGCCGGAGCCTTGAACCTTCCATAGTAGAATACCATCGGATATATTTACTGTGCGGTGAACATGATGTCTTGAACCGACAGTGTTTAGTATATGTCAAGACAATGGTACCAACACAACTCCATTCCTACTCAATCCTTCTAATGTTTTTGTACATCGTGGGTCGTGGACACACTTGAATTCTTAAGTGCGTTCATTTGAGGCGGCTTGTCCTCGAACTTAAATAGGTGGTCTCCTATAAGGTATCCTGCAATACGCCGCTATACAAGCGTTAGGAACCATTAAAAAATTTTCCAACCTAACCTCAATTATTGAGGATCATTAAAGGTTTGGAAACTTATCCTTTACCCCTCTTACAGGTAGCACTTCATGTCTATCACGGGAATGGCCTTGGATTGTGTTTCTTAAGAAAAAAACATTATCCAAAGTGCTTTTGCTTCCACCGAAGCGCTCACGGAACCTTTATAGTTTAGTTTACACATTGAACCTTATTCCTGGGATCTCCAGTCTATAAGGTTGGGTGTCCACTATATCGGTTCTTATCGTTTGGGTTTTAAGCCCATTCCCTGCATGTGCGTAATATCTAATCTTCGGGTATTCCTTCACAACGGATTCGCGATATTTTTCTTAGATTTTACGTAATCAATGGAAATAACACCCGAGGTGATCAAATGCCTAACAGACTCATGTCTCCGTTGAATGTGACGAGACTTACCGTTGTATATAGAACTTCATGCCCTTCCTAGAGCCGACTGACTATCGCAGTGGATTATTACATAAGACACAAGTTTATCCCAATATGGTACATCCTCTAGAAAACTGTGAAGCCACTCAGCTTCCTCTCCCGCTTTATCTAAAGCGATAAATTCTGACTCCATTGTGGATCGGACAATAAGGGTTTGCCTAGAGGATTTCCAAGACACGGCTCTACCACCAATTATTAAAATATATCCGCTGGTGGACTTGATGTCATTGCTATCAGATATCCAGTTTGCATCACTGTACCCCTCTACTACAGCTGGATATCTCGAATAGTGTAACCCAAAATTTAGTGTAAACTTTAAGAACCGTAGTACCCTATTTAACGCTATCCAGTGATCCTCACATGGATTTCGGGTGAACCTAGCCAATTTATTAACTGCATGAGCGATATCAGGTCGAGTGCAATTTGTGATATACATCAAACTACCAATCACATGCGCATATCGCTCCTGGCGTACGGGCTCACCAAGATATTTGTCAAACTTTTGACTTATATCCAATGGTGTTGATACCGGTGAACTGTCGAACATCCCAAATTTCTTCAGTACATCCTTGATGTAGTGAGATTGAGACAAGACTAGTCCATCAGATATCTTAGAGATTTTGATTCCTAAGATGACATCTGCGACCCCCATATCTTTCATGTCGAAACATTGTTTTAACATGTTATTAGTCTCTAGGATTATCCTAGGACTGTTTCCAGTGATCAACAAGTCATCTACATAAAGGCATATCATGACGAATGATTCGACGTTTTCTTTCATGTAGACACATTTGTCACATTCATTAATGGCGAACCCTTTTGACAGTAGAGTACTATCAAATTTCTCATGCCATTGTTTAGGGGCATGTTTCAGCCCATACAACTATTTAACAAGCCAACACACTATCGTCTCTTGTCCTGGAACCACATACCCCTCGGGTTGGTCCATATATATTTCTTCTTCCAAATCACCATTTAGGAATGCTGTCTTAACATCCATTTGATGTATTTCAAGATCCCGCAAGGCGGCGATGGATATGAACATATGTATGGATTTCATTCTAGACACCGGAGCGTAGGTGTCGAAGTAATCAAGGCCCTTTTTTTAGCGATAGCCCTTGACTACCAACCTAGCCTTGTACTTGTTGATAGATTCATCTGCCTTTAACTTCCGTTTAAGGATCCACTTACAACCCAAAGGTTTGTGTCCCGGGGAAGTTCAGCCAACACCCAGGTGTGGTTATGCAAGATGGATTCTATCTCACTTTCTAAAGCTTCTTTCCAGAGTGGTGCTTCTGGGGTTGACAATACTTCGGCGATTGTTCGTGGTTCGTCCTGAACCAAATAAGCTTCAAAGTGTGGACCAAAAGACTTGTCCTTCCGGGCCCTTTTGCTTCTCCTTGGTTCCATCTCTGAATCTTCCAAGTTCTGAGAATCTGGAATACTGGAATTCTGATAATCAGCCATTTCATAATTTACTAGATCTGAGCCGTTTGGATATGGGTAGTCATTGACTCCTTGATCCTCAGAGATTTGGTCATAACATCATTTGAGAGAGCTTATATTGTTTTCCTTATATGGAAACGTGTCTTCAAAAAATCACGCGTTCCTTGATTTCATGATCGTACCTTCATAAATGTCTAGTACATCCTATGAAATTATAAGCACTGCTGTTATTAGCATATCCGATGAATATACAATCCACAGTCTTAGGTCCAATCTTGACCTGCTTTGGCATATGTACTTTTACCTTGGCCAGACAACCCACACACATTCAAGTACTTGTAGGTAAGTTTCTTTCCTTTCCATAATTCGTATGGAGTCTTGTCCTTACCTTTATGTGGGACTCTATTAAGAATCTTATTTGCGATAAGGACAACTTCTCTCCACATGGTTTGAGGGAGGCCCGAATTGATGGGTAAAACATTCATCATTTACTTTAGCGTTTGGTTCTCATGCTCAAAGAACACCGCTTGATTGAGGTAAGTAAGGAGTCATCGTTTGATGAACTATACCTGATTGGGTACAAAATTCTTCAAAATGTTCTACATATTTTCCCCCTCTATCGCTACAGATTGTTTTAATCCATCCACTTAGTTGGTTCTCAACTTCTGCTTTGTAGTGTTTGAATGTTTCAAATGCTTCATCTTTACTTTTTAGCAAGTAAAGGTAACAAAACCTTATGTCATCATCTATGAAAGTCACAAAGTACTTGTTCCCTCCTCTAGTTTGAGCGAACTTCAAATCACATATATCAGTGTGTATAAGTTCTAGAGGAGCGGTTTCTCTTTCGACGGATCTAAAGAGACTCTTGGAAATTTTTGCATCTATGCACACCTCACACTTATGTTGAGGGTTTTGTCGATAGACGACAATAATTCCAGCTTTACCAATCATTGAATAGATTGATAGTTAACATGTCCTAATTTATGATGCCATAAATTAGATGACTCGGTCAAGTAAGTAGAAGGTGCAATTTTATTGATAGTTGAAATGTAAGGCACATTGCAAATAGCTAACTTTAAAGAGGCATTCACAGACGAAGCTCCTTCCTACAAATGTTCCATTTTTAGTGATTACAAACTTGTTAGTCTCTAACACTAGTCTAAAACCAATTTTTACTAACACATGTCCAAAAATTAAATTTCTTCGAATTTCTGGGACATGCATCACTTCTTTTAGAGTCAGCTCATTCCCAGACGTCATCTTTAGGATCACCTTTCCTACCCCTAGCACCTCTGAAAGAATTGTTTCATGAAAACTTCCTATGCGGATCGTGTAAGTGGAGAAGGCTTCTTTATTGAAACATATGTGACGGGTGGCACCTGTGTCCAACCACCACTTCACCGGATTCTCAACGAGGTTTGCTTCAAGAACCACAGCTGATAACTCCTGAATCATATCATCTACGAGCGTGTCTTCGACAATGTTAGCCTTGGCCTTGCCTTTGGCCTTATTCTCACGCTTGAGCCATGCGCCTTTGGCAACGTGACCAACTATACCACGTTGATTACAATTTCTCTTGAACTTTTCGCTTGTTTGGGTCTTGTCTTCCTTCCGAACTTCCGCTTCGCTGAGTTCCTTTTGACTGGTCAGTTCGCTTTAGCCTCTGGTTGTTTCTTGGTACGGCCTTCTAATTATCATCCTGAATCTGGAGTTTGACAATAAGTTCGTCTAACGTCATCTCCTTCATTTTGAGTTTCAAATAGTTCATAAACTCAGTCCACGAGGGAGGCAATTTCTCGATCAATGCATCAACCAAGAATTGCTTGTTGGGCTTTATCCTTCCAAATCCAGGTGATGTAGAATCATTTGAAATTCCTGGACTTGGGATGTCACACTTTTGTTGTCCTCCATTTGAAATTTCAGGAACTTCCTAATGATGAACTTCTTACTACCCGCATCTTGGGTGTTGTATTTTTTCTGAAGTCTGTCCCATAACTGCTTGACAGTTTCAACGGTGCAATATATCGTGTAAAGAGGATCGGACAAACTGTTTAGAATATAGTTCATACACATGAAATTACTATGTTTCCATACTTCCCGAACCATCCTCATGTCATCAGCGACATGGTTATCTTGGCCCCCTCCCGCCAAATCATTTGGCTGAGGGTCCACATCTTCCCCAACTAGTGGAGGGTCTTCGGTTAGGAACGTGACATTCCTATAACAGTCAGGAAAAATAGCATCTTTTGCTGCCATCGTTTGAAATGAGCACCCATGAACTTTTCAGGACGTTCATGGTGAAAACCAACAGGTGTAGGGGCAGTGACACCCCCTTGAGCAGTTGCAAAGACATTAGGAATGCCTCTAACAGGAGCATATGCGTTCTGGACGCCTTGGGCGGTGACATGGATACTATAAGTGTCTGGAGCAGCAGTGGAGGAATTGATTGTGCCAAAAATAGTGTTGACACTAGTTGTGCCAAAGCTAACAGTTTTGAAGGCATTAGGAATACCATGATAAGTAGTGACACTAGAAGTGCCAAAACAACGGAGTCAAGGCACCAGAAGTGCTCGAGCAACGGGATTGCCTTGAGTATCGGGATTTTCAAGATCGAGTTGGTTGAATTGATCTTGTTCACCATGTTGTTGTTAAAACAATGAAAATTATCTTAAGCTTGTTGGAAACAAAGGTGTAATAACAAGGAAACGGGAAAGTAACAACAACAACAAGTTTAGAAATCTGGAAATGAACAAGTAAATTGGTTTATTGAGTCGGCTAAATTCCTAATCTATCCTTAAGATAATATTGCCCCGTATATCATTTCAACGATTGTAATGACAACTTATCTCCCAAGATAAAACATCAATCAAACAATTGAGCAAAGGGAACTCAAGTGTTTGCTTATGAAGAGAGATCTTTGAGTGTTTTGTGATCGCAAGAGATAAGACAATTTCTGAATTGTTGTGTCAATTTGTTTTGCAATCGCGCCAAAGGCATCAATTTATAGGTAGATGATTATGTCTTCTCAATTAACCAAATGAATGACCATCAATGTCAAGTAATGACCATTGATACTGATGTTAATTCAGCCTAGTAATGGCTGAAATCAATAGCCAAATAATGGAGATTAATTGCTCCAAAGTCAATCCAAGAATCAACTTTAATTCGCCTCCAACGCATCGAAATACGTCAAGCACCGCGTCTCGGGAGGGCACCGCGTGCCTAAATTCCAAGAAGTCACCGAACCGAAAACCAATTTGGTCGCGTCCCTCCTGCCCGTGGCGAATTTTGATTCGTTTCATCTTTTACGCATTTCTTTCTTTCATTTACCAACGTGAAACCATTTGTCATTTGGCCAATAATCGTCTATTCTATTACGTCTCAAATAATTCGTATACGTACCAATATCTCTTCCATTGAAGGAAATTACGATCTTTGACACTTTATGTGCACGTGTGTGGAAATCATATTTCCGACGTGTGGGGCCCCAATTGTTCGAGTCATAATTAATAAGATTAATTTTATTTCACGTTTAGCAAATTTTCAAAAATCCCCGTGTTATTTTTTATTTTCCTGATGAAGTGAAAGGTCTGTGTGTTTTAAGTTAAAAAAGATATTAGTAACTAATTTTGCATGTATCTTCTTGGTACTTACTTAAATAACATTCTACGATTTATTAGTTAAAGAAAATACAATTTGATCCCCAAATATTAATAAGAGTGCTCTTGGAGGATATATAAACCATAAAACGAGGGGAATACTAAATAGTTGATATAGTTAATGTACGAGCAGGAGAGAGTCAAAAGGCAGAAGAGGAATAGGTTGTGCTTGGGTCCTATTGCGAAATTATATATTTTTCACTTTATTTAATATTAAAATATTTTACTGAATACAAGATAATCAATATTTTATATAATTTAGGATAAAATAGTTAAATTCAACGTGAAAAAGATTATTACAATGTAGATTCCATAAAAGGTTCATTAAATTAAGAAAAAAATATTATTTCTTAACTTGCATCTTTTTTACTACTGTACTATATATAAGGGAAAATACTTGTAGTCCTCACAAGAATATTTTTATTTGATTGTTGACTTATAATGGCTTCATTTTCAACTCTATAAAAAATTGCCCGTTAATGATTTTAGTTTCACTATTTATAATACATCATTAGGCATTTCAAAAAAAATGGGTGAAATAACTTTTCAAATATATTTAATAATTTTATATGATATTAATAATAATTTAAGAAAACATATATAAGCACATGTATGACAGA